>CM028136.1:823510000-824110000 GCA_016271365.2 Neoceratodus forsteri | reverse complement strand
CTCCAGCTCCTTAACCTGTTGGAAAAGTTTGTCGTACCGCCTAGTCTGCTCCTTTCTATATCCTGCCACATACCCTATAATAGCCCCTCTTAAATAGGCTTTCCCTGCATCCCAAAAGACCTGTCTGGATGGCGCTGTGTCTCTGTTGAGTGCCACATATCTCTCTATTTGTTCTTTCAAGAAATTCCAAAACTCCTCCTTCCCCATCAGGTATAAAGGGAACCTCCATGAGGCAGGCCTCATCCTACCAACCTCCATTTCTAATGTCATTGTCACCATGGCATGATCCGAGACATGAATAGGTTCATGCCCCACATCTACCATCTTGTGGTACCAGCATCCTTCTATGTAAATGTGGTCTAATCTCGACCACATTTTATGGGGATTGGAGAAAAAGGGGAATTCCTTAAGGTTCAGGTTAGCTGTCCTCCACGCATCTAATAAGTCTAGTTCTACCATGCCCTCTCTCCACTGTTTCATACACCTCCCCCACCCCTCCCTCCCAAGTGATCCATAATTGTCCGCGTGCAATTAAAATGACCCCCCATAATCAGCCCCTGAAATTGTTCCCTTGTTAACAACTCTAGCAAATTTCTATAGAACATTGGTTCCAATACTGGCGGGGCATATACACTTCCAGATGTTACCTGGGTCCCATATAACATTCCCTCCACAAACACATATCTCCCCTCCTTTTTATCTTGTACCACTCTTAAGACCTTGAAAGGGAGGTGCTTGTGTATCAGTATTGCTACTCCCCTCTTATGAGAAGAAAAGGATGCAGCGTAGCAAGTTCCCACCCAGTTCCTCACCAGCTTCTGGTGTTCTGAGGACGTCAGATGCGTCTCTTGTAGTAAAGCCACCTGAGCCCTTACTCTCATAAGGGCTGTAATAATAGAAGTGCTTTTAATCGGGGAAGAGATGCCCCGCACATTCCAGGAGGCTACCTTCACTCTCTCCTTTTGATCCATCTCAATATCAAACAAACCTCTGCATCCCTCATAGCCCTAGATGTCCCTCTTACGTTCTTTATGTGTGGCATATCTCTACATATTATTTCTCTTATTGTGGACTTAACACATAACTTTTGAACAACATATATAACAAAACATTTAAACTCCCCACCCCCCAACCTATGTACAATGTGTGTTTTTTCACTCCTTTTCGAAACATACAGCATTCTTGTAAGTAGTATGTTCTCCCCTCTATGATTCGCTAAAGGGCTCGATACGAAGAAAAATCTTTCGATCAACCTTTTCTCCCCTCCCCAGGTTATGTACTTCTTCTAACCACCTGTTTCCTGCTCCATACGTTCCATAGTCACACAGTGCATCTTACCCATTTGTTCCAGCCTTTCTCCACATCCCTCACGACATGCTGATTTCCATCTCCATTCCCCTGCCTTTGTCTTCGCTGAGTCTCCCTGCTTCCTGCAGCAGTCTGTCCCTTGTCGTTCTCCTCCTCTCCCATATCCCAGAGCCTTCACCTTAAGTATCAGCGCTCATTCATCCTTCCATTCTCCCGTCATGCCTGTGCAAGGCTAGGCCTGATCAAACTAGCGCAGGGCCCTCCTCGCCATCTACTGTTCCCCTGCACTGCCCTAGGTAAGAAGAAGGAAAGGGAAAGAAAAGAGGCAACTCCTTTCAGCATTCAGACACTCTTTCCCTTCTCTCCTCCCCCAGCAGCCACAAAACACCCCCGACTCCCCGCCAGTCATCCTCCTTCTTCATAATCACTCCCGAGAAGTCCTTTGAGCAAGTCATTAAGCGAGACCACATACCTTCCTTGCCTGGTCCACCAGGGTAGGCCGCATGAGTCAGTATCAATGTGCAGGCCCCCCTCGCAAACAGCCGGTCTCGCCTCTTTCCAACAGTGGTACCGGGACCAGAGCTGCATTCATGTCCATTGCCAACAGCTCTGGATGGGAAATGCAACAATCCCACTCTCACGATGTCCTTCCAAGAAGTCCTTTCCATGGCAAACATTTCACCATTGCATTAGCATGGGGGCAGGGGAGTTCGGGCCAACCATCCGCTCCAGCAGGGGAAACGCTCTGCGACTGCTCCTCTCTCAGCTCTCAGGCAGTGTTCAAGTAGGTCAAGTCTCTTTACTCTCTCAACACAACTATCATCAACTGTAACTCTGCATAGCAAATGAAAGTTCCTCAACTATTTACAGGGTCATAACATTTAGCCTCTCGCTGCAGCTCCTGCAACCTCCCTTCTGTCGTTCTTTAAAAACGATCACCCGATCTTCTTTTGCAGCTCCTTCACAAACTTGTGTGCTTTCTTGGCTTCCCAAAAACTATACGTTGCCCCCTTGTGTTTGATCTTCATGGTGGCCGGGAAGACCATGTACCACTCCAGCTTTATATTTTGGTAAGCAGCAATCACTTCATTAAATTCCCTTCTCTTCTTACCAACCCTCGCAGAATGGTCCTGGGACATGTGTAGCCGCACACCTTCATATTTCAACTCAGGTAGGGCTCTATATGCCTTCCACATTTCCTGCCTATCTTGGAAATTATGGAACCAGAATATCACTTGCCTCGGGGGTTGCCCACCCTGGGGCCGTGGCTGAACTGCTCGGTGCGCCTTCTCCAACTTATATCCCGCTCCTTTGGGTTTCAGGCCCATGAGCACTGGCAAAGCTTTCGCACAGAACCCCAGGATATCTGTGCCTTCCCTACCTTCGGGGAGGCCCCGAAGTCGCAAGTTGGACCTTCGCTGATAGTTCTCCTGGTAGTCTAGTACTTCTCTCATGTCCTGTACTTGCTTTTCTAATTCTCCAACCCTCTTTTCCAAAGGGTGCAGTGTGTCCTCCACGGCCAAGACGCGGCCCTCCATCTCCTCCATCTGTTCGTGCTGCCTTTCTATTTGCGCCTCCATTGAAACCAGCCTTCCTTCGATCTTATTCTCCAGTCTCTCTAACCGTGGAGATAAAGCTTCCATTAACTGATCTTTCAGTTCTCTTCCTATCGCTGCCATTTCTGCAGCCGAAATTGAGATGGGGCCTACACTGATCGTCTGTCCCGCAGCTGGGGGCTTTTTATTGCTTTTAGCTCCCGATCGTTGTGATTTACCCGCCGCAGACTCAATAAACTTGTCCATGCCGTGTTCGGATATTGCAAGATCTGTTACTTATATTAAATTTAATAAGGAATTCGGTGGATTTTCATCTTATATTCACCCGGGGTTTGGAGCTCGAAAAAGGCACGTCCTCACGCCATGCAGCAGTCACATGACCCCCCCTTATTAACTTTTTTAATGACACTGAAAGTGTTATTTAAACAGGGGTTGCCCTTGAGAACTATGGGGGTTGGTAAGTATAAGAAATCAGTAAACTTGTTAGGTTTTATCAGAGCTGTTTCCAGCAGCATCCATAAAGGGAGTTGGGGGGGGTGTCCTTAAACTCAGAAAGCAAAAGGGCAGCCAATTGTTTAAACATAAAAGCCCTTTGGTACCATTCCCAATGTGGAAGACCTAGTCCACCTACTTCATAAGGAGCGCGGGGTTTACCTAGACTCAATCTGGGAGGCTTAGCACCCCATAAGAAGGTTCTTATCATAGAACTCTTTTTAGGTAATAAGACCAGTATATTTTGCAAAAGATAGACAATTTTGGGAGATATAATCATTTTGACTGAGTTTACTTTTCCCCAAAGTGAAAGGTTAAGATTCTCCCACCTGTACAAATATTGTTCAATACTACAGAAAAGGGGGAGGTAATTTATGTCAACTATAGAATCTAGATTAGTAGAAATTTGCAATCCTAAATAAGTTAGCTGGTTCTTCACTCATCTACTGTCGAAAATTTCACTAAGATCTTTTAGAATAAAAGGCTTAGGGTTTGGACATAATGCCTGGGATTTATCCCAGTTTACTTGGAGACCTGAGGGGGGAACCAGATTCCCTAAGAAGCAGCTTGAAGGCACTATATGACTGTACAGGCTTAGAAAGGGTTAACAACACATCATCTGTGAAGGCGAATGTTTTATGTGTATAATTACTTATGTTATATCCAAATATTTTGGAATGATCAGAACTAGCTCTAATCAAGGACTCAATAGACAGGATAAAAAGGTAAGGGGATAAAGGGCACCCTTGTCTGGTTCCACAGGCCAAAGAAATTGATTCCAATATAATTACATTTGAAAGAATTTGAGACAATGAATTATTATATAATAATGACACCCAGGATTTGAATTTACTGCCACATCCAAAATGTTGCAGAGCTAAAAACATATAATCCCATGATAGAGAATCAAATGCTTAAAATAAATCCAAAGAAAAAATGAATTTGTTAGCCAACCATAACACATTTATTAGTCTTCTGACACAGTCAGCTCCAGATCTACCATGGATAAAACCCATTTGTTCTTTCCCAATAAGATCACAAATTATAGCCTGAATCCTAGCAGTTAATACTTTAGCCAGTATTTTATAATCTGAATTCATCAGAGAAGTAGGACGGTAAGTATTACAGAGCAGAGGGTCCTTGTTCTTTTTATGAATAAGGGTAACCAGGGCTTGAGTAAGAGTTTTTGAAAGGGAGTCCTGATCTAAAGCCTCATGGTACATATTAAACAGGTGCTTAGATACCTTTGAATTTAGCCATTTATAAAATTCTCCTGGGAGTCCATCTAAACCTGGAGTTTTCTTATTTGGAAGGGAGTCAAAGGCCTGAGAAATTTATTCTAGTTATAAGTCCTTATTAAGATGCCTTAGCCTATCTTTTGAAAGCTTAGGGGTATTAATGGCTGCAAGGAAATTAGCTATTTTTTTAGCATCAACCTGTTTCTGACCATACATTTTGGAGTAGAATTCCCTGAATACTTTATTTATTTCATTGTTTTTATTCACCACCCTCTCAATTGGATCTCGAATACCCAGGATGATCTTTTTGATCCTGAATTTTGTTTAGTCGGTGTGCCGGTAATTTTCCCACTTTTTCTCCAGATTCCCAATACCTTTGCTTAACATGAAACAACGCATATTCAGCCTGAGCTGAGAGTAACTTATTAATGTCATATTTAATCAGTGCAATCTCATATAGAAGAGATTTGTCCTGTGAATCTGAAATCCTTGCACGACCTTCAAGATTTTTGAGTTGAACTTGCTTAAAGTCTAAAAGTTTAGCTTTCTCTTTTTTCCTAGCAGCAGAGAAACTAATAATTCTACCCCGTATAAATGCTTTAAAGGTTTCCCAAAGGCAGGCATAGCTTACCTCTCCATTGTCATTAATCAGAAAAAAATTAATTAATTTCATTAGCAAGCCAGTCAGAAAAATGTTTATCTTGTAAAAGAGAAATATTCATTCTCCATCTGAGTTCCTTTGGTCATCCAGAACCCAACACTATATTCAAGGTAATTAAGGCATGATCTGAGATAACTAAGTTATCAATCTCAGCATCCAGAACTGAATTAACTAGATCAGCTGAAACACACAAAAAAATCCAAACGGGTATAGGTGGAGTGGTGGTTAGAAAAAAAAGATAAACTCTTTATCTTGAGGGTGGACCAATCTCCAAATATCAGATAGAGATAGAGAGTTTAACATATCATGCAAAGCCTGGCATGCTTTAGAGGGTGCAAAAGAAGGTTTAGATGGTTCCTATCTAACAATGGATCTATAACTTCATTGAAATCACCTCCTAAAATTAAATTGTGGGTAGAAAAGTTAGAAACTGTTTTGGGAATCAAACTGAAAAACTCAGACTGACCTGACTTAGATGCATAAATATTACAAAGCGTCACCTGCATTCCAGCAATTAAACCCATCAGGACCTGAAATCTGCCATTAGGGTCAGCAGTGTGTGATGTTTTAACAAAATGTATCCCTTTTCTAATTAGAACAGCAGTACCCCTTGTTTGCAATTATAAGAACTAAATTCCACTTGGAGAAACCCAGGATCTGGCGAATTTAATCGATTCAGTGGCATCCAGATGAGTTTCCTGCAACATAGCAATATCAGCATGTTTTTCATTGAGATAGGGTAATATTTTTTTTTCTTTTAATAGGGGATCCTAAACCATTAACATTCCATAAAACAACTTTATATGGGTGCATGCTTAATTCCCTAAATGTAGATCACAGTGAGAGAAAAATCAGGGTGAGCTACTTAAATGAAAACTATTGTTCCTTGACAATAAAAACTTGTACATGAAGCAGGCTAAATATAATAAACCTAGCCAATATACAATAGTTAGAAGCAGAACTTTAAAACAGTAATATAATTTGCCTATAAATTAGTGAGACTGAAAGTAAAAAAAAAATATAAAGAGAAAAAAAAAGAGAGAAAACTGTCTAACTGATTCCACCTGAGTTCAGGTTAGAAATCTACTATTAACTAAATATGATATTGGATTAATTATGTCCTGAGAACTAGCAGGACCAGTAATATAAATGAACAGATTTAGAAATTGTTCAAACTAACAACAGAAACAACACAACTAGAGTCCTAAACCAACTAGAAGATCAGTAGGGCATAGTCTACTGAGTAGCCAGATATATCCACTGGACAAAAAGTCCAAGGCAGCACTGGCTCAGATAGATCAAAACTTTCTTTGATCCTGTCTGTAAGGTGAGGTGATCCTCCTCAAAAACTTGTAGCAGGTGAAGTTGCCTTTCATCAATTAATTTGGAATAAATAAAAAAAAAGGTTAAATTGCAATGAGAGGGGCTGAAAGTAATATGACTTGCAAAATGTTAGTGTAAACAAGCAACTATGTCAGGCCAAATAATAATACACATATACTACAAATATAGCAAAAGGCCCACAATACATTAACATCTACCAATTATAGAAATAAACACAAAGTAAAGATACCTGGTAAACCACCTGGCTATGTCCAAATGAAGGAGCACTGTTAAATCCAAGCCCAACATTGACACCTCGATGTCCAGATTACCATTTTAGGACCGTTATTAAAATGGCTATAAGAACAGATCAAAGCAAACATCAGTCCCAGTGTAGTTTGTTATGCTGACATACTGTGTTCAGACCATTCACGATTTATGCACATATACCTAGTAATCCGGACAGCAGTGGCATCAAAAGCTTGTAAGCAAACACAATGAACCTTCTTGCATCAGGTGCATCTCTTAGATCAAAGCCAGCTCAGGAGAACCAGACAGTTGGGAAAAGGGATAGGGAAGACAGACACTTATAGCAACAGACATAATGAAGAAAAAAAAAACACCAGAAAAAAAAAAACAGAAGAAAAATGAACAAGAAGCACTTAAGTACACTAGAATCTTAGTAGAGTTAAACAGCACTGTCATACCTCATTGCAATAAAATTATCAGAATCATAGAAACTATGATTTATCTAAAAAAAAAACTCATTCAGGAAAACAACCCCACCTGAGAGCAAGTATTGTAAAGCATGACCATTAAGTTAAGTAAACACTGTGGTTACAGCTCTTTTAAGGCTCTTAATCCCATTTCATCAGAGATACTATAGTCATCTAGAGCATTAACAATCCATTAATACGTAGCTTTCTGGAGGAATAATAATGGATACTAACTTTAATCCTTCAGATCTTCATTAGACCGGAGACCCTGTGTTTAAAAAAAAACTGGAAGAAGCTTTTTTGGTGCAGCTTCTAACTCACCCCCGTATTACCTGCAAAATTAGATCCATGCGAGGGAGTAGGTGACCTTGAAATGACAAGGACCTGTAAGTCCATTTCCTGTCCCAAGAACAGTTCCGGTAAGCTCCTAGTCGAAGAGTGGTTGCTTTCTCTACTTCAGAAACGTTTTTTAGGATTATTCTGCAGACTAGCAAATCGTGGAATGCTGGAGGGGCGAGTTGGTGATCTGGCTTTCCTTTGAATCTCTTTATTCCATGAAGATTTGTTTGCATCTCAAACAGCCTCAGAGAACAGGTGAGGGGTTGTAGGCGCGTACATCCTGGGGCATGAGAATTCTTAGGTCTGTCTGCTCATGGCGAATCCCAAGTCTTGAAGCTGCTAGATCCTGCATGAGGGTTAGGTTTAAAGGATTCTGATCCGTGCAGCTCACGCGCAGTATTTGAATGCTGGCAGTTGTAGGAGTTGACATCAGTATTTTTATGAAAATGGGAGTCTTTATAGGCCTGAATAAAACCCCAAGCTTCATTTACAGATGAACATTTTTATCAAACGACCTTTCTGATCTTGAATGACTAAAATAGCAGGATATTTAAAGTGATACTGTAAACCAAAGTCCCTCAGCTGTTGTTTTACTTCATAAAACTTTTTCCTTTGAGCTATAATTCCCGCAGAGAAATCCTAAAATAAAAGTATGCGATTGTACCTTCTGCTCCCTCAGGGACTCCAAGAATTCTGAGATTGTTCCTACGGCCCCTGTTTTCAACGTCGTTAACTTTTTGAGACAGGAAAGATATTTGGTCTGACTGCCGTTGTGTAAGTTGCTCTAGGTAACAGACGGATGAGTTTAATTACAATATTTTTTTGCTATTAAGACCAATATTAGCTCCCATTTCTACATTTTGTTTAGAAAGTGCTGCCGTGGATTACATGACATCTGAAAGTCCGATCTTGATTTCGGACAGGATATTCTTTAGTTGATCAATATCCCCCTTAGTAGCATAGTTTTCATTAGGGGCATCTAAATAATCGGAACTGCACCTCACTGTCCTGGGGGAGTGGAAAGAGCAGGGCCTCCCACATGGCATAGTCATTAGAAGATCATTTAAACAACAACTCGTTAAATACTTAAAGAGCAAAACGGACTTGGCGGGGTAGCGAATAAAGTGTAACTGACATCCAAATTAGTTTTCCAATATCCAAATGTTTAAATGATGGCAATAATCAAAAAAAAGAGAGAAAAGAGAAGGATCACTGCAGAGCTCACAGACTTGTGACCATCATACTCAAGCGCTGTCACACGCTCCAATGGCAGCAAGGCTGGTGGAGGCACAAGTCTCGGCTTTGATTTCAAAGCCGTTTTGTTGGCAGCACACGCAGATGCTTTGTGGATCTCTGGTGGCTCTTCTAAAGCAGAGATTGTGAATGTTGTTTTTTTTTTAACAGAGGCAGCAGAGGTCATACTTTTGTTTTTAAATGTTTTATTTTATTTCATTTGCTTACTGTTACAGAGCCGGGGGCCTGCAGGTCAGCCAGTACAGGACAGTATTCCGGGGGGGGGCCAGTTCATCCACGGCAGCAGACAGTTGCACAGTGATAGCTGTTGTTGTTAGTCCTGACTGGATGAAGAGGTGCTGGTTGGCACAGTATGCCCTGATAAGGACATGGCCACAGGTACCTTTCAACCAATTAGGATGCAGAAAACTCCTGATCCATTTAATAAATTCTTCTTAAGACTCATCAGTGTGCCTCATCTGTATCTCAACCCAGGGGAAAAATGAACCAGCCTTTATGATGGTCTTATGTGTTTGGGCCATGACTACTCCTAACCCTCCAACAGTCCATCGGTGACAGGACTCCCCATACGTCCAGTGGTTCACCAGTGACAAGATCTTCCCACCATCCAATGCTCTGACACTGACTAGAGTTTCCAGCTTCCAACAGTCTGCCAGTGGCAAGATGTCCCATCCTCCAATGGTTCACAAGTGGTAAGACATTCCACCCACCAATGGTCTACGAGTGACAAGACTTCCCACCTCCAGTGGTTTACTAGTAACAAAGCACCCCAGCCTTCAATGATCCACCAGCAACTCCCCACCTTCCAGTGGTCCACCAGCAATATGACTCCAAACCTTCCAACGTCCTCCAGTAACAAGACTCCCCAGCCTCCACTGGCCCACCAGTGACAAGACTCCCCCTGCCTCCAATGGTTCACCATTTACAAGATTCTCCATCCCTCCAATGGTCCACCAGTGACAAGATTACACACTCTTCAATGATCTGCCAGTGATGTGACCTCTCACCTTCCAACTGCCAGCCTACAGCCTCAGACCCCCACAAACTGTAGTCTGCTGCACTGGAGAACAAAAGGTTTGACTGTTTGGGGGGGGGCATGGTTTTTTTACAAATGGTGGTAAATGCTGGTGGGTAACTGCAGACAGTGGTGTTGCAGTGTGTAGAAGGTCAGCACTGGAAGTTAAAAGCAGCAGACTCCAGTGATAACCCCTACCCTCCCCCCAAAACAAAACAAAATTAAGGGTCAAGGGACTTAAGATGATGATCCAGGCCTCGTACCTCTAGTAACTGTGAGCCATATTAAAACAACACATAGTGAAAGGGAAAGGGGGAAATTGTTTAACCAGGAAAGGCACACTAAGCAGCAGCTTGTTTCCAGGTGCGACCTGGGAGCACAAGGAAGTTAAGTGACTTGCTCAGGGCCATACAGTATTCAAGTGGAGGCTGATGGGATTCAGACCCAGGTCTCCAGGTTTTCAGCTCAGTGCCCTTAACCACTATGCTGTACTGCTTCCATAATCACAATGCTTCTCCACCCCTCTCTCTCTCCAGCTTTTAATTTTAATGGCTAAGTTGGTAGTACTCTTACCTCTAAGCCAGGAAGATCACATGGTCATGGGTTTGAGTCCTGTACTAGGTACTTGAGCTGATACCCAGCACTGACACTGCAGTTCTGCACTTGGAGGGGGGGGTGCAGTGTTGGCGGTGCCATAATTTGGATGAGACAGTACACCAAAGTACTTCTGCCCATCTCTGGTAGCTTCGTAGGTTTCAGTTCTACAGTCCCTGCACTACCAGTATCTTACTCATGGCTGTGTAAAGCACTTTGAGATACAGTGCATGAAAGGAGCTACAAAAACCCAAACTGTGCTGTTTGTTTCATCCATGGTATATGGTTTTCCTCAATTTGCAATGTTCTCCACCCGCCAGGAAAACTTGGGAAGCAGCCTCCAGGGTAAACAACATGCTTCTTTTCTGTTGAACATTTTTGTCAGTGATAATTGACTGAAGGCAGGGCAACACTCAAAAATGCAGACAGCACAAAATGTAAATTTAGCAGTGCTATCAGTTTTTATAACTGAATGTCTTTCACAGCCTTTAATAACTTCACTCACCACACTGGCTGGTGTCACAGCACAGCTGGCAGTAAGTGTGTGATGTGGGAAGCCCTGTAATGTTTGGAAAATGCAGGAGACCCTTGCAAACACAATAAGATTGGAACATATGGGATGGGGACAATTTCCCTTCCATTTCCAACCACTGACTTTCCCAACCAGCCTGCAAGGATAATAACTACCCACACCCTCCCACACCCCTTCTTTGTATTAGAAACTTGTGAAGCAGCTACCGTAGTTTTTTTTTATTTTTGTAACATCAAAGGAAAATGCAAACTTAAAGGCCTCAGCAAAGCCTGCTTTTGTTGTTGCAAAGCATCAATGGTTTAGAGCAGTCCTCAAAGCCATATCATACCACAGGGAGCTCCGGTTATTTCATGCGAGTAGGTGTTTTAGCATGCTGCGTTACCCCATGGGGGGAGGGGCAGGTTTGGGTGTTTTTTTTCATTTAGTTAGTTAGTTATGTAAATTGTTTTACCAGGTAAACATAAATATTTTACAGTAAGAATCTAGTTTGCAGATGCAACCTGGGGAGGGACAAGGGGAAGCGAGCGAAAGGTGGGAGAATCATAGAAGGAGGAAAAAATGCAGTATATTACAGTAATATAAAAGATGTACAGGGATTTACATATATACAAGAAGAAATACAAAGCAGCAGTGTGAGGGAAATTATAGTTCTACAATATACTATGGCATTAACAAAGTGCACAAGAAGTGGTCAGGCGCAGTCACAGTAGGATGTAATTACAAGCCAGCTGGCAGGTGTTATACTGGTGGATGGACCGCTACCCAGGGCAAAGCTGTTCCTTACCTGAGGGAGTCTATAATGAAGGGCAAGCTGACCCGAATTCTGTTTGCACCTAGGAATGTGGCACCTATTCCCAGTGTGGGGATGAGGTTGTGACTACAAGGAGCAGCAGTGGGCAAAGTGCTTAGATAGCTGGCTTACTCCTCCACTCAGTGGGTCGGTATTGGGTGGGCACATTGCAGAGTCACTGTGTTCGCTCCCTAGAGAGGGAGGGTGGAAGTACTGTATGTTGTACTTTGCAGTGCCGCTCTCTATGGACAAGTTATAAGCACATAGGTGCAGAGAAACAAAGTCAGACTGTGCAGCCTATCAAGTGCCCCTCCCTGTTATACAGTACTAACATTTATAACGTGAAATGGCTTTTCCCTTCAGGTACGCTACCTGTTGAGCCTGGCCTTGAAACTGAATATTGTCTTCACTTACCACCTCCTCTAGTAATCTGTTCCACAACCCTATCACTCTCTGGGTGAAAGAATGTTTCATGCGGTTCCTCCTGACAGTCTCTCCCCTTAGCTGATATTGGTGCTCCCTTATTCTAATGTCCTGGATTCTGTGAACTTTTCAATCCTGGTCTGTTCCTGTATAACATATCATGATTTTGGACATCCTAATTACATCTCCCCTCAGCCTCTATTTTTTTTTTCAGGGGCAACAACTCTGGGTGCCACACGTTCTCCTCAAGTGCTATGTTCTCTAGCCCCTTACTCATCTTTGTTGCCCTTTGCTGTACTTTTTCAGGCTCTTTATATATCATAAAAAGGTTCTCAGAAATGCTGCAGTCTGATTGGCTGTTAGGATTCCAACAGCCTTATATTAATCCACATTATACTGTCATGTACAGCCTGATCACAATGGCACGTGGATTCTTCCTGTCAGCATTCCATCCTCTAGCACTGCTGAATGACTGGAATGGTGCATTCTGATTTTGAACCAGCATTCTTAAACTGTTGGTGGAAGAACTATTTTATTAAAAATCTCCCTCTAAATGAGGAAAACATTAAAAAATACACTTTCAACACTTTTCTTTTGGAATCATTTTTCATAATAGCAATAAGGCACTCCCAGGGGTTAGATTACCAGTCAGTTAATCACCCCCCTAGGGGCAATATGGCACTCGGGTGCACCTCATGCCACATTACACCTCTAGGGGGTGATTAACAGACTGTTAATCTAACCCCTGGTAATGCCTTATTGCTTAATTAATTTTGTCATTTGGTAGCCCAGACTGCACAGAGTATTCCAGATGGGTTCTGACCAGTGCCTTGTAGCATGGAACTATCCCGTCATTTTCTCTGCTATTTGTGTTGTAAGTGGGGCATGGCAGATTCATGGAGGAGAACGCTGCCCCATCCTACAGACCCAAGGCTGATTATGCAGTCCAGGGGGGGAAAAAAGGAGGAACTGGTCTCACAAAAGAGGGTAATCCTTACAATGGCAGGGACACCCAGTGAGAAAGGGGGGTACGGTCAGGGGTGCACAGAGGCGTGCATAATGCACTGCACATGGGTAGTGCAGCTTCCCGCCTGTGAAGTACATAAAAGTATATCCATGGTGGTCAGGAGTTTGGTTCAGAAAATTCTGAAATACACATTCTGATTAGAGCTGGCTAAAGCAGGTCCCCGCCAGCTTAGTCTGCATCCTGGCTGAGTACAGAAGGACAGTAGGCCTCATGGAAGCTGACCACTGTTGCCAGAGTTGTTAAGGAAGCTTCAATTGATATCATAGGCTGCAGCATCATCTCTGGGTTCGTCATCATTAGTGTCAGTTTGGCTCAGTACTGGCAGTCCTGTCTCTGGGTAAGAATGCTGTGGCTTCAAGTCCACATCAGGGACTTGGACTTCTATCCAAAGCTAACAGAGCACTGCAGCACAAGCTGGGTGTTGCTCTGTTGGAGGGGTCACCCTTCTGATGAGATGTCAAACCATCAGTCAAACTAGGTTATATGACATTCCTCCAAAATTTGAATTTCAGACAATTATTTTCCTTATTATTATGTTATTTATAAGAAAACAGGAGTGTTGCCCTTACAGTTTACCTACAGCTGAGACTAGGGGCTCAGTCCACAAAGGTTGCACAGCCCCTCTGCATATGCGAGGGCTGGAGAAACCCATGCAGTGCTTCCTACATGCAGGATGCATACTATTTGTGATACTCTGCAGCATCCACAATACTGACTGCGTGCCCTCTCAGTACCAGATCCTCAGCCGCGCAAATAGCTACGCACTCAGCCAGGTCAGGGTAGGGGGCATACTTGCACCTGCTCCTAACTGCTACGGAAGCAGTGTGCGTGGGTAATGGAAAGGGCAGGTACTATATCAGCCAAGGGGCTGCCACAGTACCTATGTGCCCCTTTCTGCTTAGCAATCCCTCTGAAAACTGGGCTTGATCGGCCCTCATTTTGGTGGCCCCCAGCCCCAGGGAGCATTTGTACTGGGTTGGGGGTGTCACTGGCACCAGCCTTTGACAACTGTGAAAGCTGACTGTGGCCATAGGGAACATGGAAGTCCATGAAGGACTGATAAGGACTGTCATATCATGTAGCTGATTGTTGGGTGGAAAGTGGGACATATGCACTATGGTAGCCCCTTGGGCCATGTAGCATCTGTCCTCTCTGCCGGCTGCGCACACTGCCTCAGCAATGTGGAGCAGGGGAGCCACTGGAGAATAGCCCCAAGCATCCGACTGGATGCCTGGTGATTTTTTCTGCAATGCCCCCAGGGCTGCCCACAGTACCTGCATGGAGCTCCACTCCAGTAGGGGTGGGAAGAAGGGGCTATAAATCACTCCTGACCCTGTGCAGTCCCAGGGCACACTCTGGCACTGCACGGATATGCTCATTGTGAGCATATCCTGACCACATTTGTGGATCAAGCCCTTAGTCTAGAGTTAAAGTCATAACACCATGCTTGTGACATAGTTATTTCCACAGCAACAGACTGTGAGGTCACATGCAGGGGATTATCACCTCAGCTTCTGAATAAACCTTCTCTGTTTGCATTTAACTAGGCGTATGCCTTTTCCACATTGAATAGTGTTTTAAAAAGAGTTTTTAATAACATCTCACTGACGCTGTTAAAGCACAGCTGTCAGAGCTTCCTGACTGGGCTCTGAAATCATGCTATCCTGAGTGAGTTCCCAGGCATCTTTGCAGTACTAGCGCAATGTATTACAGGTATACTACTGCAGTGCATGCTGGGAGAATTTGATTGGAAGAGAAATGGAAAAGGGGGGAAAGAGTTAGCATTTCTGCAACCCTCTCATTGTCAGCTCGGCTCTGTACTTATAGCAATTTTTCTTGGCTGTGAACAGCCAAAAGAGTACATTGCAGGTCATGGGTGCCTGCTTTGACTCAAGTTCTTTTGGATGAGATGTTAAATTGAGGTCCTGTCTGCTTGTTCTGGTAGTTGTTCAGGTGGGCGTTAAAGATCCCATGGCACTTCTCAAAAAGAGTAGGGAAATCGTTTATTAACAGAAAATCAATGCGTACCAGTACAAAATTGATAAAGCACGCACAGTCAAAATAAAATTATACATAAAAAATCAAAAACTCCACCCAGAGGGGACTACTTCCATAATTAAATTAAGAAAAGGAACAAAGAACAAACGAAAGTGAACCAAACAAGGAAAACAAATAAATGGGAGTACAGACATTATGAGAGTCTAGGTAAAAGTAAACCTCCCCCCAGAAACTGGTCTAAAAAGGCACCCATGGGCAGTATTTCTAACGACGTATCCATTTCGTGGAGGAAAGGCTGGTACATTCAGCCGCACACAGTATGCAGTGGTCTGATTCCACCATCTTGAATAATGCAGTGTGATCCAAAACTTGTTGTTGCAACCCATATTTACAATGGACCCTCCAGATCATCACCTTAAGAAAGGAAAAAATCAAAAACAACACAGAAGGATCATCCCTAGAGGACTGACCAGTCACTGAACTCTAAATCAGGGCCTCATAGGTAAGGGAATGCCAAAAGGGGTCCACCCATTGAAGTCCCAAGGACAACCAAAAATGAATACAGGGGCAGTCAAAATACTAATGTTGAATAGATTAAATGACATCCTGGCAACTGTCCCTCAGCAAAAATCGGCATGGGGTCATAATGTCGCAATACATTATGATGCATGGCGAAATCACGCTGCCAATGCAGTGCGATATTGCCATGTGGCATAAGTCTTTTTTCTGTGGGGTTCTCTGTCCCCACACACCCCCCGGACCCCCCCAACTAGAGATTCTCAACTCCGGGGGGGGCAACTCAGGGGAGAGCACAATACATGTAAAAAAATAAAATGTCTGGGACCTGGAATCAAACCCGGTCCCAGACACAGCACCTGGGTTCCTGCTGCTGTGGCTCAGTCCAGTGAGCCACAGCAGCTGCTCAGCAGAACCCACTCCCAGCAGAGGTCTTATCCTCTGCCTGGGAGTGTGTGAATGGTGTAATACTGCATACAGCAGTATACGCGGTATTGCTCCATTCCCTGTAATGAACAGCACTGTTTCGGGTTAGCTATAATGTTGTACCCCAGGCAGAATTTCCACTGCTTGGGGGAGTAACGCCTTACAAAAGGCTTTCCTTAGTTGGGTGCAAATTATGTCCCATGATAACTGCAGTCTTTTAACAAACAATAAAAAAGATAACATAAACTCGGGAAAGCAGTTGGCCTGCTGGAATGAGGGTTTTGGCCTACTCCATTACAATTGGAGGGGCATCATCCAAAATGATGCCCATTCTTTCCACGAAGTTGGTGAGACTGAATCCGGGGAATCATACTGTAGTGAAAAAAATACTGTAGAAAAATACCAAAGGATTCACCATATTTAAACCACCCTTGTCATATGGGAGGTAAAGAATGTCCCTCTTAATGGGGTTTAGTCTACTCCCCCAAATCACAGTAAAAAATATATTATACAATTGCGTTTCCAAACTAAGAGAACGGCGGAAAATGGCACTCACATAAAAAAACAAGTATTTGTCAATGCCGAATGTTTGCTTGCTGGCACTGGCATTGGTAGTGTAGGAGTTAGAGGGACGCATAATAGGAATGGCAGTGAAGTATTGAACTGAAGCCAACCCCACCACCACCCTGCAGAGAATGACAGGCATTGGGGTGTGCTTTTGGGTCGTCGGCCATAACGCCCACGCCGTTTCACCACACCCTACCCTGCAGACACAGACAAGTGTCACAGTGTGCCTTGGGGTCTTTGGGCCTTACGCTCACCCCATTCCATAAGGAAATACGATGAGATGGGTGCAGTATAGGAGAATGGGGTGAACTTTGGGGCCAAAAAGTCCAAGGCACACCTCAATGCCTGTCACTGGCTGCAGGGTGTGGGTGGGGGTGGAATGGCATGAGCATTATAGGCAACAATCACATGTCACACCCCGATGCCTGTCAGGCTCTACAGGGTGGGGCGTTATGGTTGGAAACTCTAACGCCCTACGCATTCGTTGATATTTTCACTCCAAATTTTCAGCATGGGTTTTTTGTGACCCCACCTCATGAACAGTGGCAATATCAGTTTGTTAGCCTAAAGCTGATTTTGCACAGTGACTATGCCATTTGGCACCACAGGTGTGAAAACACATTTCGAACAGGATGTGAACAAGCATTTGTCAATGCCGAATGTTGTCGCGCTGGCATTGGCTTTGGTAGTGCAGTGTGGAAACACATTTTTGGCAGGATGTGAAAAATGACAGCTGTACCGTTCATAAGAAGGTGTAAAAAAATGGCAGTGGTAAAAATGTGGCATGTAAGTATTGCAAATATGCAAAGTAACAAGAGTGCGTGGGAAATGCGCAATGCACACTTGTAGCACAGGCATTTTATGGAGTTTCACCACCAAATTGTCAACATAGGCATTTTAGCACCTCTGCTCATGTACAGTGTCACTGTCATTTCCTCAAGCTGTCTCAAAAAGTGATTTTGTACAGCGACCGCCCTATTCTTCACTGGACGTGCGAAAAACACATTTTGGGCAGGATATGTAAAATGACAGCTGTACTGTTCATCAAGAGGTGTGGAAAAATGCCAATGGTGAAAATCCAGAGTGAAAATATTACAAATGCACAACGTTATGAGTGTGTGTGCAAACTGCTCAACGTACGCTCGTAACACCGTCATTTTATGCAGTATTGTCACCAAATTTTCAACACAGGCATTGTAGGACCTTTGCTCATAAACAGTGTCACTGTCATTTTTGTAATCTGGCCCGAACACTGATTTCCCACAGTGACCGCGGTATTGTGCGCCGGAAGTGCGGAAACACATTTTGGCCAGGATGTGAAAAATGACAGCTATACTGTTCACAAGGAGGTGTAGAAAAATGATAATGTTGAAAATCTGGCATGAAAATATTGCGAATTCGCAAAGTTACAAGCTTGCATAGCAACTGCGCAACACACGCTCGTAAAACAGCCATTTTTTGGATTTTGTCCACCAAATTTGCGACATAGGCTTTCTGAGAGCCCATCTCATGAACACTACCACAGTCCTTGCATTAATTGATCCCAAAAGGTGATTCCGCGCAGTGACTGCGAAATCACCTTTCAGGACTGATTAACATCAAAACTGTGACAGAATTCATGAGGAGGGGTCCCAAAAAACCCCTGTTGAAAAATTGGTGCAAAAATTCCCAAAAATGCCCAAGATATGGAGCAAAGTTGAAAAAACCCCTATTTATTCCATTATACAGCTTACCTGCATTTCCTCAGTTCGCGGTCAGTTTTGAAGAGTGCAGACGTGTTCCCGGTCCACCGAAGATCATTGCGCCGGACTCCGGAGGTAAGTATGGGGTGAGGGGGGTATGGGGAGGCAGGGTGCGCAGTGGGTGGGTGCAGGTGGTGAGTAGGGAGACTACGAGGGACCATTTTCGGTTTACAGGAACGGAAAAAAAAAAATCACGGACGTTTTTCTTTTTTGCAGGTGGTTTCTTTTGTTTGGAGGAGTACAGTAGCTGATGGGAGATTGGGCACCCCTGTCAGCACAGAAGAAGGGGGGGACATCATGCCGACGGGGAGTGGGCTCCCCCGTCGGCACATTACAGCGGGAAAGGGGGGGAGGATACCAATGGGGATTGGACACCCCCATCGGCAAACAACGAGGTGGGGGGCACATTCTGCCGATGGGGAGTGGGCTCCCCCATTGGCACATACTTCACGGGGCAGGGCAAGCCGACCGGGGGATTGGGCATCCGCGAAGTCAGTGCTGTCAGCAGTGTAGGGACCACTGTGCCGCCATGCTACTAGCTAGCGAGCACGTAGGAAGGGTCCGCTACATGTGACAAGCTTTGCACGAATTGCAGTGGACCTTTCCTTAGATGTGCTCGCCAGCTTAGTATTCATGGTGTGGTGTCGGCATGCAGGCTGATTGGGGAATGAGGGACGCACCTACTGGTGTGTGCACTGCATTCGCCCAACAGCGACCGCGCCTCCAAATCCCCACTGCCACAAGATGTTGGCTGTGCAAGCATGCCAACATAAAAATGACAGCTGTACTTTTCATGGGTGGTGTAAAAAATGGCAACATTGAAAATCTGGAGTGAAAATATAAAACAACTGGTGAAGCCACGAGTGTGCGTTGAAACTGTGCAACGCACACCCATAATGTAATTAGTTTGGGGATTTTTTACAGCAGATTGTCAACACAGGCATTTTGGGACCTCCACTCATGAACAGTGTCACTGTGATTTACTTAATCTGTACTGAACACTGATTTCCCACAGCGACCACGCATTTCTGCGGCGAAAGTACAAAAACACATTTTGGCCATGGTGTGAAAAATTACAGCTGTACTGTTCATAAGGAGGTGTGGAAAAATGCCGGTGTTGAAAATCTGGACTGAAAATATTACAAATTCGTGAGCATACGAGGGTGCATGGAAACTGCTCAATGCACGCTCGTAACACAGTCATTTTATGGACTTTTGTCACCAAATTTTCAACATAGCCATTTTAAGACCTCTGCTCATGAACAGTGTCACTGTGATTTTCTTAATCTGTCCCAAAAATTGACTTCGCACACTGACTACGCCACTGTGCGTAACATATGCGAAAACACATTTTGGGCAAGATGTGAAAAATGACAGCTGTACTGCTCATAAGGAGGTGTGGTAAAATGGCAATGTTGAAAATCTGGAGTGAAAACAGTGAAAATTCTTGAAGTACGAGCGTGCGTAGGAACTGCGCAACGCACGCTCGTAAAAGTCATTTTTGTGATTTTTTTCACCAGATTTTCAACATAGAGTTTTGGGGGGGCCTACCTCATGAACTGTGACTCTGATGTTTCGTTACTCAGTCCCGAAAGGTGGTTCCGCACAGTAACTGCGAAATCACCTTTTGGGACCGAATAACAAAATGACAGAGGCTGAGTTCATGAGGTAGGGTCCCAAGAACCCCATGTTGAAAGTTTGATGAAAAATTTCCCCAAAATGGCCAAGATATGCACCAAAGTTGAAAATAAAAACATTTATGTCATTATACAGCTTACCAGCATTTCTTCAGTTCGCGGTCGGCTTTGAAGAGTGCAGACGTGTTCCCGGTCCACCGAAGATTGTCGCGCTGGCCTCCGGAGGTAAGCATGGGATGAGGGGGTGTGGGGAGGTGGGGTACGCAGTGGGTGGGCGCGGGTTGGGGGATGGGGCAAGAGAGTCAACGAGAGACCATTTTCTTTGTTCTAGGTGTTTTTTTTTTTATAAGGATGACGTGGGACTTTTGCCACACTGGGGTGGGCTCCCAGCATGGCACCTGGAAATTTGCTTTTAGGGGGTAAGTGGAGCCGACGTGGGATTGGGCACCCCCATCGGTCATACAGTGTGCAGGGGTGGAGGGGAGCACATGAGCACGCTGGGGTGGGCTCACAGAATGTTACCTAGGTGTTCATGGGGCGGGACTGGATCCGACAGGGATTAGAAACAAACTGTCTATGACAGTTCAGATGCAGTGCTGACATGTAGGCAATTTGCATACTGATGACAGCAGTATGCAAATTTCCTGTCGACGGCAGTATGCAAATTGCCTACACATTACCACCGCTGAGTGTAGCAGTAGTTTTCTCAGAACTGTACGGCACTGCATCTGAATGACTGTCATAGGCAGCTCAGATATTCATTGGTGCAGTCTGTCCGCGCCTGCAAAAAGGAGTAGGGCATTGGAAGTGGAGGTGGCACACCTACAAAAACTCATATGGTGGCACTATGTTTCTTGCACATGCGTGCAAGCAAACATAAAAATAGGGACCAGAAATTTTTTAACTACGCCCATCCTCTTTTTTTTTTTAAATTGCCAAGATTTCCAGATAGCCACTCGGGCCACTCCAGTGTCTAAGGCATGATTCCAATTTAGGTCTGGCAAATTTGACTTGCCAAAAGAAAATACCAAGGATTTTAATCGGTTCCATGGTACCCACAATGTTTCCAGTCATGGAAGGAAGGATCTCATGTGTCCCAATGGGAAGCACCCAACATTTAGTATAGTTAAAACCAGAACCTGTAAGCAAAACAATGTCAGTTATTAGCTGCATGGCATTTTCATCTGAGGAGACATCCTTGATAAATAAACAGACATTGTCCGCGTAAGTGGACAGTTTCACCGAGGAAGTAGAGAGAGGGCAGGGAAAGCCTACAGTCTGAGGGACCTCCGTCACAGCTCGCAACAAAGGATCTAAGGTCAGGATATATAGGAGGGGGCTCATCAGGCATCCCTGATGGGCACTCCATTGCAGGTGAATACAGGAACCTTGCCACCCACTGATTGTGGGGATAATGGTGGAACAGGAGTTTAGAAGACAGACCCATCAAAGAAAAGTATCTTAGAAGCCATACCTGTGAAGTACCATGAAAAGATAGTCATGAGAAACCTTGTCAAATCCTTTGGGTTGATCCACTACAAACAAGAAATGGACCACCCAGAATGAATGACAGAAAGTGATCAGGTCTCTGATTAACAAGAGATTGCCCTGATTTTTTTTAAATTCAAGTTTATTGCATAATCTGGCGCAACATTACATTAAACAGATCTCTTGTCTGACTTTAAAAATATCCATCCAGTTCAGTACATCTTAGTAAACAATAGTCCTTACTCAATATTTCATTATGTCACTTCATGCATCTGAGGTATCTTAACCTCTTCCCTTTTTATTTTTACTCCTTTTCTTTTTGTGAAATTTCTCGAGCAGCACCACCTTGTCGTTCAAATTAGCAGCCTTTCTAACCATTCCATCCTCCCCATCCCAGATCCTACAATCTCAAGTCATCACCCATGGAGTCCACCGCCTTGTAAAGACATGTGTCCTCAAGTTTATTTTATAAGTAATTTCCTCCATGTCTTTAATTTCATTAATAGTTAATGCCCAATCTTGAGACGTCGGGGGATTCACTGAACCCCATCTCTTAGTTATGGCCTTATGTGCGGCCGTGACAAGAATATTCCACAGGTAAATTTTATCTGACCTCCTGATCTCGTTTGGCCTTATTCCCAAAATTAAATTCCTAGGGCCTAGTGTAGTTTCAATAGACCAAATCAGTCTCATTCTCTGCTCAGCTTCTGACCAGTAGTGTGCAAGTTTCGGGCATGACCAGAACACATGTAAGTAATCTGCCCTTTACGTTCCACATCCCCGCCAGCATTCTCCCTACACTTTTCATCCCATTTAGACTGTGAGCTTGGTGCAATAAAATCTTAATCTGACCTTCCAGCTGAACTCCCTCCACATCGCGACGCCGTGGTTCTAGAGGCCAGTTCCAGGGCAGAGCTCCACCTCTGTCATCCACCAGCTCTCCCATCTCCTGTTCCCATCTATTTTTAGCCTGGAGGGTCTGGTTCCCTCTACCATCTCTCAGGGCCACGTATAGTTTTGAAATCAGGCCTTTGGGCCTTTGTGAGCTCAGGATCTCTCCTATAACATTTATGAGTCCTGACGTGTGCCTTTGTTGCTTATACTGGTGCTGTAATTTATAGATATAATTTCTTATTTGTAGATATCTAAAGTGATCTACCTGCCTCAACTGGTAGGCTCCCTTTATTTGTTCAAATTCCATAACTGTATTTCCTTCTAGGAATTGACTGAATGAGGTTAGACCTAGTCTCTCCCATCTTCTAAAGGTGAGGTCCTGCTTATTTGGAGAAAACCCTGGATCCCAAGCAAACCATCTTAGTGGCCACAGCTCTGCTTCTAAATTATGTTTGGACCATAACCTCTTCAAGGCCCCAGTGTGTTCCTCACTGACATAAGGAATATACTTTCCTTGGGTTGAACTCCTGGCATCAATGCCCTTGCCCGGCGAGTCCCATCCGTCAGGGTTTCCTCTATTAATTTCCACACGAGCTGAATAGTGTCTAGTCAACACATCAGGGCCCATCAAGCTGAGTGGCTAAGTAATAATCCTCTAAATTAGGACATTTCAGCCACCACATTTTTTATTTGTTTGGAGGATCGCACTCTTGATCCTCGGCCTCCTGTTATTCCAAATATATTTTGTCAAAATTCTCTGCCAAATCTGACATTGGTTTTTATGTATTTTTATTGGGAGACATTGAAAAGATATAGGTATTTAGGGAGTACACTCATTGATACTGATTGCAGTCTTGAATATAGGGGTAGTTGTAAACTCTCCCATCGTGTAATATCCTGCCTGATTTGGGCTACCACTGGCTCGAAATTAACCGGATATAACATGTCTAGATTTTTTGGGATTTGAATACCCAAGTATTTCATTTTCCCTTTGTTCCAATTAATATCCACGATTTGTCCTATCTGTGGGGGAGGGTTATAGTGGAATTTCAGAACCTCTGTCTTATTTTTATTTAGGGTGTATCCTGAGTATTGACTAAACTTATCTATTATCGACCACAATTTAGGTATGGATTTATTTGGATTAGTAATGTACAGGAGGATATCATCCGCATATAGAGAAATTTTATGTTCTTCTCCATTGATCTTCACTCCCTCCACCTCGCTCGCCTCTCTTATGGCCTGGGCCAAAGGTTCTATATATAGGTCAAAGAGGAGAGGTGAGAGAGGACATCCCTGCCTAGTACCTCGACCCAAGTCAACTTGCTTCTAGACGCCCATTCACCCTTACATAAGCTCGGGGAGGCATATGTGCTTTGATGGCCCTAAAATTGAGAGGAAACCCAATTTATCAAGAATCATAAAGAGGAGCTCAATTAACTTTATCAAACGCTTTTCAGCGTCCATACTCATAAGTCAGGCAGGGATACGCTTTTTATTAATAATTTCAATCATGTTTATCGTCCTTCTCACCCCCTCTGGTGCCTGTTTACCTTCTATAAATCCTGTTTGATCCGGGTGAACCAGGCCCCCCAGAGAAGACTGTAGTCTCTTGGCTATTACTGCCGTAAAGATTTTATAATCTACATTAAGAAGAGAAATTGGTCTATATGAACCACACTCCGCCGGGTCCTTACCTTCTTTTGGAATCACTGTTATGGTTGTGTAATTCCATGAGGGAGGAATCACTTCCCCCTCCAGCCATATTTGATTATAGACCACTTCAAGCATCGGCGTTAATTCCGTTTTAAAGGTTTTATAGAATTCCCCCCCCCAAACCCATCCGGTCCGGGGCATTTACCTATCTTAAGTTCTCCCACCGTGTCCAGTATCTCCTGCAATGTGATTTGACATTCCAGATCCTGCCTCTGGGTCACTGTGAGCTTAGCCAATTTTAGTGTATTCAAAAAATTCTGAGGCCTCTTCTGTGGATGTCCCTAACTGGGGCTGGTATAAATCTTTATAAAAAGTGACCAATGCTTCTGCTATCTGTTCCCATTTATGTGAGATCTGACCCATTTTGGGATTCCTGAGTCCCAAAACATTGGCTCTGGCTGCCCGCTGTTTTAGTCTATATGCCAGGAGACGGGTGGCCCTCGGTCCCCCATCATAGTAGGCCTGCTTCATAAATAAGAGAGCTTTCTCGATTTCTAGGGAGTGTATTATCTGTAGCCTGCGTTTTAGGTCCTTTATTTCTTTTTCCCTTTTCCTACACACTTTAATTTTTTGTAATGCCTCTAACTTGTTAATTGCCTGATTTAGCTGTTCCCTTTGCCGTCCATTCTCCCTCTTCTTATATGTGGCTATTGAGATGAGCTTACCCCCTAATCATTATTTTTACTGTATCCCATAGTATCTGAGGCGTGGTGTTCGGGCCATCATTTATGTCCACCGTCTGTTTTATTATCTCCCGTATTTCCTCCTTTACTCCCTCATCTCTAAGGAAGCTTACATTCAGTCTCCACTGCGTCGGTTTTTTAGTTAGCTGTAAGTCAATTTACGCATATATGGGCTTATAGTCCGATAGGCTCTCAGAGCCCACCCAGACCGACTCGAAGATTGTCAAATCTTTCTTATATGTGAGAAACATGTCTAGTCTTGAGTAAATTTTATACCTGGACCAGATAATATGTATAGTCCGCGCTGTAGGATACTTTTCCTCCATATGTCCACCAGGCCTGTGTCCCTCATAAGCCTCTTCATTTGTTTAGCAGTTCTTTCTCTAGGTGCTAGTATACCTGAGGTCGTGTCTAAGGCTCTATCCATAATGATATTCCAGTCCCCCGCTGCAATCACAGTACCCTTAGCCTTTTCTGCTAATAACTTAAATAAATCTGCAAAAAAACCTATTTCTGACCCTGGTGGGGCATATACATTCAGCAGTGTAACCTGCATATCCTGTATGTGCCCCCTCACCATCACGTACCTAGCCCCTGCATCCATAATCACTTCCTCCTCTTCAAATGGAAGAGAAGACGCCAGCATAATCGCCACCCCCCTCTTTCTCCCCTTCTCAAGGGATGCATGATACACCGTTGGGAAGTCTCTGTTCTTTAACTTAAGAGCCTCTTGCGGAGACAAATGTGTCTCCTGCAGAAATTGAATCTCACACCTCTGTCTTTTTAAAAATTTCTGAAGTTGTTTTCGTTTTGCCGGATGATTTATACCATTTACATTGAAGGATCCAATCTTAGATTTAGTTCTATCCATGGTTTAAGATCTCTAGTTTTTGGATTATTTCAAATCTTCCAGTGTGGCTAAGGAGTATACCCCCCCATCCTTCATCCTGTTTCCCCTCTGCCTCGAGGATGCTCCCCGATCTTTCTTTCCTTTTTTAATAGACCAGTACATGTATTCATAACCCTTTCTGCGCCTCATTTTGCACTCACTCCATACTAGCAATCTGCTGGCCCTAAACCGCCAGCTGGTTTGAGTGTGTTTGAAAATAACATTAACAATGCCCCCCTGAAACATGAGGGGCACACTTATACAACCATAATAACAGTAACATGAACATTTAAACTGCACATATACCCATAATGCTGCAAGATTTGCTGAGGCATTCAGGTATTCCCTTCCTCTTATTTCCCTTTATTAATATCTGATTAATTTTTTTGAACCCCAACCGTAAGTCAGAGTTCCCCTTTAAGATTCTTTCACTTCCTAGGTCAGTCTGACTCCCTATCGTAGGACTGGATTGCATCCCTCTCGGGACACCTGGCCCTATATGTCATTCTGGGCTTTTCCCCTTGAGAGCACCTTTGTTGGGTCTTAGCCCAGTACTCTGAGGTACTATCCACGTCAGCACCACTAATAAGTGGGCAATGCTCATCCTAAACAGCGTGAATATCCCTTTCAGCCTATTTCTCCTTAAGAGGCGGTGTCAGACTCCACTCAACCTTGCTCCACACACCAGCTCCCCTCAACCCCCGTCCCTCCCCCTTCCCCCTCCCCATCCCTCAGGGCACCAAGTCTCCCCACCCATCCGCCAACCAAGGTCAACCATCTCCCACCACCAACCCCTTTCTCCCTCCAGACAAAACCCATGTTGCTCCCAGCAACTCGACCCTCCTCCCCCAGCGGCGCCCACACCCCACCTGGCATCCTACACCCTGTCATCTCCACCCAACACGTGTCTTCCCCACTCCTCCGCATCTCCCCGAATCCCACCTCCACCGCGAGACGGCAGCCCTCCCCAGCAAGATGTGTGAGAGAAGGAGCACAACCTAACCCACCCTCCTCTCCCAACACAGCAGACCAAGCCCAGTCACAGAAAGAGAGAGAGAGGAGAGAGAAGAAGAAGAAAGAAAGAGAACCCCCCCCCACAACCCCAATGGTAAGGAGAGGAGTATCAACTCTCATAGATATATATTTCCTGGTGCCCCTGTTCATTTTTATATCACAACATCAAGTCTCTCAGATCCCCCATGCTGCTTCAGTTTACTTTAACATTTATAAGTCTTTACATGTCCCTGACCCTTTATAGACAGATTGAGTCCCCATTTACTACTGCATTCCATTCCTTACAGTTCTGTATCACTAGAGCTCTCAGTCACCCGCCTCTGCCATCGGGACCTCTCTTGGTGATAAGTCCTCATTTGCACTGCTGGGATATATGATTTGAGGAGTGCTGTAACGTCTGCTCTAAGGTTGGTGGCTTGTGGGTTGGCATGCTTTGTTAGTCCTTTACGCGCCACCGACCACGCCGAGCACCTCAACTCTTTTTCCAGCTTTTCCTTCTCTAAGTCTGGTACTGGAATGCCCATCTCCTCCAGATATGTCCGCGCCTCCAACAAGTCTTCAAATACTTTAAATCCTTGCTTCGTCTCCACTTGCAGGCACGCCGGATATAACATCTGTGCCTTTAAATTTCTGGAGCGGAGCTGCTTCAGAATGGACCACATGGCTCTTCGGGCTTCCTGCACTCCTGCTGTGTAGTCGTTGTCCAGCGTTATTCGGTGGGTACCAAGCATAATTTTCTGCTGTCTCCATGCCCGCTTAAGTAATTCTTCTTTTGTGGCATAGTTGGACATCTTAACAACAAAGGATCTAGGGCGGGCGTTAGGACCCAGAGGACACTGTGTGAGAGCACGATGTGCCCGATCCATAGCAAGATCCAACTCTGGGGGCAGGTTCAGCAGCTCTTTCAACAGCTTCTGCAGGTAGGCTATAGTATCAGCAGCTCCATTTTCAGCACCCTCCGGTATGCCATAAATTCGGAGATTCTGTCTCCTACTCCGACCCTCCAGATCATCAATTTTGGCTCTCATTTCCCTTTCCCTTGCCAAAAGGAACAGCAGTAAACGATCGTGCCTGTCGGCCTGTTCCAGGACCGTGGTCATCCCCAACTCCAGCTGGTCTGTTCTATGTTCTATTTTTTTGATGTCGGAGCGTAGCTCCATCAGGGATGTGTCTATTTTTTGAACCGTTCTCGCCGTTTGTAGTATCGAGGCCACTAGCTGTGAACACTCCTCATCCGGCCCTGCATCTCCCGTCATGGTTTCCTCCTCCTCAGTAGGCCCCGCTTGTCTCGACCCTTTTTCTCCTTGCAGCAGCATCTGGAGTTTCTGTACTGGGGTCTGTGTGTTCTTGTTGGCTCCCGTTTTCGATCTAGGTAATTTAGCTGGAGACTGCATCTTGTATGGTGTGGATGTCAATCGATTTAGTTGTAGGCTGAGGTGATCTCCGTTTCTAAGCTGCCATTCGGGCTGCTGATGTCACCGGAAGTCGCCCTGATTTTTATGGCCAGGGATGGAACAGGACTAGAAGGGATGTATAATCGTGGGTAAAATTAGGGACAAATGCCCATAAAAGATTTTCATCAAAATCTTAGCATCTGTGTTAAGAAAGCAGATTGGTTGCCATTGCCAATTTGATATGTGACATCTATCACCCTATTTAAAAAGAAAAATTTGAATGGCCTCTGTAATTGAGCCAGCGAAGGACATGTGGGCCAATATAGAATTAAAAACATAAGTGAGTATAGGGTCAAAAATGAACGGATACAGTTGGTATAACTCTGATGCAAGGCCATCCGTTCCAGGGGAAATTCATTTATGAAAGGAATGAGAGGACTTCATTCTCAGTGATCAGCTGAGTGAGAAGCAAATTATTTATTTTATTTAGTTTTTGTTGACCGGGTAAGTGCACTTGACAAATCCTGATTATTTTCAGGCATGACCCGGGGGAAGAGGATACAGATGAATGCCAACTGACATTGAACCAGATTAAGCTGTTGGTGGTATTTTTAGTTAATGAGGGAAATTTGGCCAGGACACCGAGGAAATTTCCTTACTCTTTTCGATAAGTGCCAAGGGATCTTTAACATCCACCTGAACTACCACCAATCCAGGCAGATGGGACCTCGGTTTAACGTCTCATCCGAAAGACTGCACCTCAGAAGTGCAGCATCCCTCCCATGCTGCACTACAGTGTCAGTACTGGGACACTAACCCAAGTGCCAGATGTGCAAACTGAACCCACAGCCCTCTGATCTCCCAGCCTCAGAGGTGAGTGTGCTACCTACTGAGCCACTGACACTGAGGGGGACACCTGTGGAAGGTGCAAGGAGCCCAAAATGGAAGTAATAAGATCCATAAGCATAAACCTAGTACCAACTGTTTGGTGCAGGAAGTTCTGGACCACCTGTAGCATCCCAGTGCAGGAGGAATGTTTCCTTTCTTCAGGGTCCAGCAAGGAAAGCATCTGTCGTCATTTGACTCTGTGAAAAAAAACTCATACAAATGTCCCCAATCAAATGAGTGCTTTCAGTGCCATAAGAGCGTTCAAATGTCATTGAATTTACCTCTCATATTGAAAAAACTTCATGCATTCAGTAATAGACTGGATCTGGGCCGTAAGTGGGGACCCTTTGGCGACCTGTAGGGAAAAAAGTTTAAGGAGAGTATAATACAAATCCAGATAGGCATGGAGGTGGATCTGTCCACAGACTTGGAGCTGCGTTTAGCCAACCGTCCAATGGAGATCTTGGTATGGTCCCACCAGAGCAGCAAGTCTTGATAAAGATCCAGGACTGAGGTGCAAGCCCACAAAAGGGATCTCAAGGAATTCGGAAAGGAAGAGTCTTGCAGGATGTTGTTATTCAGCCTCCGAAAAGGCTTTCCAGGCAAAAGGGACGGGTCAGCCAAAATCTTGTAACTTAGGAGAAAGTGATCCGAAATTTCAGTGGAACAGGTTGCAGCTGGCAAAATGGAAAACCTACAGGAAACAAAAATATAATTGATATATGTAGCCAATTGTAGTCAATGGTACATAAAACTACCAGTAGGATAGAGAGCTTGAAATGTATCAGTCAAGTAGGACTCTTGACAAAGGGCTTGCAGGCATAAGGAATCGCAATACAACTTAGTCTTCACTACCCTATCTCGAAAGGTGAAGTGGGTAATTAAAGTCTCCCCTAAGAATAATTTTTAGAAGTACACAAAAAGGGTTGGAGTGATTTAAATAAGGTCACCCTGTCAAATTTGGATTGAGGGGCATAAAGTACAATCAGCTGCAAGGCTGTCCAGTCAACACGACAATCTAGCACTAGAGCCCAACCTGGTTGCACATCAATTAGAAAGCAGCAGGAATTATCATCTACAAAAAGGGACACTATTCAGTGTAGTGCCAAACAAATTTCACAGAATGCTGTAGTTCCATTAACTGTGCAAAATACTTTATTTTGTGCCAAATCAGTGCATAATAAAACATCAGAGCACTCACAGTTCCTTAGGTAACTTCAGAAGGCATGCCCCTTGTTTCCTACTGCTGCTGCGAAAGTATTGAGCCAGTCATTTTTCTGCTCGGCTAGTCTGATTTTATTTTGATGTTTCACAGACATTTATGGACTTTGCTGTTATATTGCTGCTAACTACTGCTTCCTATTGAACTGTGACTGCTCTGATGTTTTAACCTGGTACTACATCTCCCTAGCTGTGGTCACAACCCCTTGGCAAAACTGTACTTGCACATCAATTACCCTAGAAACTATAGGAGAAAGATGGTTAAACAGAATGGCAACTCCGGAACAGTTGTCGGTGCCTAGAGAGAAATAAAAGACATCAGACATTCAAAGTCTTTGAGTAGTAGTGATATCAGCCAATGAACATAACCTAGTGTCTTGTAAGAAGATAAGTTCTGCACCAGAATCCTGCAGAGCCTTAAAAATAGCCTTCCTATGAAGAAGGTTGTTAATGCTGTTAACATTTAGTGTTGCAATATTCATTCAAAAGAGGAGGAGGAGAAGAAAGAATCCATAGCCATGCAGGTGACACCCTATGATGGTTGGGTATTCTTCTTTTTAAATTTAACTTTTGATCTAGGCGAGGGACCATCTTTTCGTTTACAAGTTGCCATCCAATTTGGGTTGTCGCCCTCGGTGTCCAGAGAGCTGTCAAACCCAATGACATCATGGAAGAGGCATCAGAATCAATATCTGCATCGGTTCCCCCACAATTGTTGGAGGAAGCAAGAGGATGGAATCTATTCCAAAGATGAAGTGACTTGGCCGGTGCTGACTGTAGACTATCACAAAGTGTGTGGTTCCGAAGAGAGTGTCTATGAGGCATTTTGGTAAAAGAAGAAGAAGGAAGCATGAAAGAAGTGTCTGGGAGGTCCGATGAAATCATCAAGGATGGGATTTCTGGAGTGGCAAGCAAATTTGTGACTGATAATTCCTGAGGTACCAGGGCAGGCTCCCAGGATGCCGGTGAAGTGTCTTGTTGTGGAAAGGACAACAAGGGCTGAACTGAGGTAGGAGATGTGGAGGGCAGGACCACTGATGGCAGCTGTGAAGGAAACTCAGAATTTAGGGTAGAACTCGGGTGTGTGGCGGGGGTGGTCGGGTCTACTTGTTGTACTCCTGCTGATTTATTATGAGCTGCCCAGGGGCAGTCTCGGAGGGAATGACCTCCCAGCTGATAAAAATTGCATTTCATCCAGTTGGTGCATTAAGCCGCAGTGTGTCCATGTTCCAAACAGAGGCTACACAGCCTTTGGTCGCAGATGCTACTAAGATGGTTAAGCAAACCACACTTGAAACAAGCCTTCTGTTGGCCCGAATAAACACAAACACCCTGATCACGTCCCAGGAAGAGGCTGTTTGGAAGGTAAGAAAATCCAGAGTCAGAAACTTGGAGCTGCACCTGATACTTCCACCCTCCAGTCCAAATCTCATATTTATCAAGAATGGAATCTGGATGGTCAAGCACTTGAAAACATTGCTGCAACCAATAAGTGACATTATGGATGTCCACACCTTCATTACAGAACATTACTGTCACCATATGAGTGGTACATCTGGTTAAGGGGATAGCCTGAAACAGCAGCCATAGTTCAGAATACCTCAAAGAGTTATACTTTGTCCAGGAACAGTCCAAAGAAGAATGGAGCTGAAAGCTAACATTATAGAACTCTGATCCTGAGATATAGATGATAGCAAAGTTATCCGCCAAGACAAATCCAAGTGATTCCATTAAATGTTTTTTGACCAAGAAGGACCAGTCAGGAGGAAAGTTCTCTGCTCCAATGCATTTGAGACAGACTGCGCTGCACCTCGGTGCAGGAGCAGATTGTGCGGTGGAAAGGTCTGAAAGTTTAAATGACAATTCCTGTGATGTATCAGAAAGCCCAGGGGGAGCTGAGGCATCATTTGAAGAAACAGAAACAGAACCCTTTGGTCTCACGGAGTCAGCCGGAGCCAAGGTGCCCGGAGGTGGAAGCTGGGGGTGCCACGGCCTCAGGTTCAGGTAGAAAAAATCCTTGCTACGGGTCCGAGGGTTGGGATTCAGACCTCTGACAAGTCTCCATATGAGTTGTTTCACAAGAATCAATACGATAGTCTGGCAGGAGAACTGGGTCTGGGCTCCAGGAATACCCATCAGGCCCAATAATCCAGCCCACTTTTTGAGGGGCCTAAAATGGCTTCCAATCTGAAGTGGAGGGCGTGGTCTGTGTCACAGGTGTACGAGGAGGGGTGGCAGGGCAAGACCCCATCATCCGTGCTGTAGGTTCAAAATCCTTGTGAGGCTGTGTGACAGAAACTGGAATGGTAGAAGTAGGGATAGAGAAAATTCCTTGCGATGTTGAGAAGTCAAGAGTCCAGTGGTGAGCCAGATGGTACTTTATTCTGTGAAGGGTGAGCGTAACTGTCCCCATGGAAAGCAGCCTGTGAAGGATGCAAAACAGCAAGGTTAGGCACAACACAGGTAACTGTGGGGTCTATGATTGAGACTGAAGGCCCTTCCACAGCTGCAAGTGCAATCTGTGGTGCTCCATTTTGTGGCGGAACACTACCCATAGAGCTACCCCCTGACTGTGTGGAGCTGAGCAAATGCAATGCTGTCGGCACGGCAATCAGCTGGGAATGGAACTCAAGCAGCTCCATGTACCTCAGAGAGGTTTGCACCTTCAGTCCTGGTTGCAGCTTTGGGGAGAGAAGCAGCCTCGGCAAGTTAATAGTCACTGGAGCTTGCTGTTCAGTTAAAGCTGCCCAGCCGAAAGTATCCTGGAAGAAACAGTGTGTATCATTAAAGTCTCACTTAATAGTATTTCAGCTGTTGTATTCGGGACCGAATGGTCAGAAACATACATTGTCCGTGAGGGAGATGTGTGCTTCAAAATGGGAGCAGCAACATTGGTATTGCCACGTTTCACTTTGGGCTGCCTTGAGTAGTTCGGGTCCTGCTGGAGGCCAGATCTGGAGGGTGAGCAGTCATTGGTTGCGTCTCCATTTAAAATCCTGGGACTGCAGTCAGCTGTGACGGAGATAAGTCAGTGGAGTCTAGCAATTGTAAGAGACATGTTTTTTGCTCATTTATTTCGTGCAGGAGGTGAGGGTCATCCGGCGGGGTATCCACCGTTGCCACCAAGCAACTCATGGGCTCTGGTACGGAACTTGTCATCGATTCAAGGTCCATAAAGTCAGGCATCTGCAAGGGATCCAGCTGGAGAATCTGTGTGTAACTCCTAGGTGGCGCTATCCCAAGGGCTACTACCCCTGCCTGCTTGGCTAGTAGCAGGTTAAGGGGCCCGAGTTCTGAAACGGGTGCCTCCACCCGGAGGTCAGGGTTGGTAGTGGTCAAGCTAACCTGGGCACAGCCCTCCGAGATACTGTAACCCCCCTCTTTCCTTACTAGTGGCTGGAACAATACACAATAATCACTTTCACAATACCCGATACACCACACAAGTACCCACACTGTTTGCACTTACCACCAGGGCTTTCGTCTGGCCCGGCCCTGGGGACCCCCTGCAAAACAAGGTTATACACAGCAAATAACAGCAGTACAGTACTCTTGCACAAACTGGATCCACAGTCAGGGTAAATGCAAAAAAGAGTTATATCTGATTTATTTAAGGGGCTTGAACAGGGGCGGGGCGTAATCAGGTTAATTTGCTTAAAGACTCTTATCAATCAAACAGTTGTTCATGCACTTCAGGGTCCCTAAACAGTCACACACTCTGGGTACCCAGATGGAGAATGGTGGGCTAGCCAGGAATGTTGCAGCTGTTTGGGGCCCTGTGATTGAAGAAAACAACATGCACACGCTATTTGTAATCTGGAGCCGGAGGACTCAGTTCATGAAAAGAAAACAACAAGACAATCAGATGACACACTTTTAGATTAGGCTGTTGTTGCAGGGAGCTACTCTGATGATTACTCATGATACCCAAGACTGGACACACGCTGGACGAAAATTGACACAGCAGGTGGTTAATCTAGAGTGCCAGGAGAAGCAGAGCCCACATGATGCGCCGAGGCATCATTTCTGTTCAAGCGTGGAGCAGGGGGCTGATCCCCAGGCAGATCTCTGATTGGTGGCTTTCTCTGTGCAGTGGGGTAGTCTGGCAGGGCCAGCATGGCATGGCCCAGGCCTAAAGCTACCAACTTTCTGAGGCCTAAAATGGGACGGTCCATCCTGACCATGACCCCCTTCCCCACACACACCGTGTCACTGTCATGCGCACCACTGCTGACAATACTGCGTACAATCAATTACATTTTGCTGCTTGCTCTGGCCATGCTGCCCCACAGTAACACCAGTAGCATACATCCAGATTAAAGCAATACATAATTCTGCTGCAGCAAGTTCCAAATCGTGATGTACAGAAAGTTCATTGGAAGTAAACCTGCATTAAACTGTGATTAGACATTCGAGTTGCATGTATTGCTCCTCCTGACAGTCCCATCCAACCCGTTCACACTCACCTCATTTATTGAGCAAACTTCACTTCAGAGAGTCCCGCCACCACAACAGATTGTTTTCACACACTTCCCTTCAGCTGATCAGGTTCAGGTACCTTAGTTCACTACTGCTGGTCTCTTCTCTGTCTGGAGTCCCTCTCAGCTGCTGGCAGGCAGACGTCCTTATGCGCTTGTTTGCACTACTACCCAGTTTAATCTAACAGGAAGGAACATGCTTTACTGTGCTCCCACTGACATGCTTGCAGTGCAACACAGGTGCAGAGGTTGAAGTTGCAAACTGCTGTCCAGTCCGAGCAGCGCCACAGTGGTGCCGAAATAACTGTCACTCACAGATTAGCAGTCAGCAAAAAAAAAAAAGGAGGGACAAAACTGGGACAAGGAAGCAAAAACCAGGACAAAAATGACATTTTGCAAAACTTGTGGGGACACTGGGACATGCCACCTAAAATAGGGACTGTCCTGGGAAAATAGGGACTGTTGGTAGCTTTATAGTTGTAAGTGGGCTCATCTTGTTCTTAATGCAAGTAAAACACACTCCATGCTTTTCGGCTCTCCAGCCAGACTCAGATCAACTCGTAACTCCTTTCAAATCTTGTGTGCAAATCACTCCCCTGTAGTTAGTACCAGCTCTTTCAAATACCTGGGCATCCTCCTTGATGAATCCCTGGACTTTGACCTCCACATCACCACCACGTGCAAATTGATCAACGCAAAAATTGGAGGAGTCTACCGTACAAGCTATGCCCTCACGCCATCCGCAAGACTTGCTGTGGCACAAGGTTTTCTGCTTCCAGCTCTGGTCTATGGCTCAGTCACATACCTAGGAGCGTCTAAGACCTCACTCCTCAGATGGGACACCACCTACAATAGCATCTGCCGCTATGCTTCTGGATTGCCACGTTTCAAACATCACTGTCAGCTTGATGCTGACCTAAAATGGCCTAGTCCCTCTGCCCACCGGCTACTAGCCTTTGGCTCCCTACTACACAGTATAACCAGTTCAGGTCTACTCAGATCTCTCACCTCACTGTTATACTCCCAAACCCCCACCTATGGTATCCAATCCAATGACTATGCCCCTCTTTTCATACCCAGATGCAAAACCACCATGGGTACACATGTTTTCTCTTACTCTGCACCTAAGTACTGGAATGCTATCCCACAAACTATTTGCCTAGCTCCCACCCATGCAAGTTTCAAGAAACTCCACCGTGAATATCTACCGGCTTCAAACCCCTGTACATGCTTCCATCCACCATAGCCCAGTACACTCCATTCCACCTTCCACCCTGTTCTCTCCTGCATTTGCCTTCTCCCTCTCACCCCTTTCCTCCCTGTCACCAACCCCTTCTTCCGCTCTCATAACATTGCATCATACGATGGCACTTACTGTTGGTCTGGACCCTCCTGATAGCTCTAACACAGACCTATTTACACTTGTTTTGTTTAGTTTTACTTTTCTACCTGCACTGGCTATATTTGTTGAACACTGTATAACAATCTAATTGTTAATACTGTTTGTATCGCTGATTATCCTATTGTCTACCTCTCCCTTGAGCTGCGTCACATTGTACTGCTCATGTATTTTTCACTTGTATACTCCCGGGTCATGACTGAAAATAGGCATCTCTATGTCTAATGCACCCACCCGGTTACCAAAAGCAAATAAATAAATAACTTTGTTTGATGTTTCACTGTGTAGCTGGCTGCATTTGTAGAGGCCTATTTCTTCTGATTTAAAACATATTTGGTGTGATTTAACTGGGGCTGTTTCTTTGAATTGGAGACCTATATCTTCTAATTTTAAGCCTATTTTGATGTGTTGTTGGTGAAGCTGTTTGAATTGGAGTCCTGTTTCTTTTGGCAGCAAACCTATTTTGGGGGCTTTAAGTAGAATTGTGATTCATTTTTGCTGGCTTCACTAGCTGCAAAGTTTAGTGCAGAGTGGGGGAAGGGTGCTAATGGTCTGGCCAGATCTCACTCAGCTAGGGAGGCAGAGCTGAATCAGGTGTGGTGTCAGTTGCTTTGACTTCTCAGAAGGAACTAGAAGGAGGCAGGATCAGATCTGTTACAGTACAGTAGCTTCTTCTTCTTCTTGTTTTTACATTGTTTCTTATGGATTCTACTTGGTAGAAGGTTATTTCTTTTCTTTCTTACTACTTCTAAGGGGCTGGCAGGGTATTGTTTGGGGCTGTTGGAATTTTGAAACCTGTTTTGGTAGCTATGGCCGAATGGAGATGAACGCTGATTCAGTCCGATTAGGCTGGATAAAGCTTCCAGCAAGCAGAACACAGTTCACACAGTGAGGAACCAAATCACGACCCGCTTTCAATACACAGCACATTTACATGTAAGGAAATTCTACTGTACCAGGCAAACCGCTCTCCAGTCACGATCGCAAAGTCTCTGCACAAACCGGAGATTCAAAAGCAGCTGGAAATCCTGACAGGCCGATCACATTCAGCAAATCTTTGGTCTTCTTCAGGTTAAAGCCTGGTCACAGTCTAGTGGCTTAAATAGTCCTCCCAACTTGGATTAAGTCCGAACAAACTCTATTTTCCCTCTCAGAGACAGCAGGCAGACAGGCAGGCCACAATTCAGCCCTTTCACGGTTCTCCCATGCAAAACTACACAGAACTGCTGCTCAAAACTCACTTGAGCTGTTACTTCTTCACTTCTCAGCTCAAAACTGAAACTAGCTGCAGCAGCCTGGGAAATTCCCCAAATTCCAAAAGGTTTGGTTGGCTGAGCCTCCTGTCAGTCACAACAAAGTCTCCCCCTTCAGGTGCAAAAAGGCACAAAAAGCTCAAAACTACAATTCCTACAGATTTTGACCCCAGACAGCTCCTGTAGTCCGGCTCCATTTTAGGTCCCACCGGTACTGATTGGTCCAATTCGCAGTCCAGGACCAAGATAGTGGAGATAAACAAAACAGTCCTTGCTGCAAAGAAGGCATGTTAGACAAACTACATTATTACTCTAAATGATTTTCAGCAAATAGTTACAGCTCTCAACAGTGCTCCCTCTCAGATTATTTATGCCTGCAATCCGGGCAGCTCCCAAAGAGACAGTACACCGAGGCTACACAGGCACCATCTGGCAATCACACTCAAACTGCCAAAATGCAGGACACCAGCCTGGCAGTGAGCATTTAGGCAAGCTTGAGGAAGACTTTTCGGGAACCCCCATCTGTAGGGGGGTTACATGTGTACCTGAAGCAAAAGATAAGGAGCTGGACAGAAGCTACATGCATACTTCTATCAGAGATTCAGACTGTAGCAAAGATTGTCCACAAATGCTAATACCAGGGTCAGCCATCTTACTGAGGGCCAGCAGTTCCCCCTACTGACAGAGTAGGGGAATTTTCCCAGTTCAATGTCAGTTGATTTCCATCTATACCCCCCTCCCCCAGCACAAGGCTGAAAATAGACAGAACTGCCTAATCCTCCTTTCCCAGTCAACAAAAACTAAATAAATAAAAAAGAAAATAAAAAGTTACGGCACAGATCCCATCCACACTGTTGTTAACCGGAGTAATGACAACCGTGTAGCTCTGAAACCTTTCTTCCTCCAACGAGGGTTAGAGCATGGCTTGTAGCATGGTTCTCATGCTGAAATCTGAAGGCAAACCCTTTGAATGATTTTTAATGGGGCCATCCTGATGGCCTGGCATGAGTGCATCATGCAGGGTACCCGAACATGGGCGTGGACGTGGGTCGCCGCATCGAGGGATGGGCCTAACTGAAGTAGCTGCCACTTGGCAATGCATTTCAGTAGAGAAGGGCTGGAGGAAAGTGCCAGTGGCATGGTGGTAAACTGGGTAAAGAACTGGTCAATGGACAGACAACAGCAGGTGACAATTAATGGCACTCACTCTAATGATAGGAGAGTGACCAGTGGGGTGCTGCAGGGCTACTGGGACTGATTCTCTTCACTGTCTTCATAAGTGACTTTGCAGAAGAACTGGAAGGAAAGGTATGCTTTTTCACAGATGATATGAAAATATGTAACAGAGTAGACACTCAGGAGGGGGTAGAAAGAATGCACAAGGATCTTAGAAAATCTGAGGAGAGGTCAAGAGCATGGCAGTTTGGGTAGAATGCTAAAAAGTGCAAAATCATGCACTGAGGGCATAGGAACCAGTAGGAAACTGACCCTGGGGTTATTACAACTGGTGACCTCAAAATAGCAGAGCAGTGTATCAAAGCACTGGGTGGGTCCGGTGGGATACTGGGGTGCATAAGGAGGAGTATCTGTAGCAGGAGGAGGAGGGTGGTGGTGTTGCTACTGTATTGCTCACTGGTGATACCCCACCTGGAGTACTGTGTCTAGTCTTGGAGATCCCATCTCAGAATGGACATAGACAGAGTGGAGGCAGTCCAGAGGAGGGCAAATAAAATAGTGCAGGGGTTGCATGAGAAACCTATGAGGAGAAACTAAGGGATCTCAGCATGTTCACCCTGGAAGACAGAAGAGTGAGACAGGCCATAATAGACACCTGCAAGTACCTCAAAGGGATGAACAGAATGCAGGAAGGGAATCTGGAGTCTCTTTCAAATGAGAAAGAGTACCAGGACCTGGGGTGGGCAGTGAACCTGGAGGGAGGGAGTTTAAAGGGAATGCGAGGAAGTAGTACTTTACTGAAGGGGTGGAAAACACCTGGAACAGACTGCCAGCAGAAGTGGTTGAGGCGAAAACAATGGGGGGGGGGCTTCAAGCATGCATGGGATATAAACAGGAGAATATTAGTGTGTAACCCCAAGGGGGCGCTATCCTAAGGGCTACTACCCCTGCCTGCTGCAACTGTAACAGGGTGAGGGGCCTAGATCCATTGGCGGGTGCCTCTATCCAGAGGTCGGGGTTAGAACGGTCGAGTATGACTTGGTCACAGCCCTCTGGGTTGTTGCAACCCCCCTTTCTTCCCACTAGTGGCCCACACAATTCAATTACAGTGTCCTTACCATATACACTTACCCCCAGCTCGAACCAATCAGCTTGCTCCGGGGACCCCCTGAAAAGTAAGTTGCAGTTGAACAATATTCACTGTGCAGTAATTCACCATTAACACACAAACTAGCCAGTGTACCTTTGCAAAACAAGCAATCTGATTTATTTAAGGGGAAATAACAACTACCGGAGAGAATCAGGTTAATTAGCTTACCACTACAACATATAAGTATCTACCTATGGCTCTGTGCACAGGCCTAACCTATAAGTTACTGTCTATGGGTACCCAAGCCCTACAGACTAGTTCCTCGATGCAGCTGGTTGGGGCCCTGACACAAATGAGCATTTAATTCCTACGAAGATTAAGTGGAGCCAGCAGGCCCAGATAGTTTCACCAGTACAAAACCCAAACAGTCCTGCCCTCACTAGGACCATTGGCCAGGGAGCTACCCTGATTTAGTACTCACGACTCCAGCAGACAGAGCGCTCTTGTGCCTCTCACAGGACCGAGGCTGTACTTCAAGCACTTCTCCACACATTTATATGCAAGGCAGAGGGGTGCCATACCAGGCAGCTGCTGTCCTTCTCGATCACCTGCCCGCCATAAACTGGGCCAAATCGATGCAGCTTCACTGTTCCTGACAGACTGAGCGCGATTCAAGTTGATTCTCCAGTCTTCTACAGGGTGAGCCTGGTAGGTAGCCATGCTCCTGCACAGCCTCCTCTGACTGCTTCCCAGCAGATTTAGTCCGTGAGTACTGGCGTTCCCAAACGCCCGACGCTGGCCTTACACGCACTTCCCGTGCGGCCACTCAAAATGGCACAGGAGCCCCCAAGCTCCTTCCTTGCTCACAGCCACAATGTCTCTGCCCTTGGTCAGTATGGGGCAAGCCTCTCAGTTTGGGTGCCACCCGATCCCACTGTGGGCTGCTGGAGCCAGTCACTAAGTTCACCCCCCCATTGGTGCAAAAAAGACAGCATGGTCCAGAACTTCACTTCCCAGAACCTCTAGCTGTATCCCCATTGGTCAGCAGGCTCCATCGAGAGTCCCAATCCTGGTTGGTGGCTAGTCACTCCATTTTAGATACCCCTTTGCCCCTATTGGATCCTTCAGAAAGTCCTGGTCCAAAATGGAGGGACACAGCACACAAAGTCCAGCTGCAAGAAAGGCAGGTTAAACAGCTTACATTCCCATGAACACTCTAAAAGGTAGGGGGCAAACAATTAAACTTTCTTGAAAGTGCTCACTCTGCCCCTTCAGCGACACATGAAACCAGAGCAATTAGTCAGCGGCTCGAGTGGGACTCGAGCAGGAGAACACACAGCCCCCCTCATAAGCAATAAATATATCTGCAAGCAGACAGCTCTTAAAGAAACAGTACGTGGAGGCTATACAGGCACTCACAGAGCCCTTTAAACGGCTTTAAGCACCGAACGCCAACCACCAGGGGGACACTTAGACAGCTCCTAGATGGTTGTTAGAAACCCCCATTTGTAGGGGGGTTACAGGTGTAAGCCCTCCGGCCCCCGTCTAGGGGTATCTGGATGGTAACTTGGTAGGAAGGAGACACTGTACAAACTAAGCAACACAGTCCAAGGAATAAGAACAGAAATAGCTCGTTACCTGGTTCATTGAATGGCTGTGATCGGGAGTCACAATAACTGGGGAACCAAGTCTGCTGTAGGGTGTTCCAAGAGGCTGCAACAGGAATAGTGGTTTATAGACAATCATGCACAGTCACATTGATGAAGTTCATTGTCCACTCCAGAATCAAAAGTGCAAAAACGATTTCATTAAATTCAAAAAACAGTAACAATCACTCCAAGGAGCTTGGGGTATTTCGTTCGGTGGGTTTCCTTCACAGAAAGAGCCGAAAAATCTACTGCATCAGTCTCTTGAGCTAACAGACTGGTTCATTTCATGCAGATCTCCCTTAAGCCATGTGGGCTAAATTACTGGCAGTACTTTAGAGGCTGAATTAGGCCACCCCATAAGGTAGCTTAATACCAGAGCACTCTGTCATCCCATAGCTTATTCCTTAACCTCACTTCCTTAGCAATTATAATTACTCAATCAGGATCTCTTTTCATAATTCCATTCCTGTACTACACATAAGGCTCATGACAGCACGAGACATTTCCACTGTCCCAAACCCCCTTCAGTATCTCTCGTTTTCTTCCCATCCGCCTGGTCACATAATGTCTCCACCCAGGGGCTGATACATATGGAGCATATTCTTCTTCTCTAAACAGTCTTAATTCTGTCCTTTTCAACTGATGTTCCATTAGCAAGAACTGAACCACCAGAACCCTTTCAGACATCCAATCACTGATGCAAATGCTCTACAGCTGGGCCTTATTCCAGGCCGTAGTGGGTATCCCTGGTCTTGATCCCAGTAACTCACAGCATTTTCTGCTCATGCAGTGACTCCAGCCTCTGAACTGACTCATCAGGGGGACCTCTGCTAGTGCCACACCAGAGCACCCGACGGACTGCCACCCCACCGGGGTCCCAAACATCACTCCCCCAAATGGATTTTTCCCGCCTCCACAGGCTGCTCAACTAGGGAGTCCTAATTCCGCAGCAGCCACCAACCTGGGGATTAGGGGTAGTGCCGCCACCACCACACCCTTGACTGCTCAGGCTGCCACTTCCGAGACATGCCCCAGGCCCTATTGCCATAGTGGTTCCATCCATGGGAAGCCTTCCAATCCCCTGCTGAACTCACCCATGGGCAAAATTTCTTTGGGCTTTAGGCCCCATCGGTGCTTCATTACCATGATACTGAAGTTCACTTGGAGGGCCTTTTTTTCTTTCTTCTCCCTGGGCTTCAGCTCCCACTAGCTCTGATGGGCTCCTTTCCTTGGCTCCACTGCTCCCTTTTTCCTCACACCCAAACCATCGCTTTCCAACATCGCAGGTCTTCAAAGGTGGAGGGCCGGGGTGGCAAGTGGCCCTCCCCGGCCCCGCCATGGCCCTCCAGACGCAACTTGCAGCCAAACCCCTGACTTCCCTCCTTGGTTCTTTCCCTGGGCCTTTCCTCCAAATGGCACCAAGACCTTCCCGTTTATAACTCCAACAGAGGTGGTCTCCTGCTAGCAGCAAACAGGCCCTCCCTCCTAGATTCACAGGAACCACAGTTCCCAATTTCTCACTAACTGCATACCCCTCAGAAATTTAACTGGTAAGTATGTAAAGGGTGCTTACATTAGGAAATAGGCAGGAAGAGGTGAGGGTACATGGAGACCAGTTAGGGTCTGCAGAGGCAGATTAGGCAGGGAACATCTGGGCAGATTGCCTGGGCCAAGGCGTCCTTTTTTGCCAACAAATTCAATGTTCCTATGTTTCTATGCCATAGTGACCCCCTGCAGCTGGGCAAGGGGGCTTGCCTCTTATCACAGGACCATTGTGACTCTGAGGCCATGTAGGCACTGCTCACGCCACAGGGTGGAGGGAGGGAATGGAGAAAATGGGCCAAAAAGTCTGTGCACCAAGCTGTCTATATGACAGTCATCAATGTCATTGGGCCCTGCTCTCTGTAGATCCTCTCTGGCTGAATGGTGGGGGAGCATCTGACAGGACTGAGGAGTAGCCAACAGCACACAGCAAAACCCAAAGGAGGAGTAGGTAAGATGGCTTGGGGGACCAAAAAGCAGGGCTAAAAATGTTTAAAATAAACTATTTTAACTAAAAGTCATAGTTTGGACAGAGTCTTAGTAATGAAGAATGAAATAGCTAGAATTGACACCTGTTTGGAATATTATATGACAGAGTTCTTTTAATGCCAACTGGGATCTTGTTTCGCAGGTAACCGGAGCCCCTCTTTAAATGGTCAATTGGTCATAAGGTCACTAGGTTTTTAGTTCTAGCCCTGTATAACTGATTTAAAGGGTCACTATTGCAGAAGCATTGGTCACTACAAATGTTGGCTGAGTGATCCCCTGACCATTAAACCTGAAGAAGATTTCCTTACAGCTTGACTCTTCTGAAGGATATCCTCAGCTAGGACTCCCAGGTTGTCTCGCTGAGTGCTGGATTCAGAGACAGGAGTGACGCTGGCATATCCTCGCACGGGTCATAGTTTCCATCAACTGAGGACAGAGGAAAGCCGAGGAATGTGTACTCCCTGCCTGCCATGAATTAGAGTTTGGTTGGAGCTCACCACCATTTCCCCCTCCTCTCAGCCTTGTCCCTTTCTGCAATTCAGACATTCGCAAGGCATGGAAATATTCAGTGGGCAGGCAGTTAATGATAGGCCAAGGTTTTTGATCCATTTAGGGAGCAGAAAAACAGACAGAGGGTTTATGTTTTTCACTAGTCCGTTATTTCAAAATTAGAGTAAATTAGTCTGGGCGAGAGGCTTGGACGCTTTTGTTCTGTATTTTTTGCTTTTTTATCACTACTTTTTTTATCTAGCATCCCTGTTCTTACACTAGCCCACCCTCCCCTTGCTGTCCTTATCAACCAGGTTCAAAGCTATCCATATTTGATGCAGTTCACCCTGTGAAGGAACTCCCAGCCAAGAAGTTCCAGCCCCCCCCCCACCAAACCCAGCCACTGAAAAGCAGGTTGACTGCCCATACTCTGCCATCAGTGGTCAAGTAACTGTCAGACCTCGAAGGGGGAAGTACTCCCCCCCCACCAACAGGATCAAACAGCCATGTACTGTAGGTACTAACATGGACAGTGAGCAACTCTCAGCACAGTTACACATCCCTATATCAAAACAGGCTCCTGGTGCCATCAACTTACTGCCTTTCCACCAGTGGGATCCCTTTGTTTTTTCTATATACATTCTTACGCTCTGTTGTGGGCCAGACACCACCATCATGTCTCCTCCCAGCACTGACACCAAACAACATAACCGCTTTCAGCAGTCTGGCAGCTCAGGACCTGAGAATACTGGTTTGTCATTGTCATATGGCCAGTCCTAATATTCACCCCCTCTCACCTCCCTCAGTGTGGCCCACACATGCTACATCACTCTGGGGAGGCCAACATCACGGGGGGGGGGTACCTATTATGTCAGACTGCTCTAGTCAGCTGCCTGAGGAGGTGCTATTGTCATGGGATGAGCAACAGAGCCCCCCCCCCCCAAGAATCTAAGAGTGCAAACCTGAGTCTCTCACATAGAAGTACAACGTTTCAACCCTAAAGGCACTGAGCTGAGAAACTGGTTCCACTCCTTAGCAAACAAAGGACACACAGACACAGGGCTAAGAGTGTGCTGTCATAGATCAGCTCCCTTACCTGAGCCACATAGCCAGTTTTAGGCACCAGCGAACCCTGCGGTTGCTGGGGGCCCCCAACCAAAGAAGTTTACCTTATTCATTTTTAAACATTTTTTATCTTAATATATTTTTAAAACATCAGTAAAGGACTGTACAAATCCTTCTGGTTATGTTATAAAATACCTCAGCAAGCTATTATCCAGTCAATAGGAGGTGGATAGGCAGCAGTGGATGGGATGGGAAAAACAGCCCCTAGAACTGACACTGCTGTGTCCTCCTAAATTCTTTTTAAAATACTACTGTTTATACTAAAGCTATACATAGAAACAAAGAAATTTAAAATTTGCCGGCAGATAACTACTGCTTGGCCCACTTAGTCTGCCCATTTTTCCCTGCCCATCTTATCACCACAAATAAAATATTGCACTTATGGGCTACAAAAAAACACATGGACTAAAGGTGGGACAAGTAGAGGGGCCCCATAACTTTACTAATTCTGCTGGAGGCCCCCAAAACCCTAAAGCCAGCCCTGGCCACCAGGGGGTAGACATGCTGCAACCACTGAAAGAAAATACAGTGTAGGACAGCATCCTTCCAGATTGGCTGTTACCTGTGTAACAGCCCTTTCACTTACCTTGGCTGTTCCAGGACCCTCAAGGTCCACTTAGCACACTCCTCTGAGACGGACTGGCCTGGGTTGGTATGAGGATAAGAGAGAATAAAAGGCACCCTCCACCTGGGGAAGTGGTAGGGAATACCTGTGAACAGATTACAGGTTACCACCCCCCAGGAAAATAAACAATCTGCCCCTAACCACTTTCCCCCACAATAATAATCCCCCCCTTTCTGCAATTGTAACCCCCCTGCAAATGGGGGTTCCCAAAAGACTTCCAGGAGCTTGCTTGAATGCTCCAAGCCTGAATGGTGTTTGGCATTTAAGCCATTTATCAGTGAGTGTTTTTAGAGCCTCTGGTACTGTCTCTTTAAGAGCTGTCTGCTTGCAGACATAATTAGTTTGTATGGGGGGACTGTGTGCTTCTCTGAGTACCACTCGAGCTGCTGCCAATTCACTTCATTTTTGCAGTCACTAGGAGTGCAAAGGGAACCTATCTGAAAGATGTAACTGTTTGCCAGAAATTATTTAGAGTAATAATGAAATTACAGTTTGTCTAACCTGCTTTCTTTGCAGTCAGAACTGTGTCTGCTAGTTCCCCATTCTAGTTTTGAACTGCTGAACTGGACCAATCAGTGTGGGGTAAGCTAGCTCTAAAATGGTGCCTTGGACGAATCAGAACTTGGACTCATAATCTGAGCCAGCCACAAGAGGATTGTATGGGCAGTGACTCTGGGAGATGTAGTTTAGACTTCAGTGCCTTTTTGGACCAACAGCAGCAGTCTATTGTGAGTGACAGCCAATCCAGTCAAGAACTGGGAGGAACTCAAAGGAAGTGCCCGTTTTGTCGGTTGGAGTTTCAGTTGAGCTTTGGCAGTGAAGAAGGAAGGAGCCTGTGCTTTTAGTCAAAAACAAGTGTGTAAGGCCCAGAGTTCCGGTCTGCAGCTTGTGTAACAGCTTGTTGAGACTGAATCGTCCTGTGAAAAGAATCAAAGGATCTCTGAAGAGTAGAAACCAGGCTCACCTGTAGAAGACTGGAGGAATTGCTGAAAATTGCACTCGGTCTGTCAGGAACTGAATCTGCTGTGTGTTCTCCGGGTATTGTGCAGTAATTGCGATCGGGATACAGATGCAGCCTGCCTGGTATAGTGCTTTCTTTTATATGGATGTGTGAAGAGGTTTGTGTACCTCAAGTGAGCCCTGCTGACATTGAAGGACCCTATCTTATTTGGAGGTCGTGAGTACTAATTCAGGTGCTCCCTGTTGGATTGCCACATTAAATCAAATGGAATTACTGTACTGCTGACTGTTTAATTCTCCTTTTCTCTGTGTGAAAGGGCCCCTACCAGCTGCCACGGTTTGGACTAGCCACTAGGGCTTGGGTACCCAGGGACAGTAACTGATAGGGATAGCCTGTGCACAGAACCATAGGTAGATTATTAGAGTGATAAGCTAATTAACCTGATTTCCCCTGTCCTTGTTATATCCCTAAATAAATCAGAGCTGCTTGTTTCAGCAAGTTATACTGCCTGAGGTATTTGTCTATGTTAAAAGTACTGTACTGTAGTTATTGTTGCAGTATCTCATTTCACAGGAGGTCCCAGTGCGGAACCAGACCTGGGGGTAAGTGTACACTGTGAAGGTAATTCCTGATATATTGTGTGGGCCACTAGTGGGAAGAAAGGGGGGTTGCAGTGTCCCAGAGGGCTGTGACCAAGTTAGTTTAACTATTGCAAACCCTGACCTCTGGGTGGAGGCACCCGCCATTGGATCCAGGCCCCTCAACCTGTTAGTGGCAAATCAGGCAGGGGTAGTAGCCCCTGGGATAGCGCCATCTAGGGGTTACACAATAAAGCACTGTAACAGCATCTAACACAAACAGTAACAGTATTTTATTTTAGGGCAGGGGAAAAGGGGAGATAAGAATGGCAACAGCAACAATAACTGGCTAACAGTTCTGCCCCTGAGCACTCCCCACCTCCCACCTGCGGGTGCACCCATCTTTCCCTTGTAGCTACACAGAAAGTTCACACAGTCTTTTTGGTGGGTACCTCACTGCAGTGATGACGTTGATGCAGGTATCTCTTGTTGGGGCCCAATACTTTTAAACACACTTCGTTTTCACTTCAGGTCTGGGCACAGCTTTGAGGACAGTCCTACCCAAGACCTAACCCCCTCATTTTAACCTAGCTAGCTAGCTAAATAAAGACTCCCCAAAGCCGCAGCTCGGGGTACTTACAGTTCAGCAGTTCAAAGGGTGTTCAGCAAACTGGCTTTGACTGTACCGTGGAGGCATCTGGTTGGCGGTGCACAACAGCACCAAGGAGCAGCTTGAATAGTTGGAGGATGCTGGTCTTCACCTACTTGGCCTTGCCAACTTTGCCTCTGAGGCCTTTGTAGACAGTAATCACTAGGCAGGACTCTCGCCATCTTTCTCACTGGTCATAGTCTTCTTCAGTCTAGTGGCAGGGCAAGCATAGTCCCCCAGACCCCTCTGCTGCACACCCTGTACACACAATTAAATGCTGGGCCTTGGCTCAGTCTCTCTCCTCAGCACTTTCACTTCGCTTTGCTATTCTTTTCATAGCAGCTGGGCTTTGCACACTCTCTAGCCCCAGCACACACTTTCAGCTCTAGGCTCGCAGCAACTGGCACTTCTCACCCAGTATCTCAGGTCTGCAGCAGCTCACTGTCCCAAAACAGCATTTACCCCACAAAGGGGGACACAGCTAGCTCGTACTGTCTTTTCTCATTGCTGCAGAACTCCAAGCAGGCTGCCAGACTTTTCTCTCTCTGCATACAGGTGACGAAACTCTGCAATTCTCTGGCCCCGCAGCCAAAATTCAGTCTTTCCCTCTCTCTGCTCCACACAGGCTTTGTAGGCCCCTTCTCATTGGCTGCTTCTCTCCTAGACTTTTTCAGTGCCCTTTAGCTTTTAACCAGCAGCACCCTTGCTGCATAGTCCTAATGGAAACATAGAAACATAGCAGTTGATGGCAGAAGGAGACCGTTAGGTCCATCTAGTCTGCCCATTTGTTTCAGACCTATTTTGACACTCTAGTTGCCCTTTGTAGTCAGGGCTCCCTTGTGTCTATCCCATGCATTCTTGAATCCCCCCACAGTGTTGACCCCCACAACCTCTTGGGGCAGGCTATTCCAAGCATCCACCACTCTTTCTATGAAGAAAAACTATCTGGTGTTAGTAGAGAACCTCCCTCCTTGCAGCATGAGGTCATTTTCCCTGGTCCTGGAGCCCTTCTTGAAGTGAAAAAAATTCCTGTGCCTGTACCTTGTTAATGCCTTTTATGTACTTGAATGGTTCAATCATGTCCCCTCTCTCTCTCTTCTCTGCTCCAGGGAGTACATATTCAGTTCCCTAAGTCTCCTCGTAGGACATGTATTGCAGACCCTGAATTATTTTTGTTGCCTTTCTCTGTACTGTTTCCTCCCAGTCAATGTCCTTCCTGAGGTGAGGCCTCCAGAATTGGACTCCATATTCCAGGTGAGGCCTGACCAGCGATCCATACAGTGGTAGTACCATCTCAAGGGGGCTACCATATTTGTTTACATTACTTTTCCCCCAACATTTTGCCCTCATTTTTGAATTCATCGTGCACACAAGCATAGATGAACTCGTTGAAATGAGAATTACTATACAGGGGTGTGGGGGGGGTGCGTCCACTGGAGAGCTCAGTTCCAAGGGGCAGGTCAGCAGCAGGCGAATCAGTAGGCAGGCTGGCAATGACTCACTTTATGTTTTTGGGGTGGAGTTGGTGAACTTTTCAAAGGACAGAGCCAAATCAATAGTGGCGTGGCGTGGCCCATTGATGTGTAAAGACCTGCATTACATTGACTTCCTGGTTGCGCGTTCACACTGCCGTAGTGCTTACAGTGTGAATGCGCTGAGCCTGCTCACTGCTTCTGTCCTCCCTGCATTTCCGTTCGAGTCCCTCCACCAGCAAATCAGTCCCTTCCACTTCCTCCCACTGCTGCTATCCTCCCCACACCCTCGTTCTGTTCGAGTCCCCACCAGCAAATCAATCCTTCCCTCTCCCTCCCACTGCTGCTGTCCTCCCCACACCCTCATTCTGTTTGAGGCCCCCCCCCACACACATACACACCCCGACACACAGCAAATCCTTCCCTCTCCCTCCCACTGCTGCTGTCCTCCTCACACCCTCCATTTCCCGTCCCCCCGGACACTGGGGAGCACACTCCCGGTGTCCAGAAATGTTCGTATCCTTTCCTATATAGTTCCTAAATATTTCATTGACCTGGCAAAAGCCTTCGATTCTGTCTCCCACCCTCTGCTGCTTTGCAAATTAAGCTCTATCGGCCTTGCTCAACCTGCCATAAACTGGTTCCACTCCTACCTCCAGAATAGGCAACAGTCAGTACAAATAGGCGACACCCTCTCCCCCCTCTACCCATCCTCTCAGGCATCCCCCAAGGCTCTATCCTTGGCCCCATCCTTTTCTCCCTAGTCATAAATGACCTCCCCTCTTCCTGTCTCTCCTCAAATGTGCACCTGTATGCCGATGACACCATCATCTATGCCTCAGGCCCCTCTCATGAAAGTGTACTCCCAACTCTCCAAAGAGATTTCAACCGAGTACAAGCCTGGCTCCTGAAAAACCAGCTTAAACTTAATGCCAAAAAAACAGTCACTGTGGTATTCGGCACCAGACAAAAGCTCGTTTCCCTACCTGCCCCACCACCGATCTCCACCTTGCACGGTGTTCCCCTTGAGTCAGTACCCACCTTTAAGTACTTGAGAGTCTGGCTAGATACCACCTCAACTTTTCCACCCACGTCGATGCCATCTGCACCAAACTCTGGCCCAAACTGGCCATCCTCTATTGCCACAAAGCCAGCCTTCCCCTTCCCACCCGGAGTGAACTCGTATGCAAAACCATCCTACCAGTTCTGGACTATGCGGACGTCATCTATGGCACAGCCTCTACCTCCTCCCTCTCAAAACTTGATGTCCTGCTCAACTCTTTCAGTCAATTCACTACTGCCTCCCCCCTATCACTCATCACTTCCTCCTATACTCCACACTATCCCTGATGCCACTCTCGCATAGACAGACCACCCACAGCGCCTCCCTCATCGTTAAATATTGGCTTGGCTCCCTTCCCCCCCTACCTCTCTTCCTGCTTCTCTCCAGCCATCTCCCCAGGCTACTCACTCCACCATAGACACGCACATATCTTCCACCTCTCACATCCCCTCTCTGCCTCTGCACAAGCTGCCTTTTCCTACCGGCTCCCTCTCCTTTGGAACAACCTCCCACCCAACCTCCACCAGGCCTCCTCCCTATCAGCTTTTAAACAACTCCTCAGGCTCCTCCCAGCCCAATATGCTCATCTGAACCCTCCTTAACTAGGGCCTAGCCTATCCTCGGTGGCCCCTTTCAGGTAAATATTTTTGCACATGCCAGCCCCAAACCGTATAACCACCTACCTACCGTACTTTCTCTGTTCTTGTCTACCACACTCTGGACAACCACTACTTGTAAATATGTCTACATGTACACTTGTAATATACTGTAAACACAAATTGTTAGTAATGAAATGTCCTGATGTTCTTCTAATCGTCTGTTCTAGCAACAATTGTTACTTTACTGCTTACTACTATGAAATGTCTTTATACTGTACTATTCATCTGTAACAAGATATTGTTTGTACTTCTCTGCCTTCTACAGTGTATGCCTTGTACCCGGGTCGCACCTGGAAACGAGTCTCGGCTCAGTGTGCCTTTCCCGGTCACCAATTTTAAATAAATAAATATAAAATTAAAAGAAAACTGTCCCCAATGTCTTTATTTCTTTAAACCTGAAAAAAAAACAGTCCATTGTTGTCTCCCTGTCCCCTCTCCATCCCAACCCTCCCACTGTGCACCCACCTCCCTGCCCCCCCTTACCCATACTTACCTCCGGTGGTCAGGAGCAATGATCTTCTGTGGACCGGGATACGTCTGCACTCTTCAAAGTCAACCGGCAAAGTGAAGATTTCAAGGTAAGCTGTATAATGAGAATCAATGGGGGTGGTTCAACTTAGGTTGATATCTCAGCCATTTTTAGGAATTTGGGCCCCATATTTTCAACATGGGGTTCCTGGGACACCACCTCTTTAACACTGTCACTATCATTTTGTTACTTGGCCCCAAAAGTTGATTTTGGGGTCGCTGTGCGGAATCACCTTTTGGGACCAATTAATCAAATGAGAATGCCACTAATCATTAGATGGGGCCCCAAAAAATCCATGTTGCAAATTTGGTGAAAAAAATCAAAAACATGACTGTGTTACGAGTGTGCGTAGTGCAGTTTCTACGCACGCTACTAACTTTGCCAGTTTTTAATATTTTTACACCAGATTTTCAACATTGCCATTATTTCATACCTTATTATGAACAGTATAGCTGTCGTTTTTCATATCCTGCCTAAAACATGTTTTCACACTTGTGGCACAGAATGGCGTGGTGGCTCTGTGAAGTCACCTTTTGGGATGAGTGAACGAAATGACACTGGCACTTTTCATGAGGTGGGGTCATAAGAATTCTACATTAAAAATTTGGTGTGAAAATATTAACAAACAATATTACGAGCATGCATTTAAATTAACAAACGCAGGCTCATACCTTTGGTACTTTTCAATATTTTGACCACAAATTTTCATCATAGCCATCTCTTCACTGCACCTCATGAATGTGACAGCTGCCATTTTTCAGATCCTGGGCAAAATGTTTTTTGCATCGTGAAAGCACCTTTCAGACAGGAGTTGAAATTGTACTCTTCCTTTCTTCATGAGGTGGTGTAATAAGACGGCTATGTTGAAAATGTGGAGTAAAAATATTAAAAAACAATGAAGTTATGAACCCGTGTTGAAATTTGCCAACACCGGCTCATAGCCCCCCCAAATGATTCCAGTGCACACACCAAACTTTCAGCATTGACAAATGCTTGTTATTATTTAGCCCTTTCAGTGGCTGATACTCATATGTCCTGACTCCACTCAGCTAGTGGGAGCCAGGACGTCCTTTCATTAATTCGTGGAAGCCCCTTTCTTCACCTCGGGCTCCCAATCACTTATGCCCTCGTTTGCACCCTTTTTTTCTGGTGTTCTAGTCTTGGCGTCATGGCTCCTTTACATTTTAAGGCTCCCCCAGCCGTGTATGCGCAGGAGGTGCGTGGTGGCCATGTTTTTTGTTTACTTATGGCTGGTCTGCTTTTACAGTTCCCCGGACTGCCACATTACCCCAATAGCACCAGGAGGTGCAGAAACACAAACTGAAGCTTGGCCCCCTCCAGTGGGGGAATAAGGGGGCCAGAGCCCCTCTCAGGTAAGCCCAGAATGGGGGACTTACACCCGCTATACATAAAACAAAAAACCTCAGCACGCACACACACACACACACACACACACACACACACACAGTAAAAACAAGAAGGTATGAACATCTGTTCAAAGAGCTCATTTCTTTCTGTGTAACCAGGTCACCATGCAGATGTTGCAGGTGTTACATGCTCAGTTCTACCCCTGCCTTGCACCCATGGGGTCCAAGCAAGATTGAGGGGCATGGGCTTGTTAAACTCCTACATGGGGGGGGGGATTGAGCCACACAGGGAATAAGGAAAATAGTGGGATGCTTCCACCCAGAGAAAGAAGTAGTGGGCCTGGTAACTAGTAGAGTATTTCTCCTGGGACGCAGTACCAACCCACCTCCTCAACAGCTGTCGGACACCACCCCAAAATCAATTAATACCAATACCCTCACTTCCATTGCAGTTTCAAACATTTTTGTACCAATTAGGGAAGATCGCTAATAATATGCTCACTCACCAAAATTTAGAAATTAACAGTAGGACTTTATTAGTCAGCATCACAGGACCTAGGAAGAGAATAGGCGTTATGCAAAACTGTTTTAGCAATAGCAACACAATTACCACTTTCAGTATTTTCAGGTGTTTTACCCCAAGTTATGCACTCTCAGGTGTCCAGACTCCTCCACCGAGATGATGCAAAAGGCCGCCCAACACCTTCACACAAGATTTCTAGACAAGGCCCTCTGTACTGTTAGACCCCCCACTACCCTCAGTAGCAGATCCCCACAGGTTTAAATAACATAAAAAGCAATCACTTTCTTTAACTGCTAGTTAGTCCTAACTACTGGGTACCCAGGTAAATTAAACACTGTTGTAGGCCTGATGTCGTGGTGCTTAGAATCTTGTGTTGCTGCACTTACAGATACACAGGCTTGTGCTTACCTCACCTGACTAATTTGTGGCTAGCAACAACAAATAACAATCCAACAAGGAGTCCAACACATATTGTAATACAAACAAGGGAGAATTCAGCAGCAGTTTCTGGTTGGCAGCCAGTGCGCACATGTCCTGTACCAATGGAAAGCAGTCTCAGATGCTTGTGGATAGAAAACGTGGCAACAGCAGGCAGATGGTGGTTGTAGGCCCAGGTTAGGCCCGATCACTGCACCATAGGTAGACAAGGTAGACACTGCACCACAGGTATTCAGGTAGACAAAGTGGTTAAGAGGTAGAGCTGCTGACTCTAACTGCAAGGGTACTGGGTTTGAGCACAACTTAGGGACAGAGTGTAGAAAGTTTTAACTAGAGCAGGTGGCTCTGTGTGGAAGATGTATAAACTAGAGCAGGTGGCTCTGTGTGGAAGATGTATAATTTCATTATCAGAGGTGTGGGGTTTGAATCCTGCTAAGGGAACTTTATTCTATGTTTCTATAGAGGTAATTTAAGGAAGTATTTTTTCACAGAGAGGGTTGTGGATGCATGGAACAGCCTTCCGGAGGAGGTTGTGGAGTCAAAATCAGTGGTGGAATTCAAGCATGCATGGGATAATCATAAGGCAATTCTGGGGGGTGGGGGTAGGAAGAAGTAGGCTGCTGGTTAACTAGGATCTGCAGCTTATCCAGTAGGTAGGGAAATGGGCAGACTGGGTGGGCCAAGCGGTCCTTATCTGCCATCAAATTCTATGTTTCTATAGCTCCCTTTCCTCTCAATCAGTACGTGGCAGCATGGCAAGTTCAGAGATATCAAGACTGATGAGATCCCCCACCCCCACCCCAGTGGGCACTCACACGATCAAGGTTAAAAGAACCCTGGAGACAAACTCCTGACCACCTCCTCCATTGGCACACAGGCAGGGTAGAATGGCTCATTCTCACCTCTGATTACAGCAGTCTGTAGGTGACTTCAGCAGATTTGGTCTCTCACAGCTTTGCAGGCTTCACAGCACTTTCTCTCAGCTTGGATGGAACTTCCAGTAACCAGATTCAGCTCACACCAGAATCTCTGGCTTGACCTACCTAGGCCCTCAGCTCTCCTGTGCAACACCTCTCTCCTTTCAAACCACTAGGAAGGACTGCCCAGAATTTCTCCTATGCTGGAAAGAAGCTTTTCTGCTTAAGCTTAGTCACCTCCTATCTTAGTCTTTTTTATCTGTCCACTTGTCACTTGCAGAGTGGCTGCAAAAAGGAGCCAAGCACTCTGTTGATATTCTTCTCAAGTGCCTGTGTCTTTACTAGGAACCCTTGCATTCCAGTTGGTCAATTGCGTGGTTCAAGGGTCACAAGATGATGATATCCATCTATTTATACTCAGTTCCATGTCTGACCTCTGTTTCACACAGTTTTTTATTACTAATGGCTGCTTCTTTAACTTTTCAGAACATTTAATCCATCCACATTTACAGTCCGGTTTACCATGATGACGACAGCAATCCCTCCGATTCATCTTCGGGTGCAGGAGCACCACTTTCATTGGTTGCATGCAATGAAAGAACAAAAGAACAAATAACAACTCATAACTCCTGTTCTCCTGGCCTCCAGTACCAGTTCCTGCCGGAGGACGCAGGTATCACAGGTGGACCTGCCTTCAGCCTCCAGGGGCTCATTAGTTAAGCCCCACCTTCCGGGGGTGGGGGGTTGTTGTCACGTGCAAAGGGAAAATCAGTGCAAACTGTGCCATGCAAGCAATGAAGCCAACTGGACTCCTAGCAACCTATCATTTTGCATCCTCCTAAGGACACTGTCAAACTTACAGCTCTTCATTGCCTGGAGTCTTATATACAGTATCTGAATGGATATTACCTCTTTAGGCACCTTTCTAAAAATACATACTGGGCTGTGAAAGTGCTTGTGCAAAACAGTGAAAATGAAAACAAGCACAGCACAGCAGTTCTTGCTACTTCAAAATTGTATTAGTCTAGTATAGATGTTTTATCTAATTTGTTTTTTTCAGGTTGGACAACTAATTAACATAGCTTCTGAAGGAAATAATAACTTGCTTAATTTAAAAAGGATAAAAATATGCTTAATTTATAATAATCCTGCTTTGTCACTTAACTACAACTATAACACAAATGATGTGAGTTTGAAACCAGTACAGCACTGGTTATCTGAATATCTCATGTGGCTGTGGAATGTGTACTGAAGAACACTGCATTCTGCTGTTACGGGGTTCTAAATGACCAGTGGACACCATAGTGCTGAAGGGGTGGCCATGTGTCTCAGAGAAGTCCACCACTGCCACTTGTAAGCCTGCCCTGGACAGGGACATACCTGGCCAGAGCCAGACAACCTCTGCACCTTATGAGCCAGGCCACAGCTGTACCCACCAGGGGAACTGCCATCCGCTCGGGCTAATAGAAGAACGTCAGAACAAACATGCTGATGATCTTGCCCAGGAAGCTATGTAGGTATACTGAGAATGTGCTGTATCCAGGTAACGAGGACTAACACCTAAGAGTATGGTTGTTCTCCCAGGAAGCCATGCAGGCATACCTATGATGTGGCTTGTCCCAATTTCATAGATTTCATCAAGCTAGAATAGACTTATGTCCATAATGCTTGCTGTTAACAAGGATTATAGTCCAAGTTAGAATTTAGAACTGACCCCCAAATTTGACCTCATTACCCATAACCATATTTAAGTTGTGTTTAAAAGCAATCATATCTTTACTTTCAATTACTTCCTCCGGTAATGCATTCCAAGCTGTAATAGTCCTTTGGCTGAACCAGTTTTTCCTAAGTAACAGATTCCATTTGTCCAGATATAGTTGCTTGGGGTGTTTTCTACTAGTAACTCTGCCTTGGTTAAATACTAATCCAAGCTCAGTTCTAAGGATGTTGTCATCCATCGCTCTGAATAACATGCACAAGTCACCCCTGTGCCTTCTGTATTCTAAGGAATAAAGACTGAGTGTTGTCAATCCTTCCTGATAAGGTTTCCCTTTTAAACCATATATGGATCTGGTCATTCTTCGTTGGACTGCTTCAACCCTCCGTATATCTTGCTTGTTGTATGGGGACCAAATCTGGACACAATATTCCAGGTGGGGCCTAACCAGTGCTACATACAGGGGTAGTATGACTTCCTTAGCTCAACTAGCAATGTGTCTGAAAATACAATTCAGCGTGTTATTGGCTTTCTTCACTTGTTCCCTATAATGCAAATTAAATTTGAGGTCAGGGCTGATGGTCACACCGAGGTCTTTTTCACTGAATGTTTCGATTAAAGGTTCATTATTTAAGAAATACTTATATTGTTTATTATGAATTCCCAAATGCATGATTTTATACTTGCTAATGTTCAAAGCTAGTTTGTTATGCTCAGTCCATAAGAAAATGCAGTCTAGGGCATTTTACAGTGCTATGGAACTTTCTGACTCATTTACCACTGCACAACGACAATCATCCACGAATTTTGACAGCCAGATATTTGTAGAGTCTAGTTGTAATGAGACTATATATATATAGTAATAAGCATTTGTCAATGCCGCATGTTTGCTTGCTGGTATTAGCATTAGAAATGCAGGAGTTAGACAGATGCAGAATAGGAATGGCGGTGAAGTACTGAACTTCACATGAATCCCACCTTCATTCTGTAGAGACAGACAGGGTTTGAGGTAAGGTTTTGGGTCGTCACCCATGACGGTCAAGCCATGTCACCTCACCCTATTCTTCAGACACCGACAAGTGTTGAGCTGTGCCTTGGGGTGTTTAGCTTTATGGTCACCCCATTCCATAAGGACATACATTGAAATGGGTGCAGCATAGGAGAATGGGGTGAAGTCTTGGGACGAAGACTTCAAGGTACACCTCGATGCCTGTCAGTGGCTGGGAGGTGGGGGTGGGATGGCATGAGCAGTACAGTTGGCAATCCAAAGGCACACCCCGATGCCTGTCTGTCTGTACAGGGTAGGACGTTATGGTTAGAAACCATAATGCCTCAGGCATTTGTTGGTATTCACAGTACAAATTTTGAACATGGCCTTTTTGTGACCCCACCTCATGAAAGCATTTGGGACCTGTTGTCATGAACAGTGGCAGTGTGATTTTGTCAATGTGTCCTGAAAACTGACTTCCAACTGTGATAGTGCCATTCTGCACTACATGCTCGAAAAAACACAGATCGGGCAGGACGTGAAGAATGACAGCTATACCATCCATAGGGAGGTATGAAGAGATGGCAATGTTGAAAATGTGTAGTGGGAATATTAAAAATGCTTGCACTTCCGAGCATACGTGGAAACCACACAACGCATGCGCGTAACACAGTCATTTTATGAAGTTTCATCACCAGATTTTCAACATAAGGATTTAACGACCTGCGGTCATGAACAGTGTCACTGTGATTTTGTTACTGTGTCCTGAACACTGAGTTCCCACAGCAACCATGGTATTCTACGCCGGAACTGCAAAAACACATTTCAACCAGGATGTGAAAAATGACAGCTGTACTGTTCATAAGGAGGTGCAGAAAAATGGCAATGTTGAAAATATATTGTGAAAATATTGCAAATGTGAGAAGTTACGAGCGTGCGTGGAAACTGCACAATGCACGCTCGTAACACAATTAGTTTACGGACTTTTGTCACCAAATTTTCAACCTAGCCATTTTAGGACCTCTGTTAATGAACAGTGTCAGTGTGATTTTCCTAATGTGTTCCAAACACGGATTTCCCTCAACGACCGCACTTGTCTGCGCCGGAAGTGCAAAAACACATGTGGGCCGGGATGTGAAAAATGACAGCTGTACTGTTCGTAAGGAGGTGCGGGCAAATGGCAGTGTTGGCAATCTGGAGTGAAAATATTGCAAATGTGCGAATGCACGCGCGTGCGTAAAAACTGCTCATAACAGTCATTTTATGAACTTTTCTCACCAAATTTTCAACGCAGACATTGTATGACCTCTGCTCATGAACAGTGTCACTGTGATTTTCTTAATCTGTCCCAAACATTGATTTCGTACACCGACTGCGCCATTGTGCGTTACATGCGCGGAAACACATTTTGGGTGAGATGTGAAAAATGACAGCTGTATTGCTCATAAGTAGGTGTGATAAAATGGCAATGTTGAAAATCTGGAGTGCAAATGTTACAAATTCGCCAACTTACGAGCGTGCGTAGGAACTGCTCAACGCACGCTCATAAAACAGTCATTTAGGAATTTTTTCACTAAATTTGCAACACAGGCTTTTTGAGAGCCCACCTTATGAACACTGGCACTGTCATTTCGTTAATTGGTCCCAAAAGGTGATTTCGCGCAGTGACCGCAAAATCACCCTTCGGGCCCGATTAACGCCATAACAGTGACAGAATTCATGAGGGGAGTCCCAAAAACCCCATGATGAAAATTTGGTGCCAAAATTCCAAAAAATGTCTGAGATATGCAGAAACGTTGAAAAAAACCTATATATTACATTATACAGCTTACCGGCATTTTCTCAGTTCGCAGTCAGCTTTGAAGAGTGCAGACGTGTTCTCGGTCCACCGAAGATTGTTGCGCCGGAGTCCGGAGGTAAGTATGGGGTGAGAGGGGTGTGGGGAGGTAGGGTGCGCAGTGGGTGGGCGTGGGTTGCAGGAGGGGGGTGTGTCAGACCGCGAGGGACGGTTTTTCCTTTACAGGGAAGAAAAAAAAACAAAAAGACAACACGTGATGGTTTTCAATTTTACAGGGGCATTTGTACGCTGGGTGGAGCTCCCAGCATGCCAAGGGACTCTTTGGGGACAACTGCAGCCTCACGGTTGGGCACCTCCACCGGCACACAAGGCGGGGAGAAACATCATGCTGATGGGGACTGGGCACCCCATCAGCAGGCAACAAACCGGGGGTTACATCATGCCGACGGGAGTGGGCTCCCCATTGGCAGATAATGAAAGCGGGTGGGGGTTACATCTTGCTGACAGGGAGTGGACTCCCCGTCGGCTGAATAAACACTTTGCATCCACTGAAGCCAGCGAGATTGGGGCCCCGTTGGCCAACAAAGACAGTTTGGGGGGGCATATGCTGCCGAGGGGGATTGGGCACCCCCTCAGCATGGGAGGCTGCCTAATATTGTTTGTGAACACAGCGGCAATTCGCCCGCCATGTTCACAAACAGTATTAGGCTAGCTAACGTTCCACTCTGCAATGATGGGTCGCTCTCTCATTGCAGCACAATGACTGATGTTGCAATGACGAGGTGGCCCCTGATTGCTGCGGCGAAAACATTACAGCTTGGTGTACTTTTTGGAGACCAGTGTCATCTGCACACTGTGCCTCCATTGGTCCACCAGTGCCAAGCCCCCAAATGCAGTGCCTCCCTTGGCAGTAACACTGCCATGCCTCCACAACTTGCTTCTCTCCTAAGCTGTCACATCATGTTTCTTGCGCATGCGCAAGCAAACATAAAAGAATTGGACCCAGGACCGAACCCTGAGGCATCCCACTAGTAACCTCAGCCCATTCAGAGAATACACCATTCACCACCACTCTCTGCTTACGCTCTTCTAACCAATTGGCAATCCAACATGTGATGTTACTACTCAAATTTATGTCCCTTAATGATTTAACTAGTTCAAAATGAGGCAATTTATCAAAGGCCTCAGCAAAATCGAGGAATATATTATCAAGACTAACGCCTATGGGACCAGACAATCATAGCAAAAAATAAAATAAATAAATACAAATACTAATTTTGATAGATTAACTGTGTCTGTTGTGTGTTTATTACATAATGCGTGCTATGTTAGCATAATCTAGGGGACATGGGTGCAGAGGTGCACACAGGGGTGTCAACTACGGGGTGTCAGACACATGCTGGAATGTGTACCAGTCCAGGGTCTTTAATGTCAGTGATGTATCTAGAGTCTGCTTGTTGTCTGTGGTGTGCATTCGGTTTGGTGTGTTACACTCCTTGGTTAAAGGGATGTACCATCATCCCACCCCAGCACAGGTTGACATAGTTTCTGAGACTACATTCAACATATGCAAACACCTATTCAGTACTGTGGTTTGTTGTCCACGCACATAAATCATGCATCTGTCTGACTATGCCCTATAAGCACTCCTCAACGTACATTGTGCCGATGTGTGCATACAGCACTTTGTCAGCGTATGCACTGTGAACCATGGACCTGAGTCCAGACGAGTTGCACTATTTTGTCTCAGAAGTACCTAAGCACTTTGCCACGTGGCCACACAGCACTCCACATCCTTTGGGGGCTCAAGCCTATTGTTAGTACAGTGCATAAATACACTATTACAAAACTCCAAGGTTTAAAGGAATACAGAATACATCATACAGCTCGGAAAAGGCCCGTTTTACCCCCCAGTTTGTAAATCAGAAACTCCCACGGAGTTCAGTAAGGCAGTGGGCTACCTATAGCCACATCACCAGCCTAAACATGTTGGCAGCAGTTTGGTAAGGATGTGCAGCAGCAGGCATGCCACATGTACTCAGGCCAATGGACATCATGTACCTGCACTCAAAGAGTTAACAAAACAAGGCAGCCCAGGATCAGGGTTCAGATGAGAGCCCTGGAATCCCACACTACAGCTGGCTGGACAACAGAAGTGAGGTGCCTGGACCCCAGGAAAGGGAGTGTTTGGGCCAGCAGGCACCCACTGCTAGCCAGTCATGGGGCTCAGCCACTCTCCTGGCAGGAGGAAAGGTACTGTTATAGCATTCCCGTGCATTGGGGTGGAAGACAAAAAGGAAAAGGAGGAAATTTCAGAACAAAACTAGAAAAATGTGTGTTTGTTCTTTTATGGAACAACCACTAGTATGTTCTGACCACAAATATGTGCATATCCCCCACCCTCCTCCATGGTGCTCAGCCGTACCAGTAAGTAAAAACATCACCCTTCCCCCAACCCTTGTAGCACACATCAAGCCCTTTGCCCTTCAGTCCAGCTAAATATTTTGTAAAATAACCTCCCTACCCCATCCCACATAGCACCACAACGCTCCTTGCCCCGGTGTCTGACTGCACACTGTACCTTGATTTGAAAACAAAATGTAACTAATCCAAGAAATGAGACGCTAATGGCTGAAACCCTCTTTACAACACCTCATTAGCTGCTGTCTCTCTAATGCAAACTACTGTAGCGATATACAATACTCCGCCTGGCATCCAGCAAGATTCCACTGCACCAAAAAAAGCATAATCCTGTTTATGTGCAAAAGCGGGCAGCAGTGATCTCATGCAGTGGAATCTTTCTGGGACGAATGAATGCTTTATTTTTGGTTGTTGGAACTATTAGTCTTAATTCAGTTCTCCTGGTTAGCAATACGCTAAATGAATGAATAAAGAACACAGTATTTGGGACTGATTCTGTCACATGGCAACTTCTGGAAATACAGGAAATATCTGGGACTAGGTGTTGGTGTTAGAATGTTTCATTTTAATTAAAAAAAAATTATAAAGGCAATCACTGGCAACGCAGGTAGAGAATGCAGCCCTCCTTCCCTGGAGGAGGAAAGCATCCTCTGGGATGCTCAATCATCTGCCCCCGGCCAGTCCCCAATGACCCAGGCTCATTCCTGAACCTGGGTCGCCAGTGTCAGGAGTGGTAGTGCTGCCGCTGCGAAGATGGGCCAACCAACTCTGTAGCATGTATACTGCTTTGTGCAGTTGTTTTTACAGCGGTCCTGCAAGTGCAAAATTCAGAGTAAACACAAGACCTTCCTGGCTATAGCAGCAAACCACCACCCCTGACAAAGGGGTTATGTCAATGACGTGCCGGGGAGCCACACTGTTCCTCTGCACGTTCCCTTTCCAGAGACTTGCTGCTATTGTCTGAAATGTTATGTGTTTGCCCTGAATTTTGCACTTTGGAGAACTGCTGCAATAAATTTACAAAAAGCAACACAAATGCTATAGAGTCTCTGTCATCTCTTGTGCCCTGCCTCACCTGTATTCTTGAATTCTCCCTGCTCATTAGGGCCTGCCCCCTTGATGTCCCAGACCACCTCCCAAATATCCAGTATAGCAAATGCCTCTCCTCCCTTTGTTGGTGAAGCAGTGAGCAAGGGGTCCCTCCAAGGAGGGATAGAAATGGAACCAAGGCGGTGGTGCAGACCGCTCACGATCAGAGAGAGAGTGGCCAGCCCAAGATAAAATAATTCACAGCGGGAGTTGACAAATGGTGATCCTGCGGAGTAATGTGAGGGGGGAGCTAGCAGCAAAAATAAAAATCAGAAATCTTGGTTTAGCAGGTGCTGTAGTATAAGACTTGATTACCCCTAAGTATTACATAGGAAGCATTTTATATACAACCTTGTCTGCAGCAAATGTATGATGATTTTTGAGTGAAATACGATGCATAACGAGTGATAACATAAACAATATTGTATAGCAGTCAATGACGGTTGTGCAGCTTTTTGCTGTGCTGTGCTACAGTAGGTAACATTTCCCATGCAAGTCACAGGAGAATAGAGGCCCTGCAGCTATTTATTAGAATACCAGCAAATGGTGATGCTGCCAATGTAACTGTGTGTGAGATAATATTCATTATATTACATTTGCTAGAGGCAGTAGGAGACGACCATATCAAGTCTGTCCCACTGCTAGCTCACTGGGCATATTACCGAGTTCCTCTGTTAATCAAAATTGCATCCAAATTGATTTTGAAAGTTCTCAGGATTTTTATTCCACCACCACTGCCAACAGACCATTCCATATTCTCACCACACTATTAACGAAAAAATATTGTTCATTCGCCCGTCACTGGTGGGGCCATCATCCTAGGTCAGGCCCAACCCCTGCATGCCTGGTACTTACCCTTCTCCTTCTAACCCCATGAGCTTATCTCCCATGATGGACCATGCCAAACTCAAACCTCCCACTTTCAATAAGGGGAATGGAGGCAAGAGAACCCAGGTTACAGAGGGTGGTCATGGCAGAAAGCAGAGCCCAAGCATACCTGAAGTCACCCTGTTCACTCCAGGGTGGTTCTTCTTTTTCAATCTCACACCCACAGACATTGGTGCACTATGGATTACAAGTGTGCCATGAGGAGTCCGGCTGACGTCTCCCTATCCTGGTGTCCTCTGCTGCACTAACACCTGTGGCCACCCAGGTGACAGTGTAGCAGCAGGGATCCCATCCCTCTCTGCCCAAAAGAGAGCCTCCTTTGGGATGCTGGCCCTGGCCGGCCTCCAGGGACTCTGGCTAGTTCCCAAACTCAGGTCCCTGGCACTGCAAGTAGCAGTACCACTGCACCACTGGGCCAACCTAGTGAAGGACTATCTTCTAATATCCAGTCTGTAACTCCCAGTGTCGTCGGCTTGTGTATGTGCCCACTGGTGCAACCCTCCTCATAACATTTCCAAAAAACGTACAGTAATTTCTGTGTGTCCATGCATCAATCTGCTGTATATACAAGAATCTTATCTCCTCGCAACTTTCTGTTTTCAAAGGAGAACCTGCCCAGGTATGATTTTTCCCTTATCTTCTCTCAACCTAGTAAGTGTAGGGAGCCTCTGCACCCACTCTAGCTCATCAATATCTTTTCTCAAGTGGGGATACCACACTTGCACGCGGTACTTGAGATACAGCCTGACATAACTACAGTACATAGGTAACATCACCTCTCTCTCTCTCACTGTCGATGAAACTTTTTTTACACTAACCAGTGCCCAATTCGCCAGTCTGTTAACACCACTGCTGTACATTTTATCAGAGTTTTGTGCCTCTGTGCAGGCAGCCTGGGTTTGGGAGGGGACTCAGGCTGTTAAGAGTAAGGGGGTCAGCTGTGGCAGCATGTGCTAGCCAGAGTGGCTTGGTGCCACCACCTGCTGCAGCAGAAACACCTTGCAGTAGTCCAGGGAGCCTTTTGCCTCATGTGGGTTGGCACATGCACCACAAACCACTGCTGACAGCGAGGCCAACAGTTGGCACACAGTCAGCACACAGGAAGAGGATCGGGGCTATTCTCACCAAATACTGTACATATTTAATGAGAACTATGAGGATAAAGCTCCCCCAATGAGCTGTCAGATGACCAGATATACTGGCACGTCTGGGTAAATAAAGGTGAAATCAGACAGTCTCCAAAGATCACAGTCATTTTTTTTAATTTATTTAAATTGACACCCATCACCTGATGTTTCAACCTGCTGTGGCAACCACAGGGGACTGGTGGTCTATTCCATATAGAGCTCAAGCCCTTCCATTCCAGGGTGCATACATTTTCTTAGAAGAGTTTATGTAGTATCAGTTCTCAGTTTACATGGTCATTTTAGGACACCAAATTAAATCTTGCAGTTTGCAAGTATCACGATTTTTATAAGTTTCACAGAACTTCTGCTTCAAATCAAAACTCTGTGAAACTTACAAAACTTACAAAAATGAGGAAGCCCCAGTGGAGTGCGTGCCCCCTCGTTCTGCTTGCACTAATCAGCTCTAACAGCTGTGTATATGCCATTCTATTACTTTTAGTATTCAGACTACTGTGATCATGTCCCTTCTCAGCCTTCCATTCTCTAGACTAAATAATATCAGTGTGTCCAATGTTTCCCTGTTTAACTGTTGTCTGCAGAAACTCTGGGTGACCTGCAGATTATGGCAACGAGTAACTCATTGCTGTTTGTGGAATCTGGGGATCTGCTGCCCTCCAGTGGATTAATTAAATGCATCACCTCTCCTTACGAACATACGAAATTGCCAGCAGATGAAGGCCTCATGGTCTATAAAGTCTGCTCGTTTGTGCAGCTAGCAGCCCTTATACTGCATCTGCCCCTCCATCCCCTCCTCCTTACCCTGTCCCATCCTCTTTTGAAGCAGCCCACTGTTCTACAGGATACCACTTCCTTTGGCATTGCGTTCCACCCAGACACCACCCTCTCCATAAAAAAGTGTCTCCTCATTTCCCTCCTTTATAAACAACATTGTTGGGACCCAATATACAAAGAAATTGGGTGAACCCTTTATCTGCCACTGGCAGGTCCAGCTATGTAGCAAAGCAGCACCCTCTACCCCATTAGTCAATGGTCAGCAGTTGTCCTGATCTAATCAGAGGTTTAAAAGGGAATACCGGTAGTTTTCTAGTTTGCTACACAAACATTTTTTTGCAGATCATGGGTACTGCCATGGGCAAAAGAATCATCTCCAGATGGGTGCTCTCCACTTACTGCCCTACCTCCACCAGCTTAAAACTCAGCACACAGAAAAGACGGTGTGCATAGGAAACCCCCGGCCACAGGATGAACTTCTGTCCAGGTATTTTGGTAAGTAAGCTCTGTGCTCCTAGCAAGCTGTCACTCTACCAATCACCATATCATTTTGTGAACTGATTAAATACTTAAACTGCCACCAACGCCGCAAGAAGAACTTTGAGAAACATAATTCTTGGACACAAAGCAACTTATATGTCTCACAAGCTCTGTATTTCTTATCTCCATTATTTATTACTGAAGTCATATGCAGAAAAACAGGATAGTTGTTCCTTGAAGGTTCATCAGCTCCAATTACTTCTTCCCAACCTGTTGCCATAATACTCTGCTTGTGATATATCACAGTTATTCCCATGGCAACGGATTATGATGTCACAACACAGCATTATAATTTCAACAGACACATCTCAAATCCTGGCTGCTTGATGAGGCCACATGCCATTGCTAGCTTGGATACCCCCAATCACCTTTCTGACTTTTCCCTCTTGGGCTACTTTGGCCTCCCCTGACCTCTTTCCTTTCTTTGGACTCCTTTCTTACATCCCTCACTACCTGCTTCTCGGGCTCTTCCACTTGGCTATTGTCTTGTATGTTTTGGGGGTTTTTTTACCTCATGCATTAATTTGCACTTATCATGTAAGTAATTGTTGTATATCATGATGTACTGATTGACTTTTTTTAGGCTTTCATTAATTTTCTTTCCTATGTAACTTTTGTTGTTCACCAATGATGTCTGTATTTCCACTTTGTTCACCAATGATGTCTGTCTATCCACACGGCTTGTACTCATTGTATTACTTGTCACTACCTCTGTAACTGCTGCCTGTGTGGCCCGGGTCATGCCTGAAAATGGTCGCCTGGACCAGTGCACTTACCCGGTTGCCAAAGACTTCAATAAATAAACTAGGGAATAAGCTACAAAGGCAGATGAACTCTTAGGGATAAAGATATTGTTTTCGTGGGAACTTCTTCAGTAATAAATACTAGGGAGGAGAAATCTATACAAGATATATGAAATACAAGCTGAAATTTGTCTAAATATTATGTTTTCCGCAGTTTTCCCAAAGGCGTCTGCTCTTTAATGTTCTCTGCAAATACATTCTTACAGGGCTGACAGTCAAGCAGCAGCTACACTGTGAAGAGATACATTGAAATAAGGTATTATTTAAACATAGAGAATAATGTATGGGCAACCATACACAACAAGGCTGTGTTCCATCGAGGGGTTGAGATGACAGCATATGAACCTCGAGAGCGAAGCTCGAGAAGTCCATGCTGTCATCTCAATCGAGATGGAAATACATGCAGAAAGCTGTATGTGGTTGACCATATTTTATTTTTATAAGTATGTTTTCTTTACACTAGAGTGACAGACCCCCATTAAAGTGAAAACAAAAAATCTTGCCATTTCTTTGTTCTACTCACATATCAAAATCAAATTTCCAGACTTTTGAAACGTAAAAGGTATGACTTTGGGCACCAGGTGGTTAGTGAGTAGCTAGATATAGAATAAATGAGAAATTTAAAATTGTATGACCTTTGAACTGTGCATAACAACTGTTTGGAATGCGCATAATAACACTTTACAATACGCGTAACGGTTTAGAATGTGCTTAACAAGGATTTTGAATAGGCTGATTTTTATACATGACAAAGGGTAACCATATACTATGGAACATTTTCTAAGAAGTCAGTAACAAAATATAAACTGCGACTAACACAAGCAGAAAGTTGTATGCTTAACAGTAACAAGGTAAATATTATACATTACAGCCTACACTTCCAACAAACGAGCAGCAATTTATTAGCAAAAGATTTATTGAGCAACATTCATAGAGTAATTATTTAAGCTCTTCCATATACATTTTATTGGTAAGGAAAAATGAAAAATGTCCTAGTTAATAGTACTTTAATAAACTATACAGTTAAAACTCATATAGAGGTCAAAAGATAAAAGCATGTTAACTGTATCATTTGCAAGAAATTCCCTCTTCGACAAAGCAGAATGTTTTTTTACTTCTTTAACAACAGGCTATAGAAGGCAAGCAATATATTTTTTTTTATTTTTAAAAAAATGTTTTCATTATTATTGTGTTTATCCTCCTGGCCTGCTGACAATATCTGCCCCCCCTTCTGGCTCCGGCAGTCGCTCCCCCCACGATCCGAGCCCTGATTACTTGGCAATTACAGGCAGTCGGGAGGGTGGCATACCACCATGCTGACAGGGACATCATGGAGTCAGCAGCCATTTTTCTCGCTCTTCTTGTCTCGCCCCTCGTGGCCATGAACGGCTGCAAGATGAGGCGCATACGTATCATGGCACCACACTACTAGTCTCCCATGGTCTGATGCGGCTCCCCATCCTCCACCGGGGGGCAGTCAAGGAGTGGGATCACATGCCTACCCACCCCAGGAGAGGAGAGCTGTCATTAGACGCTCAATCCTCTCCTTCCCCTGGCAACCCCCAGCGGCCCGAGCCCACTTCCGAACCCAGGTCACCGGCGTAGCGCGAGGTGTGGCACCCAGTGCCTCAACCCTCAGCGCCACCGGGCCGACTGCAAGCAACATCTTTAACAGCAGGTGGGGCAAGCCCTCTGCAGCCACGGTATTCAAAGAAATCAGATTTACCTTTATTTCCAACACTAATAAGGCTGAATACTTGGAAAAATATTTACTCCACACCTGCAAAAAAACATGCAAAATAGAATGTCTAATAGAAAAGAAGATGAACTGAAAAATCTTTTAACAAATAAGGTCACCATTCTGATGAGAACGTACACTTGGTTTGGTGGGCTTCGATGTGGGTACTCAAATCACCCTAAAGTAACCCTGTGGAATCGGGGGGGTGGAGTCACTATTCCCACCGCTTCAGGATCAAGTGTTGACACATTATGAAAGTGAAAATATGCAGACTGGGTCAGCTATGTAATCCTTATGCAGCACAACATGCTGTTTCAATGTGTCTTACTTTAGTAACTGAGAGGGACGGCTGTGAGGACAGCACTCGGGCATGAAGCCCATGATGTGGGCCCCCAAGGAGGTATGTTTGATTGGATGCTACCTGTGAGGTAGACATAATGAAATAAAGTGTTTTTTACAAAATTGTACAGGCACATCTAGACAGTTTCCCTTCCCATGTGGCCATCAGATGATGCTCTAATCAGTGGTGACTGGCACCCCTTCAGAAAAGTCTGTTGGGACCCAAACAGAACCACGCTTCTCTTTCACAACAGTATAATTTCACTGCATGCAGAACTGCTGTTTTATCTTGGCGGCTGAGAGAGATGGCTGTTCGGAATGCTGTTGGCAACAACAGTCCTGTTTTTCTTCTACTTTCCAGTGGTACTTGCTGCCTATAATGGAGACACAAGAAAAGATTAGAAGTGAGAAAAAGAGCAGATTAGTAGCATAAGCTCAAAAATAATATGAAACCGTAAATCACAGGGTGTGTTCCATACATGTCTTACCTTTGCACTGGATGCTGAAATAGTTATACCAGCACAACAAAGACTGATGTAGTGACCTCCAAGCCAAGCACAAGCAGGCAACTTCAGTCAGTCATCATCCTGACATGAACACCACAAGACAGGACTTCTCAGCATCGACAATCTGATAACGTTTTCATTCAGATGCCTTGTGCAAAACTTTAACAAATTTTACTGCACAAAAATGTTACCAACAAACAGAACGGGTGAAAGCCGTTCACACAGATCTAGCACATTCTCCCAAAAATGGTTCAAAACAGTTCCCAAAATGTTTACAGTTTGTACTGCACTGTGTGAGGAATGTGAGGAAGTTGCAACTTAACTTGCACACATGGCATGGCACTAACTTTATTCCAGTGCAATAATGGTAAGTAAAAACTGTAATTTGGAGAAAACAGACAGCACCAACATTTTTAACTGTATTGTGTATGAGAACAGTATACCAGCCACCAACTGCTGTCCAGATTCTTCGGATACATGTTATCAAGACTATATAACCTGCTTGTTTTAAGTAGCATTTGGCTTGGGTTTAATTTTCATTTGTTCATTGGAGTGATACAGTCAAGCAAAGTAATAGCACCAAAACATGCTAGTGTATCACTGTACAACATGCCAATCTTTTTTAAATTTTTTTTATTTTTTAAAAGGGTGGGTCAATGCCTGGGCTGGTCACATAAATTCTCGCACTTGAACACCAAGACAGTCAGATACATAGCATTTTTTTGTATTTTTATATATTTTTGTAGGGAAGGAAGACACACACACTGTCACACACATTGCTCTCTATTCTATTTTCATAGGTTCATAGATTGTGTACAAGCTCAGTAGGTTGAAAGCCCTTTTAAGATTATTCTGATTCTATATAGTCATTCTAATAACAACAACAAGACAGAACCAAAACATTTTTTCATATTTTTATATGTTTTTGTGGGGAGGGAACGCACACACGCACACTGCTCTATGTCCTATTCTAATTCTATATAGTCATTCTAATACCAATAAGACAGAACCAAAACCTTTTTTTTTATGTTTTTGTGCAGAGAAAACACACACACATTGTCACACATATTGCTGTATGTCAGTTCTACATAGTCATTCTAATACCAACAACAAGACAGAACCAAAACATTTTTTTATATTTTTATATGTTTTTGTGGGGAGGGAACACACACACACAGTCACACACATTGCTCTATGTCCTACTCTAATTCTATATAGTCATTCTAATACCAACAACATGACAGAACCAAAACATTTGTTTGTATTTTTTCATATATTTCTGTGGCGATGGAAGTTAGGGAACACACCCATGCACACACATGCTATCATATACGGTAGAACTTGAAATTTTCACTGTTAAATAATTTTCCCTATTTTTTGCTGAAGCACCAATTTGCGTGAAAATAAATTTGCACTAACTAGCACTTTTAGTAATTTTCCATTACAGCAAATGTGGTGACTGTGACTTGGCACTAAAATACATTTTCGCAATTATGGTTACATTTGTGTTTGCACTAAATTTACTGTGCGTGAAAATAACTCATTCTACAGTATCCTGTATAATCTTTTCTTGGGGGACACAAACACAGTGACAAAAAAGAAATCAATCATACTACTAGGTTCTGTAAGCTCATTAGGGGTTTGTGAACACTGTGTAGTGGAAAACTAGGCAGCTTGGTACACTGCCAACATTCCGAAGTCACTTAAGTGAAATGGAAAAATATATATCACCAATCTAGTCACATTTTGGGCAGTCACTTAAGTTACAGCTAGTTATTTTGAAGTCATCTGGTTGTCATCTGTTTGTCAATAGAAACCCCTAACACTCACTCCCATGTGTGCAAAACACATAAGAGGATGTGCAAAACAGAAAGAGCATGGTGATGCAAGAGATGCGGACCCAGACTCACACACAGTGAAAAGATAAGTATTTTCCAAGGCCAGCCATTAGCCACTGGTTTACCACTGGGATCGGTAGAATATTTAAGTAAGGTGTTGCTGCTATGGATTTCTACCTGTGTGGCATCGGTTGACTATATCAACCTTGGAAACACATCATCATATGATAACATCAGATACATATGCTTGATGATGTCACAAGCATGTATGTTGTGACAGTGGAAAAATTAATGAACAAGATGTCACTGGAATGCCTTCTTGCCCTGCCTTGCCCTTGCTGTTTTTTAGTCTTTGTCCCAGCGAACATTGGGATCAGGTGGCTGCGAAGGTGTCTCTGCAGGGTCACAGAAAAGATCTAGCTTTTGTGAAGGCTTTACCTCGAAATCATGCATATTTAACTTCAGAAAGGGTAGATTCTCCACTGTTCTCCCATCAGACACGATCACACCAGCAGCACTAAACACTCGCTCTGAGTATACGCTTGAGCATGGACAGGAGAGGTAGTATATACTACCACAGTATACAGGCCAGGCCATGTGGTTTTCTTGCCATGCCAATAGTTCAGTGATATCTTCCTCCCTTTTGACACCTGTTGTGTCACCAAAATATGCTTCGATCTGCTCAAGGTGACAATGCTTGACTCTGGGTGCCGTGGTTGCAGACATCAACTGGGCAGATGAGAGACAATCAAGCAAGGAGGTACCCAGTCTCATGATTGGGAAGTCATCATCATCTTCCTCCTCCTCCTCCTAAAATACATCTGTCTATTCCCTGGCAGATGTTTTGTTTCCTCTGTCTTCTTTTCCACTACCAGAATATGTCCCCTTGGCTGTCTATGATGTTTCCTCATACTTCCTTCATACTCCTCCTCCCCCACTTCTACTCGTGGAGTCATACTCACCACCTTGGCACATAATGCTTCCTTCCATTCCTCAAGGTCTGCATCCTCTGACAAGATGTTCTGCATTTAGGTTTTAAAGCAGGAATCCAGCATGCATGACAAGACAAGACATACTGTCCCTCCTGGAACATCTTGCTAATCCACTTATCCTCAGATAGGATGTGTAGCAAGGATCGAGTGATGTTTAAAGCATCAGCATGTTTCTTAGTCCTTCTGATACACACTGAATACTTGCTTTAAGAAGACATGCAGGTATCTTAGCTGTGGCAGTACTATGCTAAGACAGGAAGACTCACTGTTGACCTTGCATGTGAATGCCCCAAATGGCTTCGGAATTCAGACCAGCGTACAGACCGTCATCCAGTCACGGTTGGATAACACCAATGATTTTGTGAGGGAGCAAATAGTCATACACTGCCAGCTTCTGTTCTTGGAATTGCTGTAGCATATAATACGTTGAGTTACGAATTGCGACATCCTGTTTCAAGGCATGCTCAGACAGGTGCTTCTTAATCTGAATTCTGCACAGGTCTTTACAGGCCTTCACAGCATGCAAAATGTGACCGCAGATTGTTTTTACAATTCCTATTAGGTCCCTTACTATATCGTTTGACCACCAGGTTCATGCAATGAGCAAGGCAGGGCACGTGAGTGAATGTCAATGTCAACCTTATTTTTAAAAACGTGCTTTTCAAAATGCCAAAGCACTTGTACATAAATAATAAAACAAATCCTCAATCAAATAGTTAAAACAGCAATAAAATGAATAACAGCAAAATGTAAGAAGCATCCGGAAATGCTAAATCAAATAAATATATTTTTAGCACAAATTTAAAAGTCTCAGTGGTCAGGGACTCTCTAACCCAATGAGGTAGAGAGTTCCACAGGGTCAGGGCCACAAATGAAAATGTTCTGGCCCCTGAGGTCTTTAAATGAACTCTGGAAACCTCTAGCACTCCTTCATTGGTGGAACGGAGTGGGCAGATGGGGCAGTAGGGACAAAGGAGATCATGCAAATAACGCAGTCCCTGACCATGTAGGGCCTTGTAGGTCAGCAAACCAACCTTGAAGGTGATCCTTTACTGCACCAGCAGCCAGTGCAGTCCTCAAAGCACAGGCAAGACATGGCTATATCTAGATAAACCAGTTAACAACCTGGCCGCCACATTCTGTCCATCCTCAGTAGCCTTGACAATGTTTCTCGCATTGTCACTCATAATCAGTCCGGGCTCAAGACCACTGCTACCTAGCCATTGGTGAAAGATATCTTTCAGCTCAGCCAACAGATTTTGAGATGTGTGATCAGATGGAAATCCATTCATGCATAGTGTTACCTGCCTCCTGTACACAGGCTTCACTGCAGCAGGATTCTTTAACATTGATGAGGTTGGACATTCAGTCTCGAAGGAGGCCCAGTGTGCAGTAATTGCCACATAATCAATGACCTGCCCATGTACAGTCTTCAAGCACCTATGAATCTCCTCACATGCTGTTGTATAATTTTGGAAGTGCTGCACGTATGAAGAAGTGGCGAGAAGGGACATGATAATGCAGTTCCACTACAGACATGAACTTCCTGAATTCAGAGCTGGAGGCAAATGATAATGTGAGCAAATTATTGATTATTAGCTCGGTCAGTGCTGTATTTATCTCCTTAGCTCGGGTGTGAGATGGGGCGAATTGTTTGCTCCTCTCAACAATTTCTTGTAATGCTGCCTGGCACCATGGTGCAGTAGGAGTTTGGCCTTCCTTCAATAGGCTCCTCCTTTGGGGAAATGCAGTTCGGCTACCAAAATAAGCGACTGCCCTAGGCTGCTGTGAACCTGATGGAGCATCACTGGTTCCAGATAAGGATCTATCCTCCTCCTCCTCTAAATTTATTGTTGGGGTTCTACTTCATCAGTGTGTTGTCTGTTGCTGGGCAGAGCCAATGCCAAACCACTCTTGATGATGTTTGGACCAAAGATGGTTCAGCATGCTGGATGTACCCAAGGCCACTGTGAGTTTCCCATGGCTCAGACTATCCCCACATAGTATGCAAATAACACAAGTCACTTCCCTCTGGCTCTTTGTGAAAAAAAGCCACATATCTGATGTGCCATGACCTCCACTCCTTCTGGAGCAGATGTAGTATGGCCAGATCCAGAATCACTGTCATCCTCCTCCTCCTCCCCTACTTCTTGCACATTACAGGAACCACTTGTATTGGAACACCTAGGTGACACTGACTTCCTCTTCTTGGTGCCACCGGCCTTTGCCATTTTGAGATTTTGCAGCCGGATGTCCACGCTTTGATTACAGCACAGTTTCTTCACATCACCATCATCACTGTCATCATCCCCCTCCTCACGCAACATTTCCTGTGGGGGAATATAATCCACATGTATGTCATCATCATCACCTCCTCCATCTTCAGGACTGCCATCTGACTGCTCAGCCTCCTCCACCTGAGCAGACACAGAACGTACCATTGTATGTACTCCATATGTTTAATGTCCACTATGGGTAGTAATGGCAGGGTGTTTCTCCTTCTTCACAACTAATATACATCCACCCCCCCTATCTCTTTCTTCAACACTTGCAGACAAACAGTCCGCACCATGTTCAACAACAGTAGCACCAGCCTGACTCAGGGAAGAAGCTGCACGCCTACTAGGCTTCAGCTGAGTCTACTTTATTTTGTTTCCAGCAGCCGACTTCTTTTTAGCACCGGCAGCAGCAACACTGTCTCTTTTGCCCGTGTCACTAGATGACTGCCCTGTGTGTACACCCTCTGCTGGCCCTGAAAAATTTCCTCTTCAGCCTCTTTAACCTCTGCATCACCACCACCAGACATATTCTTATTCTAATGTTTAAGCAATGCGAAAAACATAAGTGTAGTCACTCCAAAGATCCAACGGCAAAACAAAAGCAAATAATGCAAGTTTTTTGTGACTTGGCAGTAACGTGTCTTTATTTTAAACTTAACAATAAAGATACCACGCACACAGAAAAACACAATGGCAAAAAATGACAAGTGCAGCAACTTTTTTTCCCTCACACTTACCTGACACTGTCTGACACACAGAGGAGTATATAGCAGACACACGCAGCTCTTTTTATTTATTTATTTATTTGTTTGTTTATTTGTTTATTTATTTATTTATTAAACATCAGTTTAAAAACCTTTGAGCCAGGAGCTAATTTACAAAGGTACCTCGTCACATAGAGGACAACAGACAGCAGCACAAGAGACAACAGATATTGCAAGATAGTTACCATTCAGGGTTACAGTAGGCTCCAATACATATGATAGCAACTTGTAACAGAATGCAAAGAATTAGGGTTGGGAGGGTGAAAGTAGAAGAGGATAGAGGTAGGAGGGGAGAAGGACTGGAGGGGGAAAGGCCAGGAGGGAAAGAGGGAGGTTAGTAGAACGGGGGGTAGCTCGTGAGTATTGTCAAAGCGTTTTTTTTTTTTCTATTTTAGTGGCAGTTGCATTTAGTGAGATGAGCAGGTGGTCTCTGAGCCTGAGTTTAAAAGCTTGCTAAAGTGGGGGGAGTCTGAGATACACGGCAGGGAGGGAGTTATACCAGGGGAGTGCCTCGGTAGGGGAGCATGCCTTTGTCCTTGTGAAGACCTGGCTCTTGGTATGGATTAGGTTGTTTTGGATGAGCTGCGAGTGTTCAGGGTGTACGTAGTTCAGCGGATGGAGTCGGATAGGCCAGTGGGGGATAGGCCATGAAGGGCTTTAAAGGTGAGCTGGCAGGTCTGATACATGAGCCGCTCATCCAGGCTGAGTAGGGTTGCCAAGGTGTACAGCAGACATGTGTGTGTAAGTCTGGGTGCACTGGTGATAAGTCTGCAGGCCTTGTTAAGTGTAAGGTGAACCTTGCTGAGGGCTGTCCAATCAGCTGATCCATAGACTGGAAGGCCATAGTCGATGAGAGATATGACAGAAGAGGTGATGGTCAGGCGGAGGGCATCCGGAGGGAGGCATTTCTTGTGCCGGTAAAGAATGCCCAGCCGCGAGTTGGCGGCAGAGTTCAGGGCAGATATATGTCCATGGAATGAAAGGGCAGGGTCAAAGATTATTCCAAGATATTTATAGGACTGCACAGGTTCAATGGGGATATTGAGGGTGGAGTGGACAGTGAGGGGAAATTTGCTGTACTTATTTTGGGGGTGGGAGAAGAGCATTGTTTTTGTTTTCTTTAGGTTGATAACGAGTCGGGGCTCAGTGAACCAGGTCTTAGTAGAGTCAAAGCTAGTTGGAGAGAGTTCTGCTTAGCAGGCGACGAGGTTACTATGGAGGAATGAGAACAGCATCATCAGCATAGAGTAGGATCTTACCCACGCAACTGCCGGGTAGCGAGTTGAGGAAGAGGAAGAAGAGTAGGGGTCCAAGAATAGAGCCCTGGGGACTCCAGAGTGAATAGGGCAGGTGCTGGAGAGAGTTCCACTAACTTTCACACGTTGGGAGCGGGCTGGCGATAGCTGGCGACCAGGAGACTGGTCCAGAGGCAAAGCCTATGTGGTCGAGGTGGATAACAGGGAGGATGCGACACGGTATCAAAAGCTTTAGACAGGTCAATGATACCGCACCAGCCAGGGCGCCAGAGTCCAAGGAGGCATGGAGGAAGTCGGCGAACTCCAGGAGTGCTGTATTAGTACTATGACCTGCTCTGAACCCATGCTGTTCAGGGCAGAGAACATTGTACTTAGAGGGGTAGTCAGAGACTTGGGTGGCCACAATTTTCTCCAAGGCCTTAGAGAGGGGGGAGAGGCTTGAGATGGGTCAGTAATTACCTGACAGAGTCCTGTCACCACCTTTGTGGACAGGGGTAACCGTGGCAACCCTCCAGACAGCAAGGAATTGTCTGGGACAGAGAGATTTGTTAAATATGCATGTGATAGGGGAGATGACCCTGATCCAGGACCTGACGAAGGAGGCAGGGATCTAGGGAGTCATTACCGATGGTGTTACCTTTTAAGGCTTTAAGCAGGTATGGCCTGGTTTCTTGTATAGTGACACAATGCAGGTGGAACAAGGGGCGTGCGATGGGTGGCGCAGCACTAGGGGGTGGAGGACTGAAGAAGTTACCAGGGAGCACTGAGCTAAGGTTGGTAAAGGAGTTATTGAGGTGAGTGGCAATGAGGGCAGGGTCAGTGGAGACAGCACCATTGACGTTAAGAAGTGAGGGAGAGGGGGACCGGGAGTGACCATTCAGCTGCTTGACGTTGTCCCAGAAGGACCTAGGGTTCCCCCAAGAGGAGGTAAGGGAGGCTTGGTAGTATTCCGCCTTGCTTTGCGGATAGCCCAGGTGCACTGGTTGTGAGCTGCAGCATAGGACTGCCTGTCTGCTGGTCAGCCAGTTGCGACAGCAAGGTGCCATAGGTTGTCCCGCTGCTTAAAAAGCCGCAGTAGGGCAGGGGTGATCCAAGGGGCATGTCTTACTTTGGACCTCCGAGCAGTTATAGAAGTGAAGATGTCACAGGCAGAGTTGAAGGTGTTTACAAAGAAGGCCAGAGCCAAGTCGATGTTAGTTGCATTTGTCAGTGGAGACCAGTCAGTATGGGCAAGGTAGTGCTTTAGGTCTTTCAGCCCCCCAGGTCTAAGCCGCCTCCGAGAGGTGTTTTTGACAGAAGGTGTGGGCTGAGAGGTTACCCAGTTGAAGAGAACAGGGGAGTGGTCACTGAGGCAGTCAGGGAGGATTTGGATGTTATGGACGCGGCTTGGCCTGTTAGTGAGGACCACATCCAAGAGGGTGCTAGTGCCCCTTCTGGGGTTGATTCTAGTAGGCTGGGAGACCAGTTGGGTTAGGTCAATTGCATCGAAAGCCTCACGGGAGGAAGAGGACGAGGGGCAAAGCCAATTAATGTTCAAGTCGCCCACCAGGATTTGGTTAGAGGGGTTGGGTAGGGAGGTAAGGTAGTCAATTAGTGGGCCCAGCACCTGGGACTGGTTCTTGGGAGGTATGTAGGCCGTAGTCAGGAAGATAGGGCCCCTAGAAGGGTCAGGAGATAGTTTTAGAGTAGGGGCCTGGGCCTTATGGTCAAGGTCAGGGGGAGGGAGGGCTAGACCTATGAGAGGATCCTTTAAATAGAAGGCACAACCCCCACCTCTCCTACCGACCCAGTCCAACTGGTGGAGGGTGTAGCCAGGGAGAGAGACCTGGGAGTTGGGGGTGGAGTCAGACAGCCAGGTTTCAACCAAGGCAACCACATCTGGTTTATGAACCATCACCCAGCAGTGTAGTGAGTCCAGTTTTTTTCAGGAGGCTACAGATGTTCATAGATGCGATACGCAGTCCAGAAGATTTCAGGGGAGGACCAGTGTTGCCAGGCCCAGGATTGGGATGGATGTTGCCAGACAGAAGCAGGAGGAGGAGGGCTGCTCTTGGGAGTAGGTGGCTATGAGAGAGTTTTCGATGGCTGGAGAAAGGGGGATGAGAGGGTGAGACGGTGCAGGGATAGGCAGAGAGAAGAACAGACAGGGAAGCAAGCACGATGAGATGCATGAGGGCAGGGGGGGTGAGAGAGGGTGACCATATGATCAGGAGATAGATAGGGAGTATGCTGGGTGAGTGTAAGCCACAGGGGAGGTGGGTTTTGGGGGGATGGGGTGGATTGCAGGCAGATAATTAGGGCATAGGAGCAGCCCACCAGCGGGATAGTAGTCCCATAGGGGAGGTAACAACTATAAGAAGGAGGGAGGAGAGGAGGGAGGAGCGAGACGGAGAGTGATGGGCATGGTGACAGCCCACCAAAAACCTAAACCAACTTAAAAAGCAACTGCACTACAGCACTGTAAGTACAGTAAACAGCCCCTAGCCACCCGCACCTTTACTGACTCAGTCTCGGAGAAGACACGCAGTCACACTATGAGAGGGGATTAATTTGCGAACTTGTTGTGGAGACAGATAAGTCTCAGACAAGACAGACTACACTATAGCTACAGCACGAACACAGCAGCACCACGAGAAAATAATTATTTTTTCAGTCACCACTCTAATTCAGTAGTACTAGTGCCCACTGATGAAGTGATGAAGTTGAATAAAGTTGGTTTTATGCCTGACCTGAAGAGCTGAGAAGAATACTGGTGATTAGAAACAAGCATTTGTCAATGCCGAATGTTTGCCGTGCTGGTATTAGCATTGGAAATGCAGGAGTTAGACAGATGCAGAGTAGGAACGACAGTGAAGTACTGAACTTCACACCAACCCCACCTCCAACCTGCAGAGATGGACAGGCATTGGGGTACTCATTTGGGTTGTCACCAATAATTTCATGCCATTTCACCTCACCCTGTCCTACAGACACCGACAAGTGTTGGGGTGTGCCCTGGGGTGTTCAGCTTTACAATCACCCCACTCCATAAGGACATACACTGAAATGGGTGCAATATAAGAGAATGGGGTGAACTCTGGGGCCGAAGAGTCCAAGGCACACCTCAGTGCCTGTCACTGGCTGCAGGGTGGGGGGCTGGGGGTGGAACGGCATGAGTATTACAGTCAGCAATCCAGAGGCATACCCCTGATGCCTGCCAGTCTGTACAAGGTGGGACGTTATGGTTAGAAAGCCTAATGCCCCGGGGTGTTGGTATTTGCACTACAAATTTTCAACATGGCCTTTTTGTGACCCCCACCTCATGAAAGCATTTGGGACATCTTCTCATGAACAGTGGCGCTGTGATGTTGCCAATGTGTCCCAAACTTTGAGTTCCCACAGCGACCATGCCATTGTGCGCCAGATGTACGAAAACACAGATCGGGCAGGATGTGAAGAAAGACAGCTGCCCCATTCATAGGGAGGTGTGAAGAGATAGCAATGTTGAAAATCTGTAGTGAAAATATTAAAAATGCTCAAACTTCCGAGCGTACATGGAAACTGCGCAACGCATGTGCGTAACACAGTCACTTAGTGGAATTATTTCACCAAATTTTCAACATAGGCATTTGTGACCTCTGTTCATGAACACTGTCACTATGATTTTGTTAATCTGTCATGAACATTGATTTCCCACAATGTCGTGCTGTTCTGCGCCAGATGTGTAAATGCATATTTCGGTAGGATGTGAAAAAGACAGCTGTACTGTTCATAAGGAGGTCTGAAAAAATGACAATGTTGAAATCCGGATGAAAGTACTACAAATTTGCGAAGTTAGGAGGGTGCGTGGAAACTACACAACACACGCTTGTAACGCAGTTATTTTATGGACGTTTGCCACCAAATTTTTAACAATGGCATTTTAGGACCTCTGCTCATGAACAGAGTCACTGTGATTTGACATATGAACATACATACGAGCATACGAATCTGCCAGCAGAACAGACAAATCAGTCTATCTAAGTCTGCCCAAGTGTGCAGCTAGCACCCTAGATTACAGCTGCCCCAGCCTCCTCCCCCACCAGTTCCTCCCCGCTTGTCCCAGCCCTTGCCCCCTGACTCCTCCTCTTGCTTTATCCCATGCCTTCTTAAAGCTATTGACTGTCCTACATGTTACCACCCCCTGTGGCAGCGCATTCCAACTAGACACCACCCTGTCAGTGAAGTAGTGCCTCATTTCCCTCTTGAAACGTCCCCCTTCCAATCTTAGTCCATGCCCCCTAGTCTCTCTTCCACTCCTCAGTTTAAACACCCCCTCGGTGCTAGGTTTATTGACCCCCTCAGGTATTTAAACGCTTCGATCATATCTCCCCTATCCCTCCTCTCTTCCAGTGTGTACATGTTCAACTCCTTCAGCCTAGCTTCATATTCCTTTCCTTCCATCCCCTTTAACATTTTTGTTGCCCTCCTTTGCACCCCCTTCAATAACTTTATATCTCTCCTCATGTGTGGCCTCCAGTATTTGCACACAGTACTCCAGGTGCAGTCTGACCAATGATCTGTAGAGAGATAGGATCACATCCCTGTGTCTGGATGAGAACCCCCTTGTAATGCACCCCAGCATCCTGTTTGCCTTCGCTGCTGCTCTCCTGCACTGGGCTGAGTTGTTCATGCTCCCAGTTACCAACACCCCTAGGTCCTTCTCCTCCTCTGTGATCCCCAACCTCACCCCCCCCCCCCAACCAGCAGTCCCTCTTCTGGTTCTTAGCCCCGAAGTGCATCACCTTATACTTCTTTGCATTGAATCCTAGCTGTCTCTCCACCAACCATGTCTCTAGTTTGGTTAGGTCCCCCTGCTGTTTTTCCCATCTATCCTCTTTGTCCACCAATTTGGTATCGTCTGTAAACAGACTAACCCTGCTCCCCGCTCCATGTGCTATACTGGAGATAAAGAGCCCAAATAGCACCGGCCTCAGCATTGACCTCTGCGGCACCATGCTTGTCACTGCTCTAGGTGCAAAGAGCTCCCTCCACCACCACCACCCCCCTCCTCTGCACCCTCCCATGTAACCAGTTCTCTATCCATTTAGTCAGCTTTTATCCCATCCCCACTGCCATCAGCTTCCCCCAGTCTCTCATGAGGCACTGTATCAAAGGCCGTACTGTAGTCCAAGTACAGGACATGTACCGCATGGCCCCTGTCCAACTCCCTTGTCACCCAGTCATAATACTCTATTAGGTTGGTTTGACAAGACCTCCCTGAGACAAACCCATGTTGCCGGCCATCTTGGAGGCCATTACTCTCTAGGAATGCCACCAGCCTGTGCTTCAGGATCGCCTCCATTAGCTTACCCACTATGTACATGAGACTGACCATCCAATAATTTCCTGGCTCCTCCCTAGGCCCACTCTTGTGTATGGGCACCACATGGGTCACCCTCCAGTCCTGGGGCACACACACCCCATTTCCAGAGAGGTGTTGAACAGATCTGCCAGTGGCTGAGCCAACAGCTCCACCATCTCCCTTAGCACCCTGGGGTGGATGCCATCAGGACCTGGTGCCTTTTCCACCCTTAGTGCTCTCAGCCACTCTAGCACCCTACTCCCTGTGATCACTTTGTCTGTCACCTCCTCCCCCCTTCCCACCCCCAGCTCATGCTGGTAGTGGACCATCCTTCTCCTTAGTGAAAACAGAGCAGAAGTACTCATTTAGAATTTCCGCTTGCTCCTCCCCCTTTTCCACCCAATCCGCTCCCCACTTTATCCTCACAATATGTTCCTTGCACTTCCTCTTTTCCCTGACATACCTAAAAAAGTCCTTTTTCCCTCCCATTATGCCCTGTGCTAACCTTAATTCCCTGGAGGCCTTAGCTTTTTCACCCTCCTGGCCACTTCCCTTGACCAACTCCCGTAAAGCCTCCTTATCCTCTCCCTTCCCTGTTCTCCTGTACTTCCAATATGCAGCCTTCTTTGCCCTCACACCTTGCAGCACTTCCTTGTTCATCCAGTATGGTTTCTTGGCTCTGCTCTTCTTACTCCTGGCCCTGGTGCAGGCTACTGTGGCCTCGGTTAGCTCAGTCTTTATGACTCCCCACTTTTGCTCTGCATCCATCCCCAGCCTTATATCCTGGAGTCTCCCTTGCAGTATTGCTCCCATCCTCCCAAAGTCCACCCTACTGAAGCCCACCACCTTAGTGCCCATGCCTCCTGTCTCCCTGCCCAGCGCGAGAAACGAGCCACACTGTTTGGTGATTGCTACCCGCTAGTGGGTCCTCCATCCTTACCTCCCTCACCACCTCCCCATTTGCCAGTACTAGGTTCAGAGTGCTACCAAGCCTTGTAGGCCAATTTACCAATTATGTCAGAAGACCATCCTGGAATGCATCAAGGAGCACCTGCTCCCTGGTACTGCTAGTGGCCGGGGTGCTCTAGTCAACCCCGGGTAGGTTAAAATCCCCCACTATCACCACAATTCCCCTTCTACAACCCCTCCTTATCTGCTTTGCCAACTCCCCATCCAGTTTCCTGAATTGGGCTGGTGGTCTGTACACCTCTCCCAGCCTCAGCTTTCTGCCCTTGGAGTCCAGGAGCTGCACCCAAAGTGCCTCTGTCCTCTTCTGTTCTCCCTTGTCCCTTATGCATTTGATCCTTTCCCTCACAGAGTGCAACCCCCTCCCCTTCCAACCCCCTGGTCCCTCTTGTATATCCCGTATCCCGGGATTGCCAAGTCCCAATCATGGTACTCTGAGGCCCAAGTCTCTGTCACTGCAGTAGTGCCCACCTTCCCCTCTGAAAGGAGCACCTGAAGCTGTGCAATTTTGTTCCCCAGGCTTCTTGCATTGAGAGATACCACCTTCCACCCATACCCCTCCTTCTCCTCACTCTTCTTGGCTTGTGTCCCTCCTCCCAGTAGTCCACACCCTTTCTCCTCATTATTCTTACCGGGTGGTGGTGCCTTCTGTATTACACTCAGACCACTCTGCCTGCCCCCTCCCACGGTTATTACGTCTCTGCCTTTACCTACACGTGGGGGGGTGAGCTCATTAGGCTCCACTGTCTGGACATTTCTACCAACTTCAGTCTCTTGGCCACCCCCCAGTTTAAATCCACCTTAGTAAAGATATACACTCTAATCCCACCTTAATACTCCCCTCCCCACTCAAATGTAGCCTGTCCCCCGTGTACAAGTCACTAGTGCCCCAGACCCTACCCTAGTTAGTCACCAACTCATAATTTTTGGTGTGGCACCAATCCCTCAGCCACTCGTTGAACTCCTGGATCCTACCCTTCCTCCCTATGCTTGCACATGGTACCATGAGTGCCTCCAAGAATGCCACCAACTCCCCACCCGCTCACACTGCCTGCCTAACTCCTAGAACCTCCCTCTCACTACTTCCACAGTCTCCCCTGCCAAGTCATTTATACCCACATGCAACACTAAATGAGGTTTCTTCCTCCCTCCTCACTGCACATTTGAGCAGTGCCTGCCCTGCCCCTCCTGCAGTCAACCCAGGGATAGCTTCAATCCATGAAATATGGCTGTGCCTTTCCCCCCTTCTGCCCCATCTCACTCCTTTCAATATAGAATACCCCAAGATGAGTACCCTCTCTGTCCCTTCTAATGCCCCTTCCACCACCCCAGTACTCATTCTTCCCTGCCCTTTACCCCCGCCAGCTGCAACCTCTGTGACTTCTGTATCTGCATCCCCTACTTCTGCCTCATCCCTTTTCTCTGCCTTATTCCTCCCATCCCCCTTGAACCCCTTCCCAGCCTGACTACTTCCTACTGGGCTTCCCATGTCAACTTCCCCTGCTGATTTCCAACCCCTCTCCTGTTCCCATTGTTGTTGATTTAGAGCCCCATTCCCTTCGACCCCAATAGTGATGCCCCCCATCCTTCCCCCTTCCCGTAGCCTTCTCTCCTCTAGTCACAAATTTCTTCCTTACTAGCCCCCCTTCTACCCTTTCATCCTCGCTATCTCTTCCCCTACCTGTTGGCATCCCTCTCATGCCCCACTTGTCCTCCCCCTTCAGTATGTTCCTGCTCTCCCTCATTCCCATAGCAGAGGCTTGAATCTATTCCTAGTCAATACCCCTCCTACATCTCTTCCCCCTATTGCTTCCCCCCTCCTACTTGTTTCCCACGTGCCCCCGGTCCCACCCTGGTCTCTCCTTACCTGCAGCCATCTGCTCTCTCTCTCTCCTGGTACCCCGTGGTCTCTTCCTCCTCCATCAGGCCCCCTCACCTCGGGCACCCTCCTTTCTCCTCTCTTTTCTGCTAGTGCCTCTGATACTGGGGTCGGTTTCAGTCCATAGTTGTTCTTCCCTTCCCCTTGCCATCCCCTATTCCCTCCCCCCAGCCAGGATGCCTACCATACTCATCTGCCCTGCCACTTAAGACTCCTCCCTAACCGCCACAGTTCCTCCCTCTAACCAATTGTCTACAGAGCATACACCCCCCCATCCTCCATGCCCAGGCCAGGATCATGGCAGACCCACACCCTGTGCACCCCACCACCCTTCCAAAGATGCCCGTTCTATTGACATGCGACACCTGCCCCATTTTGGCCCCAATCTTATGTTACGGGCTCTTACTCCTGGTTTCTGTACTGTACTACAACTGTTAGGCCATATTTACTCAAATTCCTGTTCCCCCCACACTAGTCCCCCTACTGTCCACTTGCTGACTGGGTTAATTCAGTCTCAAATCTCATCCATTAGATACTGTATTACTGTAGCAATGCTAAAGCCTCCTTGTCCATTTTTCACCCCTCAGCTACCATACTTTTTTTTCTCAGCCCTCATAGTTTCACTTAGCCCAGTTAGAAATTGTATTGCACTCCAAGTATTACTCATCTCACTTAAAGAAATAAACAGAACAAATAAATATGTATTATTACAGCAATCCTAACAATATAGCTCAGTACTTAGCTCAGTTAGAGAAATAAACAGAACAACTAAATATGTATTATTATGTAGTGCCCCAGGGAAATTGGGGGCACCACAGAAAATAAGGGATCCTCAGTGATATGAGGGGTCCAACAGTTATGGGGACCCTGGCATCTTAATGGGAAACCCTTGAAATGCTTTGGTGACCCTCTGAAACACAGAATAGGCCCCACTCCAGCAGACAGTCCTAGCAGTCTAAATTCAGGGTTTTAAAAGAAAAACATTTTTTCCCCCTTCCTTGGTTCTCCCTCCCCTCTGCTCAAGACCAACACCTAGTCAGCCAAAGCCAAACCAGCTGGGCCACATTCCTGTCCCACAGTGCAGAAGAAAGCCAGGCTGAGCCCTCTCAGCCAATCCCTGTGGCCAGGGTAGATTCAAATTTGGAGACTTTTTTTAAGCCACTGACCCAGCCTCGGGAGGCTGACCTCTGGATGAAGGAGCCAATCCTCTAGCAGGTAGCCAGGACCGCCCCAGCCTAGAGGAGGCTCTGCACAGGCTGGAGAGACAGGAGAAAGAGTTTGACCAGGGAGGGTGAAGGACAGCAAGGCAATGGATGTCGGCTTCCCTGTTAGGAGGTTGAAGCGAATCCCCTGGGTCCCTTCAGTGTAATTCCCTCCAGAAGATCCACAGTAGCAGCCTTGTTCATTTTTTTGCAGAAATCTACCGTCTAGTCAGGTCCCCCAGTGCGTCAAGTCAGTTTATTTGGCCGAGAAACATACCCAGTGAACCTTTCATGCAGCAGTCTCCAGGAGAAGAGGCCTCATCACTCCTTTGTGGTTGTGCATTCCCCAGAGTACAGAAATCCTTGTTGAACTCCAGGGGTGAGTAGGCTTGTTGGCCAGCATTTCCTTTAATAATTAGTTCTAGCTAGACCTGCTCCAGCCAGGGGAAGGACTGTTTGTTTAGCAATAGTATTGTTGCACTGAGTAATTAATGTTTAGAATTGTTAATTTGCTTCCATTGCACCCCCAGGTGGAGTAAAGCTGCTACCTTGTCCAATTGTCTAGAGACAGAGAGAGAGAGAATGAGAACCAAGAAGGCAGAAGCTAGGAGGGTTCAAACCAAATAACTGTTGAACCAAGATTAAAGGTGTTTGTGAACTCCTCTCTTGAAAGAATCTCTGTTAGTTTAACTTATTCTAGGCAGTCTGTGCTCCAAATAGAGATACTTCTGCAGTCCCTCTCAGCCAAGAGTCACAGAATTGCTAGGTAAAGCCAGCTCAAACTATTACTGGTGAGAAGGGAAATGTTCATGCTGAATTTTCAATTGTTTAGCTGTAAGAAGCTAATTACTAAAGGCCTGGCAGAGCCTTAGTGCATTCTTCTCTCTGAGTTCTAGGGTAATCTAAGCCCTAGTAATGGGAAAAACTTAGTCCTTTGTCCATGTAGTAGAAGGGTGGGGCAGCCCATAGCTGGGACAAACAGACTAGGTACCCTGGCCTCCATATTCAGAAGGCACCCAGAGCTGATCCATATTAACACAGGGTTTGGGTCATCAAACTGTTTCAATGCCCATGAAGCAAACTGTATTTTCTTGATCTGCCAGCAATCTCTTGTTGCTTGTCTACCTCTCAGCTGTTCCTGATCTTCAGGGATGTCCCTGATTTTACCTCAGAAATGTCTTCTGTCCCTCCTAAGTCTGGCATTTCTGGCACTAAAGAGTAGGGATTGGAATCACAGAATAATGCCAGCCATTGATGTTACAGTCTCATTCTCATTAACAAAATGCTATTCACACTAAGAAATATGTTGTATACAGCTTCTGGGACTAATATTACTGTTTTATCTGATGTGTTCCTGATTTTGGTCATTTGTCCCTGCCTTGTGATGAGGGAGGTTAAGAGGTATGGTTGCCTGGACCCACTGCTTGTTGTGTCTGAACTGCTGTATTCAATCAAACTCTTTTAAATTGTTGAACTGCTTGCTGTGACTGAACTGCTACATTCAATTGAAGAGTTTAAGTGACTGAACTGCCTTATTCCTGGGGCATCATGACTGCACTGCCTTATTCTCTCAATTGTCCTGTGTGACTGCACTGCCCTGAGGGATTGATTGCTGCACTTACCTACTGCTACTTCCTCGGAAGACGTTTGGGGCCACCCCATCCCAAATGGCAGGGCTCTCGGTCATACAAGAAGGGGGGAATTGCCTTTCAGGTTTTTAATTTTTGTTCTGTTCCAGGCTCCTGCACATAACTCATCTAGAATTCCTCCGGTGCCTCTTCTTCGACCCCAGGGAGGGTCCCCGGGAAGCCCAGTATCACCTGCACCACTTCCAATGACCTCCACCAACTCCAAGTGTTCACCACGATGACCCAGGTTTGAGTTGCCAGTCGTAACTGGTAGCCAGCTGGTAGCTAGGACCCACAAAAGTGAGTCAGGTTAGGGGCCGCCCCGGCTCTAGCTTGAGGGACTTAAGTCGTCCACCGAACTTGGAGTCACATTGCCCATTCTTCTGCACAGACATTGTCCCAAGGTGGCAATAGTACCGGTAGCCTATACCAAGGCCATGCCAAGGATTGCCAGGCTCTGTGCCTCATTCCCTGAGGTGGCACAAGTACTGGTGGCCCATGCAAGAGGCCACACCAAGGGTCGCCACACTCTTGATTGTACTGCCCATACAGGGTTTTAAATAATTGATTAGCAGTTTTTTCTTGGGACTATACTAACTGTACAGAAAGTATTTATATAGATTTTCTAGAAGTGCTGTGTTTGTTAAACACAGTGAGGCAAGAGCTATGCATTTTCACAAAGATGTAGCGCTTTTATGAGCAAAACGCTAATCAATTTTTAGAGTTAAATAAATCCCTGCCATAGTTGGCTCATGTTCCAGTGATGCATCAAGAGGTCACACCGAAGATTGTCGGATTCTGAAGCTGCAGGGTTGAGGTGGTAAGGGTTCTGGGGACCTGCCCAGAGGTCGTCCAGTGGATCATCGCACCTAACATCCCTTCCTTGACTGGAGATCACCTGCCTGAGATCACCGCAGCCAACAACCCCAGATAAGGGTTCTCTTCCCCTACAACCCAGCGTCAACACCCATCCTCGACCAGGTGCTTCCCTTTTGATGTTTGCCTCAGTGACGCCAGGAGTCACCTTCTTCCCAGGGCCAGGAGGCCTACAGTGTTTTACTTAGTTTCTGGTTCACTGGGGGATGCCCCATTTTATGGCCTGCATAGGAAGCACTTCCTTAGGTTCACCCTCAGCAGTCGGCTGACCAAAATACTAGTAACCTAAGCTTGGTGCATTGGATTACTACATCCTTAGGACTTGAATAACCTGGACTTTTGTATGACATTAGTGGGGCCAGGTTGTGGTCCCAGTAATCTTATTCACTCTTTCTCATGTGTCATAGTGTCAATGAATGCTAAGACTTTCTGTGTGCTCCAACTGTTGCTAATTAACCTTGCATCTTGGCTCTAGAGTACGCCTCCAGCCTCTCCTTCCAGATTTATCTGGCATCACCCTAAACTATAGGGTTACGAACCACCACAGCTCATCCACCACAATTACAGCAATCCTAAAAGTATCCAATCATTGCTTTGTTTCCACCCCAGAGACCCTGCTGTAATATAGCATCACACAGGACCCTGGGTGGCTGGATGGGCAACTCTGAAGTCCCAACACAGCTCCGTTGAGCTAGTTCACTCCACCTCTCTCACTCGCTTGTTCTGTTTCTCCAGGCACTGCAGGCTGCCCTTTTGTACTGGGCTTCTGCCTGCATTGGTGCCTTTTTCTGCCCACAAAGAAATCTGCAGCAGTCCCGAAAGAGCTCCATTGAGCTGGCTCACTCCCCCCCCCACTTACTTGTTTTGTTTCTCCCAGTGCTTCAGGTTGCTCTTTTGTACTGGGCTCCTGCCTGCGTTGGTGCCTTTTTCTGCCCACAAAGAAATCTGCAGCAGTCCCGACAGAGCTCCGTTGAGCTCACTCAGTCTCCCTCTCTCACTCGCTCGTTCTTGATCTGTCCCAAACACTGATTTCCCACAGCAACTGCTCTATTCTGTGCCAGAAATGCAAAAACACATTTTGGCCAGGATGTGAAAAATTACAGCTGTACTGTTCATAAGGAGGTGTGAAAAAATACCAGTGTTGAAAATCTGGTGTGAAAATATTACAAATTTGTGAAGTTACGAGGGTGCATGGAAACTGCAGAATGCATGCTTATAACAGTCTTTTTATGGACTTTCATCACCAAAATTTCAACATAGGCATTTTAGGACCTCTGCTCATGAACAATGTCACTGAGATTTTTGTAATGTGTCCCGAACACTGATTTCCCGCAGCGCCCGCGCTATTCTGCGCCGGAAGTGCGAAAACACATTTTGGTCAGGTTGTGCAAAATGACAGCTGTACTGTTCATAAGGAGGTCTGAAAAAATGCCAGTGTTGAAAATCTGGAGTGAAAATACTACAAATTTGTGAAGTTACGAGCATGCATGGAAACTGCGCAACGCATGCTCGTAAAACAGTCATTTTTTGGATTTGTTTAACCAAATTTGCAACATAGGCTTTTTGAGAGCCCACCTCATGAACAGTGGCACTGTCATTTGGTTACTCAGTCCGGAAAGGTGATTCTGCACAGTGACTGCAAAATCACTGTTCAGGACCAAATAACACCATGACAGTGACTATATTCATTAGGAGGGGTCCCAGTAACCCCATGTTGAAAATTTGGTGGCAAAAGTTAAAATAATGGCCAAGATATCCACATAAGTTGAAAAAACCCTATTTATGCCATTATACAACTTAACGGCATTTCTTCAGTTTGTGGTCGGCTTTGAAGAGTGCAGACTTGTTCACGGTCCACCGAAGATCGTCGCGCCGGGCTCTGGAGGTAAGTATGGAGTAAGGGGTGGTGGGAGGTGGCTGCTGTGTGGGTGTGGGGTTGTGGGAGGGGCAGTGAAGACTACGAGGACCGCTTTCTTTATTTCAGGGGCAAAATAATAAAAAGGACGTCGCAGGGAGTTTTCTTTTTCCCCAGGCTTCATTTGTGCACACTGGGGTGGTCTCCCAGTGTGCCACCTGTGTTTTGGGGAAGGGGGGACTTAAGCCAACAGGGATTGGGCCCCCCATCGGCAAATAATGACTGTTTGGGGAGGCATGTTGCTGAGGGGGACTGGGCGCCCCCTCAGCACACAACAAATGGGGAAGGGGGTACATTATGCTGACGGGGAGTGGGCTCCCCTGTCAACAAATGAACTGGGTTGGGGTCTTGCCGACAGGGGTATTGGACACCCCTGTCAATCAGCTTTTATGTGGCTCTGAGGAAGCCACCACCATGTTTAGGGAAATGCCCAGAGGAACTGTTACACCAGGCAAGGTACCGCCCTGCAATGACGGGTCGCTCCCTCATTGCAGCAGAATCTAGGGGTGATAACAGAGAATTTACAAGCAATGGCACAGTGTAGCAGGGCTGTGAGAAAGGGAAATTGGATGCTAGGGTGCATAGGGAGAGAGATCAATAGCAGAAGGAGGAATGTAATACTACCCCTGTATAGATCCCTGGTGCATCTGTACTTGGAGTAGTGTGTGCAATTTTGGAGCTGCTCTTGAGGAAGGACTGGGATAGGCTAGAGGTACTGTAGAGAAGGGCCATCAAAATGATACAGGGGCAACAAGACAGGTCCTACAAGGAGCGTTTTGAAGATTTCAACATCTACATGCTGGAGGAAGGAGAAAAATGGGCAACATAATTGAGAAGTTCTAGTACCACCACCATGGGATGAGCAAGGTAGACAGCAGTGTTTTTCACAGTGAATGGTAACAACAGTGCCAGGTGAAGCTCCATGAATCCGGCCAGCAGGAGGTTAACAAATTATGTCAGAAAGTACTCCACACAGCTTTTTCTTCCCCTGGCACTTCTATGGGATATAGCCTGTCCTCAGGGATCTACCCTGATCAGGCCAATCTCAACCGTCTTTTTCCCCCTCCTCCCTCTTTCCCTGGTGCAGTAATAACTTTGTCAACTTCGCACAGCCACAGCCTGCTCTGCAGCAGGAGCAAGCTCCTGGGCCCAGCTGCAGGAGTCACTGTGGTGGCAGAAACTGCCATCAACCCTCCCTGGCCGAGATTCACTGCTGAGCGGTAGCTGTCTCGGCCTTGGCTCACCTCCTGATGTTACTTCCCTGGGTCACTTTCGAACCTGAGTTGTCATCACAGCAATGTAACACATGGGCACAGAGCCATGGGGGTGCCTCAGAAATTACTTTTTTATAGAAAGAGTGGTAACAGACTAGAACAAACGTCTGGAGGAGGTCATCTGCGCCGAAACAGTAGGAGTGGGGTTCAAACGGAGTGGTACAAGCACATGGGAAAAGTGCATAAGGGAGCATATTGAGTGAGGAAGGGGAAGAAATGAAGACTGATAGGGGCAGAGTGCTATAGCTAGGCAGGCTTGGGCAGATTGGGTGGATCATTAGGCCTTAATCTGCCCACATTTTGTATGTATCCTTATGAACAGTACAGCTGTCATTTTGTACTTATCCTAGGCAAACTCCCACCAAACCAGGACAAGAAACCAAAAGTATCAATGCACTGTAACAGCACAAGATGCAAAACATGTCGCTACATATGCACACTAGCCACCATCAAAATATCACAGAACAAAGAATTACAAATATGGAGATCATACAGCTGCTAATCAGACATTGTGGTTTACCTAATACAGTGACTCACCATCGCAATAGACAGAGAAGGTCCTCAGGGTATACCCTAGTGCTCAAGAAGGCATTGGTGCTTAAGGTGGCTTGCTGCTAGTGTTGCTGCTGTCAATGGTTATACCAGCTGAAGAAGGGGACACAAGGGTGGGGAAAAAGGTAGTTTTAGTTTGGGGGCACTTATAACCTAGGGATCTGTGATGACAAACCTGTGGGGGGAAATGGACATTAGTAATAATGTGTGCTGGGACTGTCACACTCACCTTACAATCCAAAGGTACAATGCACACCCCCCACCCCAAACTTAAACAAATCCAAAGCCAGCGTGCTCAAACCTTTATAATGCTTCACAAAATAGAATTCACATTTATACTAAGGGGTGCTACCGGTTTGTGGCATGTAACAAACAGATAATCCAAATGTACCAGTGCACCCCAAAAAACATGACTTATAATTAAACTTTTAACTGCCAAAACTGGCTAGACTTACTTTTAAATCCATGTAAAGAGAGGGTCCTCTTGGAATTCCAATGTGAATAAGCCAAACCACCAGTCGTCATGATGGGACCCACAGTTTGGTCCCTACTCTAGCTTTCCAACTTTCAAATGCCTGCAATGGCTAATGAAGTGCATTGCCTTCCACCTAATTGGGACCCAGTAACCACGGACAGCCTGCTGGGGGGCCGCTCAGATGGAAATTTGAAGAGTTAGACCAGGGTTCAGAGCAAGTATGCCTGAGTAGGGCCCTGGTCATCTGTATAATTAATAACTGTGTGCCTGGCTGCCTCAAAGGTAGCTATGTTCGGCTTTTGCCAAAAATTTAATGTTTTAAATAAGGAAACTGTTGCTGCATAGGGGGAATTTATTGTACATGTAGGGGAAGGTGTCTAACTTTAAAATAAATGCTTTTTTCCTGCCTTCACCAGCATTTTGGGACTTTTGTGTGTCAGCCTGTCAGCTGCTGCAGGGGGAGCTTTATTAAGTGAAGTAGTGACAGGAAAACCAAAGGAGCCACGCTCTTCATCTGTGCAGCGACTGCAAGTACAGCCTCTGAGCTGCAGAACTGTGGGGCGATTAATTATTTCTTTCTGGCTGCACCAGCGCATTATTAAGGACTGTGTCTGATCTACTATGAGGGACAGCGGGTTAAGCAGTCATTGCCAGCAGCCACAGCCAATTGGGAGCCAGGAATAAAAAGCCAGGACTTGTGGGACATTCACTCCACCTCATGGGTAACCACCCAATTGCTCATGGGGACTTACAGGGGCATCATTTTAGGTTCCAATTCACTCATCCAGTTGTGACTCAAATACTGTGATTGACAGGTCCCTCAGCCAATTAGAGACCTGTCACCCCATCGCTGCTGCCAATCAGGAGTCAGACTAGGAGCCCTATAAGAGACAGTGTGTGCCAGTTTTTCTCCAGATTCTGCCAGAGTGAGAGAAGAAGAGCAGGCTCCAGCCTGCTGGGAGCCCCCCCACAGGGGAGGGGGCTCAGGCCCTTGACATGCCACCAGGCCTGGGCCACTTAGCTATGCCCCTCCAGTCATCAGGGGGTGTTTATTATTTTCTAGTTGAAATTTAAATGTAAAGTAAACCTAGTAGCTGCAACAGCTAGTCTGGAGGTTGCCAGAAATGTCCTCCCTCCCACGTCGGGGAAGGATGTGGAACAAGAAGCCATCTACCCATGCCTCAGCAGTGAGAGAGCTGAAGAGTCTTCAGGATGCCTTAGATTGCGGATGAGACCCATGGAGGACCTGACCTGAGTGAGTACCCTCATACTCCCCGGTGTGAGGGAGAAGTTGTACAAGTAATCTTGGGGGCCCAAGCCCTGCTAACAGATGTGCTCTGTCAGTTCCGAAATGTTGAAGTTATCAGTCTGGGCTACTAACCCCATCAGAGACTGTCTAGAGAAAGTTTATATGGATGCATCTTTTCTGTGGCCCAAATGGCTAAATCGCAGGTGCAGCAAGATGTCTGGCTAGTGAATCATATAAATGTGTTGCAAGTTGTTGTAGCTATGGGTTAGAGTCCTGCCTCCGTGGAGCTGTCTGCCAAGCCACGTTTGCCACTTCATGGGACAGGAGGCCCTAAAGCATACTGTGTCTGTTATTCTGAAGAGAACTATTACTGTTGTCTTACCCGGATGTCGTCTGAGAGCGCTTGTCATAAGTGTAACATGTCTAGACGTACTGGATGTGACTTTGCCAATGAGTGCTGTTGTTGTTATGTAAATGTACTGGATGTGACTTCATGTAACTACATATAGGATGCTTGGAAAAAGTGTCACTTCTGCTTATATTGGACGGATGCCTTTTTTGGTGTATAAATGTGCTGGATGTGGCCATGTTTCAATTGAATATTGGATGCTTGATAAAAGTATCGCCAACCAAGTACTCTGGATTGGACTTTCAAATATTGTGCTGAATGTTCAGGATGTTAAATCCAAGTAGCCTGTCCTGGAATGTTCGGAAGTCTGCAAGTGCAGGGCAGGCCCTGTCTTTCTACTAATTGCAGGGCAATACCTGTCATTCAGTAATGTGCAGGGCAATCTCTGGCTCGTTGGGTCTAGCAGCGTCAATTCCTGCTCATCTCCTAATTGCAGGGCAATCCCTGCCTTTGTTGTAAATAGTAATGTGCAGCTTTGCAAGAATATGTTTCCAAGTTGCCCCTTCCCTCAAATCTATAGCCGGTCAACTCAACCAGCTGCAACGTCCACCAGGCCTGCAACATCTTGGACTGTGGCATCTGTTTATTCAGTACAGTATGAGATTGCGGGGTTTCATATTGTTCTGGGACTGGTACCAGTGTGGGAAAACTGATAATTGTTTATGTAACATCTGATTTGTCAGCAGCTAGATAGCCAGAGCTCTGGATATCGTAAATCGTATGGTAAAATGTGATTTATTTCTGCCTATTAGTATGTAGCAACCCAGCTGGAGGGTTCACCAGCAAAACCTAAACCAACCTTGTACATTTTGTAAATAGAGATCTGCATAACTTCTACTCCTCCTGTTTCCCCTTCCTAACTCCTCATACCCCTAAATAAATCTCTTGTTGTTGTTGAAATATTTGGTGTGAGCATATTATTAGAGAGATTCTTTCAATACAAAGTGCTGAAGTGTGGGGAAATGTTTACTGGGGCATGTCTGGGGAAGGTAAATGGTCATCATGTGTGGTGTAGCATCTCAGGGGCTACACCCATTACTACCTTACCCACATAAAGCACCCTGAGTGGAGGCACTGAGCAAAGGTTAAACAATATGGTTATCAGTTATCAGTTAACGAATCCAAACCCCTCAGCCTAGCTTGTAAGTAGTAAGCAGGGGTGTAACACTGGGGATAGCGCCACCCAGGGGTTACAGAAATACACTGCACAGCCACACTGAAAACAAGATTAATTTCTTTATTTGTGATTTCTGTGACTGTAAAAATTTCTCTTTGGCCCCCGGCAGTCTAGTCTCTATCTCTCTTTCTCTGTCTCTCTCTCTCTCCCCTTGTGTCTCCTCTTCTGGATGGTGCAAGTCAACATGTATTTTGCCAGCATGCCCATGCCCTGAACCTGTACACAGACAGCCACAATGAAACCAAGAATACACTTTATTTGTGATTTCTGTGACTATAACATTTCTCTTTGGCCCCCAGTAGCCTAATCTCTCTCTCCCCCGGATGGCACAAGTCAACATACAGTTTGCCAGCACGCCCATGCCCTGGGCCTGTACACAGACAGCCACAGTGAAACCAATACACTGTAAACTACATAAAAAAATATGCCAGTACTTTACCACACGGTTGCTTTTTATCTTCATGGCTCAATTGCCTAGCTCCACATTCTGAGAACAACAGACTGACGAGTGACACAGCCGACCGGAGAAAGCGTCACCGACCGACCACAGCAGCTGCAGCCTGTACTCAGATCTCCCCACCATGTGACTGCAACTGTCATTCTCTGGCTGCTGGGATCAGCTCCACCCTCCTCTCCTCATTTTTTGTTCCACCTGGTGCTGACCGTTTCTCCAGTTACAACTGCAGCATGCAGAAAAAAATACCCTTTCCACGGACCCAGAAACGGACTTCTGCAGCAAAGTCCATATTTATCTCTGTTTGTGGATTTAGGGTTTGATACAGAGGTCTGGATTTCGGATGGAATAGTCCGCCCAGCCCTAATGCTGGTACAATACATCGGGTTGCTGGAGGGAAGTTCATTTTGGTTGGCTGGCTGTTGGCAACAGATCTCATGCTTGCACAACAGAAGGGATTGCTTGAGGAAAGTTTCAGTACTGACTGGCTGTTGGTAATTGGTCTTATGCTGGCACTAGAGACTGGATTACAGAGGGAAGTTCATTTTGGCTGGCTGGTGTTGGCAGCTGTGGTGCCAGAGACTGGTTTGCTGGAGGTGGCAGTGGCTGACTGGTAGGTGTTCGCAGGCTGCTGGCTTCTGGCACTGGCTTGTGGCTGCTTGGTCACAAGTCCAATGCTGGCACCAGAGACCAGGTTGCTGGAGGTGATGCTGGCTGGTATTGGCTGGCTGCTGGCTTTTGTGTACTGACTGCTGGCTGGTTGGTCTTTTTATGAACTTATCAAAACAGGATCTATCATTTTTTAGCTACAACATTCCACGGTATTTGTAGGTTTGCACTTAAACTTCCCTACCATACTCACCATTGTACACTTTATCAGCATACGGGATGGCTGCTACCAAGGTTGAGCAGCGTGTACAACTTGAACTGTCTTGTTGATAATATTCTAATACAGAAGGACAGGTTTCCTCTTTTTTCATCATTTCTTTTTAAGAATGATGATAGAGAATTATGCTCCAGTGCTATTAAAAAGTTAGTCTTTCCACATACAAAAACTAAAATGGGGGACCGTAGTTTTGTTAATAGGGCAGCACAATCTTGGAAAAATCTTCCTGGGACATGTCAAGGTTGCATAAGTCATCAAGTTTTTAAATTAAACCTAAGGAAACATCTTTCATGTCAATTACAATGTAAATGTGTTTCCTAGATTGTATAGTAACTGTACTGTTTATTTAATTTGTGCGTGTGTATTAATATCCTTTTGCAACATCTTGATTGTACGTGTATGGTGCCAGGTCATGCATGAAAAAGGGCCTTTGGCTCATTGCACTTACCTGGTAAACAAAAGTTTAAATAAATAAATAAATAATGGCCACAGGTCCTACACTGGCACCAGAGACTGGGTTTCTGGAGGTGGTGATGGCTGGCTGGTATTGGCTGGCTGCTGACTTTTGTCTACTGCCTACTGGTTGGTTGGCCACAGGTCCTACGCTGGCACCAGAGACTGGGTTGCTGGAGGTGGTGATGGCTGGCTGGTATTGGCTGGTTGCTGGCTTTTGTCTACTGCCTACTGGTTGGTTGGCCACAGGTCCTACGCTGGCACCAGAGACTGGGTTGCTGGAGGTGGTGATGGCTGGCTGGTACTGGCTGGCTGCTGGCTTTTGTCTACTGGCAGCTGGTTGGTTGGCCACAGGTCCTATGCTGGCACCAGAGACTGGGTTGCTGGAGGTGGTGATGGCTGGCTGGTACTGGCTGGCTGCTGGCTTTTATGTGCTGGTAATGAGATGCCACGTCATTACCATGCATGCCTGGGGTGCCTCTGCACTGCAGTGGAAACCACTCTGCACAGTGCACAATGAGGCTTCCATTACAGGCAATTCAGTACACAAATAGAAATGCTTCACTTTTATGCATGCAAACAGTGTCTGCGCTGGCACAAAGGCTTCAATTATGCTGCCCTTGTCTTTTGAGCATTATGCCATTCGGTTTTATTTATTTGTTTTTGATAACCAGGTAAGTGCACTAGACATTAAAAATGCTTATTTTCAAGCACAACCCAGGAGAGCACAAGGCAATACAGTGATAACACAATGATACAGGGAAAACATACAAATAACAGTGGCAAAGACGGTACAGTAGCAGGTAAAATAAGAAGTGGATTGAGATAAATAATTATACAGTAACAATAAACTATAAACAATAGAAAATTCACAGTATCAAATAGTATAGATAAAATGTACCACTCGAGGTACAGAAAAATGGGACATTCCCCGTGTTATAAAGTGAGCAAAAGGTTGATCCGGTGTATGGTGCAGGATCCTTCCAGAGTACCGTCCACCGGGGATCATTGAGGATTTCCTGCAGGAGTTGTAGGGCTTTGTCATCTACATGGTAATAAAGCCATTTAAAAGTGTCATATAACATCAACCATTTCATTTGCATTTACAGTTAGCCATATTACAAAAAAGAATCTTAGAAATGCTGCAATCTGATTGGCTGTCAGCAATCCACCACCTTTACATTTATCTATGTTACACTGGCATGTGCACCCAGATCAGCATGGCATATGATTTCTTCCTGTCAGCATTCCATTTTCTTGTACTACTGACTGGAATGATGCATTCTGATTCTGAACCAGATAGCAGATGGGCAATTTTACTAAAAAATGTCTCTCTTGGTAAGGCAAACATTAAAGACATGCACGTTTAACAATTAACTTTTTAATTTTTTTTATTTTATTTTGTTTGTTTCTTCTTCTGGTCCCCACCAGTCGGTATCTATCATTTAGCAACCCATCCAGCCGTGCACCCCAACATCAGGCAGCTAATCCCTTCTTCCTCCATGGCTTACCCTCCATGGCAGGGTGGTGAGGAGCCCCCCCTCGCTCAACTCACCTCGACTAGGATCCAGATTCTGGGGAGCACCATTCTGGGTCAGGGCCTGCAGCGGGTGGTTGCCTTCATCCTGCTTGACCTGGGACCTCATTTTCCTTGTTCTGTGTTTCCCCCTGGGTGGAGCGTGCAATGTTGGCAATGGTCGTGCCATGCACGCTTGCGTCCACAGCATGCCGGCCGACTGCTCCACCCCCCTCGCTGGTGACAGGCTCAGGTGCGCTGGCACCCAGCCTCCGCTAGGTGTCAGGGAAGCACCAAACCTGTACTCCTCCTCTCCCCGGGAGAGAGTTGTCCTGCAGACGCCGATCCTCTCCTTCCCCGGCTGACCCCCGACGACCTGCTCACATCGCGAACACAGGTTGCCAGTGTAGCAGGAGGTAAGGCACGGATGCCTCAGCCCTCCACACCGCTGGGCCAGCCAACAATTATCTTTTGAAATAATTTATTTTATTAAAAATAAGGCACTCCCAGCAGTTAGATTACCATCAGTTAATATCCACCTAGTGGCTACATTATGCCCCTAGGGGGTTACTAACAGACTGCCAGTCTATTCACTGGTCATGCCTTATTGCTTAATAATTGTACCATATAATATTTTATTTATTTACTAATGATATGTTCTGTGATTGATTATTCTGTTTGATGTTATGAAGTGTTATATGGTTTATTGTATGTTTTAATGTCCAGTAACCTGAGCCTCATGACAAAAGGTGGCTATTCAAACAATTATTACTCTTAATACTTGAATTATTGGTATATCAGAGACTTGCAACTACACATTATTTATGTATTTATTTATTTTCCTTTGTGTTTCACGTAACGGGAAGGTATTAGTAACACAAACAAGATTGGTGATAGGTGTCAACTGTATGCTTTGATGTGGCCATGCAACTGCTTTCATTGAGAGCCAATATTCTAGAGAGCTACGTAAGAAACAGGAACCCATCAAACCAAGATCTGAGCGGTGATGCTGTGCCCTCGCTTTGTGTTTGTCATCAATTCACGGAAATGCCGACTTCTCTAGAAAGAGTTTGTTCGGATACCAACCTAATGACTGCATTTCAGTGAACCCAGTACTGTTCTGAAAAACAAAAATGCAAGTGTGAACAGATATGTCAAAGTGCAATCAATAGTGCAGTTGTTTAACAAGTTGGACCCCACATTTAGTGCCAGCCGTTTGTGTTGCACACCTATTAGAGGTGTGCATGAGATGGTGCACAGCTAGCCTGTGGGCAATAGTCAGACAATTAGCATGCTAATTGTCTGAATATGGGGCTGTGTCATCGCAGCACACAGTGACTATGAGTGGCACTCATACAGTCCCCTACAGGAATATGGCCAGCAGGAGGGAATGAGAAAGCATGTCCCAAACTGGATAGTGCAAATGCTCCTGTAAGCCATATTCAGCCTTGTTATGTTAATAAGCTCACAGGGCATGCTCTGCACTTAGGAGCAAGTACCATATCATCAAGGACATATTAGCTTGTTGCACAATTCCTCCCCACGTGACAGCTCTGATGCATTGTGCAGAGCTGTGCCAACATCCCCAACCACTTCCATATCTGATCTAATGATTCATAGTATTAATATATTCTTGTTCCTGGCATCCAGTGGTCCAGCTGATCAATGATCTGAACCCCCACCCCGGACCAAAACAGTGACCCCTCTCCATGTCCCATCCACTCGGGACCCTCCACCCCCCCCCATTGACCCCCACTCCCCCCATTAATTACAGACAGTACTTTGATGGTGACCAGCACAGCCCCTCTGCCCACCACCTTGATGGCCACCATCTGATGGACAGAGAAATTAGTGCACACCTACTGTGGAAACAGCTGTTTCTACAATAGGCATGCACTTGCTCCCTGTCAATCAGAGACAGCAGCTGACCGAGGTGATCAGTGGAGAGGCTGTGCCGATCACCATTCCGGAACTCATCATGAATAATGGAGTGAGTTTGGGCCACTGGTCGGGGGGATTTCGGGTGGCAGGTCCTGAGTGGGAAGGATATGTAGAAGGATCACTCTGTTCTTCGGGGGATGGGGGATCAGATTGATGATAGGGGGAAATGCTAGATACCAGGGATAAGAATATATTAATACTGTACGGCATAAGCGATTGAAACAAATAAAAATAGAATTTGTCAGCAGAAAAGGACCACTTGGCCCACCCCGCTTGTCCAGATATTCCATACCTAATCTGCCTCCACAGACCCTATCTGGTCTCCGACAACCCTACTGCCTCCCTGCTTCAATTATTACCGAAGTATAGAGTCTCATTATTTTCTTATTTCATAGGTTTAAGATCTATTATCTGTTGTAACTACCAATTGTCTTGACTGTATATAGTAATCAATGTGCATGGCATACCCATGTAACTTTCATTTGACTTGCCTATATGTTGTAATCACTGTACCTGGCTTATCCAAAACCTGCTTTCTTTGTATGTGTATTATGACGTGGAACCTGTATAAAAGAGCCACTGGCTCAAAGGTAATAATCCAAAATTTAAATAAATAAAAATAAATCCCCTATGTCTATCCCACACAAGCTTGAAGCTCCCATTATTATAGCCTCCACCACTTCTGCTGGCCGTCTGTTCCAGGCATCTACCACCCTTTTGTAGTTAATTGTTTCATTGCAGTTTTACAACAGTACAGTTAAATACAGAACAGCATACAGGTGAGCTCTTAAACACTTGACAGGATCATGACTATAAAACAGACATACCTCTCCTTCCTTGGTACAACAATGGAGGTGCACATTTCATATTATATAAAGTCTAGAATATTGAGAGTACCTTATGACTGTCCACGGCATGAGGCACATATAAAGTCCAAAAGTTCATCATATGGAAATTCATGTCATAACAGCTTCATGTCTCTGTACTATTCAGAAGGTTATTGCCATACTGATTGCATGGTGACATACTTAAATTATTATTATCGAGGGAGCGCTCCTGGCCAATTGGAGCGCTCCTTTCCCCTACACGTGAGGCACTCTTATTCTGTGAAGAGTGTTTCACGCACAGATGCCCTGAAAACGGGCACATTCTGGGAAGTTTTTTTATTTTAAATATATTATTGATCGCTCTTGATCAATAAAAAAATGAATATGTCCCCCATCGCCACACGTTGCTGAAAATGAGTGGTTTCACTTGCCATCAGCTTGAGCCAGAACAGTTCAGCTTCGCTTCGCTGTTCTCGCTCAACTGAAGGCACGTGAAACCACTTGTTTTCAGCGATGAGTGGCTCCGAGGGACGTATTAACACATAACCCAAAAAAACTGGTAACGCTAATAAAACTTGTTACAAGATGTAAATGACTGCTTTAAATAGACAGCCCTGTGAAGATATCTGGCAAGTTTCCTCAAACAATTATTAACTTTGGTAGTGGTTTTAAAGCAGATTAACTTATCAACAAAAAGTAATTTAGAATGACACCAGTGGCCTTGAACAGAAAACTACCACTTGCTGGAAACTCGTAGCTGTAATGCCCGTCAGTCACATCTGTCAGATGTGCTGAAGAGTTTGTGTGCAGCCCTCGATGGTAGGAAAGATGCCCCAGACAGGGAAGACTGCAAAGAAAAAGATCATCACTGTGCCACTGGTGCCATTTTGACCATGTGGCCCAATTCTATAAAATATGCATTTCTGTCTAGCCTGGTGGCACTGAGGGTTAAGGCGCTGGACAGCACACCTCATGCCATGCCAGTGACCCAGGTTCAGGAACAACCTCGGGTCATCGGGGTGCCGGCATGGGTGGAGGGGCGGAGCAGGATTGAGCGCCTAACGGCAGCTCTCCTCTCCTGGGGTGGTTATCGCCACCGTAGTTCCACTGTCACCAGGTGGTCACTAAAATTAGCACAAACAGCTTAATCTGGTTCAATTTCAGTTGCTTACCATCTGTATCCCCCCCTCCCCCCAGTCACCCCTGAAAAAGGGATTTCTAGGCCCAGTGGGCTTACTGGGTCAACAAAATTCAATAAATAAATAAAATAAATAAAATAAATAAGTGCAGGTGGGAGGGCATCTCGGGATGTCTGGAACTGGGGAAGGGGGAAAACGGGAAAAAAACACACAATATGCATTTCTACAGACAATGTATTTCCCAACAACATTCAGATACAACACCTCGTCTAACCTCTTACCACCTATGCATAAGGTCATCTGTAGATGGACTACTCAATTAACCATCTTTTATGAAATAGAAGTTGATGTACATTATATACCAGCTAGTGGTGTCGAGGCCAGTAGAGTTGCCCCCCTCCCAAAGCCCCCCCCCCATTTTATTTTAAGACAGTCACCCTGTCGGAGGCCAAAAGTATCTGTAACGGGTGCTCAGAAAATCAAGATTCAGCTGTGACTCTCTTGACCTCAAACTCATTAACCTAACCCTTGATGCAATCCTAGCACCACTTATTAAACTGCTGAATCTATCACTATGTCTTGGTCAGTCCCCCCAGCGATGGAAAGCAGCTGTGGTTACGCCCATCCACAAAAGTGGGGATTGAGCCCAGCGCACAAATTACCACCCGATATCAATCCTCCCCCTCCCCCCAAATGCCTTGGAGTGCATTGTAGTGGACCAACTAACCAAGAACCTTGAGAAACACCAAATTCAATGTTCGCAACAACATGGATTTCGCAACGCACATAGTACTACCACAGCGCTCCTAGAATATACTGGCTTCATACATAATGCACTTGACTGGGATCACCTAGTGGGGGCAATATACATCGACCTCACTAAAGCCTTTGACACGGTCAACCACACCTTACTGCTAGATGCACTCCTCACCTCCGGACTATCCTATGATGCAGGAGGGCGGTTTAAAAAGCTACCTCGGCTGCAGAACCCAACAAGTCAAAATAAGTGCTATACTCTCCAACAGCTGACAAGTACCTATGTTTTGAGTTATTCTGTAAGTTCTGAATCCAAGCTGTCTCGTTCATTGTGATGTACCTTTGCTTTCTCCTATTGTACTTTGTTTTGTAATCTATGATGTGGAACCTTTGTATTTATACTGAAGAAAAGGTTACCAGCACGATGGCCAAGCAATGATGCACAAAATGGCTAATGTGGTGCTGGCCAAGACATGCAATGCAAGAATTGCTTTTAAACAGCACAATGGTCAAAACATTTGAGACAAGAAGTGGTCAATGTCACTATGGCCATAATATAGACATTTACCAGAAAGCAAACAAAATGGAAGCACACATCCATCCGCCTGCAAACAAAATGGAAGCCTGCATCCATCCGCCTGCAAGCAAAATGGAAGCCTGCATTCATCTGCCTGCAAACAAAATGGAAGCCTGCATCCATCCGCCTGCAAACAAAATGGAAGCCTGCATCCATCTGCCTGCAAACAAAATGGAAGCCTGCATCCATCTGCCTGCAAACAAAATGGAAGCCTGCATCCATCCGCCTGCAAACAAGATGGACACACACATCCATCCACCTGCAAACAAAATGGAAGCCTGCATCCATCTGCCTGCAAACAAAATGGAAGCCTGCATCCATCCACCTACAAACAAGATGGAAACACACATCCATCCACCTGCAAACAAAATGGAAGCCTGCATCCATCCGCCTGCAAACAAAATGGAAGCACACATCCATCTGCCTGCAAATAAAATGGAAGCACATATCCATCTGCCTGCAAACAAAATAGAAGCCTGCATCCATCCGACTGCAAACAAAATGGAAACCTGCATCCATCCGCCTGCAAACAAAATGGAAGCACACATCCATCTGCCTGCAAACAAAATGGAAGCCTGCATCCATCCACCTGCAAACAAAATGGAAGCCTGCATCCATCCACCTGCAAACAAAATGGAAGCCTGCATCCATCCGCCTGCAAACAAAATGGAAGCCTGCATTCATCTGCCTGCAAACAAAATGGAAGCCTGCATCCATCCGCCTGCAAACAAAATGGAAGCCTGCATCCATCTGCCTGCAAACAAAATGGAAGCCTGCATCCATCCGCCTGCAAACAAGATGGAAACACACATCCATCCACCTGCAAACAAAATGGAAGCCTGCATCCATCCGCCTGCAAACAAAATGGAAGCCTGCATCCATCCACCTACAAACAAGATGGAAACACACATCCATCCACCTGCAAACAAAATGGAAGCACACATCCATCCGCCTGCAAATAAAATGGAAGCACATATCCATCTGCCTGCAAACAAAATAGAAGCCTGCATCCATCTGACTGCAAACAAAATGGAAACCTGCATCCATCCGCCTGCAAACAAAATGGAAGCACACATCCATCTGCCTGCAAACAAAATGGAAGCCTGCATCCATCCGCCTGTAAACAAAATGGAAGCCTGCATCCATCCGCCTGCAAACAAAATGGAAGCCTGCATCCATCCACCTGCAAACAAAATGGAAGCCTGCATTCATCTGCCTGCAAACAAAATGGAAGCCTGCATCCATCTGCCTGCAAAAAAAATGGAAGCCTGCATCCATCTGCCTGCAAACAAAATGGAAGCTTGCATCCATCCGCCTGCAAACAAAATGGAAGCCTGCATCCATCCACCTACAAACAAGATGGAAACACACATCCATCCACCTGCAAACAAAATGGAAGCCTGCATCCATCCGCCTGCAAACAAAATGGAAGCACACATCCATCTGCCTGCAAATAAAATGGAAGCACATATCCATCTGCCTGCAAACAAAATAGAAGCCTGCATCCATCCGACTGCAAGCAAAATGGAAACCTGCATCCATCCGCCTGCAAACAAAATGGAAGCACACATCCATCCACCTGCAAACAAAATGGAAGCCTGAATTCATCTGCCTGCAAACAAAATGGAAGCCTGCATCCATCCGCCTGCAAACAAAATGGAAGCCTGCATCCATCAGCCTGCAAACAAAATGGAAGCCTGCATCCATCTGCCTGCAAACAAGATGGAAACACACATCCATCCACCTGCAAACAAAATGGAAGCCTGCATCCATCTGCCTGCAAACAAAATGGAAGCCTGCATCCATCCACCTACAAACAAGATGGAAACACACATCCATCCACCTGAAAACAAAATGGAAGCCTGCATCCATCCGCCTGCAAACAAAATGGAAGCCTGCATCCATCCGCCTGCAAACAAGATGGAAACACACATCCATCCACCTGCAAACAAAATGGAAGCCTGCATCCATCTGCCTGCAAACAAAATGGAAGCCTGCATCCATCCGCCTGCAAACAAGATGGAAACACACATCCATCCACCTGCAAACAAAATGGAAGCCTGCATCCATCTGCCTACAAACAAAATGGAAGCCAGAATCCATCCGCCTGCAAACAAAATGGAAGCCTGCATCCATCCGCCTGCAAACAAGATGGAAACACACATCCATCCACCTGCAAACAAATGAAGCCTGCATCCATCTGCCTGCAAACAAATGGAAGCTGCATCCATCCGCCTGCAAACAAGATGGAAACACACATCCATCCACCTGCAAACAAAATGGAAGCCTGCATCCATCTGCCTGCAAACAAAATGGAAGCCTGCATCCATCCGCCTGCAAACAAGATGGAAACACACATCCATCCACCTGCAAACAAAATGGAAGCCTGCATCCATCCACCTGCAAACAAAATGGAAGCCTGCATCCATCCGCCTGCAAACAAGATGGAAACACACATCCATCCACCTGCAAACAAATGGAAGCCTGCATCCATCTGCCTGCAAACAAATGGAAGCCTGCATCCATCCGCCTGCAAACAAGATGGAAACACACATCCATCCACCTGAAAACAAAATGGAAGCCTGCATCCATCCGCCTGCAAACAAAATGGAAGCCTGCATCCATCTGCCTACAAACAAAATGGAAGCCAGAATCCATCCGCCTGCAAACAAAATGGAAGCCTGCATCCATCTGCCTGCAAACAAAATGGAAGTCTGCATCCATCCGCCTGCAAACAAGATGGAAACACACATCGATCCACCTGCAAACAAAATGGAAGCCCGCAACCATCCGCCTGCAAACAAAATGGAAGCCTGCATCCATCTGCCTGCAAACAAAATGGAAGCCTGCATCCATCCGCCTGTAAACAAAATAGAAGCCTGCATCCATCCGCCTGCAAACAAGATGGAAACACACATCCATCCACCTGCAAGCAAAATGGAAGCCTGCATCCATCTGCCTGCAAACAAAATGGAAGTCTGCATCCATCCACCTGCAAACAAAATTGGAAACCTGCATCCAACTGCCTGCAAACAAAATGGAAGCCTGCATCCATCTGCCTGCAAACAAAATGGAAGCACACATCCATCCGCCTGCAAACAAAATGGAGGCACACATCCATCCGCCTGCAAACAAAATGGAGGCACACATCCATCTGCCTGCAAACAAAATGGAAGCCTGCATCCATCTGCCTGCAAACAAATTGGAAGCCTGCATCCATCCGCCTGCAAACAAATTGGAAGCCTGCATCCATCCACCTGCAAACAAATTGGAAGCCTGTATCCATCTGCCTGCAAACAAAATGGAAGCCTGCATCCATCCGCCTGCAAACAAAATGAAAGCACACATCCATCCACCTGCAAACAAGATGGAAACACACATCCATCCACCTGCAAACAAAATGGAAGCCTGCATCCATCTGCCTGCAAACAAAATGGAAGCCTGCATCCATCCACCTGCAAACAAAATTGGAAACCTGCATCCAACCGCCTGCAAACAAAATGGAAGCCTGCATCCATCTGCCTGCAAACAAAATGGAAGCCTGCATCTATCCGCCTGCAAACAAAATGGAAGCACACATCCATCCGCCTGCAAACAAAATGAAAGCCTGCATCCATCCGCCTGCAAACAAAATGGAAGCCTGCATCCATCCGCCTGCAAACAAATTGGAAGCCTGCATCCATCCGCCTACAGGTAATCACACAATCAGAAAAAAAAGAGAGTTCAGCATTGGGATTAGGTAATGGCCTTATAAAGATATTACAAATGTTTGCTTAGCTTGATAGTCACAAACAAAGAAACAATGCCCCCCAAACAAAAAATATCAACTAACATCAGCCCACATGGTCGGGGGCCCTTGTTTGGAAGCCAAATATGGTGTGTAGGTCTCTGTCAGACCATTTGGAACCCAAAACTGGATCTATATGTTTCCAAATGGTCCAATCGAGGCTGACACCCCACAGCTGGCTTCCAAACAAAAGGCCTAAGCCATGCAGCATGAACACCCCCCCCCAACACACAAACAAGACAGGCAGCATGGTTAAGTAACAAAGCGACACAAATTTTGTGTCCAACAAAAAAGCAAACCTCCTCCCCCCAACAAATAAGACCAGCAACATAGTATAAAATGCCTAAAAGACACACCTACCCTGCTGCAGATGGCATTGGAAAACTGTAGATCAGGTCACAAAAGATCGCATGACCTGGGCCCTTGTTTGGAAGCCAGCTATGGTGTGTAGGCCTCTATCAGACCATTTGGAACCCAAAAGTGGATCTTTAGGTTTCCAAATGGTCCAATCCAGACCGACACCCCACAGCTGGCTTCCAAACAAAGGCCTAAGCCATGCGGCATGAACACCCCCCCCGCCCCAATCACACACAAAAGACAGGCAGCATGGTTAAGTAACAAAGTGTCACAAATTCTGTCTCCAACAAAAAGCAACCCCCCACACACACACACACAAACAAGACAGGGTGCATATTATAAAATGCATAAAGACACACCTACCTTGCTGCTGATGGCACTGGAAAACTGTAGATCAGACAAGGTTGCATGCTGGTTTGTTTTTAGCTGAGCTGTGGTGGGCCTGTATCAGACCATTTGGAACCCAAAAGTGGATCTTTAGGTTTTAAATGGTCTGATCCAGGCTGACACCCCACAGCTGGCTCCCAAACAAAGGCCTAAGCCATGCGGCATGAACACCCCCCCAACAACACACAAACAAGACAGGCAGCATATTATAAAATGCATAAAAGACACACCTACCCTGCTGCAGATGGCATTGGAAAACTGTAGATCAGGTCACAATAGGCCGCATGGCCTGGGCCCTTGTTTGGAAGCCAGCTGTGGTGTGTAGGCCTCTATCAGGACCATTTGGAACCCAGAAGGTCCACCACCCCCCACTCTGTCCAAACCTGTCTCCTGCCCTCATCAGACTCCTAGTGCACTGCTGCAGGACTGGAAGGGCTGAGATCTACTCATGCCTGGCCTCTGCAGCTCCTGACTGTGACTGTGACTGTCCTTGTCCAACTGGGGAATGAGGCTAGGGTTGTCAGAACCCTCTGAAGTTCTGGGTCTTAGTTCTAGCCTAGAACTTTTTAAAAAGTTCTAGGGTTCTAATCTTTTTTAGAACTTCTTAGAACTCGAACCCTATTTTTTAAATTGTGCTGCCTACTTGATCTATAGCTCTCTCTCTCTTTCCCCTTCCTTTCCACAATGACTCCCTTGTGCCATTCCACCCACCTGCAGGGTAAGCGTGATTTTTTTTTCCTTTTTTTAACTACTTTAATTTTGGTAACACAGAGGAAAACACTGGAGTTGCATGCTAGGCTAACCATATCCCCCTCAGCAGCCATACCAAAGCAGATGTAGTCAGGCTCAGGTGGTACACAGGAGAGACACTAGACAGCACAGCATTTTAAATCAGACACTGACTGTAGACAGTACAGTAGACACGATCAACACAGCAGAGCAGAGCAGACCGCCAATAAAACATAATTAAACACCACCTACCCTTGCCTTCCTGCAGACTAGAGCTATGTTAGCTCAGGTTGAGCAGTTTTGTGCTGCTTTGCTGATTACTATGCTGGTCACAGTCACTGGTAGAGCCACTGACCCACTCCAGACACAACAGGGAGAGAGAATGCCTCCTAGATTGCAGCAGGCTTCTTTTCCTGGGCGCTCCCTGACCCTGACTGGCACCCAATCAAATGGCCAATACTAGTGTGTAGCACCTGCCAGCTTAGAACTGCCTTGTGCAAACTGTAATCTCCTAGCTCCCACCACCTCTGCTTAATTACTTTGTCTTGTTGTTGTCCATACAGCATAGTAAGCATATAGTCCCCCCCACAGCATGATGATGTTGCTGGCTATTCCCCCAATTACTGCACACCCCCACCCACCGAACTGCAGCACCACCAGTCAATCCTACCTCCCAGTTAGTTGTTGCTTGCAGCAGCAGCCTCCACCTCAAGCCACCAGCAGTCTGTATTCCTAGTGAAACCCAGCACCCCCTGGAATGGCAGGCTCTCCTAGCGCACCAGCAGCAGCAAAAGAGGCTGAGTGTTGGGCATGACGGGTCTACGACATTTCATTTCCATCATTTCGCTCCCACCACTTTCACTCTCGTCATTTCACTCCCACATAATTTCGCCCCCATGCAGATTCACTCACAGGCATTTCACTCCCGCTTACCTACTATTGTTCCCCTTCCCCCATCCTTGTACCAATCCCCCCTCCCTCTCTGCTCTCCAACCAGTGAGATCTTTATGGGTACTGAGTAACAGTAAGCAGAATGCCAATTCAGTTTATCTGCTTAATAAAGACTTTGCTGGTGCCCGAGTTGGTGGTCTTTGTATATCACAAAAGTCTAAAACAATATGCCAACTACAGTACTGCTAAGTGTTTGACTAAATTAAATTCATGCTTATGGGAGAATTTAAAATGTATGTCCAAGGTCTGCCTCATTCCGTCACTGACTAAGCAATTTGTCGGTGTCAGTGTCAGATGGTGGAAAAATACTGTATGTATCTGTAAATAAAATGATTCAGGAAAGTGATGCAAAGAAATCAAATCTCCCATCAGGACAAATATTACTACACTCCTCAGAGCACTGTCAGGCTGAAACGGCAGGTTTGTTTTTATTTTTTATTTTGTCGTACTCTAATGGTGCAGAGACAGGAGCTGCTGGTGAATGGGTTGGTGTTCTGGGTCAAAGAGAGAGAGGTAGAGGCGGACAGTTGCAGTTGGAATCTGAGCAGACATTTCCTCCTGTCATTTCACATCAGTGAATTTGCTGAAGGAGTGTAATGATCAGGAGTGAATTGGACGGAGGGAGAAGTAGGGAGTGAAATGACGGAAGCATAATGTTGCGCTCCCATGCAGGACAAATGTGCTCACCTTGCCACCTTATCCCCCATAATTATACCCCTGCATCATCCCTCTCAGTGTCAGACTGTCAGTGTCCAGAGTCAACCTCACCGCCAGGAACCAGCAGTCAGTGGCACTGCAGTGCCGTTTAAGTAATAAAAGGAAGTCGAACCCTTTTGTGAACCCTCTAGTGTTCGAGTTCTAAATTAGAACTCGAACACCAGGGTTCAAGGAGGGTTCGAATCTTTCTCGAACAAGTTCTGACAACCCTAAATGAGGCCTTGACTCTGCCTGCTTCTGTCTCCTAGCCACAGCACCTTCTCCAGCTTTGGAGGCTGAGGGGCTCAGCTCCACTCACACACATTTTTTTTAATGAAAGTTTATTTTTAATCACTTACAAATACGGTATAAATAAATAGAATAATCTAATATCAAATCACTAATTAGCAAGCTATCCTGCTGCAGATGACATTGGAAAAGAGCTGGCTAACTCCCCATCCAGTTCTGCATAACCAGAATTGGATTCCCCAGGTCTAAAGAGTGCTAACTCACTTTTGCCCCCACCACCTTTACCTGCAAAGTGAGCAGATTATATGTGGCACTCCTACTTGCAGGTGCAATGTGCTCCCCAAACCATCAGTCTGCAAGGATTTCCCACAAGGAGCCAAACATTACGAAGCAGAGCCCAACAGTAATAAGGAGCAAGACAACACGAGTAAAACCATGTTTCCTGCTCGACCGCGACCGCCTGTGGAGCTTTGATATGGCTTTCCTGCTCTGCCACGCCACATAACTTTGGTCTCTCTGAATCGCGACATAACAGGGACTCTTCCCAGGGACAAAAGATCTTTGCCAGACGCTAGCTACTGAAAAAAGAGGCTTGGTACTGCGGGAATGCTCGTTTTAAAGTGTCCACAAGTCCAGCCCTTTTTTCACAAGTTGCACGCAACACGCCGGTACGCGCGACCACCTACCCATCCTCCCGGAGACTCGTATGAACATCCCGGGGGGTTGGATATAATGCGAGCATCAGTGTTACCTGATGATATTGCATGCCTCACTTGGGGACCCCAGAGAATCTCACAGCAGTGAGGCTTCTGGCACAGAGTAGATGAGCCTACCAGACAGTAAAATTATGGAGAAAGCAATTAAATGACAAGTTACGGGGGAAATGTGAAGGTAACATACTTGGACTTAATGTGTTACATTCAAGTCCTAATTTCTGGGGCCACCGGGGGGGCGTGGTGGTTAATGCAGCACACTAAAAATGATTTTAAATAAAAGGCAGGAGCCCATAATGTTTTAATAAGCTGTTTATTCAGGGTCACACCACAATTCATTCACATCTAAAACAATTGTTTGAAACCTCCCTTGCAATGTCACAAATATGGCCAATCAAAATGGTGGATTTTGTCCAGAAAAAAAGTGTATTTTCCATGATACACAAGCATGTATTATAATAAGGTTTTTTTTTTCAATCACCCTTCATGGCTCACAATAAAAAAAGACATCACCCTCTGCATAGCAGCAACTCCTCTCAGTTTGTCATGCTTGAGAAGTTGGCCAGTCCAGTGGTAGCCACTTTTCAAGCACTGGCTCTAAAAGAGCTTGCGCTCAAAGGTCTTTTCCGAATCACTAAATAAATAAATAAATAAATATGTACGTTCTGGGGTCCTGCAAGGCTCAATCCTGGGCCCCTTACTTTTTAGTCTTTTCCTCAACACTCTCCCTCTAGCAAGAAACAATAACATACTACTCTATGTGGACTATGCCATTATCTTCACCAGTCAACCTGACCCCCTCCCACTAGAAATGCAACTCCAGCACAACTTCACAGCTGTCAAGGCCTGGTTTACTAAACACAAACTCACTATGAACTACAAAAAGACAATAACTATGCTATTCTCAAGCCTGCACAGCAGACACAAAACACACCGGCTAATTATTCTAAACAGCCATAGCTCCACACTGGAACAGGTCCAGAACTTCAGATACCTATGAATAACTCTTGACAGTTCTGTGTCTTATACCACCCACATTGATCATGTCGCAAAGGTGGTTAATACCAGGATTGGGCTCCTATACAGGCACAGACACTGTATGACCTCAGATGTGCTCTGACTTGCTGTCAGTAGCTCCATGCTATTCATAATTGACTACAGATTGGTCATATACGGTGCTGCTACAGACACTACACTAAGGATCAGCACAGTGCTAAGTCATGCCTGCTGATTACTGGAGCCCACAGACTCACCCATACCTGTGACTTGTATGCGCTGACTTGCTGGCTGCACCTAAGGGGCAGGATAAAATATCAAACCTGTCTCTCAGCGAAAAAAAAACTGCCTTGGCCAAACCACCACCACCACCACCCCCCCACAGAAACTCCTCAACCCAGTAACTAACTGCATCAAACTCGTGGCATGTCAAGACAGACTTATCAAGTCCCTTTCTGTCGTACCTCTCAGGCACAGCGATCATTTGCATACAGGGCACCTAGCTGGCTAAACGACTTCCCCTCGGCAATCTTGGATGAAACAAAGATTGGCCCTTTCAAGAGCAAACTCAGTCAACACCTCACTGCACTTTGCAGCTGCGACTGTCATCCCCAAGTCGTCCCACCTTATCACATGTCAAACACCTTCCGCCTGTTTCCACCCCTCACTCCCCCCTCTTGTCCACCGGTAGCAACTTCATCTGCTTCCCCTAGCAAGCCCTTTTTTTCTTTTCATGCCCCCAACCCTCCCCTTAGCAGCCTTGACTGCCCCTACCAGTACCCTTCAGCCTCTCCATTCACAAACCCTTAGGCCACCCGTCCTACTTACCCCTTTTGGTTTTTCCCTCCACCGACCCCCTCGCCCACTCCTACCACCACCACCCCCATTCCTAACAAAGCCAACTCCTGGCTGCTTCATGACTGCCTATTATATTGTAATAACTACTATACCTGTATTTTATATTTCATGTATTTATCGCTATTATTGAATGCTTTTTTATGTCTGATTGATGTGTAAACTGCTATGTGTAAACTGTTATTGTCTATTTTCTGATGTGGAACCTTTGTAAAAGAGCCACTGGGTCAAAGGTATTGTAATCCGAGAAATAAAATAAATCAATAAATAAATAAAATAAATGTACATTTAAATTACAGGTGCAGTTTGTTTTTATTTTGTTTACCACATAGTGGGACATATGTATTAAGGTGCGGGTTGCCTACACACCATGGATTCACAGTGCTTAGGCAACCCTAGTTAGAATGCCCTGCACAGGGGGTCCTGCAGACCCCTAGCAGCATTCACAGAAGGGACGCACGCACCTTCCACACTTAATCCCACAGTTGTTCATGCAGCTATGTACACAGATGGTCCAGGGGTGTGCCTGGAGGCATGCCTGCACTCCACACCATTCATGAAGGTGTAGAGTACCGGGCAAGGAGGGTGCGGCATACAGCAGCAGGGACCCCGCCATATCTGTTGCGTGCCTCCACCAGATTACACCCACCAGCTGCGGTTGGATAGAACACCACCCCTACTGTGCTGCCCCAGTCCTCTGAGCCATCAGGGCAGGGCTGAGGGCAGCCATTCCAGCACTCACCCATCTATTTTAATTTGTACCATCCTACACCATCCCACAATCCTCTGTTCTGTGCAGAGCAGGGGATCCACTACGAGACCAGGACAGGCATCTTACTAGATGTCTGCCTGTGTCCCCCATCTGCCTCCTGTGATTGTGTGCAACCAGGAAGGCAGGGCCACAGACAGGCATCCAGTGGTGGCCAGGGTTCATGAATGCCAGCCACCGTGTGCCTGTTTGGGGGTGCAAAGCTGCATGGGCCGGTTACGCACCTATCATACATACCCTGCCCTTCACTAGTGCATAAGTAAGTAAATAGTAAGTAAGTAAGTAAGCTTCCATGCTAGATAGCGATGCGCTTTGGAAAAAGCATGCAAAGCAAGAATGACTTGGATTGGTGTCAGTTTAGGAGGGCACACAATAAGTGCACCAAGTTGGTCAGAGCAGCCAAGGCCGCTTTCTGTCGCACTGCGCTAGACTCTGCCTCAAGGAATCCTTCAAAATTTTGGAAAATAATAAAGGACATGTCTGGTCATTCACCTGGAAATTCCCTCCCATCAAAAATTATATCCGGTAGTAACACCATTTCAGACCGATCAGAGATACTGGAAGCCCTCAATAATCATTTTGCAACCGCTGGGCTAGCATTTGACACATCCCCTGCTAATGCAATCCACACTCAGCAGGGATTATTGTTTCACAAGTCTTCTGCTACCAAAGAGGCCTTCTTCTTCCTGCCTGCCTCTCTAAAAGAGGTTGAAGATCTATTGCTGCAGTTGGATATCAAGAAGGGTGCAGGTTGGGACTCTATAGAGCCTTACTTTCTGAAATATGCATACCATGTGTTGGCAGTGCCAATCACGCACTTCAACTTGTCACTATCCCAGGGGAGCCACCCCTTGCAATGGAAAGTAGCCCATGTCATCCCTCTGCTCAAATCAGGTGACCCTTGCGACCTTAACAATTATAGACCGATCTCTCTCCTCCCCATTCTGTCTAAATTATTGGAAAAGATAGTGAGTGGTCAGCTAAGGGCGTACCTAGAATCCAGGAGTCTGCTAAACCCAGTGCAGTCTGGATTCAGAGCAAAGCACAGCACCATAACTGCCCTAGCAGAAGTGACTAATGATTGGCTCCTTGACCTTGACAATAGGAATTTTGTCTGTGTCATTTTTTTGGATCTAAATAAGGCCTTCGACACAGTCGACCATAGCCTGCTTCTTTCCTCCCTATGTAACCTAGGTCTGGATCCTAACTCTATGTGCTGGTTTGTCGACTACCTCGCAGATCGGAAACAGCAGGTTAAAGCTGAAGATGCTCTTTCGCCACTTAAACCCCTACAGAGAGGTGTGCCTCAGGGGTCTATCCTTGGTCCCCTGTTGTTTGCGGTTTACATTAACAACATCGATAACATCAATAAGGCCAATATCCACTTGCTTGCTGACGACACAGTACTTTATTTGAGTCGTTCTACGCCAGAAGCAGCCCGTGAAGACCTCCAAGCTGAATTTAACCTATTGCAATACCAGCTCATAAGCAAAAAGCTTCTGCTTAATTCGAAAAAACAAAAGCAATGCTCTTTTCCCCTTCCTAGTATGCGGCGAATCCCACTTGCGTTGGGGCTATCCCTCAGATTACCACAGTACTTGGAGAAAATCCAGAGTATGTGCCAAAATTCAAATATCTAGGTATATGGCTCGATCACAAACTCTCCTTCTCTGAACATCTCGAAGAACTACAGAAGAAACTAAGACAAAGACTAGGACTATTCTACAGAATTAACCATTTCCTTACTAGGGATGCCAAGCAGCGGTTGGTTCAAGCCACGTTCCTTTCATTAATAGATTATGCGGACCTTCTCTATAGCCATTGTACTGCCTCTGCCCTGGCTAAGTTGGACACCCTATACCACAGAGCAATCAGGTTCATAACAGGCCTTCCACTTTCCACACACCATTGCTCCTTGTACACTGCGGTGGGCTGGACTTCCTTTCATTATAGGAGAAATAGAAATGCCGCTCTATGGGCTTTCAGAGTGGTTACCAACAAGCTCCCCCTATACTTCTCTGATTGTATTCCCCTGAGTGTGATAGGTGCCTATGCTCTAGAAAGCTATTCCCTAATTGCCTTCCAATTACCTAAGGCCAAATCTCGTTTCAGCAGAGCTGCCATAAGTTTCTCGTTGCCTTCCTTGTGGAACAATATGCAAAAAAACTTGAAGCTGAGCTGTTCTGTTAGCCTGAATATTTTCAAGTAGCTCTATGACCGCTCCATGAAGGAATCCTGCAAATGCTTCCCACATCGTTAGCTCACCTATTTTCCAGTTTCCCTCCTGCCCATCCTGCATCCCGTCCTGCCTCTGCCCCTGCCCCTCTCTCCATACCAAAATACCGGCTTCTCTGCCTCTCTTTAGCCATGGCCAAGTTCCACCCCCTTCCCTGAAGTATGCCAGTTAACTATTCTAACCCCGTCATTTCTTCCTAAGCTGGTATCCCTCTTCTTGCCTTTCTCTCTCCTTTTAAGTGAACATTCCGGCTGTACCCAGTTATGAGCCTATCTGATGTAAAGGCCCTCTCACTCAAATGTTGATGTACATATGTATATTTTTCTTCTTTGTATCATATTGCGTTATGTTTTATCATGTTACTGTACTATGATTTTTGTATGACCAGGTCCATCTTGCAAATGAGCCCTGCTCAATGATGCCCACCTGGATAAATAAAGATTTTGATTGATTTGTAACCCCTAGGTGGTGCTATCCCAAGGGCTACTACCCCTGCCTGTATGGCTAGTGACAGGTTAAGGGGCCTAGGTCCAATGGCGGGGTGCCTCCACCCAGAGGTCAGGGTTGATAGTGGTCAAACTAGCTCGGGTACAGCCCTCTGGGACACTGTGACCCCCCCTTTATTCCCACTAGTGGCCCACACAGTACACGGGAGTTACCTTCCCAATACCCCATATATGCCCACTTCTTACACATACAGTAACCACTTACCCTCAGGACTGATTCTTGCAGCACGTCTCTGAGGACCCCCCTGTAAAACAAGGTTAGATAATACACACAGCCACAATGCAATGCTTATTCTACATGTACTGACACCACAGACAGAATATAGTTCGATAACAACTAATCTGATTTATTAGAGGGGGCAGTAACAAGAAGGGGGGTAATCAGGTTGATTTGGTTTGGAAATATTCAAATCACAGTACTGTGCATGCATATAGGGTCCAAAATGTCACACTCTCTGGGTACGCAGGATGGGGGGGGGGGCTAGCCAGGTTCGTTGCCCGGGGTTGGCCTACTGGTGCAGATGGATGGGTCCTGCAAGGAGAAAACACATGCACAACACACAATTGTAATCTAGAGCCGGATGGCTCAGTTTGTAGAAAGAAAACCCAATGCAATCAGTTGACGCACTTTGATCAAATGACAGATGCAGGGAGCTACCCTGATTTGTACTCACAATACCCCAAGCAGAGAACCAGATGGAGGATGGTCGCTCTGGATTGCCAGAGAAGCAGGGCATGGAGACAAGACCCTCGTGACAGGGCCCAACTGCTTTTGATAGCAGGCGGATTCAGTCCGAATTAAACTGGGTTCTGCTTCCAGCTTCAGCACACAATTCACAGTAAAGAGGAAATAAACCGTGATCCCCCACAAGCACTAGACACATTTATATGTAAAGGAAATTACTATACCAGGCAGTCTGCTCCTCAATCCCGATCGCAAAACACTGCAAAACCGGAACACTCACAGCAGCTTCAGTTCCTGACAGGCCGATCGCACTTCAGCAAAACTTCGGTCTTCTACAGGGCAAGCCTGGTTCTACACTTCTTCTTCTTCCTCTCCCAAAACTCTGGATTCAGCCGATGCACATTCTCCTAGCAGTGCAGGCCGACTTCATGACCTCCGCACTTCCCATGCGAATTACACGCCGAAACAGCACAGAGCTCCTTCTTCTCTCACAGGCACCTCGCATCTCCCTTGCCAGCAACAGTGCAGGGCATTTCCTTTAGGCTCACACATGTCCAGTTGGTTGATTCGGCTGTTAGTCACAGCAGGGCTCCCTCTGTTGGTGCAAAAAGGTGCCAAGGTCCAAACTACAATTCCCAGAGGCACCTGCCATACAGCCCCATTATAGCAGGTTCCAGATGAGAGTCCAAGTTCTGATTCGCCCACAGCAGGCTCCATCTTAGAGTACTCACACACTGGTCCAACTCGGCAGTCTGGGACCAAAATGGAGAAACAGATTAGAAACAGTTCATACTGCAAAAGAAGCAGGTTAGACAAACTACATTTTCATGAATACTCTGCATTTCTCCCCAGAATTAGTTAACATCCTCCAAGAGTGCTCACTCTGCCCACGTAGCGACAGCAGAAACAGAACACTTAGCCAGCAGCTCGGCCGGGATTCGGGCCTAAACACACACAGTCCCCCCAGTTAAACTAATTATGTCTGCAAGCAGACAGCTCTTAAAGAGACAGTACTTGGAGGCTTTTATAGCACTTTCTGCGCCCACATTAAAATGGCATTTCGCCGAATGCCACCCAGACTTGGAGCACTCAGACAAGCTCCTGGAAGACTTCTGGGAACCCCCCATTTGCAGGGAGGGTTACACCCTTCCTGGCCTGGAAAAACTTGGCGTCCGCGTCAAGTAAACAGCCACATAAACTCTAGTACAAAACACCATATATATTTACATCACTAGCATGTCATGCCTATACCCTTTTAAACAGTATTCAACATATTAAACTTTGTTACATACACATATTCTAAGTTTCACATTTTACCATTGTTACACAACATTATACGTACCATGCATTTTGAAATCAGGTCATTACTTCCTGCACATGAAACCTGAAGAGAGGGGGCCCTTCCCTATCAGCTACCTTGGGGCTGGATGGGGCAGGGACACCATACCTAGAGGGTGAAACAAGTAACCTGGAGTTAGCACTTGTGCTCAGTTTGGACAATGAGCTCGGGGACACATATACTCCTTTGTGGACCACATTGAGAGGTAAATCTACAGGCCTCCCAGGGAAATAATAACTGAGGTACACCACAGGCTTTACAGCTCAACCAGCCTTTCTAGGGGGAACTGTTACAGTCTCTGCACTGGTAGCCTCACTTTCAGCACTGTCTTTACTTGTCAGGGGAGTTTCCATCGAGGTAGAGAGGCTAGAACTTGGGGTACTTTCAGCTCCAGGATTTGCCATTTCTGAAGTCACTTCACTTGGCTCACATGGAGAGTTTTCTGACACTGGCAGTGAACCATCAGGGCACTCGAAATACTCTTCTTGCTCTGGTATATCACCAGTCTGTCCCAGTTCATCATTTTCCTCCTCTGAAAGCTCATATAGTTCCACCATGCACAGTGATTCCAGGTCATCAGATTTGATACTCTGCACTTCACTCTTAGGAAGCATTGGCTCCAAGGACGAAGCTGGGAACTTAGGCAGTCCAGAGGGCCCAGCTTCATCACCGTAATTTACCAGAGGGTTACCTTGAAACAGCTGACTTAGTTCATATGAAGGGTAGTACCCACAGTTGTACTCACTTTCATCTGAATCAGACTGTCAGTCATTCTCAACTTGTGTTGGCTGGGGAGGAACACATAGGTCGGTATCAGCAGGGGCATCCTTTCTCTGTTTCTGTTTTGCAGCAGCCCTTGTCACTGGTCCGGGGGGGCACTTTCTGGGGGCTCAGTCTCAATCAGTATTTGGCCAATGGGCAGCAAATTATTTTGATGCATTGTCTTAACATTTTTTTAATTGTTTTCAGGCCTTACTTTGCACACAGGTAGATCATCCAGTTTGCCCACTACCATGTGAGGGAGATGATGCCACCTGTCAGCAATCTTGTGTTTTCCATGCAGTCCCAGATTTCTTAGCAATACACGATCTCCCTCCTGGAGTTCCTGTGCTTTCACCTTTTTATCATACCTTTCTTTGTTGGCCAGATTTCTTTTAGCAGCCATGGTTTTGGCCAGTTGGTACGCATGATTCAATTGAACCTTTAACATTTGCACATATTGTAAGTAGCTATCAGCTCGGACCCCATCAGGTGAGACTCCAAAACACACATCTACTGGCAGTCGTGCTTCTCTTCCGAACATAAGGTGGTAGGGGGAGAACCCAGTGGCATCACTTTTGGTGCAGTTGTAAGCTTGTACCAAGGTGCTAATTTGCTGGCTGCATCAGGGCTTGTCTTTTGGGTGGAGGGTGCCCAGCATGTCCAACAGAGTGCGGTTAAAACGTTCAGGCTGTGGGTCCCCCTGAGGGTGGTAAGGGGTGGTTCTGGACTTTCGCACTCCCCACAGAGAAAGCATCTCTTTGATCAAACGACTCTCAAAGTCTCTCCCTTGATCAGAATGGATTCTTTGCGGAGCCCCATAGTGAACAAAAAAGTTTCCTACTAGTACTTTTGCCACGGTGGAGGCTTTCTGGTCCTTGGTGGGGAAAGCTTGAGCGTACCTTGTAAAATGGTCTGTGACCACCAGCACATTACTAATATTTCTTTGATCTGGCTCCAAACTTAGAAAGTCAATACAAACCAGCTCCATGGGGGCACTGGTGGTGATGTTAACAAGGGGAGCAGCCCTCTGGGGCAAGACTTTCCCCTGTAAGCAGCGACTACAAGTTCAAGTGTTTTGCTCAACATCAGCCCCCATTTTAGGCCAATAGAATCTGGATCTCACCAAATCAAGTGTTCAGTCTATACCAAGGTGGCCCATGTGGTTGTGCAGGGACCTCAGTACCAAGTCTCTGAATGCAGTGGGCAAAACTAACTGTTGCTTGTCTACTTGTCCCCCTCTGTCTACTGTTTCTCTGTATAGTAATCGATTAATCAGTTTCAGTTTAGAGCCTTCCTTGTATAACAATGCAGTTCTCAAATCAGTGGAGCCCAACTTGGACACATCTTTCCCTGCGTAGAGGGCTTCTACAGCTGCCTTGATCATAGGATCTCAGGATTGAGCCCGCTGAAGAATGTCATTGTTGAGCTGAGGCAGTGCACCAACGTCTAGTGCAGCAAAGTGGCAATAAGCAGCAGCTATGCAATTCTCAGAGGGCCCCAAACAATCCACCAGACAGTCCACTGCGTCCGTGGGCATTTGTTCCTCTCTGTCAAGCTTCTGGCAGAGTGCTCAAATATCAGGTTCTGACAGTCTGACCCAGTCATTCCGGAAAACAGACCTCTGGGAGAGAGCATCAGCATCTACGTGGTTCAGGCCTGCTCTGTATTCAACAGCATAGTCATATGTAGCTAATGCTGAAAGCCACCTATGGCCAGTGGCATCCAACTGGCTGAAGTCTGCACATAGGTCAAAGGATTATTATCAGTTTTACCAGTATCTGAGCCCCATACAAGTACTCGTGGAATTGGTCAACAATGGCCCACTTCAAAGCTAGGAACTCTAACTTATGTACAAGATAGTTCTTTTCAGATGGGGTCAGACTTCTGCTGGCAAAGGCCACTGGACTCAGGCCATTCTTGTGCTCTTGGTACAACACAGCCCCCAATCCTTACAGGCTAGCATCAGTGTGCAGGACATAGGGTTTTGCTGGATCTGCATAGGCAAGGACAGGAGTGTGAGTAAGTTGTTATATAATCTCATGAAAAGCAGCTTTGCAGTCAGGTGTCCATCGTGCCCCAAAAACTTCACTGGGATGGAAATACACTCTCTCAGTATCAGGGGGAAACCAACCTCTTGTATTTTTTGTTGGTAGGAGGGTAACCTTGAGTAAGATTAAGTAGAGGATGAATCACTCTGGAATAGTCCTTGAGGAACCGGTGATAGTAACCACAGAATCCCAGGAATCTTTGCAGTTCTTTTAGATTGTGGGGCTGTGGCCATGTGGTCAAGACCTCAACTTTACTCGGGTCTGTTTCTATTCCCTCGGTGTACACTATGTGTCCCACATACTTTACAGAGGTTTGGAAGAACTGACATTTATCGACAGATAGTTTAAGGCCAAAATCTTCCAATCGGTCCAACACCTTGAACAATCTGCTTTCATGTTCCTCCAGTGAGCTGCCAAACACAATGACATCATCTAGGTATACCAGGCACTCTAACAAGTTCATGTCCCCCACTGCACGCTCCATCAGTCATTGAAAAGTGGCTGGAGCACCTGAAATCCCTTGAGGCATCCTCATGAACTCATAGAAACCAAGCGGACAGATAAAGGCTGTCTTCTCATGGTCTTCTGGCGCCATCGGGATCTGGTATACCCACTCCGAAGATCCAACACTGAGAACCACTTGCTACCGTTCGGGCAGTCTAAGGCATCCTGAATGCAGGGCATTGTATACTGATCAGGGATAGTCCGCCAGTTCAAGATGTGATAATCCACGCACATTCTCACTGTCCCATTCTTTTTCCTCACTACCACGATAGGTGAAGCATATGGGCTTCTGAATTCTTGAATTACACCAGCTGCAAGCACCTCCTGTAGGTGGTGTCTTACATCATCTATGTCAGCAGGTGCCAGGCGTCGAGACCTCTCACGAAATGGTCTTTCATCATGCAACCAGATATGGTGCTCAGCTCCTTGCGCACATCCCACGTCCCATTCCTTTAAAAAAAACACCTGGTCCCTCTGGACAAGCTTTTCACTGATTCTCATCTTCCATTCAGCTGGCAACGGGGAGTCACCAAAATCGAACAAGTCAGGCGTTACACGGTCATTCTTCCCCGAACACTTGCCACTGGGCCACACCGCAGTATCTGCACAACGTACATTAGCCAGAGTGCAACCTCTATTTACTCGAATCTCTCTATCAGACACATTATGAACTTGGACCATTACCCTTCTGGCATAAGCATGGGCTCTGGCAGGCAAAATACTAGGCTTGACCAGCAGTCCTTCTGGCAATTTTCCATCACTTGGTGCATCCAGCATGAGTATTTTATTCTTGACATCCTTTCTGATACAGACCTCCCCTTGTAAGGTACACTGGACATTTGGCGCCAGGATCAGGGACTCAGGATCCTTCTTCCAGACAATTCCAACTGGTTCCTCTGGATCCATTCCTTCAGCATCTCTCTGTGCCTCATAGGCCTTCTTGATCAAGGCCGAATTCTCAAAGCTCTACCAGTCCTTGACCCTGTTTCTCATAACACAACTGTGCCAACCGTCGTCCAAACATATAGCATTTGTCCCAATTAGTAGAGACCCATCCTTGCCCAGTAGGAGGACACACTAAGCCAGGGTCTCTACTTGCTCTGCCACTCCAGCCATGGAGGTGGGGAAAGACAGCCAAATTCGGATATATCCGGAGTAGGGGTAGGCCTTCTCACTTAACCCCCAGACATGCAGTCCTTCCAATGGTTGTAAGGGTACATCTGACAAATGCTTCTGATTCCAATCTTGGAACATAATTGTCACTTGGGAGTCGCTGTCTAATACAGCTCTGGTGGGCACACCATTCACTTTTACTGTAGCTTCCATTGATGGGCCCACTATTCTGGACTAATCTGGAGAGGCGGTAGCAAGGGCCTGGGTAGATGATCTAGCCACAAAAGGACGTGAGTTAGCATTTCTGGGACCCTCACTGTGATCATTTCGTGCACCTCTTAACCACTGATTTGTTCTCTGAAGCTCTCCTTGTAGCCTGTATACAACTTTGTCTGTGTCTTTTGGGGACCTGCATTCTCTCTTCATGTGACCATCCTTCCCACAATTATAGCAAAACATACCTTCCAGAGTTTGAGATGGCCGAGGCATCACACTGGGAGCCGGGTCGGGGGTACTTCCAACAGAAAACTTTGGTCCCGCCTCTGTCAGCAGTGTGGTGAGCATTTGGAGACATCTCATCAATTCCCTCACTTCCATAGTCAAGACATCAAATGCTGAACTGTTGTCAACATGAGGTGCTTAGGTAGGCACCCCAACCCCCATAGCAGATGCAGTCTGATAAGGATCGGAGCCTGTACTCGCAGGAGGGGCCTTCATAAGGAGACTGTTTTTTGTTTCCCTGAACTCCCTCAGCAGTTCATCCCAGGGCGGGACATCCACAACCGTCCCTCTCTGACTGGGCCCCCCTGGGCTAACATGGGGGACTCGGATTGTGTCATGAGATTTCGATGACTCCGGACCACCAGCATCTGACCCTGCACCTGGAGCAGGGGATGTAGCAGCTACAACTGCGCAGGGCTCTGACAAACCTTCCTTCTCCTCAGCTTCCCGTACCTCCCTCATCAACACATGGAAAGGCAAGGGACTGGATTTCCTTTGATGCAGTTGCAATTTGAGCAACACACAGTTGGAGTGCTGGACAGAGCAGAGTATATGATCCAGCCTTACCCAGTCCACTTCACTAGAGGTCCAGCCCCCTTTCCGAAAAATGGTTTGCAAGATCCCCTCTAATCGATCCATATAGGCAGATAATGTCAAACCAATCTTGTGGAGTTCTACGAATGGGTAATATCAGAACTGGACAGGGGAAAGCCTGTGGATGTATTATTCTTGGACTTCAGCAAGGCGTTTGACTCTGCCCCCCACAATGGTCTGGTGGGGAAACTGATGGGGTTGGGAGTAGGCCCTTTGATGGTCAGATGGATTGAAAACTGGCTAGCTGGACATACCCAGAGAGTAGTGGTCTGTGGGGAGCTCTCGAACCCTAGAGAGGTTGGTAGTGGGGTACTGCAGGGCTCGGTCCTGGGTCCGAGCCTGTTTAATGCATACATATCGGACATCAGGGAGGGTATAGGGTGTGAAATGAGTCTCTTCGCTGATGACTCCAAGATGGGAGCAGTAGTTGAGGGAGAAGAGGGGAGGTTGGCCCTGCAAGGGGACCTGGACACCCTGGAAAGCTGGGCTGACACATGGAAAGTAAATTTCAATATCACCAAGTGCAAGGTGTTACATCTTGGGCGGGGAAACCCTAAACACAGGTACACCCTGGGAGGGGAGGTGCTGGAGGCCTCAATAGAGGGAAAAAGACCTAGGGGTCATGGTGGATGCATGTATGAATAACTCTGAGTAGTGCAGGAGAGCGGCTAGCAAGGCCAACAGGATGTTGGGATACATCGTAAGGGGGATCACCTCTAGGAGCAAGGAAGTGATTCTGCTGCTGTACAATGGACTGGTTAGACCACACCTTGAGTACTGTGTACAGTACTGGAGACCACACTTGAAGAGGGACATACAGCTCCTGGAGAGGGTACAGAGGAGGGCAACTAAGATGATACTAGGGCTAGGGGATTTGACGTATGAGGACAGACATGAGGAGCTCTGCCTGTTTTCATTGGAGGAGAGGAGAGGAGAGACAGGGGGGACATGATTGAGGTCTTCAAGTACCTCAAGAGAATAAATAGGGTAAACATGGAGGGGATCTTTAGACTAAAGCAGGGAGGTATCACCAGAGGGCATGGTTTGAAGTTGGAAGGTGGAAGGTTGAGGGCGGAAAAGAGGAGGAGGAGGTTTTTTACTGAAAGGGTGGTGGACCCTTGGTATGCACTGCCTGGCGAGCTGGTTCAGAGATCCACAGTGGAGGGCTTCAAGAGAGGGTGGGACAGACACAGATAGTGGATGTATCAGATGATGGCTTGTCCCAGGGGAGTGGGGATGGATGATAGGGATTTCTGGAACACAAGGTGGGGGGAGGGCCTTGGCACCCAACTAGGGATCTGAGGTTCGAGCAGACTCGATAGACCGTAAGGCCTAATCTGCTGGCAAATAGTATGTTAGTATGTTAGATAACAATTCCCCCAGCTGTTGTCTAACTTCTTTAAGTCTCCATTTCAAGGCCTCAACACTAGTAGTACCCCCAAACACATTCTCAAGGGCGACTGTGTACTCTTGGGCTTTGGCATCAGGGTCAGAGAACCTCAGGGAGTGAAAGGTACGTTGAGCAGGTCCCTGGAGGCTCTCCCACAGGTGGGCCCTTTTTTCATCCTCCGAGCATTGCCAGTCTTGTACCACAAGAGCAGCAGAATCTATCCAGGTCTCCAGATCAACTTCCCTATTTGGAGTAGGGCGGATACCAGAGAATACCTTGAGCTTGCGGTAAGGTCCATGGCTACTTGCTGGCTCGGGGCAGGTATAGAAGTTGGTAAAAGGACAGGGGCTGGAGCGGGTGTGGATAGTGGGAAGGGGACACTCCCAGGTGGTAATAATAGTCTCTTAAATTCCTCCACGGTTTTTCCTTCCTCCAGCAACAATTTAGCAAATTTTTCCTCAAATGTTTCAGATAGTGGGGGGAGGGCTCATTCCCTCTGGGGTCTTTAATATCTTTTGTTATCACTCTCCAGGCAGTGAGGGCTCTTTCGGAGGTAATAATCTGTGGCACTTGGGAACTGTTTACTGGGTCCTGACACTCTACTAGGGCCATGAAAGTTTGGGCAGGCAGATTAGCCTGTTGACCCACCACCACAGGGTTTCGTAAACATTCAACCTTAGAAAGTACTCCCTCTACAGTGTCCTTCTTGGTACCCAGGGGAATGTCCAGGACAAGTATAGCATTCTGGGGGTTGATCTCCTGCCCAGTACACCACCCCACCTACTGGTGTACGGCCACTCCTGTTGGGGTATCCATTTATCTTTAATAGTAATTCGTAAATGTGGCCACTAGGGGATGCTAATCCCAGCAGTGCTTCCAAGATGTAGCCCTTATGTGGCACTATCCCAAGAGCTACTACCCCTGCCTGTATTGCTAGTTATTGGTATATAGTATTGACAGGTTACGGGGCCTAGGTCCAATGGCGGGTGCCTCCACCCAGAGGTCAGGGTTGATAGTGGTCAAACTAGCTCGGGTACAGCCCTCTGGGACACTATGACCCCCCTTTATTCCCACTAGTGGCCCACACAGTACACGGGAGTTACCTTCCTACTACTCCACATATGCCCACTTCTTACACATACAGTAACCACTTACTCTCAGGACTGATTCTTGCAGCATGTCTCTGAGGACCCCCGGTAAAACAAGGTTAGATAATATAAACAGCCACAATGCAATGCTTATTCTACATGTACTGACACCACAGACAGAATATAGTTCAATAACAACAAATCTGATTTATTAGAGGGGGCAGTAACAAGGAGGGGGGTAATCAGGTTGATTTGGTTTGGAAATATTAAAATCACAGTACTGTGCATGCATATAGGGTCCAAAATGTCACACTCTCTGGGTACCCACGATGGGGACTAGCGGGTCCGTTGCCCAGGGTTGGCCCGCTGGTGCAGATGGATGGGGCCCTGCAAGGAGAAAACACACGCACAACACACAATTGTAATCCAGAGCCAGATGGCTCAGTTTGTAGAAAGAAAACCCAATGCAATCAGTTGACACACTTTGATCAAATGACAGGTGCAGGGAGCTACCCTGATTTGTACTCACAATACCCCAAGCAGAGAACCAGATGGAGGATGGTCGCACTGGATTGCCAGAGAAGCAGGGCATGGAGACAAGACCCTCGTGACAGGGCCCAACTGCTTTTGATAGCAGGTGGATTCAGTCCGAATTAAACAGGGTTCTGCTTCCAGCTTCATCACACACTTCACAGTAAAGAGGAAATAAACCGCGATCCCCCACAAGCACGAGACACATTTATATGTAAAGGAAATTACTATACCAGGCAGGCTGCTCCTCAATCCCGATCGCAAAACACTGCAAAACCCAGGAGCACTCACAGCAGCTTCAGTTCCTGACAGTCTGATCGCACTTCAGCAAAACTTCGGTCTTCTACAGGGCAAGCCTGGTTCTACACTTCTTCCTCCCCAAAACTCGGATTCAGCCCAATGCACAGTCTCTAATGGTCGCACACTGACCTCAGGGCCTCCAACGTGCTTCCCGTGCAAACTACACTCCGAAACAGCACAGAACTCCTTCTTCTCTCACAGGCACCTCGCATCTCCCTTGCCAGCAACAATGCAGGGCATTTCCTTTAGGCTCACACAAGTCCAGTTGGTTGGCACAGCTGTCCATCACAGCAGGGCTCCCTCTGTTGGTGCAAAAAGGCACCAAGGTCCAAACTACAATTCCCAGAGGCACCTGCCATACAGCCCCTTTATAGCAGGCTCCAGATGAGAGTCCAAGTTCTGATTCGCCCACAGCAGGCTCCATCTTAGAGTCCTTACACACTGGTCCAACTCGGCAGTCTGGGACCAAAATGGAGAAACAGATTAGAAACAGTTCATACTGCAAAAGAAGCAGGTTAAACAAACTACATTTTCATGAATACTCTGCATTCTCCCCAGAATTAGTTACATCCTCCAAGAGTGCTCACTCTGCCCACTTAGCGACGGCAGAAACAGAACACTTAACCAGCAGCTCGGGCGGGACTCGGGCTTAAACACACATAGTCCCCCCAGTTAAACTAATTATGTCTGCATGCAGACAGCTCTTAAAGAGACAGTACTTGGAGGCTTTTATTGCACTCTCTGCGTCCACATTGAAACAGCATTTCACCAAACGCCACCCAGACTTGGAGCACTCAGACAAGCTCCTGGAAGACTTCTGGGAACCCCCATTTGCAGGGGGGTTACAGATTGATTGATTGATTGAACATTTTATTAAAGTGCCCAATGTCCTTTTTACAGTGAGCTCCTATGTCCAAGTCTATCTCTGACTCTCCCTCTTCCACTCTGGGAGTATATTTATTTTGGATTTTTTCTGCAAGCTTCTCTGCATCGGTAGGGTTTGAGCACATGAAGGTATTGCCTCCATAATGGATTTTTAGTTGAGCAGGGAAGTGCATGTAATGATTCACACCAAGTGCTTTCAAAAGGTTCAATACCCCTTCAAATGTCTTACATCTTTGCCTACTACTGCAACTAAGATCCGGGACCAGGTTGATGTGAGATTCCCAGTGGTAATTCCTTCACTACTTTTCCTGCTTGTAGGAGATCATCCCTCTCCTTGCTGCTCCCAGTGACCATCAGAACCATTCACACGGTCCCCTCTCTTGCAGGCACTCTCCAAGGATTAATTCAGTAAGCCCATTTTATGTTTACTGCCATTGAACATTGAAAGCACCCCCGGGTAACCAGTCTGCCAAAACCTTTCTGAGATCCTCTCCATCAATGGCTTCTGGTAGCCCTAGGATTCAAAAGTTAGCCATGCTAGAAAAGTTCTGTAACTCCTCTTCGTGGTCTCTAAGGTCTGAGTTCTCCTTTATCAGTCCTGTACAAGTCACAATTGCTTTATTAGCCATCTGCCCATCTTTTGTGTCCTCTGACTGAGCTGCTTCTGCTTTTTTGAGTGGAGCCATTCATGCATTAAACTCCTCCATCTTTTTGTCGAGGGAATGGATGGCTACAAGTAGAGAAGATGCCTACCCAGCTGGGTGCCAGCCTCCTCTGACTCCTGTGCTCCTTTGGTATTCTGGGACTTTGTTTTTGGCGGGTCTACAGCCGCTTTATTTCTCAGCTTCCCTATCTTAAAATAGCCACCACAGAACCAACTGTACTACTCCAGGGTTACTGTAACAAAGATGGGTAGTCTGAGATAAAATTAGTTTGGGTTATTGCTCAAAATAAATTTTAAAAACAAATTGCACCACCAGAGTTCAGTCACCATGCATCTATCCTTGCCAGCAATCAGGCCACACACACACCCATCTACCACCCTTTCAGTAAAGAAATATTTTCTTACATCTCTTGAACTCCCTAGCTTCATCCATCCCCCCCCCCAGGTCCTGGTGCTCTTTTCTCATTTGAAACAGACTCCTATCCCCACACCATGTTCACCCCTGTAAGGTACTTATAGGTCTGTACTGGAGGTTGGGTGAGGGTGCCACCTGGGATAAGAATGTATCAATACTATACAGCATCAGATCTGTGATCAGAATGGCGGTACTAGTGAACACCACAGATATGTCAACATACATCATGTGAGAACACTGGCAGCACCTGGTGACTGGGAGCAGGGGGTTACTTACGTTCAGGTTTCTCTGAAGGAAAATGGCTGCCATTTGAAATGAGAACATTATACAGGCAGTATATGATTTCCACATGTTATTTGCACAGGATGTCAAGATTGTATTTTACTGGTGCATTAAACAAATGTAATAACTTGTGACCCCCTCTAATGACTGAATGTCGACTCCTGATAAAACACCGTAATAACCCACTGAATTCCATAATTACTCGATAGTGGGTTATTATGATGTTTTCTTCCACGCACTATCACTTCACTAAAGTGCAAATGAAAGCACACCATATTTATGTGACTAGGGTGGCTGCTCAGAGACATGTTCAACCTCTACTGTTTATTTATTTCAAAAGTTTCACTGGGAAAGACATACTGAGCTGATAACAGCTCGTTTCCAGATGCGCCGTGGAGGGAAGGGGGAAGAGGAGAGTAAAGTACAAAAATATGTGCAAAAATTACATGGTAGGTAGAAGGACTAAGTAACAAATATTAAGCTACAATCAAATAAGCAAATTTATAACATCAGTGCAATGTTTTCAAGGATGAGGAGTAGGCTGCAACACAGAGGGCATCAAGGAGAAACAAAATAAATTACAAAGTGCAAAAGAAGGAAGAGGCAGAGAAGCTAACCATTAGGTTCGAGAAGAATAAAATTCAAGGCCCCGGGTAGCAGGGTATAGCAGAAGGGGAGGTTGAAAGAAGATCAGGAGGAGATGGGGCTAGCAGGTAGAGAGTGGAGGAACAGGGATGGCTATTAGGAACAATTGCAGGTGTGGGTTGAGATGTCATGGAGCAGAGAGGAAATTGATCACTGAGAGGAGACAGAGCAGACGTTTACAGTTTTTGTCTCTACCAAACTAACTTTGCACCAGATATTGGATAGGTGCATACCAAGGATAGGGAACCAGGGAGAGAGGGGATCAAATGGGAGCAAGGAAGCAAGAAGGGGGGAGTTGTTGGCACAAATGGGATGACTCCATCAAAGGAAAAGGAGGGACTGGGGGAGCAACAGCTGACAAGGAGACAAAGGGGGAGTCGGGGTACAGACACACAAGCAGCAGAAAGGTAGTGGTCTTCAGGGATTCAATAATAACAGGTATACAGTGGGGGAGAAAGGGGGACACATGGAATAATATGCTTGTAGCTTGCATGCCGGGAATGGAGGCAGGGAGAGCAACACTTCAGATCAAGGAGGTGGTGAGGAAGACAGGAGGGAAGCCTGACTTGATTATACACCTTGGAACCCACGATCTAGCAGGTGAGGAGGAGGGAGTGGTACAGAAGAGAGTCAAGGAAATAGCAAGATCATGCAGGGATTCTGAGAACTCGCCGGCCTTTTCAGAATTAATCCCAGTCCTGAGGGCCAGCACAGCTAGGAAAAAGAGAATAGTGGAATTCATTGAGTGGCTGGGTGTTTGATGTAAAGAAGATGGGTACAGTCTTATATGGGGTGGGGGGACACATTGGTCAAATAAGGGCTTTATTGCCCAGACTGCACCTTAGTTAAGAGGGGAGGAAAATACTAAAGGCCAGGATGGGGGAATATATAGGAAAGGAAATTGCTTTAAACTGCTAAGGGGGGAGAGGCCAGAAGGCCCACAAAATTCGAAAAGGGGAGGTTAGTAGACCTCCTCCCCCACAAAGGCATTAACAACAATGAGGGAGGGGAGAGAAGGGGGCAGCTAAGGAGTGGAATAGAGGAGGAGGAAAGGAGGGCAAGCCAGTACAAAGTTATTGAACAAAAGAGACAAGGCATGACAGGAACAAAGTGGAGGCTGATGTCGCTGAATGCCTGCAGTCTCAGAACAAGATGACAGAAATGCATGCCCTCTTAGAGGAGGGTAAGGTGGATATAGCAGCAGTCACCGAGACATGAGCTGCAGCACACCATGACTGGGATCCCTCATCCTAGGTTACAAGCTACACAGATGGGACAAAGAGATAGGCAAAGGAGGAGGTGGCAGCATACATCAGGGAGGGAATAACTTCCATGAGAGAGGAGGAAAAAAAAAAGGAGAACATAGAAATATTGTGGCTTCAGTTGCAGGCTAGTAGAGGAAGGAAGATCAGGATGGGGGTGATATACAGACTGCCCAACCAGGGTGAGGACAAGGACACAGAGCTGTGTTCCCAGTTGAGGATTGCAGTCAGAAAATGGGAGGTGGTAGTGGTGGGGGATTTTAACCTGTCTAAAGTGGACTGGACTACTCCTACCACATCCTGTGCCAGAAGTCAGGAAATCCTAACTCTAATCCAGGATGGCTTCATGATTCAGTGTGTGACCAGTGTCACCAGAGAGGGGGCAATCCTGGACCTAGTGCTCACCAATGTGGAGCACATAACAGGAGATCAAAGTTAGGGATCCCTTGGGTGGATGTGACCACAATACAGTGTGGTTCAGTTTGGACATGGGCAAGGATGACATCCCCACCAAGACCAGAACACTGGATTTCAGGAGGGCAAATTTTTAAAAGATCAGAGAAGTGCTAAGGGAATACCTTGAGAGCATGGAGGAGGGCATGGTGGTGGACCGATTATGGGCCACCATTGGGGGGGAGCCATTCAGAAGGCCACAAGCAGTTGTATCAAATTGAGGGGGAAGAAATCAAAAGTCAGACTGGTTTAATGGGGAGATGGCCAGAGTGGTAAGGGAAAAGAGGGCAGCCTATAGAAAATATAAAAAGAACAGCAAAGGAGGAGGATGAGGAAGAATACCGGAGGCTAGCTAAGGTGGCAAGAAGGGAGGTACACCAGCCAGAGAAAGGGCTCCAAATAGCTAAAGGAATAAAGAATGGGGAAAAGACCTCCTTTCACTACAGAAGTAAAAGGAGGGACAAGAAGGGGTGATGTTGTTAGACTGAGGAAGGGGGATGGTTGGGTTGACGAAGACGGGAGCAAAGCAGAGGTATTAAATAAATACTTCTGCACCATCTTACAAAGGAAAAGGATGGACCGATGCCACATGCAGGGAGAAGGAGGGAGGGAGGGAACAAGGAGGGACACCATAGGGGTAATTGGGATTGAAAGAGTGAGAGAGGGGCTGATGGCCCTGAGGGTGGACAAATCCCTGGGGCCAGACGAAATACACACCAGGGTGCTGAAAGAGTTAGAGGAGGATCTGGTGGGGCCACTGGCTGTTCTCTTCAGTAGATCTCTAGAGTCAGGAGTGGTGCCACAGAAGTGTAGGACAGCACATGTGGTGCCACTCCACAACAGCGGACCCAAGGATGACCCTGGTAACTACAAGCCAGTCAACCTGTCCTCGACAGCATGTAAACTCATGAAGACCATACTAAAGGAAAGGCTGGTGAGGTACATATAAAAGAATGGTCTACAGGACAAAAGACAGCAAGGGTTTGTGGCAGGCAGATCATGTCAAATGAACCTGATCGAGTTCTTCGATTGGATCACGAGGGCAATGGACAAAGGCCAGGCGGTGGATATCATATACCTGGACTTTAGCAAGGCCTTCAATTCTGTACTACACAAAACATTGACAATGAAACTGAAGGATCTAGGGGTGGGGGAGAATATGGTAAGATGGGTTGAGAACTAGTTGAGTCGTAGAACCCAGAGAGTAGTGGTTGGGGGTGAGTTCTCCAGCACCCAGGAGGTCATCAGCGGGGTCCCACAGGGATCGGTCCTGGGGCTAGTGTTGTTCAATGTCTTCATAACTGACATTGGGGAAGGCATTAAAGGAAAAATGTGACTGCTTGCAGATGACACCAAACTCTGTGGGAGAGTGGACACCATGGGGGGATACAGGGCCTGAGGGAGGGCCTCACCAGACTAGAGAGATGGTCAGGAATCTGGCAACCTGGTTTCAGTGCCAAAAAGTGTAAAGAGATGCACAGAGGGTCCAAGAACCCTAGGACAGAGTATTACATAGAAGGCATTCAGGTAACTGCTTCCAAAGAGGAAAAGGATCTAGGGGTAGTGATTATGAGTGACCTGAAACACACTGCTCAGTGTAAAAATGCAGTGGCGAAGACTACTAGGATATGATGGGGTGTATTGAAAAGGGATTCAGTAGTAGGTGGAGTGAGGTTATTTTACCATTGTACTGGTCATTGGTGAGACCACATTTAGAATATGGGGTGAGGTACTGGCATCCTTACCTTAAGAAGGACAACAGCATGCAGGAGAGGGTCCAGTGGAGAGCAACCAAGATGATCAAGGAGCTACAGGATAGGTCCTATGAGGAGAGGCTGAGAGCCCTGGGGATTTACTCCCTGGAAGAAAGAAGGCAGAGCAGTGATATGATAGAGACCTTCAAGTGCGTGAAGAGCATTAACAGAGTGAAAAGGGAGGGTCTCTTTAAAATGAGTGACAACAGCACCACTAGGGGGCACAGCCTAAAACTGATGGGAGGGGGGAGGTTCAGAAGGGATGTAAGGAAGTATTTCTATATGAAGAGGGTGGTGTCCACCTTGAATGAGCTGCCAGAGGAGGTGGTATCAGCCAGGACAGTGTGAGCATTCAAGAGAGCCTGGGACAAGCACAAAGGAAACCCTTGGGATAAAAAGGAAGGGGGGAGAGGGAGGGACAGCTGGGGGGGGCAGGGTCATTGACATAAATTGTAAGGCCAGACCCTGCAACACTTACCGAGCCAACGCGATAGACTGGGTGGTCTTCTGCTGGCTTTTTTTGTATATTCTTATGTTAGTATTATAAAAAATAATGCCTGTGCAAGGTTTGTGTTATGAGGATTTTTCACACACTCGAGGTGCGTGATAATCCACAATCCCCAAGAGCGAAGCTTGACAGGTTTATGAGATTATCACACACCAAGGGCGTGTGAAAAATCCTCATAACACACACCTGCACAGGCATGATTCTCTATCTAATTCCTGGTAACTGTCAATCAGGATGCAGGATTTTCCTACGTTTATAATATTACTTTTCTATTTCTTGCAAGGGATAGACCAACTTGTACTTGACCTGGGTGTGCTCAGCACTGCTGCAGCATATCGACATGATATGTATGCTCTGCCAAGGGAAGATGATCCGAACAGAAGTAGGCATCATACCACAAACCATCAGTTCATAATAAGGAGGCATGGATTACTTGGTAGAGGTTTCAGAGTACCAATTCCAAGCCATTGTGTTTGAAGAATTAGAGATGATAACCCTGATCCATATGGAAAATATACTGTTTTTTTCTACTCTATTTTGTACTTAGTTGATATCCATATCTAATGGCATTCAGATTGTTAAGTTACAGTACATTTAAGCAATGTATTAGAGTTAGTAAATTGGTTTTCAAGTAATTAATTTTACTAATATTTCATATTTAAGCCAAATATTTATTTAAATACTTCTTTTTTGAAACAATACAAATCAATATTGTAAAAATATTTACTAAGAATCCTTGAAAAAAGTTGCTTGACATAATTATCTCTCTTAAGTTGATTTTATTTAACATGCCATTATGCAATGACTTTGTCTGTTGATACTCATTTATATGTTATATTTTGTTAATTGTTCTTCATACTGTATGAGCTAATTCTTTGTGTAAATTGCTGAAGATAAGTAATGATTGTTGTAGTTCAAAAACATTTCCTAGAACAGTAATTACAAAATATAATGAATTGGTAATGTGTACAAAAATACATAAAAAGATATAGGCCCGGATATTCAAACAGTGCCAGGCTGTGGCGCAAGCCTGGGCGCATCTCAACTTTGTTGTGCAGGGGTGAGGCCTGGGCGATATTCAACGGAGCTGCGCTATGGTGCAGCAGCTTTGAATATCACTCTGTCATACTCCACTTGTGCAGCGCAGCGGCACTGCACCAGCGCAAGTGGCCAGAGAGTGGAGCATAGGTGCCTAGTGCAAGTGCCATTACCATGCACAGCACCTGCAATATTCAAAGGGGACATGCAAATGGGGCCATAATTTATGCAAGGCGCACATGGGTCCATTTGCATGTCATTATGGCCCCATTTGCATTCCATTAGCATGCAGGTGCGCCGATCCCCGACGACTTGCACCTTGCGCCCTGCCAGGCAGCAGCCGTCAGGGACCGACACCACCTGCAGCCCAGTCACAGGCATTCGTCTAAAAGAAACCCCCCTCTAATATCCCTGGTGGTCCAGTGGACCATTATGTGCCCGATCACGGGCATCGGTATAAACCCCCTCCCCCCCGTCCAATATCCCTGGTGGTCCAATAGTCCGATCGCTGCCCGATCACGGGCATCTTTTGAAATCACACACCCCCGCCAATATCCCTGGTGGTCCAGTGGACCGCGCACTCTGCCCGATCGCGGGCAGCTGTAAAACATGAACAGTCTCATTACCCTGCTGGTCAGTGTACCCCACCCTCACTGGGCCCCACCGCCCTGGTCACATATCTGGACTGAAGTAGTACGGTATGGGCTGCATGCCCATTGGCTCACGCTGTGAACCAATGGGCGTGCAGCCGCTGGCCCAGGTGGGGTGCTACCGCCCGCCCGGCTGGACGGGGGGGGTGGTGGGGCTCAGTGGGCGGGTGGGAGGGGTACACTAGACCACCAGTGTAATAGATCTATTTTATAATTTACAGATGCCCGAATCGGGCAGCGATCGTCCACTGGACCACCAGGGATACTGGATGTGGGGGGGTTATCATACCGATGCCCGCGATCGGGCAGAGTGCGGTCCACTGGACCATCAGAGATATAGGACGGGGGCTTATTCTTGTAGACAAATGCCTGCGATTGGGCACATAGTGGTTCACTGGAACACCAGGTATATAGGGGGGGAATTTAGCTACAGGGATGCCTACGATGGGGCATGGGGGGGCGCCGCCAGGTGCTGCAGGAACTCTGGTGGCCAACCACAGGTGGCAGCTGCCGTGTTGCGCCCTGCAACGTGGCAGCTCACCTGTGGGTGGCCATCACTTGTTCCTTTTTTTTCTTTGGCTTAACTTTGTGCAGGCGCAGGTAGAGGTTGCGCATGCATGACTCTGCACATCCCGGGCAGAATATCGGGCTTTGCAGGTTATGCATGGGCACACCCTCCCACCTGTGCCTGCATACATTACTGATGTGCTCCAGTGCATCGGGATTTGTGCGGCACACTTTTCCCATTTGAATATCACGCCAGGGCGCATCAGTGGGTTGTGTATGGCGCAACACTGTTGCACCATGCGCAACCCTTTTGAATATCTGGGCCATAGTGTTTATTACAAATACATAAAGGGCTGTTGCACATTGTAAACAAATATAAATTAGTTCTATGCAGTAAAAAGCATAGTGTACGTGGGTATAAAATACATGTTCAACAAACAACAGTCAATCTATATTTGTCAATAATTTCATTAATTAAAATTTTATAGAAAAACATGCAAATAAATATTTTACTATTTGAGAACAATACAGTTTGTCCTGTCATTTATTCAGATACATATATATATCTATCTATATATATATATATATATATACTGTATATATGTAACAAATGTACAATTTACAGAATGTACTGTATGCAATGTTAGCTCAAAATGAATATACATAACAATGATTCTGATGTTATTAAACAAGGTCCTGCATTTAACTGCCATCATAGATATCAACGTACACACATTTTGTACAATGGCCTTTTCATCTTATTCAATTGATTTGTAATTCTTGGTCAATAATAAAATAGAGAATAATGTATGGGTCTCGGTGTGTAATGAGAATTTACACACACCCGAGGGGTTTGATGCTATATAAACCCCGGTAGCAAAGATCGAGGGGTTTATGCATAGCATCAAACCCCAAGGGTGTGTGTAAATATGAGTTTACACACTGAGACTCATATTTTATTTTACATAATTGTTGGGTTTCTCTTTTTCACCTCAGCAATTATATAAAATAAAAAAAGACTGCTGCACCAGTGCAGTCAGATTACCTCATCGCGCGAGGTCCGCTTTCGCTTTATTTAAAATATTGTCAGGGTGGTCCATCCGGTAGCCGTATGGAACATTACAAGTAATTGTAAAAATTACTTACTGCCGAGTGTCTGTGGCAGTTTCCCTGGTGGGTTTGCAGTACGGGAAGGGTTTCCTGTTTGAGAAGGACTCAGCAAGTGAGGAGTTCGAGCATGCGCAGTGTGGGGAAAACTGTGCGCGTTTGCAGTTATAAACGCTCCTTTATAATGACAAATTATGCCACGGTTTCCCAATGGGAAAAAGGGAAGCCCATTAATTATTAGAGAGTTATTCATAAGTATTTGCTAGCTAATTATAACCATAAAACCTCTAGTGAGAGAAAGAGGACACTGGGAACAAGTGAATCATTAAACCCATCAAGTTAGTGCATGTAATTAGCAGTCATGGATCTACTGATAAGTTTATAACGGATTCACTAACTGCTTATTTCTATCCATGAAAAACTCACAAATGGAATTAGAGATGATCTAGTACAGTGCAACCCGGTTGTAACGGACATGGATAATGTGGACATTCAGTTATATCAGACATTCTTCAAGTTCCCAAACCCACTGCACAGAACTCTGTTTAAAAAAGTGAGCTTATAATGAATTATTGCCACTGTGTAATTCAGACGCCAGGGGGCCCAAGCGGTGTCATTTACAAATCAGGTGACAGGTCGTTTGTGGCTATTTAAGGTGAGGTACTAGTCAGTAATGGCAGTTATGTCAGTGTTAATTGCCCTGCTGCTGCTGCTGCTGTTGCGGTTTCTGTTGCCGCTGTTTGGAGAGAATGTCAAAGCGTAACACGCTCACGCTATCTAGAAAGATAGAGATTTTAAAACAGATACATGACATGCTGAAGATGTTAATGAGAGACTTGGCTCCCCATTTTGGCATGCCAGGTTCCACCCTGTCTGATCTGCTGAAGAGTCAGTCCAAGCTCCTGGACAATTGGCATTGTAATGAAAACCCCGACCGCAAAAGAAAAAGGGATAGAAAGGATGGGGAAGTAGAGGAAACACCACTCCATTGGTTCACAAACACTCCAGGGAGGGATACCCAGATTAGCAGACCAGTCTTAATGAAGAAGGCTCAAAACTGGCTGATGCCATGGGGAAGACTGACTTCGACCCTCTGAAGGGTGGCTACACAGGTGGAAGGTATGGCACATCACTTACACATGACTCATAGGGAGAAACAAAATGCTGACAACAGTAGTGCCCAGTCCCGGGTGAGTGATGTGTTACCCGGTCTCTTGCCATAGTTCTCTCCTGCTGATGACTTCAACTGTGATGAGGTCTGGGTTTTTTGCCACTGTATCGGAACCGGGACTCTGACATTTAAGAGAGAAACACTGCTAAGTCAGAAAAAGGCAAAAGAACATCTCTCTGTACTCTACTGCTGTAACATGACAAGTGCAGAGAAGAGAGATCTTTTGGTTATCGGGAAGTCTGCACGACCCCGTTGGTTTCAGTGTATCTGTCACCTGCCTGTCCAGTACAGAGCAAATAAGACAGCCTGGAGGACAGGAGAAATTTTTACAGACTGGGTGAGAGCCTGGGACAGGAAATTACTGGGGCATAAAACTGTACTGCTCCTGGATAATTTCACAGGGCAGCCCCAGGTACAGGGTCTCCAGAACATCACGTTTGTTTGCCCCAAACACGATGTGCATCATTCAGCCCCTGGACATGGGCACTATCTATGCCTTCAACAGGCATTATGCATGGCCGATGAGGCAGCAGGTGACAGAACACATTGACAGCAGTCAGGAGCTCACCACCATCTGCATTAAGTACGTTAACATTCCTGATGCTGTCAGATTAATGACGACTACCTGGGAATCAATAGGTCAGCAGACAATCATTGCCTGCTTTTGTAAAGACAGTTTCTAACCATCTGACCAACAAGATGATCCGCCTGTGGGAGACAAAATGCTCGAAGAAACTTCAAGTGATCCACTGACTAGTCTGTCTGCTGAAGAATTTTGACAGAGTCTGCCACCTGAGCGATACAATGGAGACTGACATACAAGAAGAGGATGACATTGCTGAGGCCATGCCATCCATATCACAAGACAGTCATCTGCAGGAAAACTCTGACCAGGAAGATGAGGATGAGATTACACAAGAGGCTGCAGCAGCTGTTACACCTGCTGATGTTCAAGGAGCCCTCCTTATGCTTAGGCAGGCAATGAAACAGTGTGGTGATCCAGCACCTGACTGGTCACTCATTGCCACTACAGAGTGCATGTGGGCCAAATATGTTAAGCGACCAGAGAAGCAGACAAAAATAAATGATTTTTTTAAAGCAGAATGAAATGATCAAATAAAGTTTTCATTTTAACAGTTTCCCCAGTGAACACAGTGAGCACCAAGCACACAGAACCCCCCCCCATCCCTTGACCAATTCAAAGACATTCTGAAAGTAAAGAAAAGAAACACTACCCTGCACATATACAATACGGTGGCTGCAACTTAAAACACATTCTGAAAGTAAAGAAACACTACCCTGCACGTATTTTATTTATTTATTTTGTTATTTTTATTTAAAATTTGATGACCAGGAAAAGCACACTGAGCTGAGGCTCGTTTCCAGGTGCGACCCAGGTACAAAGTGTACAGTGAGGAAAACAGGAGTAACAAAAGGTGAAGAATACAATCAGTATGTGCAGACATTATTTCATGGAAGGTAATACAATATTTATATTAAAACAAACAGTAAGTGAGCAGAGTAGAGGAGCGGAGAGGGGCAGGGTGCAGATGGGGGGCTAGGGAGGATGAGAAGAGACTGTGAGGGGCCTCTGCTGCGTGCTGGGACCATTTGTACAATTGGGGCAAAGTGGGGTGGGTAGGAGCCTGAGAAGTTGGGAGAAGGCCTCACAAGAGGGTGCCAGGTGGAGATTTGAAGGGAGATTGTTCCAGAGAAAGAGGAGACAGTAGGAAAAGGCAGCATGGCTGATGAGAGTGTGAGGTCGGGACAGGTAGAAAGTGCGTGGGTCCCTGCGGCGAAGACAGTAGTTTAGGGAAGTGGCTGATGTGAGGTGGGAAGTGAGGTAAGGGGATAGGGAGTCAAACCAAAATTTAGCTATGAAAGAGGCACAGTGGATGGCTCTCCGGTGGGAGAGCGGAGCAAGGGCTAGTGCGGAGTAGAGTAGGCAGTTGTGAGTGTGTGGGGGGGAGATAATGGCGAAATGGCCGAAAGAGTTGAGAAGGGTATCTAGTCTGGAGAGAGAGGATGCTGGGGCATTCCGTAGACAATGTCAGCAAAATCTATGACGGGCAGGATTGTTTTGCATACAAGCTCACAGTGGGTGGGGATAGGCAGGCTGGTTTTGTGGCGATAGAAGATGGCACGTTTGGGCTGGAATTTGGAGCAGATTGCCTCAGTGTGAGTGGAGTAGTTAAGGTGGCTATCCAGCCAAACACCCAGGTACTTGAAAGTTGGGACTAGCTCCAGCGGTGAGCCATCCAGGGTGGTGATCGTTGGGGGGGCAGAGAGGGTATCAAGTTTTTGCCTGGTTCCAAAGACCATGGTGACAGTTTTTTTTGCGTTTAGTGTGAGCAGGTTGTCAAGAAACCAGGACTGGACTCTACTGAAGTCAAGCTGGAGGTTGGGGAGGACAGAGTCGAAGGAGGGGCCTGAGGCAAAGATGATAGTGTCATCTGTAAAGATGCACCTTGGAGAAAAGGCAGGTGGAGGGAAGGTTATTAATGAAGACAGAGAGGAGGATGGGACCAAGTAAAGAGCCTTGGGGGACACCTGATATGATAGGGAGAGGAGTAGCTATAGCGTCACCTATTAGAACAGATTGTTGTCTATCATGAAGATACGAACGGAACCAGGTGATGGCAGGTTGAGCAATGCTAAAAGAACTTAGTTTGTGGAGTAGAAGTGGGTGGGAGACGGAGTCGAAAGGTTTGGCCAGGTCTATGAATATGGCGGCTGTGGTTTGGCTGCTGTCCATGCAGAGAGGATGGAGTTGGTTACACTTAGAAGGGTGGTGATGGTGGAGTGGTGCTTTCTGAAACCTGACTGGACAGGTGAGAGGGAGTTGTTGGAGGAAAGAAAGGCTGACAGTTTGGACAAAATGAGAGATTCCTGGACTTTGGCAAGAGCGGGGAGGAGCGAGATGGGCCTGTAATTTCCCAGGAAAGAAGGATCACCACCTTTGTACAGAGGGATGATAATGGCTGATTTCCAGGCATTTGGGATGGTGGCTGTGTATAGAGAGAGAGATTTAGTATGTGAGTCAGGGGGGTCAGAATAGAGGCTGCAGAGATACGGAGTAGTTTGGGGTGAAAACCGTCGGGGCTGGTTTTGGTCGTGCAAAGGGAGGATAGTGCATGATGGACTTCCTGCAGTGTGAAAGGAGTAAAGTGGAAGCTGGAGGATGAAGAGGGTGGCTCGGCCAAGTTTGGGGAGTGAAGGGGGGGGGGAGTTTGGGAGGGCACAGGCGATAAAGAACTTATTTAGGAGCTCTGCTACAGAGGCAGGATCCAAGATGGTGTTCCCGTCAATATTAAGGGCTGAACATGCCCGTTTAGGAGGGGGGTCAAGAAGGGAGTTAATTGTCTTCCAGAAGGAAGCATGGTGATTCTGGTTCTGTGTGATTTGCGTATTGAAGGATGAGGATTTAGATTGCTGGATGGCCTTAGTACATTTATTTCTAAGCTGTCTGTAGGATTGTAGGTCCTGAAAGGCATGGGAGGCTTTGTACAGTCTTCATTCCTTATCCCTGGTGCGACACAGGGAGATAAGGTTGTGTGTAATCCATGGGTGGTGGTGGCATTTTACCCTGGCATTCCTGAGGGGTGCATGTAGGTCCCAGATATGCTGGAAGATATGGCAGAACTGGGAAAGAGTGGTATCTATGTCGGACGCAGTGAGTACTGGTAGCCAATCTGCATTAAAGAGGACATGCTGCAGGGCACGTTCATTTAGGAGGTGTAGAGGGCGAAACCAGATAAATTTGGGATGTGAGAGAGGGGAGTGGACTTTGCAGACACAGTAAGTCATGCAGTGGTCACTAAGGGCATTGGAGAAAATTCCTGAGGCAGATATACGGTGGGGATGGGAGGATAAGATCCAATCCAGAAGGGTGTAGTTTAGGGAGCGAGGGTTAGGCAGGTAGGTTCCTGGATTAGCTGAAAGAGGTTCAGGGCTTTGATTTTTAGGGAGGTGTGTTTGGCAGAGGAGGGGACCCAGTCAAGACTGAAGTCGCCTAGAAGCACAAGTTCACCGTTGGATGTTCTGGAGGAGATTGATGAGATGGCATTAACTACTGAGTCGGGCGAAGTTTTCGGTGGAGCGTAAAGAGCTCCAATGTAGAGGAGGGTGGTGGAGGGGAGTGATAGGTGCACAACAATAGATTTGTGGGAAGAGTGGCAGGATTCACTGAAAATGATAGAACACGCGAGGGATTGCCTGACGTATAGTGCCACGCCCCCTCCTCATTTACCTCTGTCCTGGCGAAAAGAGTTATAGTCAGGAATGGCAACAGAGGAGTTAGGGATTTTGGCAGAGAGCCACAATTCCATGATACAGAGAATGTCAGGACGGTACTGAGTAACCCAAACAGTAAGGGCGTCCAGTTTTGGGAGGAGGCTCCTGGTATTGATATGGAAGATGCAGAGGCCCTTAGGGAATGAGTCAGGAGAGGGGCGAGGGGCAGAGCAGAGGAGGTAGGGGGTGAGTTTGGGATTTGCTTGGACACAACGGGGCCAGGGTTGGGATGTATGTCACCCCCAGAAGCAAGAGGAGGATGGAGTATACAAGGAGAGGGGAGTGTTTAGATGCCGCTCAGCAACGATTTGATGGAGGGGTGCAGAGGTTCAGGCATTGTAGTAGAGCCTCCAGGTTAAGGAGGTTTGAGTGGAGCAGAAAAGGGTGAGTGTATGGAGAGGGAAGGAAGGGGTGAATGAGGGGAGAGAAAGAGGGGAGAAGGGGGAGGTGAGAGGAGAGCAGTTAGTAAAGGGGTGGTAAACACGAGGAGGGGGCTCCTGGGGAGCGGAAGGGGTGGAGGATTGTAGGGCAAGGGGGAGAGGTTAGCAACAGGAGTCTTAATGAGGGAGGAGCAGGTTCTGAGAAGTGGGTTGTTGGTAAGAGAAAGCATAGAAGTAGAAGCGTCTGCATATTGGATTTAGCAAGTGCAAAGTAATTCAGCTGCATGTAGTTTCAGTAGCAGCCGCTAGGGGAAGGAGAAGGCACGCTGTAGAAAAGGAAACTGCTGGAAGCGCTGAGTTTGAGGGCTAGTGGCCACTACAGGCTAGATCAGATAATCTGCAAATGGTGAAAACCTCTGATAGGTGTTTTCCCAACACGTGGTGACAGCTATAAAGCTCTGGGTCCACCAAGGGTGGTGGTGAGGGTGGCGGGGCTCTTCTAGCCGTTCTGCTGAGCGTGTTGGAGCTTCCGCTTGTTCCTGGACTTGGAAGTTCATGCCTTATTTTAAATGCAGTAGCAGCTGTAGGAGAGGGCTGCGTTGTTCTGCTCTCACGATCCTCAGGCACCCTCGGGGAAGCCTAGAAATTCTGTGGAGAGAGGACAGGAGAGGAGAATTATTTATGCTGTAGGAGTGGCAGGCACCAAGACACTTCCTAGCCATTCCACCGAGCGTGCTGGAGCTCCCGCTTGCTCCTGGACTTGGACGTTCATACCTTATTTCAAATGCAGTAGCAACTGTGCGGAGGGCTGCATTGTCCTGCCCTCACGACCCTCAGGCACCCTTGGGGGAGCCTAGAAATTCTTATTTTAAATGCAGTAGCAGCTGTGGGGGAGGGCTGCATTGTCCTGCCCTCACGACCCTCAGGCACCCTTGGGGGAGCCCAGAAATTTTTATTTTAAACGCAGTAGCAGCTGTGGAGAAGGGCTGCATTGTCCTGCCCTCACGTCCCTCAGGCACCCTCGGGGGAGCCTAGAAATTCTGTGGAGAAAGAGAGAGGAGAGGAGAAGTATTTATGCTCTAGGAGTAGCTAGTCAAACGGGGGGGTTGGGAGTCATGATAGCTTAATAGAACAAAGAAAAAGGCGCTGAAATTTGTGGAGATGACTCAGGGAACAATAAAATAAAAATAGATTTTTAGTGCTCCAAAGCTAGAGTGGGGACTGCTGCTTGATTCAGAACTTGAGGAGGTAGGGAATTTAAGCAAGTAGGGGGAAAAACAGCTTTTAACTGTGGCGAGTGAATTATTTAAACATAAAGGGGTATGCCAGAAAACAAACAAATTGCTGTACACTGGGCAGTTTCATTTGTGAAAAGCACAAAACTACAGTGTCAATTAAATATAAAGGGGTATGGCAGAAAACGAATAAATTGCAGGACACTATGCAGTTTCGTTTGTAAGAAGCACAAAATACAGTTTCAAATTGGTTGCATTTCTAACATTTGTGCCTTGTGAGGAAGGCAGAGGATTATGCTAAAAAATATATACAGGCAGTTTGAAATAGCACACATCTGGCTATAAACCTAAATGCAGGCACTGGTATCTTTAAAGATGTCCTACTAAAACTGCCGAAAACTCTACATTTACTAAGAAACAGGCTGCTCAAAAACTACCAGCGTTGTTATGGGGACACAAATAAAAATGCGCCAAGACAGTTCCTAACCATTTCTCCGAGCGTGCTGGAGCTCCCGCTTGCTCCTGGAAGTTTGTACCTTATTTTAAACGCAGTAGCAGCTGTGGGGGAGGGCTGCATTCTCCTGCCCTCACGACCCTCAAGCACCCTCGGGGGAGCCTAGAAATTCTTATTTTAAACGCAGTAGCAGCTGTGGGGGAGGGCTGCATTGTCCTGCCCTCACGACCCTCAGGATCCCTCGGGGGAGCCTAGAAATTCTTATTTTAAACGCAGTAGCAGCTGTGCGGAGGGCTGCATTGTCCTGCCCTCACGACCCTCAGGCACCCTCAGGGAGCCTAGAATACAGTACTGTACTGCACTGTAAACAAAAACTGCTCACACTTCAGTAAAGTACAGTACTGTATTACCACAATAACACTAACATTTCGCTATGCGCCTATAAGGTGCGGAAGCAAAATTACTAGATTTTGGCTAATTTTGCGATAATTCAGATATCTGCTTATGTAGACAGTATGTGCTGTGCATGAACTAGTCCGATTTGAGCCAGCTGCACTGTAATTTGAAAGTCAAGAATCATCTTTTGGTCTATTAGTCATAGAGAAAAACTTGCAACACATGGAATCATTGAAAGCAAAAATCCACCAATGAAAAATTATTCAGACCAGGAACTACCTAACATCATCCACAACACTGTGTCTAGCATAGGGTGTAATTTTTATGGAATGGAGAATGAAGGCTCCCAACACTGAGAATAGAGAAGTAGCAATGAGTGGTAAATAGAAGACACTGCAGGTGGGCTGGGTGTGTGTGTTTCGTCCAATACATGTTTGTTGCAGTATTGCACTGAGTTCCCCATAATTGAGCCTGTTGAGAGGAGTTTGGGGCAAGAGGTGATCTTTTCTGGATTATTGAAATCCATGGACGTAATGCCTTCAGACCAAGCTTATGCCCTACACTTTAATGATCTTTCTCTCCTGCCTCTTCCCAAGTGCTCCTCTAAGATGGGTGAGCAGGCATTTGCCTCATTTGCTCTAACAGCCTGGAACTCCCTTCCTCCCCACTTTCAGGTGTGCCAGTCCCACCCCATATTCAAAAGGAAACTTGATAACTTTCTGGGATCCAAAGATGTATGCTCTTGTACATGAATCCGTACTGTTGTTGACTGCCTGTGAAGTCTAATGTGTTATTGCTCTTATTATCATAGACCTTTCTGACATTGTCTCTTTGGAGTGTGCGGCAAGTTGTACCTTTCTCTGCATTGTTTTTGCTTTGCTGAATGTTCTTGCTCTCGCCCTACTCACATGTTATCGTATGACCATATGCATTTTGCATTTTTCCCCGAGTCGTGCCTGAAAATAGGCATTTTGTCTAGTACACCTACCTGGACAAAAAGAATTAACTAACTAAATATAGTACAACTCAAAGTAAGCAGTATATTTAGTGGGGGAGCTGGTCCGTTGGATGCTTGGTGAGGGTGGTTGGAGGACGTGTGTGTGTGGGGGGGGGGATTGTTTTGGTGGGTGGGCCAGGAACCCAGACCCCTGACACAGAAGTAGCAATTTTTGTAAATCAGGCTCCAGGTCATTCCAGTCTGACATAAATGCAGAACAACTTCACATTCTCTACTGTACAATCACTCTTGCCCTCACACCCCCAGAAGTATGGTTCAGTACAAGAGTCAAAAAATTGGTTAGAAGTGTGGGCACTGGTCAGAGAAAAGCTGGGTATTTATGCACTCTCAAAAAGGACCATGTATATCTTCATTAGGTCAGAGAGGTTATAAAGATATTAAGTACTCCAGCCAGAATTGCCAATAATGTAAAGTGTACATTTTTGAGATACCTGTTGGTGCAGAGCAATAGGAACCAGTGACAGCCAGATCACTTGTGAATGAAGGAGTGTGTTATTTGCCCACATGTGCACATTATTTGTACATTCCCACTGATATACAGTGGTGGCAGTCATACCTGCTATAATACCTCTTTTACTAAGGAGGAAAGACAGCTTTTGCCTCAAAAACTTCAATATACAAAAATATCACCCAAGGGCATTAGATATTCTTGTTGTCCCAGTAAGAATATGTCACCTATATCTGGTAGTTAGGATGCTTGCGTCCACTGAGTGCTGAGCATCCATTGGGTGACCAACATGTGCAGCCTTGCCAATAGTACACTGAACGCAGAGGATACCATGTGCCCCAATGTGTGGTATAAGAAATGTGCTGCCACACAGGGGCAGTCCCTAAAAAAAGCATGCCATCTGGATAGTTAAGTCCGATCTGCCTCTGAAATGACAACTAGAGACAGAGTACTATCAAAGACAGTTGACAATACTATTAGCTTATTTATTTGTTCCCAGCATGGAGTATCTTTAGAAGCAAAGTCCAGCATCTGTAGACTTAGCTTCTGCATATAACTGGGCTTAAAATTTGGGTTTGGGTCCAGGGAGAAGTCCCCCCTAGGTCTACCAAATGGGGGGAACCCAAATTTTTTGGAGGGAGACATTTTGGGGGAGAATTTCCCTAAGAAAAATTACATTTCATTTACTGATATGTGTGTGAGTGTTAATAAACATTGTACCTATAGTTCTGTGTCTCCTGGTCTTTCTTTTGGGTGCTTCTGATGACAGACTAGTCACGGACATCAAAGGCATTGACACGGACACAACAGTTTAAAAACAAGCATTTGTCAATGCTGAATGTTGCTTGCTTCTATGTGCTGTTTAGGAATTTGGAAGTCATTGGAGTGCAAATATGGAAAATTCGCGAACTTACAAGCGTGCATAGGAACTGCGCAACGCATGCTCGTAAAACAGTCATTGTTAGGAATTTTTTCACCAAATTTTCAACATAGCCATTTTAAGACCTCTGCTCATGAACAGTCTCACTGTGATTTTCTTAATGTGTCCCGTACATTGAGTTCGCACACCGACTGTGCCATTGTGCATTACATGGGCGGAAACACGTTTTGGGCAAGATGTGAAAAATGACAGCTGCACTGCTCATAAGGAGGTGTGGTAAAATGGCAATGTTGAAAATCTGGAGTGAAAATATTGAAAATTCGCAAACTTACGAGCGTGCGTAGGAACTGCGCAATGCACACTCGTAAAACAGTCATTTTTAGGAATTTTTTCACCAAATTTTCAACACAGCCATTTAAAGACCTCTGCTCATGAACAGTGTCACTGTGATTTTCTTAATGTGTTCCATGCATTGAGTTCGCACACCGACTGCGCCATTGTGCATTACATGGGCGGAAACATGTTTTGGGCAGGATGTGAAAAATGACAACTGTACTGCTCATAAGGAGGTGTGGTAAAATGGCAATGTTGAAAATCTGGAATGAAAATATTGAAAATTTATAAACTTACGAGCATGCGTAGGAACTGCGCAATGCACGCTCGTAAAACAGTCATTTTTTGGAATTTTTCCACCAAATTTTCAAAATAGGCTTTTTGAGAGCCAACCTTATGAACACTGGCAGTGTTGTTTTGTTAATCATTCCGGAAAGGTGATTTCGCGCAGTGGTAGCGAAATCACCCTTCGGGCCCGAGTAACGCCATGACAGTGACAGCATTCATGAGAAGGGGTCCCAAAAACCCCATGTTGAAAATGTGGTGCAAAAATTCCAAAAAACGCCTGAGATATGCAATAAAGTTGAAAAAACCCTATCTTTTCCATTATACAGCTTACTGGCATTTCCTCAGTTTGCGGTCGACTTTGAAGAGTGCAGACGTGTTCCCAGTCCGCTGAAGATCATCGCGCCAAGCTCCGGAGGTAAGTATAGAATTAGGGGTGTGGGGAGGCAGGGTGCGCAGTGGGTGGGTGCGGGTTGTGGGAGGGGGGCAGGGAGAATCGCCGATGGACAGTTTTTCTATTTACAGGTGTTTTTATGTTGTTTTATTTAGAGACGACGAGGGACGTTTGCCACGCTGGGGTGGGCTCCCAGCGTGGCAGCTGAACTGTTCGGGGGCTGGGCCGATGGGGCATTGGGCACCCGTCGGCTATAACACATTTGCCATGCTGGGTGGCTCCAGCGTGGCACCTGGATGCTTGGGGAGACAGTGGAGCCGACGGAGGTTGGGTACTTGTCGGTGACAGCATGGGGCGGGGGAGAGACAGTGGAGCTGATTGGGATTGGGCACCCTGTCCAGCCATAATATCATTTTGCCACGCTGGGGTGGGCTCCCAGCATGGCACCTAGATGCTTTGGGGGCGTGGAGCCGACGGGATTGGGCACCCCCATCATCCATTCAGTGTGGGGGAGGGAGGCACATGAGCACGCAGTGTGCGTGCGTGTGTGTGGGGAGGGAGAGCTCTGCTCACTCAAGCGGAGCTCTCCCTTTGAACTGTATGCCACTGCATTTTCAGCTTGTCATAGACAGCTGCAGCAGTGATTGGGGAACTGGGGCCACGCCTGCAAACACACTGACTGCATTGGAAGACGGGCTGACACACCTCCGAAAACTCGGATGATGGCACTATGTTTCTTGCACATGCGTGCAAGCAACATAATAAAGAGAGACTGGGTCAAACACAGCTGGAGAGACAGTCAGTCACTGAAAAAAGCAGCTGAATGAATGAAAGCAGAAAATATTGAGAAATACTGAGCTGAAATACCTGGCCTTCCCCCCTTCAAATTATTAAACTGGCCCTTTGCCTTGAGAGTGATGCTGAGGCCTGAATCTAAGTCTCTTTTCTTCTGTTCTTCATTTTTTACCATGTGTGTGCCGCTCGTTCAAAATCTACAGTTCCTCTAGTGCCACCCAATTCTAAGATTATCATTAAGTTTTGCAAGTTTCTATTGTTCAGAGAGTTCCTGAACTTGGATTTTATTCAGTTCTGAGTACTGAAGCCACACTTACATTCTACACTAACCGTTTTTATAACCATTGCAGTCTAATAAAGCTTTTCAAACTCTGGAAACACAGCTGGATGCTCTCTCAGTACAACTTCAGCAAACTGCTGGAATGACAGCGATTGATAGTACAGTAGACACCAATTAAAACGGACACCCATAGATCAGACAATCGATTGTTTTGGTCATTTTGCTTTTGTCAAATGCCATTTCCTATATTTTTTTATAGTAAAACTGCTCAATACAGCAAACCTTGAGCTACGCCATTAATGGACAGCTAATGGCATTCCTCCTCATAGTTCCACTTCGTAACGTGGCCATTTTTCTGTATCTGAGCCGGTAACAAATCAGGAGAAGCACAATATAATTAAATTTATAGTTTTCTGAGTTATTTTGGCAGCACAGCTCCCCAGTACACTCATTTAACTACCCGGCATCCCCTGAGCCTCAACGCAGTGACGTGCACATCACCAGGAGGACGGTCTATGTCACTCAACACATCATTTTCCTAGCAACTGCTGTAATAATACAGTATGGTTCTGCATTATAAAAACAGTGACTGCATGGTGTGTGACAGGCAGCTATTGTTTGTAGTCAGCAAAATGGCTAGCAAAAAGGCTGGAAAATCAACAACAGGCACTAAATGGACTGCGCTGTCACTTTCAAGAAAAGTTGAGATCTTGAAAGGAATCATCTCGCTGCCTAAGGTGAGTGTCTGTGACACGGAAAGCATGTGGTACAATTACTGCTGCAACAAACAGAAGCAAACTAAGATACAAGATTACTTTAAGAAGTGAAAAAATGTAAAAAAAAGTTTTGCATAAAAATGTAAAAAAAAAGGTTTTGCATAAACATTCCCCAGAATATCATGCACATCACTACCTGCCCACCCTACAACCCCCACCACCAACCGACCTTAACACGAGTGCACAAGCAAAGAAAAAAAACAACAACAAAAACACTACCACAAAAAAATTTACCATGCTGCAATAAGGCAGGCAATTACTATAACGAACAGATCCGGCACACCCAATGTGTCCATTATAAGTGCTGCATACTGTAATCATTTCAGACCATGATCTCTTTTAGAAAATTAATTCCCTTTTTGCAGATTCTGTAGCTAGGCCAGAAAAGTGGAAGTGCTTCAGTACTCCTATCTGGCTGTTGTTTCGCTGTTGCAACTCTCCTGGTTTCTAAAATGGAGAAACTGCTTAATATGTCTATGGTTTGGGGGGGACATCTGTCCAGTTCATCAGCTCAAGCACGGATGTATGTTTTTTAAGTTGTCAAAAGCTGGTCTCTGAGTGTGAATGTCGAAGAATTTATCACCTTTGTATATATTGCCTTCAATATTAGTATTGAAAAATTGTCTCTCTGATGGACCTGGGTTTTCAAATAAAGACTTTAACAGCCTCTGTTGTACTCATGACCATTGGTAGCACAGTGGAGAAATTAAGATGTTCCCTTTGGAAATGTTTTGAAAGAAAAACAATGTTGCAAGATAATTACATGAAAAACAGCCTCAAAATTAAATTAAATAGACAGCAACAGTCCTTTTGATTTGTCGCTATCAGGTGAATTGGAAGAAGACATATGTTCTAACACATCTTTTAGTGATTTAAGAGTCCTGCACACAACAGGCACCGCACCATGAATAGAGAGCCACCGAACTGCATGAGACTTATAGTATTTCGTACCTGTTTGTTTTCCAGCTGTTTCTGTAGTTCATGCAGTTTGTTGCTTCTGATAGCAGAATTACTGAAGAAAATGAAAATGGACCTCAATTCTCATTGATATTTTTTCATTGTTCCATGGTCGGAGCTGTATCACTGGCACATAAGGTCAACCAATGGGCTAGGCAGTGTACTGCTATCAATTTAGGGTTATAATCAGCTCTTAGTTTTTATACTACACCTTGACGACAACCAGTCATAAGTGATGTTTCATCATCACAGGCAGCAGCAACTTTTTTACCAGTAATGTTCTTGTCATTCAGAAGTTGACAAAGTGCCCCAAAATAGTGTCAGCCTTTCCATCAGTAACTTCTACGGTGCAATGAAAGTCAGCATATGGGGTACTGTTGTCGAAGTAGCATGTGTAAACTATGAGTCTCTTGCTATTGCTGATGCCTGTGGACTCATCCAGTAACAAGCTTACTGGGCTAGCCCAGACAACAGCACCCAGCTTCTCCATCATGGTCTGTGCAATGGCCTCATGCATTTTGGAGAGTCCAGTCATCTTCATGAAGGTGCTGTAAGCCCCATCTGTTTTAATGTCTTTCATGAATGGACACTCCATTTCCTTCAGAAACTAAACACATTTAACAAACATTGTGTTAGGCAGTTCAATTTCAGCAACAAAATATGTGGTTCTCAAAAGCCCTTCAAGTTGCTCATTTTGTGCAGTAGCCTTATCTATTGCCATTGCCATTGCCTGATTGTTTAATTCAGTGTCCATTTTAATGCTTTAGTATGAGCACTGCTACCAGCATGTCTTATTAGGGTAAGTGTTTTGTAACAAGTGCTTTTAAAAGGAATGGATGCATAAGACTTACAAACAGAACAGCTCATCTGACCACTACCTTTATCGAACAACAACCATCTGTATATGGTTAGCCACCTTTGCTGGAACTTATCTTGTTTTGTAGGGGAGCTGCTACAGGTTGATGCAGTGTCTGTTGTGTCTGGCTCATCAATTGTTAAGTCTTGTGGCTTGAGTTCTGGTGCAGGGTCTTGTGCGTCTACTATTCCTTCATCATGTAGCCTTTTTCTGGTACTTGTTCTTCCTCAGAGAACTCTTGAACATTTGGTTGCTTTCTGAATTGGCTGCCCAATACACTGCAGCAGCTGTCCCTTTGTGCGGGGGCCCCCTTCCCCCCCATGGCCAAATGGCCAGAGGCTGCTGGATACCAGTCCAGGGGAGTGGTCAGCAGCCTCTGGACATAGGCTAGGATAGGTCAGCTAGACACTCCGAGGGGGGGTCAAGGGGAGGGAAAGAATATAACTAGCTGGCTGCACAAGCTTCAGCCTTCTTGTTCTTCCTCCCCTCAGAGCAACAACTCCAGCTCCCAGACGTCGGACTCAGGTAAGGTAGCTGGGGCCTGGGGGAGGGTGGCCTCCTGGTAACAGCTAAGCTCCAACTTCACCCAGTGGTCTGAAGCCTGAGTAATAGGCATTGGTAATAAAAGAGAAAAAAAAAAGAATTTTCTGGCTGCCCGAGTGACCAGGCCTGTGCTAGCAGGCTGAGGGCTAGCTGACCCCTCGCATCCGAGAGAGCACCTCTCAGCAGTGGAAGGGACCATGCTTCGGTAGGATGGGGGTTATGGTCCTGCACCAGAAGCTGGGGTTGGGTTCCTAGCTATATGGTGAGATTTGCTCCCTCTCTCGGCTCCCTTTCCCTTGTTGTTCCCTATTCTGCGGGGTGTTGTCTTACCTGTGCTGGGGGGGGTGCCTCTGCAGTACAGTGGCCAGCATCCTCGTCCCAGGCGGTTGGTGAGTGGGTGGAATGGCAGATGCTTCCATGCCCCCCCAGCCCCGCTGGTGGTTCCTTTGTCGGCACTGGTCATAGCTCCCTTCTCCCGAGCCCTGCCCACGTAGTCGGAGAAACTCCAAGCGGCAGTGGGGCAGCACCATTAGTCTTGCCAAGCCAGGGTGCTCCAGGCAGGACCTTAGGGCTTTGGTCATCCTGCTCATGGTGGCTTCACGGGTGGCTGTCGGTCCGGCATCCTGGGCCCATTAACAGGGAGTTTCCTGTGAGCTTGGCAGAGGATGGCTGCGCTCTGGCACAAGGCCCGGAGAATTTCAGGAGGGGAGGTTTTCCAGGATGGGCGTGCGATCCAGCGGCTGACAAGCCAAACTCCAGGTCCCGGCACCCTATGGGGCTGGGGGTCGGACCAGAGATTTGCCAGATCCTGTATGCGTGTCCCGCAAGCTTCCCGTGAGACCTCGGCTCAATGAATGGCATGCAGCAGTTGCAAGTCTCACGGGAATGGCCATCTTGGGTGAACCTTTACCTGGTAAGACCCAGTCGCAGGAAACAAAAAAAAGATTTTGTTTTATAAATAGACAGCGCAGGCTGTCATTAAGGGGCTTGGTGACCACTGAGGAGTGCCTGGAGTGCAAAGGCAGCCAGGAGCTGGCAGTAGCCTAGAGGTTAGAGTAATGAGTGGTGCATGAGCCTGGTATATCCATAGACCAGATCTGGGTTCGATTCTCACAACCTCCACTTGCACACTGTGTGACTCTGAGCATGTCACTTAGCCGCCCAGCTCTCCCAGGTCACCCCGAAAAACAGGCACATGTGCCGAATGGGCCCTACCCGGTTATCAAGGTCTAAAATAAATAATAAAGAATAATAAATAAATAAATCTGCAGTTTGGCTGACCTGGGCTGTAACAAACAAAATATCGCACAAGATGGCTACAGCCTTTGTCTTGCGCCTCCAATTAGCTAGCGCGTAATTACCCTCTTTTGAGAATTATTTAAAAGGCATAGTTGGCAGTTGCACCATGGGTGGGGGTGTCATGCGCCAACAGAGCACATTGATACACAAGGCCAATTCAACATTGTGTGAGTGTCCAAAATGGAATGTGCCCTCGGGCGGTGTCCTGCAGGTGCACAAGTTCCTAGCATTATCCCCCCCCCCCACAGAGCAGAGGCCCTGCTTTGAGGGCCCAGTGAGGTGGGGGTGGGGTGAGCAACTGGACACTGAGGGGCAAAAAACACCCCCTTGGTAAGGTGCCCCCATTATGACATCGGGAAGGGTAGGTTGTAACACACACTAACCATGTTTTGTGGGGCGGGGGGGAGTTGTCTTTTCAGATCATGGTGGCCAGGAAGTGAGTGCCTACATCTAAAGCAATGGCAGCCACCGAAGACAAGCTACAGTCTCTCTACAGGAAGAATGGTGTGGCCTGGGTGCGGGCATGCCTGGAAGGCCTGGAAGGTGCCACTAAGACAGATGGGAGGAAGAGAAGAGGGGGCCAGAAGTCACTGCCACCAGCAAAGCTCACTGATCCGGCAGGTAAAACAGGATCGGAGGGCCCCCAGGTGGGGGCCAGCCAGGTAAGGCAGGTCTTGGGGGCAGTGAGGGGTGAGGCCTTGGCGGAGGACTCTTCCGATAGTGAGGCTGAGGTTACAATCATGGCAGATTCTCCGGATTTGGTCAGTGGCGGATTCGGGAGGGCCCATGACGGGTCGGAAGGTGAGGAGTCAGAAGGTTCTCAGCCCTTACCAGATAACAGGTGGAGGGTGGCAACAGATGAGTGATTGAAACAGTTGGTGGGGGTAGTAGCAGACCTAGTGTCAGAGATTAGGAATCAACCGTTGCAAGCATCCACCAGGGGTGGGGGCTGGCACAGGCACAGGCAGTCAGGCACCAGATAAACTGGCACCCCTTCCCCTGGTGAATCCATATGCGGGGCTTGACTCCCTGGTGGGGACCCACCTGACCGACAAGGTCAAACAGCAGATCAGGGGCCGGCAATATGTCGATATATTTTCCCTGCTTAATTGCCCTGCCAACGATGCAGAGAAGAAAAAGGAGAACGACAAAGGAGATGACCAAGAAAAACTGAATGTTATGGTTCCCCAGACATATGACAATTGGGTCATAGCCTTCCTGATCTACGCTACCGTGGTTCTGGAGGGCGACAGCAAACAGGGGGTGGAAATTCTTAACTACATGCATTGCATCTCCTTGATGCACCATAAAAAGGGCAGGACGGCTTGGCTGGACTACAACGAGGAATTCCATCATAGATGGCAGGTAGCCCATGCCATCAGCTGGGGCAAGCTGGACATGCAGCTGCTGGTGGATGTTATGCAGGGCAGGGAGAACAACACACGGACAGCAGGCTCCCAATCTGTGCCTTGATGCTACAAGCTGGGAACAGCAGCTCTTCCCAGCTGTGCTATGCGTACAACCAGTCATCCTGCTCCCACCCCAGCTGCTAGTTGGCATGCGGCCGGCAGCACTCCTTTCTCCAGTGCTCCTCTCCCAGGAGAGAGAGGGAGGGAGAGAGGGAGAGGCATGGGTAGGGGGAGTAGGGGCAAGTATGGGAAGCCCCCAAGTGGCAGGCCTTCTCACTCTGGTACAGCTAAGAAAGATTAAGCCATGGCTGGACCAGTACCCGGACACAGCAGCCGCACAATTGTTGGAGGCAGGATTTTTGGAAGATTTCAGGATCCCGTACTCCAGTCCTCATCATCAGTACAAGGCGGAGAACTTGAAGTCAGCCAGAGACCTGCCTCACATGGTCCAAGGAAAACTGGAAAAAGAGCTGTGGCTTGGGCGAGTGAGTGGCCCCTTTTTCAGGCCACCGCTGCTGAACCTACGGGTTTCACCAATTGGGCTGGTGCCCAAGAAGGTTCCGGGGGAATATAGGCTTATTAATCAACTGTCATATCCAGTAGGGGATTCAGTGAATGATCACATCGGCCAGCAGTACACATCGGTTCACTACCAGTCGTTCGACCGGGCAGTGGCTGTGGTGCAAGCAGCAGGGTATGGTGCACTGATGGTGAAGGCAGACATCGAGTCTGCATTCAGGCTACTGTTGGGCATGAGGTTCGAGGGTGAGAATTATGTGGACAATTGCATGCCCATGGGCTGCTCAATGGCCTGTGCAGTGTTTGAATGCTTTAGCACATTCTTGCATTGGGTTACAGCACAGACGTTGGGCACCAATGGCATAGTACACTATCTCAATGACTTCTTGTTTGTGGACCCATCAGGGTTTCTGGTACGTGGGGACTTAGAGCCTTCGAGCAGGTGTGCGGGGATTTCAGGGTCCCCTTGGCAAAGAAAAAATCCACAGCTCCGGGAACTTCCCTCACACTCTTGAGCATAGAAATTGATTCCGTTAGCAGGCTGTGCCATCTGCAAAAGGACAAACTGACCACTCTTTGGGCCCTGTTGTGCAGGATGACAGGGTGCAAGAAAGTTTCACTGAAAAAGTTGCAGCAGCTGGTGGGACACCTTACCTTGCATGCAGGGTCACCTTCATGCGGCGGTTGGCCAGGAGAGGAGCTGGCTGCTCTTGACCCCACCACAGGATTCGGGTCACACAGCAGTTCCAAGAGGGCTTACAGGTTTGGCAGCTGTTCTTAGATCACTTTAATGGGACAGCCTTGTGGCAGGCACCACAGGGTGGTATCCTCTTGGAGCTGTACACAGACACAGCTGGGGGCCTGGGTTTTGGGGCCTATTTTCATGGGCAGTGGAGTGCAGGCCAATGGCCGCCTGCCTGGCTGGAGGTTGGGTTGGGGAATGATATCTCTCTACTGGAGTTCTTCCCGGTCATAGTGGCACTGTGCATCTAGGGCCCCAGATTCCATGGCCAGGTACTGCACTTCAGGTCAGAAAACATGGGGGTGGTCCACACCATCAATAGGCAGCTGGGGCATTTGGAGCCAATGGAGGACTTAATGCTGGATTTTTTCTTTAAATGTATGCTGCTTAACATGACATTTCAAGCTATACATGTTCCAGGAATTAACAGCATTGCCATTGCATTATCTTGTTCACAGTGGGAAAGATTCTTCAGGCTGGTGCCAGAAGTGGACAAGGAGCCACAGGAGGTGCCTTCCTTCCTGTGAGAGGTGATGAACGACAAGCTTGGAACTGCATAGGTAACTCCATTGCGCCCAGTACCAAAGAGGTGTACCACCAGGGGGTTGAACGTTACCTAGCCACGCAAGAGGCCAAGGGGTGGCAGGACGTCTGGCCTGTTCTGGAATATCAGCTGTGCAATTATGCCATGATAGGCAGAGCAGAAGGACCATCGCTGGGGGTGATGGCTTGTCACCTCACGGGGCTGTCCTGGGTGATGAGAGCCATTGGTCTGGCAGACACCACGTGAGCCTTTAAGGTGCAGAAGCTGTTGGAAGGCTGGCGCAAAGAGGTCACTTCTATCCCAGATGCCAGATGGCCCATCACGCCAAGTAGGTTACAAGCCATTTGGGGGGTCTTGCCTAAAGTATGTAGGGATGACCATGAGGTGTGACTGTTTGGCACTATGTTCCTGGTCACTTTCTGTGTGGCCTTCAGGGTTTCGGAGTTAACAAAACCCTCCAAGGGCCGTGACACCCCGAGCTTGATGTCACAGAATGTGGTGAAAGTGTGGAGCCGGGTTTTCCTGTAACTCCGCAGGTCCAAGATGGATCAGAGGGGGACAGGCACTGGCATGAAATTAAGGCCCCTGCCGGGGAGTGGTGGCACGTCGCCCGTAGGCTGGCAGAGTATAGGACACGCTGCCCCGCAACCGGTGAGGCCTTCTTCAGGCATTAAGATGGCAGCACAGTGACAGCTTATTAATTCCAGTTCATCCTGTGGAGGGCGATCCAGAAACTGGGGCTGACAGCTGGGGATTATGGGACACACTCGTACCGCATTGGGGCGGACTATCAGACTCTGAGATTCAGGCCTTGGGACGCTGGAAGTCTCAAGCATTCCTGTATTATGTGAGACCACACCTACAGTAACTGTTTATGGTCTCTTACAACCCTGGGAAAGACATGATGCACATTTGGATAATTGGTCATGCGTTCATCTGGTGGGCAGCTCAAAGGGCAGCCGGTCAGACATGGGGAAGAAACCTGTCTCTGCCACGAGAGGTCGCCTGGGTTGAGTGGTTGGGGACCAAGGCGCTTTGCGCTAGGAGGAGTTGTTTCCAAGCTTGCAAAGAGAAGCTAACTGGGGGGTCCGCACCACAGATCCTGTTGATTCACTTGGGCAGAGAAGACCTGGGCCACAGGAAGATGGTGAATCTGCTGTTGACAATGAAGGATGATTTGCAGACCATCAAGGGTTGGTGGCCTGGGACCACTATCGTCTGGTCACATTTGTTGATGAGCGAGCATCGGGCTCAGGCACACAGGGTGCCCGCACTGAATCAGGTTTGTCTGTGCATCTACAAGGAGATGGGAGCATTCATGGAGTCTCCGGGGAGGCTCTGTACTGACATGATAACATTTACCGTACCTACTGGTGCCTGGTGGTGGTCCCGGAGGGTTGGTTGCAGGGTGAGGTTTTAGATAGTTTTCTAGGCAAAGTGAAGACAATATTGGAGGAAAGGGTTGAGCAGAGGTCTGACAGGGTCCAGCCTGTGGCGGTGCAGGAGGAGCACACAAGGGAACTAGCAAGGAAATAGGGGACAATGCCAGTTCTCCCAAAGGTATCGGGGCCCCTGGATGGTGGATCACAAGACCTGTACCCGCACGGGGGGGGGGGTCTAGGTCCAGCCTCAGCAGCAGAGACTGCAAGGTCGGCGACACCAGATGGGGGTGGCTGCCAGAACCTTGCCCATATCACCTGTCTCACTACTACATATGGATGCCTCAGCCCACACTGACAAGGCTCCTTGAATTGGAACAGTGCAGGGGGCCCGGGGTATGCACTGTCTCCCTGCAGAGCCCCACTGCTCAATATTAATTGGTCAGGTATTAATCTAGACTATAAAACTGGAAGTAATTGAAGATTCAATAAAGATTAATACCTTAAATTGTAAATAAATAAACATGGCTGCAGCCATTTTCCTCCAAGAACTGTGTTAGTGTCTTTCTTGACCATGAAAGGGGGGGGAGCTATGGGGGCCTACCAGATAATGAATAGGCTGCCCAATACATTGCAGCAGCCGTCCATTTGTCTGGGGGCCCCCTTCCCCCCTCCTCATGGCCAAATGGCCAGAGGCTGCTGCATACCAGCCAAGGGGAGTGGTCAGCAGCCTCTGAACATAGACTAGGCTAGGTCAGCTACCCTCTCTGAGGGAGGGGTCCGAGAGGGAGGAGAAGAATATAACTAGCTGGCTGCTCAAACTTCAGCCTTCTTGTTCTTACTCCCTCGGATCACCCACCCTCCCACCCCTGGCAACTCAGGGAGGCAGGCTCAGTAGGGCCCCCTTTTTGACCCTCTGGTGCGACCGCATTAGGAGTTGGGGAGTGACTTTTCCCGGTTTTCCCCTACTGGGGTTCTTTACCTCCCCCAAAAAGGGATGTTAAGTGGAGTAGGTATCAGGTACCAAAAACAACAAAAGCGCAGGTCAAAATAATGGTAATACAGTATAACAAATTTAAGTAAGAGTACACTTAGAGAGTAGAAAGTTGTTAGATTGTAGTAAGGAATGGTATTCTGTAAGTCGTAGCTGGGTAGCAGAGTGGGAGGAGCGCACGAGGGAAGTAGCATGGAAATAGGGGACGATACCAGTTCTCCTGAAGGTATTGGGGCCCATGGATGGCGAGAGTATGGTGGATCACAAGACCTGTACCAGCACAGGGGGTCTAGGTCCAGCCTCAGCAGCAGAGACTGTAAGGTCGGTGACGCTAGACAGGGGCAGCTGCCAGAACCTTGGCCACATCACCTGTCTTGCTACTGCACATGGACGCCTCGGCCCGCACCAACAAGGCTCCTTGAACTGGGGCAGTGCGGGGGCCCTAGATATGCGCTTCCTCCTTGCAGCACCCGCTGCTCAATATTAATAGGTCAGGTATTAATCTAGAGTATAAAACTGGAAGCAATTGATGATTCAGTAAAGATTAATACCTAAAATTGTAAAGAAATAAACATGGCTGCGGCCATTTTCCTCCAAGAACTGTGTTGTGTCTTTCTTGACCATGAAAGGGGGGAGCTATGGGGGCCGACCAGATAATTTTCAGCCAGGTCAATAAGGATGTATGTTGTGTCATGTCACACCCCCACGTGACTGTGGACCTTCCCACCCATCAGTTTCTCGGTCTTTTTCTTAAATAACTAAATAACCAAATAACCCTTTTTATGTTGATTGCGTGCAGTGCAAGAAACATATTGGGACAGCTTGCTTAGAAGCAGGCTGTGGAGGCGTGGCACTGTTGTGGCCAATGCCCCCACAGCCTGCAAAGGCTTGTCCCGCTTCCCCCAATGCTGTAGCACGCTGCTGGTGACACAGGTTTGGAACCTTGCCACCAACTTCTGACAATTTCACCGCTGCAATCAGGGGCCACCTCGTCATTGCAGCATCAGCTATCCACTGCAACAAGGGAGAGACCCGTCACTGCAGAGCGGGATGTAGAAACCCTGATATTGTTTGTGAACATGGCAGCGGTTTGCCGCCATGTTCACAAACAATATAACCCACCACCCCACCGTGTTTATTAGCTGACGGGGGCCCCAATCCCTGTCGGCTTCAGTGCCCCTGTGTTTCTATTGCCGACGGGGGAGCCCACTCCCCATCGGCATTCTGTAACCCCCCCCGCTTTTATTGCCTCGCCGACGGGTGCCCAATCTCGTCAGGCAGATCTCTCTTTGTGTGCCAACGGGGTGTCCAACTCTCGCCGGCTACTGCTGCACCCCCAAAAGAAAGCCTCTGGTGGCACGCTGGGAGCCCACCCAGTGTGCCACATGCCCTGTAAAGTAAAATGGTCCCGCGGGGCCTTTTTTTTCCCTGCAAAAGGAAACTGTCCTCGTAGTCTCCTGTCCCCACCCGCACCCACCCACTCGCACCTGCCTCCCCACACCTCTTCACCCATACTTACCTTCAGAGCTCGGAGTGACAATCTTCGGTGGACCGGGAACACGTCTGCACTCTTCAAAGCCAACCGCGAACTGAGGAAATGCCGGTAAGCTGTATAATGTAATAAATTGAGTTTTTTCAACTTTAGTGCATATCTCAGGCATTTTTGGGAATTTTTCCACCAAATTTTCAACATGGGGTTTTTGAGACCCTTCCTCATGAATTCTTGAACTGTCATGGCGTTAATCGGCCCCGAAAGATGATTTTGCGGTCAACGCACGGAATCACCGTTCGGGGCAGATTAACGAAACGACAGTGCCAGTGTTCATGAGGTGGGCTCTCAAAAAGCCTATGTTGCAAATTTGGTGGAACAAATCCAAAAAATGACTGTTTTACGAGCGTGCGCTGGGCAGTTGCTACGCACAATCGTAACTTCATGAATTTGCAATATTTTCACACCAGATTTTCAACATTGCTATTTTTTCACACCTCCTTGTGAACAGTACAGCTGTCATTGTACACATCCTGGAGGAAATGTGTTCTTGCGCTTCTGGCGCAGAATAGCGCGGTCACTGTGGGAAATCAGTGTTCGGGACAGATTAAGAAAATGACAGTGACACTGTTCATGAGTAGAGGTCCTGAAATGGCTATGTTGAAAATTTGGTAATGATACTCCATAAAATGACTGTGTTACGAGCATGCGTTATGCAGTTTGCACACACTCGCGTAACTTCGTGAAATTATAATAGTTTCACTCCAGATTTCCAACACTGCCATTTTCCCACACCTACTTATGAACAGTATAGCTGTCATTTTTCCCATCCTGGCCGAAACATGTTTTCTCACTTTGGCGCAGAACAGAGTGGTTGCTGTGGGAAATCACTGTCTGGGACAGATTAAGAAAATGACAGTGATACTGTTCATGAGCAGAGGTCCTAAAATGCCTATGTTGAAAATTTGGTGATGATAGCCCATCAAATGACTGTGTTAGTAGTGTGCATTGCACACTTTCCACGCACCCTTGTAACTTCGCAAATTTGTAATATTGTCACGCCAGATTTTCACCAGTGGCATTTTTTCACACCTCCTTATGAGCAGTACAGCTGTCATTTTTCACATCCTGACCGAAATGTCTTTTCACAGTTCCATCACAGAATAACTGGTCGCTGTTGGAAATCACTGTTCGGGACAGATTTGGAAAATGACAGTGACACTGTTCATGAGCAGAGGTCCTAAAATGCCTATGTTGAAAATTTGGTGACGAAACTCCATAACATGACTGTGTTACAAGCGTGCGTTGAACTGTTTCCATGCAGCCTTGTAACTTCGCAATTTTGTAATATTTTCACGCCACATTTTCAGCAGTGGCATTTTTCCACACCTCCTTATGAAAAGTACAGCTGCCATTTTTCACATCCTGGCTAAAATGTTTTTGCACTCCTGCCAGAGAATGGTATGATCGCTGTAGGAAATCACTGTTTGGGACAGATTAAGATCGAACGAGTAAGAAGGGGGAGTGACCAAGCTCAACTGAGCTCTGTCGGGACTGCTGCGCATTTGTTTGTGGGCAGGAAAAGGCCCCAACGCAAGAGCCCAGTACAAAAGGACAGCCTGCAGCACTGGGAGAAACAGAACGAGAGAGCAAGTGATGGAGGGGGAGTGAACGAACTCACCGGAGTGCTGTGAGGACTGCTGTGGATTTCTTTGTGGGCAGAAAAAGGCGTCAATGCAGGCAGGAACCCTGTACAAAAGACCAGCCTGCAGCGGTGGGAGAAACAGTACGAGTGAGTGAGACAGGGGGACTGAGAGAGCTCAACGGAGCTCTATCAGGACTGCTGCGGATTTCTTTGTGGGCAGGAAAAGGCACCAATGCAGGCAGAAGCCCCGTACAAAAGGGCCGCTTGCAGCGCCAGGACAAACAGAATGAGCGCATGACAGAGGGAGACTGAGCAGCCTCAATGGAGCTCTGTCAGGACAGCTGCGGATTTCTTTGTGGACAGACAAAGGTGCCAATGCAGCCAGAAGCCCTGTACACAAGAGCAGCCTGCAGCGCCAAGAGAAACAGAACGAGTGAGTGACAGAGCAGTAGTGAGCGAGCTCAACGGAGCTCTATTGTGACTGCTGCAGATTTCTTTGTGGGCAGAAAATGCGGCAACGCAGGCAGGAGCCCAGTACAAAAGGCCAGCTTGCAGCGCCGGCAGAAATGGAATAAGTGAGTGAGAGAGGGGGAGTGAGCAAGCTCAATGGAGCTGTGTCAGGACTGCTTCAGATTTCTTTCTGGCCAGAACAAGCCGTCAATGCAGGCAGGAGCCCAGTACAAAAAGGGCAGCCTGCAGTGGCAGGAGACACAAAACGAGCGAGTGAGGGAGGGGGAGTGAGTGAGCTCAACGGAGGTCTGTTGGGACTGCTGCAGATTTGTTTGTGGGCAGAAAAAGGCAGCAATGTATGCAGGGGCCCAGTACAAAAGGGCAGCCTGCAGTGGCGGGAAAACCAGAATGAGCGAGTGAGAGAGGGGGAGGAGTGAGCGAGCTCAACAGAGCTCTATTGTAACTGCTGCACATTTCTTTGTGGGCAGAAGAAGGCGGCAATGCAGGCAGCAGCCCACTAGAAAAGGGCAGCCTGCAGTGCCGGCAGAAACGGAATGAGCGAGTGAGAGAAGGGAAGTGAGCAAGCTCAATGGAGCTTTGTCGGGACTGCTGCAGATTTCTTTGTGGGCAGAAAAGGGTGCCAACAGATGCAGTAGTCCAGTACAAAGGGGCAGCCTGCAGTGCCAGGAGAAACAGAATGAGTGAATGACACAGGGGGAGTGAACGACCTCAGTGGAGCTCTGTCGAGACAGCTGTGGATTTCATTGTGGGCAGAAAAAGGTGCCAATGTAGGCAGGAGCCCAGTACAAAAGGGCAGCCTGTAGCGCCGGGAGAAACGCAACGAGCAAGTGAGAGAGGGGGAGTGAGCAAGCTCAATGGAGCTCTATCGTGACTGCTGCGGATTTCTTTGTTGGCAGAAAAAGGTGGCAATGCAGGCAGGAGCCCAGTATAAAAGCCCAGCCTGCAGCGCTGGCAGAAACAGAATGAGTGAGTGAGAGAGGGGGAGTCAGCAGGCTCAAGAGACCTGTGTCGGGACTGCTGCAGATTTCTTTGTGGGCAGAAAAAGGTGCCAACAGACACAGGAGCCCAGTACAAAAGGGTATTCTGCAGCGCCAGGAGAAACAGAATGAGCGAATGAGAGAGGGGAAGTGAGCCACCTCAACGGAGCTCTGTCGGGACAGCTGCGGATTTCTTAGTGGGCAGAACAAGGTGCCAAAACAGGCAGAAGCCCAGTACAAAAGAGCAGCCTGCAGCACCAGCAGAAACAGACTGAGCGAGTGACAGAGGGGCACTGAGCTAGCTCAACACACCAACACAATCAACATTCGGCATTGGCAAATGCTTGTTTAGAACTTGTTGAGGTACCTTCCGCCTCAGTTGCTTCACTCAGAAAAGTTTCTTTTTTAAGTAAAAAATAAGCCTTGTCTTGGGACTCACCCAGGCAACAGACTTTCCAACCCAGTTGCTTCACTCAGAAAATGTTTTTTTTTTTTTTTTTTTTTTAATTAAAAATAAGACTTGTCTTGGGATTTACCCAGGCAACAGACCATCCTGTCCACTCGTTTCACTCAGAAAATCTTTTTTTTTTTAATAAAAAAATAAACCTTTCTTGGAACTCACCCAGGTAATAGACATTCCCACCCCCAGTTGTTGCACTGAAAAGTTGTATAAGTTCTTTAGCTCTTCTTGGTACATACACACACAGGAACCAGCTTTTTGCTTTTGGTACACAATCAGGGGACACAAGACAGAGCACAGACCTTTAAACCTCATTCAATGTGTTTCCACACACAGTTCTTGCAAAAGTTTTTTTTTCTCTGTTTTTTTATTCTTTTTGTATAAATCCAGCTTGTCTTGGGGTATTACACCTACTGTAGGTCATGGAACTTCCCATCCAACCCGTTTCACATGTTCCCCCCATACAGTTCTTGCACAATAGTTTTTTAAATGTTTTTCTGTGCTTTTTTTTTTTTTCTAATAAATCCAACTTTTCTTGGGATAATACCCAGGTCAAGGACCTTCCCACCCTTTTCTCTTGTTTCCCCTTCTTGCTCAAGTTGTTTTTTTTTTATTCTTTTTGTTGTAATATCCAGCTTGTCTTGGGATACACCCAGTTCACGGACCGTCCCACTCCTTAGTTCCCACCCCAACATTTTTTTTCTGGCAGCAACTTACTGTTTTGGAAAAACACTTTGTCAGCTTCTAAATGACAATTAATCCTTTTTATCTGGGCAGAATGCCCCATTCTATTTCATCACCAGACCTTTTTAGCTTAGTACTCTGCGTTTTCATCCATTCGGCTGCTTCAGTGACTGCCATGTCACATTATGTCAGTGCCTGTTGCATCATTTGTTTTGTCATTTTTCAGTACTTTTCAATGATGCCTACCAACTGACTGCATCTTAACTCGGGTGCCACAGGCCTCGGCTGGTGTACACCTCCCCTCCGTTTCCCACTGCTGACACTGCACAAGTGTGTTTTGTTTTAAATCATTTTTTGGGGGGGGTAAACGGTTTCAGAACTGAATTTTTGAGAGTAATGGTGATCCTGTCTCACTGCAGCTCACTCATCCTCATCGTCGTCTGTTGGGTTCTCGTCAACTCCTCCGCAGCTCTTCCCTTGGCATACTCTCCTCACCAAATGACAGCCCCTCCTCATGATGCTGCAATGTCTCTCAGTCCCTCCACGTGAACCAGTCTCGCAAGAGCAGTGGAGGGATAAGGGGCACATGCACTAGACCACTAGGGATGACGTCTGCTCCAAAGGGACTCAGAAGGGGAAAAAAAGGCAAATGCCAGTGGCAAAGTGGCATAGAAGGCACTCTATGGCACTTTACTTATTTATTTATTTAATTTTATTTAACAGACTTTAGGATTACAACCTTTGAGTCAGGGACTCATTTACAAAGGCTCCGCATCAGAAAAAACAAATACAAACACTTAATACATCTAGACATAGAATGGCAGCTAAAGGTTACAGTTTTTTCAGTTATACAATATTGCAGAATCAAGAACAGCTATACATTGCATTGAACGTGTTAGCGAGAGCTGTATTTGACAGTTTTCAAGAGAACAATAAGTTTGCTGATAGAGGGAGGGAATAACAGGTTTGATATTTACAGCGAAGTAGAGAATTAGACAGATATCTTGTGAGTGCAGCCAAAGGAGGCATTTTTAATAGGCAATGTTTGGTAGCCCTATCGGTAGGAGCTCAGTGGTGGGGGGGATCCCGTAAGATGATAGATAGATGACCTGGCACTAGCTGGTACATTGGCAGCGCCATGAAGCGAGAATATGCTCTTTGAGGGCTGACTTAAAAGGTCCTTATTTGGAGATGGAGGAGACGTCGGAGGGGAGTTCGTTGTACCAGACTGGGGCCTTGTTTGGGAATGACCCTCGGGCTAAGGAAGTTCTAACCGTCGGGATGGACCACACCTGTCAGTTGGCAGTGTGGGTCTTCACCGAGGTGTGGGAGGATAGGAGAGAGGCAGAAACCCCCAAGGGGGTAAGCCCCAGGTGTATTTTCTTTGTGAGGAGACATGTTTAATAAAATAGCCTTTCATCCAGGGTGAGGAGATTTGTCAGGGCATATAAGGTACAAGTATGGGTACACTTGTCTGCCCAGAGAGAGTCTGCACACTTTGTTTATGGCCAGCTGGATTTTGTTAAGAGCTGTGTGGTCATCAGCCGAGTAGATAGTGAGCCCATAATTGACTAGGGAGAGGACTGAGGAGGTGACAGCCAGATTAAGGGCTTCTGGAGGTAGGCAATCCTTGTGCCAATACAATAGGCCTATACGGACATTTATGGCTGATGATAGTGTGTCAGTGTGTGAATGGAAGGAGAGGCTGGAATCAAATGTAAGGCCCAGGTATTTATTTGTATGGATCTGTTCTAGAGGAAGGAGAGAGTGGGAGAGGCTTGTTAGCTGTGCATTCTTGGCCTTATTCTGTCAGTGGGCAAACAGCATGGTCTTTGTCTTTTTTACATTGACCACAAGTCTTTGGTCTATGAACCAGTTTTAGTCTGATTAAATACGTGTTGGAGGGAGGACTGCAATACTGTGGGATCTGGATGCGAGGCAAAAAGAACCGTGTCGTCCGCATAGAGTAGTATTTTTGAAATATGTGTTTATATATTTGTGCAGTGCCCAGAGCCTCCAGGATTGGGCATCATTTAAATAAATTTTGCCTTGCCTTTGCCTAGGTTGCTGGAGCAGGAATTGGGCAAGGTGTTTAGGTAGATGCTGAATAATTTTTGCCACTACACTATAAAAGTGCACAGTGTGTGTGAGATTGTCCCACATGGAGGCTCAGAATTTGGGGGGAGGGGCTAAAAATAGCATGAATCATGCAATCCCCTCTGAATTTTAAGCCCAGAGTAATGACCATGCACATGGCATTGCGTGTGACACAGTGCAGTGTGACAGGTCACATAGCACAGTGCAATGACAGTCAAACATGCACAACACAGTGACAAGCCTTGCACATGGCATGGCACAGTGTCGATAGTGGACTTCACACAGCACAGTGGGAGCAGTGCACATGGCACCTACACTCTGCTCACCTCTGCTGCTGGCCACAGTCCTATGCAAGTACAGCCACTTGTATTATATTTGCATTAATACACTATCAACAAAGTTAATTTTATAAAACAAGTGACTACTTACCTGAGACAGAGGATGCAACAGAAGGTAAGTGCTACTGTCGGGGGATTGGCTGCATATGTTGAGGACAGCGGTCTATAGTTTTTTGAGCTTGCCTGAGTTATGTTCCCCTTAATTAAAACCAATTCCTTGGTGCCATTGTTTATTTCCCATTGGCTATAGCCTCCATCTCCAGCCAACCACACTCCATACAAATGGACAACCATGGACCAGCATATCTGTCCCTACCATAAGACTATCCTTCCAAGTCCCATCTACAGACCTGCCCCCCCCAAGCTGAGTAGCCTAGCTGGAGCTAAATCACCCCCAGATCCCGGACAAGCCTCTACCCCCAGGTGACCAACCCCAATGGACCAACCCCTTCATGCCCTAGACCAGCCACCCTGTTGACAATCTCCCTGCAGCTAGAGCACACCCCTCAACCATCTCAACAACTGGACCAACCTTTCTCCCACAAACCAGCCATTACAAAGATGATCACCCTCCCAAGTCCATATCACAGCCCCTGAACCCTCTCTACAGCTGGATGCCCCCTCACTCCAGACCACATATCACATATCTCAGCCACGGAAAAGCCACCCACACCATGCTGACCACTCTCCTCACAGCTAGAATACTCCCCCAGCTCACCACCCTCTCCCAAGCCAAGCACACTCCCTAGCCCACTACAGCCCCCGAAACTGCATTCCCACCAGCCAACAACCATTCCTACAGTGGGATATTCCTCCACCATACCACCCTTCCTGTCCACTGACCAGTGGCCCAAGCCCCCCCCAGTTGGAACCCCCTGTCCACCCTCCCAGCAACTATACCACCATTTCTGACCCTTGACCAGCCTCCACCAAGCTAAGCACCCTTTCTGCAGCTGGACTCCCTGGACCACCCAGTTTGCAGACAAGCCACCCACACCATACTGACCACTCTCCCTCCAGCTAGAACACCCCCCACCCATCTGCAGCTGGACCAGCTCCCCCAAGTTGAGCACCCTCTCTGGACCACTACAGCCCCTGAACCTGCATCCCCCTAGCCAACCACCATCCATACAGCTGGACTCTCCCCTCAATTGCTATTCTCCCCCCCTTCATGGACCAGCCACGCAACCCCCCCCCCCATACAACTGGAACCGCTCCACCTGACCACCATTTCTGCCCTTGGACCAGCTTCCACCAAGCTGAGCACCTCCCTGCAGCTGCCCCCTTGGAAACCACCCTGCCTGCATGAGAACAAGCCACCCACACCAATCTCCCTATAGCTAGAATACACCCCAGCAGATGACCCTACCTGCCGCTTGGTCAGCCTCCTAGAAGCAAAGCACCATCCCTGGACTACTAAAGCCCTGGAAACTGAATCCCTCCCCCCAGCCAACCACTCTCCCTCCAGCTGGACTCCCCGCACCACCAACATTCCCACCCACAGACCAGTTGCCCAACCACAAAACTTGAAAAAAAAGACTAGAATGGCTTCTTGGGGCACATAAAATGCTCTGCCATATGGCAACTAGCAAGACACGCTGCCTCAGATGGATTTCCACTAGCCTTTATTAGCTTTTAGCACCATGGTTGCCGCTTCAGAATAGCCTCAGCAATCACATACTAAGGGGGAGAAGTCACACTGAAGTCTCTGTGCATAACTCTGCATTCTCCCCCCACCAAAGTGACTTGCAAAGGGTCCCATTGTGAGTATGCTGCATCGAGGTACCGAAGCCTAGGCCCTCAATAAACTAAATATCCTACAAAAGGCAAGCCAGAGCACTTAACTGAGAAAGTTGCTCTCAGCCATAAAGAAGAATCTCTTAGCATCCACTCACTGACCCAAGATGGGGAGATACTGGTCCAGGTGCAGGGACAGTGGTGGGCTGGGGGACCTTCCTGGGGGCTGCTCCAGCACCAGTGCTCAGCTCGGGGGAGGTTGGTCTGGGGCTGGTAGAGCAGACCCATCCCTGGACCACCCTGCCCACAGACAAGCCACCCACACTGTGCCAGTCTCTCTCTCCCTCCAGCTAGAAAATCCTCCCTACACTGACTACCCTACCTGCAGCTGGACCAGCCTCCCCCAAGCCTGAGTTAAGCACCCTCCCTGGACTACTAAAACTCCCTAACCTTCACCCTCCTAGCCAACCATCCTCCCTACAGGTGAACTTCCCCTCCCACCATCACCCTTCCTGCCCACAGACCAGCCAGCCAATCACCCACAGGTGGCACATTCTCCTGACCACCACCCTCCCTGCAACTGGACAACCCTTCAGGTCATAGGACCAGCCTCGCCCAAGATGAGCAACCTCCCTACATCTGGACCAGCCTTTAACCCTATGCCAAGAACCTCTCTGCAGCTGGATCACCCCCATGCTCCCAGTAAAGCCTCTTCCTAGCAGACCACCCTACCTACAGCTGGACCACAGACCTCGGCCCAGCCTCCCTTCCCCAACTAGCCACACTTCATGCTGCTTGACAATCCTACAGAATGGCCCCTCCCCCGCATGCTGAGCACCTTCCCTGAACCACTCCACAGCCTCTGTACCTACATTCCCCAGCCACCCCCACAATAAGCACCCTGCCTGCTCATGGCCAGATGCCCCTTCAGCCAACCATCCTTCCTGCAGCTGAACCATCCTTCCTACCCCTAGACCAAAAAAAAAAAAAGAAATCTGAGCGCTCCCCTTGTCACCAAAGCTGTTGCTTGCTGCCGTACAATGGTACTTAGAAAACAAAGAAGAATAGGCAGACTATTCAACATGAAAATAAACTACTTTGTTACCAAAAAACGTGGTGCACTGAATTCACCTATGTGTCGCCCTTTGAATAGGGCTTCCTCAGGGTGGCAATCCCCCGGAGGAAGCCCTATTCAAAGGGTGATACATAGGGTATTTAGAGTTCCACATCTTTTTTGGCAATAAAGTATTTTATTTTCACGTTGGGTGCTCGGCTTTTTTTTTGTTCTGCCCCTAGACCTCTCTCCCCCAAACCGAACACCCACTCTAGACAACAGCACAGCCTCCTGAGTTGCATCTCACCCGCAGCTGACCATCCTCCCTGCTGCTTCCTCCTGCCAACCAGCCAGTCCCCTTCTGATCACTCTCTCTGCAGCTGGAACCCCCCCCCAGATTACTACCCAACCCCCAAATCTGCATCCCTCCAGTCGACCACTCTTCCTGCAGCTGGGAACTTCACAGCCACCCTTCATGAATCAGGACCACACTACCACCCCCATGACCAGCCTCTCCCGAGCTAAGCAACGTCCTTGGAACTCCCCAATATAGGACCTTGTACAAGTCATGGGGGGGCAGGAGAGAGCAAGCATACAGAGCTCTACACAGAGACTCAGGTGGGATTCTCCCCATCCCATATGTGACCTCTGAGCCTCTTTGAAAAGTAATAACATGGCACTTGTTGCGCCAAATAAAATTGTGGCTGTTGTGTTCCCCACTCACCAGCCCCTTTTCAATGTGCATGGGGGCCCAGGAGAACAAACTATCATGGGCAGGACCCCCTGTGTTCTGCGATTCTGCGGTTGCAGCAATGGCCACAGAAATCAGGGTTCACTGCAGAAATCAGTGCTGGAGGCAGAAATTGGGAAAACCAGCCAGACAGCTGCAGAAATGCCCAGCTGCAGCAGAGTTGGGGACCACAGTATACTAGAACTGAAGCAAGCAGGAAAGGAAGAAAATTGGAATGGAGAGTTATATTGATTTCTGCTATACATAAGTGAAATCAGGGTCACTGACTGAAGAACACTGCCACCCCCTGACTTGCTTGCATTTTTTAGTGTTTCCCCAAGAGAAAAATCAGGAGTCAACAAATCCTATAGACACTACAAGTTACACCCTCCTTCACTATTATAGGAAGACAATCCCCCCCAAACACACAGATTTGTATACTGCGCACAACATAGAGGATAGTGGATGGGCAACAGTGAACAACAACAACACTGTTGTTCATTTTGAGAGGTTGTCATGACAACCAAGAAAACCTCGAGAGCAAAGCTCGAGAGGTTTCCGGTTGGCATGAAAACCTCGATAAGTGTAACACAGTGTTGTTGTTTACTGTTGCATATCCACTGTCTTTTATAGTGTATGGGCAACACTAAACAAATTAGCTGTTGACTGCCTCCACAGTCGCGCTGTGATTTTGGTGACCCCCCCATGTCCGTAAATACACTGCACTCCCTCCCGTGCGATCATAAATATTTCAAAACAAATATGGCTGTCCTGCTGTGTGCCAGCCACTCTTTTAAAAAACAGCACCTACTGAGCTCCGATGAACTGCGGTGCCTGGTTTGTCGTCTCTATGATCCACGACTCGCGCATACACACAGAGGTCCGTGCTGTTGTACCATCGATGTGACATACTCACGATGGTACAACAACATCGAGACGTCACATCGATGGTACAACAACTCTAGGTAAAGTTAGATTTCGATGCAATACAACGTTCTAACATACACTATATGTTTGTTACAAGGCAGTTGGGTTATTCCTAGCTTTAAAAAAATTATAATCTAAAAGAACATTGATCAAACAAAAAAAAATGGCTTTCAAGTTGGAGTCTCTCTTTATATCTGCTAACTGTAAATATAAACCAGAAGAAATCCAAGCAGGTTTTGCCTTCTGTATAGTTTTAACTGAGTGTGCATGTCCTCCTCCAATTATAACCAAGGAAAACAGTAAAGGCCAACAATTTCCAGAAGAACAGATGAGCCTTCAAATTTGGGATGGGAAGGAAAAGTCCTTAAAAGAGAACACTGATGCCCATGGCTGTGCCAGGTTTCAGTTATTGCAGTTTAATATTAAGATTACATACTGTTAAATGACCTGCCGTTCCACTTTCTTTGTAGCAAAGTGGTGGCATGAAGCCAGTCAAAGGGTTAACTAAGACTTAATCCCCTTGAAGGTATGCTGTTTAACCACAATTTATCTGCCGCAGAATGTCCGCAGAATCAGTAGTTGTTCTGCCGCAGAAAGTATGAGGTCCTGCCGCAGAATGTAGGTGCACTTTGCCACAGTAAACATGGGACCCTGATCATGGGTGACTCCTGCACTGGTTACAGGGGACAAGTGCTTGATGTATGTTTAGCAGGATGCTTGTGCATGTCAATGCAGCCTTTTGTTGCTGATGTAGTCCTGAGATCACTCCCTGGCCCCGATCTGCAGTTTGAGAGTGCCAGGAGAGCAGTAAGATGAACGTCAAAGACTTCTGGCAGCCAGACATAGCTAGATGACCCAATGCAATAATGCATATTAGACAGTGAGGTTTACAAATTCACATTTCTGATTGGTTGGCTGCTACAGTACTTTATGCCGTGGGGTAATTTTTGCATAACCACAGCATAAAGTACCAGCTGCCAGCACATAGAAAGAACAGTACAAAGAAATCATTACACCCTCCCCGAGCAACCTGTAAATGCCGCCATCTTTGTTCCTCCTAACCGGCATCATTAAATGTGAGCCACTCGCCCACTCACAGTTTCGGCTATAATGACTGTCTCATGGCACTCAGCTCATTCATGTTGCAGCCAGCTCTCTCGCTGTAGGTTACACAGCCTTGCACTCTCAGCCACACCTCACTCTCTCTTCACCACCTTGCAATTGCCTGCCCAATCACAATTACAGGGGCATGAGATGGACTTCTGCCATGCAAGAACGAACCAGTTTTGTGTAGGGGGAAAGATATTTGATAAAAATCAGTATAAACAATTAAAAACTCTTTTTCTTCACTTATTTTGTGTAACTGACATGTTTACACTAATTGTATAATTGGAACAATCCAGAACAGGGTGTGGGTTGGGCTGGGATTTACCCCCACTTTGCATTGTTGGTCATTCGCTGCCAGGCATTGGTAAATCCCAGCCCAACCCACAACCTGTCATAAATTATTCCTTAACTAATGGCAACCCTTCAGAGGCAGTGTGTTTTTGCCATCCAAAAGATGGCAGCTCACTTCACGTGCCCCAGAAGGGGGTGTTCCCCTTCTAGTTTTTCTTTTGAGTTCTGTGCCCACAGAACTAGAAAGAAAAATTAGACTGGCAATGCGCCATCATGGAGCATGTAAAGCACGCCACCATATTGTGGATGTCACTAGCCAGAAGTGGGCTTATTGACATCCATATGATTTAGGAGGCACAGTGAGTTTCAGCAGCATTTTTTACCTTTAAAAGTAGTCCCGTGTTGATTATGGAGCTTCTTGTTGCTTTACATTGGCTTCTGTGTTACCAGGAGCTTTGCCTATTCACCTTAACAGCAGAATATGTTTAAAAAGTACCGGCTTAATAGACTGATGGTGGGTGGCTGGTATCTGATCTGTGTGCACACACTGCATCATATAGTCACTGTTTCTATGACGGTTTCATCGGTGTTGTGAGTAGGGCTCAAGGCTGTCATTTAGCGGATGAGGGCCGGGAGTAAATAGCATGTGCTTAGCAGGCAACAGCTAGGAATGGGGGTTTGGTTGCTAAGGGGGAGCTGGTGTCTTAATGCAGGTTGGGGTTTTGGCAGCTGGTAGGGGGTGGGATTTGGGGAGGGGCACTGAGAGAGAAGAGAAAACTGTACAGGTGGCTCTGAAAGAGTGGTGCGGGCCTAGGGCTGCCTTTTTTCATTATTATGTTGGAGGCAGTATCGCGTAGTGGTTAAGGGCGCTGAGTTGCAGACCTGGGTTTGAATTCCATCAGTCACCACTTGCATACTGTGTGACCTTGAGCAAGTCACTTAACTTTCCTGTGCTCCCAGGTCGCACCTGGAAACAAATTATGGCTTAGTGTGCCTTTCCTGGTTAAACAATTCCCCTTTCCTTTATGTTTTCTGACACTTATTTTCTCTCTCTCTCTCTCTGCAGTCTGTCCCCTTTTGCTCTCTCTCTGATCTGTCACCCTTTGCCCTCTCCTTACCTCGGTCCCATCATCTGATGCCCCTCCCCCCAAGGACAGCATCCACTGGCAGGCTTGATCCTCCTCCCCTGCCGACCTTTTGAGACAGGGTGGAGTTATGCAGCTGGAAGGGAGCCAGGATGAGACTTGGGGGCTCAAAGGCTGTTTTTAAAACACCAGAGAAGAGGTCTCATACTAGGATCGAGAGGCTAGGGTTGTAGTGCTAGTAGTTGGGAGGGCTGAGAATGGGACATTGCTTGTTTGTACTGGGATTGGGAGAGTTGGGATTGCAATTATCAGTGCAACTGGTGATAGAGGTGTGTGTGTGTGTGTGTGTGTATGTGTATGAAGAAGCTTTAGTCAGCAGCCAGTTTTTCAAAAGGCCGGTTTACACGGCCACATTTGCACTGCGACAACCCAAATGCTTGGGTTGCTACAGTGCAAATGCAGCCATGTGGACACTTACCCAATCACGGAGAGTCAGTCCTTGCTCTCTCCTGGAGTCACTGCAGAGCTAGGGACACATTTGGGAGCAAGTGGTGTAAACAGCCATGTAGACAGACTACTGCTTGCTCTGATGCAAAATAGGTGCTCCCAGCTTCCCACTCTACCCTCTTGTGATGCTGTCCCTGAAAATCTGGAACTTTGGGACAGCCTTTCAGACAAGCCAGCACCCAAAATACTATACAGAAAATAGAAAAACTGCTCTACTGAATAACGCCTGCCTTTTGTTTTCCTACTGCACAACTGCCAACAGCAATGGGTATTATGGCATGCTGCAGATTGAGGAAGAAAGAGCTGTATGGTGAGTTGGGGACTGTAAGAACTGCATACAGTAGTGGGCAGGGGAGGAGGGAGGGTAGCCTGTGCTAGAGTCCCCAGTCTGACACATCACTGCAATGTCACCAAACAACCCACTGCCCCCAGACTCACAGACTCTCTCCAGCAAGGTTTGAATCCATGCTGAGAGAGGCCATGTAAATGTGTCACCAGGTCAGCGTGGAAGGTGGGGGCAGCTCCAGAGCAGACCACAGCTTGAATCGCAGCAGCCGTGTAAGCATGCCCAAAGACTGCATTTGTGCATCTTGCATGGTGGGTTTGTGTGTTGGTGTGCAAGGCATTCTACTGATGTGGATGCAAAATTAATTATATTTGAGGGAGCACTTACGACCAATCGGAGTGTTTCTTTAATCTGTGCATTAGACACATTCTGTGAAGAGTCTCTCACACGCAGCTGCCCTTGAAATTGGCAGCTTTGGATAAGGTTTTATTTAAATAATATATTATTGATCGAATCCAATCAATATTCTATTAATACGGCCACTGAGACCACTCTTACGGTTGTAAGAGTTGTTTCACTTACATTCTTAGAATATCAGAACAGCTCCCCTTCAGTTTGCGGTTCTCATACCCTAAGAATTTGCATGAGAACACTCTTACAACCATCAGAGAGGTCAAAGTGGTGATATTAACATACACCAGAATATGGAACTAAAATGTAGTGGATGCAGCATTCTAAGATTGTATCTGCCCAAGACGGCAGCTGTACATCCCAGTCCCGAATGTAAGAAATGCTTACAAGTGGTAAAACTGGTTTGCCTTCTGGTGCAAACTCATACTAGTATTGTTTTAGCACAAAAAAAAAAAAAAACAGTCATGTTGCCGGCCTCCTGGCACAGTGGAAACACTGCCACTTGTGGCACCGACCCAAGTTCGGAAGCGAGCTTGGAAGTCGAAAGGTTGTCCAGAAGAGAGGAGGACTGAGCATCTCAGAGACCACTCTCCTCCTCTGGAAAGGGGTGGGACGACTGGGACCAGTGCCTGGCATTAGCCTGGCTCCTAGTGGTGGCTGCAGGTTGGCACACCAAGACCTCACACAAGGGAGGAGTGGAGGCAGGGCAGACAACCGGCATTCTGCATACAGGAGATTGTGCATTAACGCCATAGATGCTAGAGCCTGCATATATCCCCACGTAAGGGCCTGAAACCCCATCTCATGCTGAGGCCTGCATCCACTCCCCACACAGGGCCCTGCAATCCCTTGCCCTTCCCTCATGCATGGGCCTTCAACAACCCTTCCCACACAAGAGCCTGCAGCCCTACTCCCCAGCACTTGCACCAACCCAAGTACACTGGACCAAACCGGTTTAAAAAAAGTGGTGGCAGTGCAATATGAATGACCCAGGCATGCCTTGCTGTATGGCTCATCTCAGTTGGTAAGTCCTGGGAAAACGTGGTGTGATCAAGGGGTGCAGCGGGAAAAACCTGTAAGAGGCCCAAGGGCCAGACAGGAGTCAGGAGCACAAATACCAAGTTTAATTAACAAACAAAACAAAACAGAAAAAAACTTCACCCGGCCACCATCTAAGGGTTTAGTCTTAAACCTCGACACGTGACACTGCTCTTTGCTAAATGCACAGCTGCTGCTGTGTTGTGACACGTGTGCTGCTGCCACAGTGCTGTGCCACCTGTATTCCCAACACAGGGTCTATTTATTTATTTATTTATTTAGTTTTTGTTGACCAGGTAAGGTGTGCTAGCCATAGCAATAACTATTTTCAGGCACGACCCAGGAGTTTACAGAAAACAAAACATTTGTTTAACAGAACATTTGTTTAACAAAGGCAGAACAATCCTAAACAGTAAAAGCTTAGACAACAGTAATACAGTATAGGCAGGAGAAAGACAGTAAGTACAATTGATTCAACAATAGTGTATAATATAGAACGATAAGAAAGCAAATACAGTGAATAAAGCCATTTGGCAGCAAATTCAGGAAGCGAAAGTGGGGTGAGATATTATAAGAACAAATACCATTATGATAGCCATATTGGATGGATATAGGAGAGTCAGGAATTGAAAGGGGTGGGGATGCAATAAAAAAGGGGGGGATAGGATAGGAAAATAGGGCAAGGTAAGGGGATGAGGACTAGATGTAATAAAAGTAGGGCAAGGAGCTGAATGGAGGAAAGTACAGTGCTTAGTTGTTGAGGTGGGGGTGCATAGGTTAGGAGAAAATTACGGGCTAGGGGGGTTTGAAGCAGGAATCAGTGAGATGGTCACGTAGCAATTTCTTGAAAGAGGCATGGGATGGTGCTAGCCGTATAGCTACAAGGAGGGAATTCCAGTGATGGGGGGGCATAACAGGAGAAGACGCTAGCGACTTTGGAGGAGTGGTGTTGGGGGATGAGTACGGGGGCCTTTGCAGTCGAGTTTAGACCATATCTGGATGTCTGGATGAGAAAAAGTTCCACCAAGGGCTTCGGTGTTTGGTTACGGATTATATTATCTATGATTGAGCCGTACGCAAATTTTCTGGAGGCATCCGGAGAAAGCCACCCTAGTTCGGCATATAGGAGGCATATGGTGTTTCATCCGATGTTTGCCTGTCGGGGTGGGAAGAAAGAAGTGTATGATTCAGAGAGCCAATGGGAATGGAGATAACAGAGTGGGTGGAGCCACTGGGTATTTAAAGGTGGCCTGGGGGGGGAGAAAATTCTGTTTAGAACAGTAGCAGCAGTGAAGAACACCCTAAGTATTACATTAACTCACTGCAATACCTAGGCTAAAAGACTAATTAAGTCTGCAAAATTTGTTTTAAATCTATTACACAAAAAGCTCAGCAGTAGTATGAGCAGGCAGCCTTGCATCAGCAGTAAGCCGAGCAGAGCGCAAGGTTCAGTTAGATGTTTGCCGTTTGAAAATGTCACCGAAAGTATTTGGAAATTCAACTGTGCTCTGGCAGGAATTTGCTTACTGGGTAGCCAATTTGTAGCACAAGCAGCGGGGCTCCTAGCAGGTCCAAAACGGCGGCAGTGGCAGTGTTCCATGTTGATTTCCAGGAGGCTTTACTCCTGGGATCCTACTTCGGCTTTTCTTGGTGGGATTCGAACAGTGATGGCGGCGGCTGCTGTGGAGAGGTCCTGCTGCCTGCAGCAGCTTCCAGCAGGAGCCCGGTTGGGTGAAGGAGTGCTCCAGGTGGCCAATTTGTGGAGCTGAGCAGCGGGGCTCCTAGCAGGTCTGAAACGGTGGCAGTGTTCCGTGCTGATATCCGGGAGGTTTTACTCCTGGGATCCTACTTTGGCTTTTCTTGGTGGGATTCAAACAGTGGTGGCGGCAGCTGCTGTGGGGAGGTCCCACCACCTGCAGCAGCTTCCAGTGGGAGCCTGGCTGGGTGAAGGAGTGCTCTGGGTGGCCAATTTGTGGAGCCGAGCAGCAGGGCTCCTAGCAGGTCCAAAACGGCGGCAGCGCAGTGTTCCGTGCTGATTTCCAGGAGGCTTTACTCCTGGGATCCTACTTCAGCTTTTCCTGGTGGGATTCGAACAGTGGCGGCAGCTGCTGTGGGGAGGTCCCGCCGCCTGCAGCAGCTTCCAGCAGGAGCCCGGTTGGGCAAAGGAGTGATTCAAGGGCGGTACCACACTGTGCTGTGCCACATGCAGTGCCATCACTACACTGTGGGCCATAATGTAGGACTCTGGACACAGGGTTCGAGACTGCAATGCACTGAACTGTGCCTCCTGTATGGCTGTTGCTGCACTGTGACATGTGTACTGCCACCACTGTACTTTGTCACATGCACAGCTGCCACTGTGCTGTGCCATTCGCACTGCTAACACAGGGTTTAAGGGAAGGACTGCACAGTGCTGTGCCACATGCACTGCTGCCACTGCACTGTGGGTCACAGTGTGGAACCCTGGACAGAGGATTTGAGGGAGGGAATGCACTGCACTATGGAACATGTACGGCTGTCACTGTAGTGTGCCAAATGCACTGCCATCATGCTAAGGGGTGATGTCACATGCCCTGCTGCCACTGCACTTTGCAACATGCATTCCTACTGCTGCACTACGCAACATTTGTTGCCAACATCATGTTCAAGGGAGTGACTGCACTGTGCCATGGCTGTGGCTGTTACTGTACTGTGACATGTGCACTGCCCCCACCACATTTTGTCACATACACTGCTGCTTCTGTGGTGACACATTTATTGCTGCCACTATGCTGTGCCATGTGAATTTCCAACATGGGTCAAGAGAGACTGCACTGTACCACATGCACCGCCTCCACTGAACTGTGGGCCACAGTGTTGAACACTGGATAAAGGGATTGTGGGATGGAATGCACTGCGTCACATGTATGGCTGTCACTGCACTTTGCCACATGCAGTGTTGCTGCTGTGCTGTGCCATGTGCATTGCCAACAAAGGGTTCATCCCCATGTGGGGTGTCTGGTCTGTGGGTGGTAAGGACAGCCAGCTCCAGGTAGGGTAGAGTCTAGTCTGGGTAGGGTTACCACCTGCCTGATGTTCACATGACAGTCCTGATTTGGGCAGCTGTATCCTTCAAAAAACGTAAAAAAATACATGTCCCGACCTTATGTAGTAGTAAGTAGTAGTAAATCATGTTTTATTCATAAGAATAAAGGATATGTTCAATTGAGCAGAGCTCATTTCCAGTGAAGTTCCTTATCAAAATACAAACAAGTTACACATTAATACAGAACATAAGGACATATTACACAACACATTATAAAGAAACAATAAAACAGATCAAGCACAAAAATCAGTAACAAAGTGCTAGCAGTTATTGCAGGTTGTATTATTATTTAATCTAGATGTGCACCATGTCATTAATTATGCATTGTCGCTTTTGGTTCTGATGCTTCTCAAATCTAGTGGGATTTATTCCATAAATTAATTCCCCCAAAGGGAACAGATGTTCTACCTATGTTCAGGTTACAATTAATCGAGGCAAATTGAGTTCCAACAGAAGTCCTCAGACCCTCCTTTGCCTTTCTAACTTTAAAAAGATCAATAATATAACCAGGGATCTCCTTATTCCATACTTTAATCATAAACTGTAATAAATGTAGATTTCTTCTTACTGAAGGTTTACACCGATTCAACTCCCTGAATAACATACACCTAGGAGTTCTATAGGGTGCATCCAACACGAAACAGGCCATTCTACAAAATATCAAGTCTACTTTATTTATGTACAATCCAACAGCCCCGTCATAGAACAGGTCTCCATAATCCATTACTGGAAATAAAAGAGAGTTAACCACACTTAATCGCACCGCTCTGATCATAAATCTTTTGTATCTATTCAAAGCACCTAACTTTTTATTCATACTGCTTACAAGGAAATCTATATGGGAGTCCCAGCTCAGACAAGACTCTAACCAGACACCAAGATATTTATATAAGTCAACTTGCCTAATGGCAGTACTGTCAAAGGTGTTAATGTCCAAATGGAGATCCCTGTTTTTTTATTATTCATATTTATAAATAAAAGTGTTTGCGTTTTTTGGTGCTTAGGGTAAGATGCGCTTCTTAAAAAAAGCCTGTGCTTCATCAAAGGCCAATTGCAACCTTGTATTAATTAAATCTAACGTGGTCCCTGCTACATACAATAGGGTGTCATCTGCGTACAGATGACACCAGACATCAGTTAATGTAATCTTAAATTCATTCACATACCTGTTAAATAACAGAGGCCCTAAAATAGAACCTTGAGGTACTCCACTTTTCATTTTCAATATGTCAGATTTATAAGGACACACTTACACAAACTGGCTGCAGTCCATCAGGTAAGAAGAAAACCATTTAACCGACTGGGGGGACAAGCCGATCTCACTGAGTCTGAACAGGAGCACCCTAGGTTAAAGGTGTCAAAAGCCTTTGAAAGATCAATAAACAAGGTACCTACCATTAACCTCCTGTCCAGACACAGCTGAAGATTGCTTACCACCCCTGTCAAAGCTGTTTGTGTACTATGAAGCGCCCTTATAGTTTATTTATTTATTTAGTTATTCAGAAAAAAACTTTGAGCACAAGCTCTTTTACAAAGGTTCCACGTCATAGATTGCAAAACAAAGTACAGTAGGAGAAAGCAGAGGTACATTACAATGAACGATACAGCTTGGATTCAAAAATATTTTCTAACTTTCCTCTAAATGTTGCAGAAAACCATAATACCTTAACTAAAATACCTTAAAATGATAAGAAACAATAGAAACAACTAAAAAACTACAACACTTAGTCTTAATTTGATTATTTAGGGAAAACAAGTCTGTTGCATTGGTCAAGGTTACATACTGTCCTGTGAGAAATTATGTTTCAGTAAGAAATGTCCCACTCTGAGTTTCTTAAAAGGTGGTAACTCTAGGTCTGGGCGATGGGGGTAGTTCAACTCCACGGATGGTGCTTATTCTATCCACTGCAGCCAGTTACCCAGTTTGGGGGTTCATGGAGCATGAGACATATACTGGGGGTGAGGCATGGACAGGGGAGGCATGGGAGACTCAGAATCTAGAACCATCGCCAAGGAGGATCAAGCATGGTCCTCTGTGGGGCTGGCCACCCTTTTTTTCCAATTGTTTAACCAGGAGTAGCACACTAAGCTGAAAGGTTGTTTACAGGTGTGACCTGGGAACACAGGGAAGTTAAGTGACTTGCTTAGGGTCACACAGTATGCAAGTGGGGGCTTTGGGATTCAAACCCAGGTCTCCAGATTTGCAGGTCAGAGCCTTAAACCACTGTGCTATATACTGCCTCCCTAAATTGACATGGTACAGAGGGCAAACCAGTCCATGAGATTGTTGCTTCAAAGAACGCAATTTCTGCCTATTTTTGGTATACCTACAACACCATAATCTGTGTTATCTGAGGTGGACTTTTGGTTATCAATTTGTAATAATAATAATAAAGTTTATTTATATAGCGTAATTTAAAATTATCAATGCGCTGTACAGTAAAACAATAAAAGCAGGATAAAAAGATAAACTATAATAAAACAAACATTAGAAGACTATACATTCAGTGATACTTCTTAAACATAGTCCCCAAAAGCACAATGAAATAAATTACTTTTTGAAGCCATCTTAAAGCTCTCCATGGTCTGGCACTCTTGAATCCAACTAGGTAGAGAGTTCCACAGCATCGGGGCTGCATACATAAATGCTCGAGCACCAGAAGTTTTCAGTCTAACCCTGGGAACCTCTAGCAATCCCTCATTGGCTGAGCGGAGGGGACAGAGGGGGCAGTAAGGAACCAGGAGCTGTTGCGGGTAGCCCGGACCCTGTCCGTGCAGGGCCTTATAGGTCAGTAAACTGACCTTGAAGGTGATCTGCCAATGAACAGGCAGCCAGTGCAGTTCGCGCAGCACAGGGGTGATATGACTGACCCGAGACACCCAAGTCAGTAGCTTGGCCACAGCTTTCTGCACCAGCTTCAAGCAGCAGATATCAACCCCTGGAAGCCCTAGGTAGAGGGAATTATTTATTTATTTATTTGAGCTCAGAGCTCTTTTACAAAGGTTCCACGTCAAACAGTGACAATGACAAGAATAACAAACAGTTTATATACAATACTCGAATAGTGGGTAGCTAGTATACAATAAGGTTACAATGTCATTCATAGTACCAATGGTGATGGTACAGCGTCAAGAGCATTCGACTTGGGTAAAGGACAGTGTTTGTATGTAGCGAAGGAGATAAAGAGGTATGACACCTAGTGTGAGAGTCTGAGGAGGAGTCAAGGTGAAGGGGAGGGGAGACTGGGCGGCCAAAAGAAGTGGCTTTGTCTAGGAGGTTGGGAGGTGGTGCTAGTAGGTTGGTTATAAGATTGATCCAGTGGGAAAAAGGCACAGGGGGAGAGGAAGGCAGAGGGGATTGGGTAAGGGGGAAGAGTGGGGGTAAAAGGAAGGGGAAGGAGAGTGTGGGTGTGGCATTATGGGTGTTACATTAGTCAAGACGCAAGGTCACAAGGGCGTGGATCAATGCTGGAAGGTCACAAGATGGAACAAGGTGCTTAATCCAGGCGATGTTCCTCAGATGGTAAAAAGAGGACTTGACTACTGCTGACACCTGCACATGCAGTGTCAGCCCCTCGTCAAAAATCACCCCCAGATTATGCACCTGAATGAAGGGCACAAAATGGTTACCTCCAAGGCAATGCCCAGAGGCAGACCGTGCCCCTGCCCTCTCTATCCCGTGACCCGAGATCTACCAAAATAACATTTTGCAATAAACTTCATTTGGTTGTTGAGTCATATGCTATGTATTACTGTCATACAGTATTTAAGTAAGCACTGAGGCCAGATGAGAGGGGGGGGGGGAATGGCTAGTCCTTGGGCAAGAAGGGTGGTCGGAAGGGGGGCAGATTTAGGAAGGATGATTGACAAAAGGACCAGGCTAATTAGGTATCTGTGTATGGTTGTCATTGCACTGTGCCATGTGCCCTGCCATTGCTGCACTGTGCCACATGTACTGCTATCATTGCACTGTGCTACCTGTACTGCAGTGCAACATGTACTGCTGTCACTGTGCCACATGTGCTGCCTTCACTGCACTGTGCCATGTGTACTGCTATCATTGCACTGTGCTACCTGTACTGCAGTGCAACATGTACTGCTGTCACTGTGCCACATGTGCTGCCTTCACTGCACTGTGCCATGTGTACTGCTATCATTGCACTGTACTACCTGTACTGCAGTACCATCACTGTGCCTCATGTGCTGCCTTCACTGCATTGTGCCATGTGTACTGCTGTCACTGTGCCACGCGTACTGCTGTCACTGCACTGTGCTACCTGTACTGTAGTGCCATCACTGTGCAACATGTACTGTTGTCACTGTGCCACATGTGCTGCCTTCACTGCACTGTGCTACGTGTACTGCTGTCACTGCACTGTGCTATCTGTACTGTAGTATTGTCACTGTACAACATGTACTGCTGTCACTGTGCCACATGCGCTGCCTTCACTGCACTGTGCCACGTGTACTGCTATCATTGTCCTGTGCTATCTGTACTGCAGTGCCATCACTGTGCAACATGTACTGCTGTCACTGTGCCACACGTGCTGCCTTCACTGCATTGTGCCACGTGTACTGCTATCATTGTCCTGTGCTATCTGTACTGCAGTGCCATCACTGTGCAACATGTACTGCTGTCACTGTGCCACATGTGTTGCCTTCACTGCATTGTGCCATGTGTACTGCTATCATTGTCCTGTGCTATCTGTACTGCAGTGCCATCACTGTGCAACATGTACTGCTGTCACTGTGCCACATGTGCTGCCTTCACTGCATTGTGCCACGTGTACTGCTATCATTGTACAGTGCTATCTGTACTGTAGTGCCATCACTGTGCAACATGTACTGCTGTCACTGTGCCACATGTGCTGCCTCATGCATTGTGCCCACGTGTACTGCTATCATTGTCCTGTGCTATCTGTACTGCAGTGCCATCACTGTGCAACATGTACTGCTGTCACTGTGCCACATGTGCTGCCTTCACTGCATTGTGCCACGTGTACTGCTATCATTGTCCTGTGCTATCTGTACTGCAGTGCCATCACTGTGCAACATGTGCTGCTGTCACTGTGCCACATGTGCTTCCTTCACTGCATTGTGCCACGTGTACTGTTATCATTGTCCTGTGCTATCTGTACTGCAGTGCCATCACTGTGCAACATGTACTGCTGTCACTGTGCCACATGTGCTGCCTTCACTGCATTGTGCCACGTGTACTGCTATCATTGTCCTGTGCTATCTGTACTGCAGTGCCATCACTGTGCAACATGTACTGCTGTCACTGTGCCACATGTGCTGCCTTCACTGCACTGTGCCACGTGTACTGCTGTCACTGCACTGTGCTATCTGTACTGTAGTGCTATCACTGTGCAACATGTACAGCTGTCACTGTGCCACATATGTTGCCTTCACTGCATTGTGCCACATGTACTGCTGTCATTGCATCGTGCTACATGTTCTGCATTAACTGGACTGAGCCACGTGTAATGTCATCGCTGTGCAACATGAACTGCCATCACTGTCAGCTGCTCCACGCTGCCTGCTGGGGATGTGGGGTGGTAGAGTAAGGCAGGCAGCTCCACAGTCCGTGACCACCAAGCAGGGCGAGTGAGTTGGGGACAGAGAGAGGGAGGTGTGTTTTTCTTGACTGCCAGAAGTCATACTATGGGACCCTGGGCAGCACTGTAGCAGCAGTTCTCTGCTGTGGATCTTCTGCTCCCTGGCCCTCTCCCAACCGGGGGGGGCAGGTAGAGGGGCACTGAAGCAGTGGCTTGCGTGTGTGGGAGGGGGCTCACTGCCAGTCTATTTGAGAGGCAGTCCAACGCAAGGGGGTATCTGGTCTGTTGGAAGGAGGTTTCCAGCTGTACTGGGGGATGGAGGATCCCCAGAACAGCAGCAAAGATGGGCAGAAAGTTTTATCTTTCCAGTCATGTAACCAAACTTAACCAGCAAGGACATCAGCACCACTAAGCTGTAATCCGTCTTTCTACGTTTGTGACACTATGACCACTTGCATCTATCCATCAGAGGAAGACTATCCTTGCTACTTTAGTGACAAAGGTCAGATTCAGGTTTCCTCACTACCACATTTTAGTAATATGAGGTCATTTAAGTTAAACCCTGTTGTATCAAAAGCTTGAAACATCACAAATATTCACAGCATGTGGTATTGTATATATGTTTATACAAATATAACATTACTTTGCACATTTTTTCCATCGCGTTTCAAGTCTCCTGTCTATTGAAGCTAAGGTAACAGTTAAGTGCTTTTAACACAGCGAGACGTTTGACTGGGTTCTTTAAAAATCTGAAATGAGAAAAAGCAATTCATTTTGGTGCCTCCGTATTTTTTCTGCTAAAATAAGAAACACTATCTGTTGTAGCTGAGATAATAGCTCAGACATGCTCTAGGTGCTCACCCCAAGTCGTAGTAAAAGCAGCAATGTCTCCCAGGTACTTGGTCCTCAGCTGTTCTGTTCAGTCATTCTCTGGTTACTTCAGTATGTGTGTCTTATCTTTACTCTTTTTTGTTTCTGCACTGTGCTCTTTCAGCTATAGCTTTGTTTTTTAATTTTTTGCTCTCCCTTCTCCTTCTCTTTTCTCATCTTTTCACTGTGCCCTTTCTTTCTGTACTGTACTTTGTCTCATTATCGGCAGCTTGATGTTTCATAGTCTCACCTCTGCTTAGCACATTTATCCGTGTTTATTTCCTAGGTGATGTTTCCTTAGTCTTCTTTACTCTCCTTCCTCTGCCCTTTCATCCTACGCATTCCAAGTCTCATCTTGTCTGTACTTCTTTCTGCCAGCTCCTGCTTCGAGCTCTCACCTTTTTCTGCCGTGAAAGCGGTGATCCTGCCACACCACCTTTCATGTTCCTTCAAGACTCTTCTGAAGCTAAAGCGAAAATACCTCAAAACTGTGCCACCACACTGCTGCTTGTGAGCCTGCAGGACCTGCTGATGCAAAACTTGAAGTGTCCAATAATCATGCCTTGAAGGGCTCCCAGGGGTTCTGAATGTAAGCAGTGTTCCCCATTCATTATTTTAGTGTGATGGGCCACTACCCTATATTTCTTACCACCACTATATGTTTGTAGTCATCAGCCTAAAAAATTGCCTTTTACCACCATCCTTTATTGGCAATAAATTCTGTAGTTCTCACTTCGTTTTGGCACAAACTACTTCAGTTTAGGCTGTGACAGCAGCAGGAGCTGTTAAAAATCAGTTGTTTCTCCTCAGAAACTCACAACTGACCCAAGATCAAACTGTCAACCCCAGAATGTTTAGTTTGAATCTCGACACCTCATTGGTCCACCTTAGTCTCCAGCTCCACGTTCTGCTTGGATGTTCTGCATTGCATCTACTAATAGGATTCCACGCTGTCTTCAAGCAGACCTCGGCAAAGATGGCCACCCCCAGACAGTACTTGCTCATCTCAGTCCATTATAAATAAAAGTACAACATGTTGGCAGCATCTGGCTGCATGGCTAGGACCCTCCTGCTCCCATCTGGTGGACGCTAGGTGCAGGGGGCACTTTGGGGAGAACAGGAGCTTTGTCAGAAGCTCCATTTTGGTGGGCTCCCCAGGAGGAGCTGTGTCTAAAAAAGGCAGTTTTGGCACTATACATCATGGGACTTGTACTCCCAGCAGATGCCATGTTGTCCCCTTACTCCCAAACCCACTAGAGGCATGGATTGGGTCAGGGAGCCTTTCTAAAGTTTTAATTTTATTTTGGGTCCCCCCAGCACCCTTTTGTTGTCCGGTGGGGCTAGGGAGAGGAATGGAAAAGCGGTGTTTCTGCCGCATCATCTGGTGGGTGCTTGAGGTGCCAAGAAACAGTCTGCAGCCTTTCCCTGCTTCCTGACCCATTGTACAGCAGTTCAGGGGACGGGGGAGCAACACAAGTGTGCGGCTCACTGGCTGCTCCTTATCAGGTGCTTGAGGCGCTGAAATTGTCTGGTGTGCTCCCCAGCCCTGGCGGCAGTCCAGGATTAGGGCGGGGGAGCAAGGAGGCTAAACGGCTCACTGGCCGCACTGAAGAGGTGCTAGGAGGCGTCGGAACAAAGTCAATGTGCTCTGTGGCCCTGGTGCAGTCCAGGAGTGGGCCAGGGAGCGAAGAGTGAAGCAGGAGGCATATTGGGAGAGAGGAGGGCCCCAAGGTAAGCTCCCGACTTGGAAGGGGAGGTTTACAGTCTCCCCCCACTGAAATCCTTGGCATCCTCATCGAGGCCTGAAACATCAAACATTGCAATGCAATACATTAAATGTTATCGAATACACCTGACACCTAACCAACATTAGCATTACATTTCTTTAAATACAGGGCATGCACTGTAATGATTACTTTCCCACCATGGTTTACATGTGTACCTTTCTATTATGACTTGTTGGCAGCACAAGGGGGGCAGCAATAGTGGGCTTGGCAGCAGATTAACCCTTTTATGTATCACACTGACCGGAGAAGAGGGACACCAGGGACATCATAAGTGCATTTTACTCTGTGCTTGACTTCTCTACCAGAGTGGCGGGGTACTACAAGCTCCTCGGAAATGATTTGATCAGGATCATTAAGGGGTTCTGCACACTCAGCCACAGGGGGTTCAAATCTTTCAATGCCCTGGATTGGCTCTATTACTGGAGTCTCAACATTCCCTGCATCTGGAACACAGTTCATGACCGTGGACCCAGTGTCAGTAGGAACAAAGGGTACTGCAACCAGATTCAGTGGCTTGGAATGATTCGCATTACTCCCTCCAGTTGCTGAAAGTGGACAGTCCATGGGATATGGTACAGGATGATAGTGATGTGATATCGGACAAATGTAAGGTTCTTCATCCTCGGAACTACTGCATCACCGGGGGGGGGGGATCAGGTACTGGCGGTTGAACTTGACTGTCTTTTTTTTTTTTGTACTTTCTATTTTTCCCTCCTCTTCCCTCCAACTCTGGTCTCCTCGGGAGCACCTACAAGTCTTCCCTCTATGGTCCGCTCCACCTGGAGCAACCCTCCTTTGCCCATGTAGCCTCGGTTTACTCCCTGGGCAGGGACGAGGTGGGTCCCAACACCCTGAACCTCTCTGGTGGCTTCAGGAGGGAGGGTGCCAGAGCAGCGGCCACAAATCAAGTGCAAGCTCTGGTGCTCCTTCTCCACCTGAGCTGGACAGGCATGTTCCTCTGTTCTAGGGAGTGGTAAGCGCCCTGACGTCAAAGCATTGCCACCACCGTCTGCCACTCTCCCCCCCTTCTCTACGCTCCAGTGCTTGCTGTGCCTCCGGCTTCCACCAGAGGCTAGCCAAGTGCTGAGCAGGATCCCCCCCTCCTCTCTCTTCCCAGGAGAGGAGAGGAGAGCTGTCCTCGGATACTCGTCCCCTCTCCCTCCCTACCCGACCCAAATGGCGGGCTCGTTCCAAACCCGGGTTGCCGGCGTGGTGCGAGGTGTGGCGTCCAGCGCCTCAACCCTCAGCACCACCGGGCCAGCTAGACTGTGTCTTTTATGCCTTATCTCATTTCTAGTGATTGGTCTCCGTGCAGGTGAGAGAGGTACTGAATTAACATCTTCTGGCAACAGCTGACCAATTGGCAAGAGGTGGTTTTGACGCAGCATTTTAACCACCAAGTTTCCTCTTTCCATTCTTAATCTGTATACTGGCAAATTTGGAATCTGTTCCACAATTACATAAGGATCAGGTTTCCATTGGTCCTCTATCTTGTATTTGCCTGGGTTCCCCAAGTTTTGAATCAATACTCTGTTTCTGGGGTGAAGACCTTGTTCCCGAAAATCACCCACATTTGTCCTAAGCAACTTTGTTGACAACATAGTCCAGACTGCCACCCCCTTGGTACTTGCCCTCCCCCTAATCCCCCAACCCCCAGCCTACCATCTCAGATCCTGTGCTTCTCAGGCCTGACTTGTTTCAAGGACACGCACCCTCACTGATGACCGAGCCTTCTCAGTCCACGTGCCCAAAATGTGGAACTCCCTTCCCGCACTTGTGCATGCCTCGCCCTCCCACCACTGCTTTAAAGCATCCCTCTGGTGCTTTCTCAAGACTTCTGTGGCCTGCCTATGTTCCACCTAGGCCAGGTGTACTCTCTACCCCTCCTGCCCCTGAGGGGAAGGGGAGCTGCTGCAATTATATCTATACCCTCCACCAGTATAGTTCTCACTGCCCCCCCTTATTGTGCGCTTATTATATATTGTCATTTTCTTTTTTCTCCCTGTCTTTGTACTATCATGTACTACCGTTGAGTTGTGATCAGTCTATAGACATATTAGATACCTGACCCTCTCCGTAGTGTTGTATACTATAACTTGTCTGCCTGCCTAGCCTCGCTTGAGCCTGATCTGTACCTCTCACCTTTGTAGAGTCTGTGACTACTGACTGTAATTCTCTTACATTGTATTCTATTTCCTTAACGTGTATCTTGTTACCTGTATGCTCTGTAACTCTCCCGGGCTGCACCTAAAAATAGGCACTTGGTTGTCTAGCGTGCTTACCTGGTTAACAAAAGCAAATAAATAATAAATTGTCGTATCCATTTTTGTTTGCAAGGCCGGACTTTGCAGCTGCTTCTTGGGCCACCCAGTAGGCTTCTGTTAATTGTGGTTGCAGCCTCCTGGTATATTCCAAGTGTGTCTCTGGTAGAGCGCCATCTGCAGACACCCAAAAACATAAGTCCACTGGAAGTCTGGCTTCTCTCCCAAACATTAGGAAATAGGGTGAGAACCCTGTTGAGTCATTTTTATGTAGCACGGCAAGCCAACATCTTGGGAGAGTGCAGATTTGGAGGCGCGGCCGCTGTTGGTCGAATGCAGGGCACGCATCAGTAGGTGCGTCCCTCATTCCCCAATCAGCCTGCATGCCAGTGCCATACCATGCATGCTAATGTGGCGAGTACATCTAAGAAAAGGTCTGCTGCAATCCGAGCAAAGCTCGTCAGATGCAGTGGACCCTTCCTGCGTGCTGCCACATTAGAAGCATGGCGGGCGGTCAAGCAACGGCTGACTTCGGGGGTGCCCAATCCCCCAGGCGGCTTTCTGTGGGCGCAGAAATTTGCCAACACGGAAGCCCACTCCCCGTCAGCATACAGCAGCCCCCCCCCCATTTCCGCTATGCCGAGGGGGTGCCCAATCCCCTCAGTTCTTACCTCCCCCACTTTTCCTGTGTACCAGCAGAGGGAGCCCTCCCCGTTGGCATAAATCAGCCTGCCCCGCATTTCTTATATGCTGAGGGGGGTGCCCAATCCCCCTTGGCTCTTGTCTCCCCCCCCGCTATCATTGTGTGTCGACGGGGGTGCCCAATCCCCATCAGCATAACTTTCCCCCCACTGTCTGCCGACGTGGGTGCCCAATCCCCCATCGGCTGCAGCCACACCCCCAAACCACTCCCAAAACAGTTAGGAGGCATGCTGGGAGCCCACCCCAGCATGCCAAGTACCCTGAAAAGAAAAAACTGTCCCGCAATGTTAGTTTTTGGTTTTCTTCTTCCTGTAACAAAAAGATCCTCGTAGTCTCTGCCCCCCAACCGCACCCACCCACTGTGCATCCTGCCTCCCCACCCCTCACCCATACTTACCTCTGAGTCCGGTCGACGATCTTCTGTGACCGGGAACGCGTCTGCACTCTTCAAAGCCGACCGCCAACTGAGGAAATGTCGGTAAGCTGTATAATGGAATGAATAGGGTTTTTTTCAACTTTGCTGCATATCTCGGGCATTTGTTGGAATTTTGGCACTAAATTTTCAACACGGGGTTTTTGGGGCCCCTCCTCATGAATTCTATCATTGTCATGGCGTTAATCGGCCTCGAAAGGTGATTTCTCAGTCACTGGCGAAATCACTTTCGGTACCGTATTACAAAATGACAGTGCCAGTGTTCATGAGGTGGCCTTCAAAAGCCTATGTTCCAAATTTGGTGAAAAATCCAACAAATGCCTGTTTTAGCCGCAAGGTTACGCAGTTGCCACACAGGCTCGGAATCGCAGCATTCGCAATATTTAACGCCCGGATTTTTCAGCACTGCCATTTTTATACACCTCCTTGTGAACAGTATAGCTGTCATTTTCCACATCCTGCCCAAATGTGTTTCCGCATTTCCAGCGCACAATAAGCGAAGTCGCTGTGGGACATCAGTGTTTGGGCCAGATTATGAAAATGACAGTGACACAGTTCATGAGCAGAGGTCCTAAAATGCCGATGTTGAAAATTTGGTGATGATACTCCATAAAATGATTGTGTTACGAGCGTGCGTTGGGAGATTGCACGCACGCTCGTACCGGCGTGCATTTGTGATATTTTCACTCTGGATTTTCACTGTTGCCATTTTTCCACACCTCTTGATGAACAGTACAGCCGTCATTTCACATATCCTGCCCAAAATGTGTTTTCACACTTCCGGCACAGAATAGCATGGTCGCTGTGCGAAATCACTTCTTGGGACACTTTGAGGAAATAACAGTGACACTGTACATAAGCAGAGGGCTAAAATGCCTATGTTGAAAATTTGGTGCCGAACGCCCATAAAATGGCAGTGTTCCAAGTGTGCGTTGCATATTTCCCACGCACCCTTGTAACTTCGGACGACTCCAATGCACACCGAGACACTTGTCAGTGTCTGCAGGATAAGGAGAGGTGAAATGGCATGAGCACTATGGCCAACACCCAAAGGGACACCCCAATGCCTGTCAGTCTCTGCAGCGTGGGGGTGGGTTGGCATCAATTTAACACTTCACTGCCATTCCTATTATGCATCTCTCTAACTCCTACACTACCAATGCCAATGCCAGCAAGCCAACATTCGGCATTGACAAATGCTTGTTAGTACAGTTGTAGGCATGAACTAGAAAAGGTACTTGCTGGCTCCAGTATGGCTTTCTGTTAGGATCCAATGTTCCCAGCATATTAAGCAGTGTTCTACTCAATCTCTCTAGCTGAGGGTCACCTTGAGGGTGGTATGGAGTAGTATGAGACTTCTTGATGTCCATAATGCTTGTGAGTTCTTTGATAAGGCGACTGTCAAAGTCTCTCCCTTGCTCAGAATGCAGGCATTTGGGGAGTCCATAGTGCACAAAATACTTTTCGCACAATGCTTGAGCCACAGTGGTTGCATTTTGGTCTTTTGTGGGGAAAGCCTGGGCATAGCGGGTGTTGTGGTCAGTTACTACCAGAATGTTACAATCTCCTTCCGATCAGGTTCAAGGGAAAGAAAGTCCATACAGACCAAGTCCATTGGCCCACTACTGGTGATGTTTACAAGAGGCACTGCTTGTTTGGGTAAAGTCTTATGGATGATGCACCTATTACATATTTTGCAATGTCTTTCCACCTCCATAGCCATAAGAGGCCAGTAGAAGCAGTCTTGTACCAGGCCCAAAGTCTTATCAATTCCCAAATGTCCCATGTCTTCATGAAGTGTTTGCAAAACCATTCAGTGATACTTTCTGGGCATCACCAGCTGCTCTTTAGGAAACTGAGTTTGTGTTTTGGAAATAAGATACAACAGTCCATGCTTTTTTTTTTTTATACTCCTCCCCCGCACCTGACTGGTCTCTCCTTCAGGCCCCCACATGAACTCCCCTCCGTGGCTACTCTCCGACCCCTACCGCCCCACACACGCAGCCAGCCCAAGTAACCCCGTGAATCCTTCACTGGTGGGTCTCTTAACTCAGAGGAGAATGGCCCTGCGGCCAACCAACGATCCTGGGGTGCTGCTGGGATGGCATATGAAGGTCAGGAGCCCGGTGGTGAAATTCTGGAGGGCCCGTCATGACTCGACCTGGCGCCATTGTCCGCTGCTACCCGTGAAGCAGCGTGCCACTGGCGTCAAGGCATACGCCGACGGACCCAGCATCCTGCCGTACTCCCAGCCTCCACCAGGAGTCAGCAGGAGCCGAGCCGCGTTTCCCACCCCCCCCCCGGAGAAGGCGAGCCATCGTCGGATGCTCATTTACTTCTCCCCCGTCTGACCCTCCAGCAACTCGAGTTCGTTCCCGAACCCGGGTCACTGGCGTCGCAAGCAGAAATCCAACCACTGCGCCAGCGGGCTGGCTACAGTCCAAGCTTTAACGAAAACTTGTCCCACTGTCAGGAGAAGTGATACATCCAGCAAGTTTGCTTTGACTTGAGAGGATGACAAACCCTTTTCTTTGGCTAAGATAATGTCTCTTAAACAAGCATCTGCTCGCTGTGCTTTTCTTAAATCTGTAGGAGATAAATAAGGCAAGGAGGTGTTGTGCAGTGTGGCGAACCATGAATACGCTTCGGTATGGCATCAGGATGCACTCCAAAAGGGTCCACTGCTCGGTCTGGGTTGGTGATGGCGGGTCGGTCATCCACTATTTCCTGGCATACGGCTTTCACTCCATCTTCTGAAACATAGGTCCAGGACCCCTCCGTGGGAGGAGTATTATTAGGACATCTGGACAGTGCATCTGCATCTATGTTGTTTCACCCAGGCTGGTAGTGCAAGTGGAAATTGTAAGCTGATAGTGCAGAGATCCACCTATGCCCAGTGGCATCCATCTTGGCGGTGATCAGCACATATGTTACTGGGTTTTTGTCAGTTAGCACAACGAATCTGGCTCCATGCAGGTACTCATGGAATTGATCAGTCACTGCCCATCTCAGTGCAAGGAACTCTAACTTATGGACTGGATAGTTCTTTTCAGAAGAAGTCAAACTGCAACTGGCATAGGCAACGGGTCTCATATCTTTGTTGTGTTTCTGGCAGAGTACAGCGCCCAACCCTTTCACGCTGGAATCAATGTGAAGAGTGTTTGGCTTGTTGTAGTCAGCAAAGGCTAGAACAGGAGATTCTGTTAGGAGTTGAATAATTTCTTGAAATGCACTTTCACATTCATCAGTCCATCTGTCCCCAAAAGGTTCATTGGTCTTGAAATATTCACTGGGGGATGTCTTTGTGGCTCCTAGACGTTTGCACTTCTGAGTCAGAGGATATCCCTAAGTTAGTCTGTACAAAGGCCTCACCACTGAGGAGTAGTGTTTTTACAAATCTCTGGTAGTACCTGCAAAATCCTAAGAAAGATTGAAGTGTTTTCAAGTTGGTAGGTCTAGGCCATGTAGTAAGAGCTTTCACTTCTTCTGGATCAGTGCTGATACCTTGATCAGAAACAATAAGTCCCACATACTTCATACGTCTGGCAGAACTGACACTTGTCCAGGGACCGTTTTAAACCATGTTCCTTCAGTTGCTCCAGTACTTTGAGTAGTCGGGTTTCATGCTCTTCCAGTGTTCTCCCAAACATTATCAGGTCATCCAAGTAAACTAAGACTTTTAAAAGATTCTTATCACCCACCACCTTCTCCTTCAGGTGCTGGAACATTGCTGGGGCACCAGATATTCCTTGTGGTATTCGCTCGAACTGGGAAAATCCAAGTGGACAAATAAAGGCAGTCTTCTCCTTATCTTCCTCAGCCATGGGTATTTGGTAGTAACCACTGCGCAAGTCCAGAACAGAGAACTATTTACTACCTGTAAGACTGTCTAAGGCGTCTTGCATTCGAGGCATGGTGTACTGATCGGCCACTGTCCACTGATTCAGGGTGCGATAGTCAATGCACATTCTTATGGCACCATTCTTTTTCTGGGCCACCAACATAGGCGAGGCATAGGGACTGTGAGATTCAGTTATTATCCCTACCTTCAGGAGCTCTTGCAAATGCCGCCTAACATCTTCAATATCTGCGGGTGCCAATCTTCTCGGCCTTTCACGTAATGGGTGATCATCATGTAGGTGGATGTGATGCTTCTCTCCTTTCACACACCCTACATCCCATTCATGGCTGGAAAATACATCTGATTGGTCTACCAATTCCTTCGTTAATCGTTTCTTCCAGCTGGTGGGAATGGGAGATGAACCAAAATTGAACACCTCTTTATCCAATCAAGTAGTCTTCTCTGAAGAGGATGTGGTCACGACCACATCAGCTGTGTACAGATTGGTTATTACTGTACCAGAGTGCACCATCAGATCCTTGTGAGTCTCATTCTTTTGCTTTATATTGATTCTCTTGACCATCACGTCGGTTCCAGGCAGCACTCCTCGCTGGACCATCAGACCATTTGGCAGGCCTCTTCCTGGTGACTCCACAATAACGATTTGGTCAGTGACACATTGCAATCCACTGCTCCTTCCATCATGCACTCAGCAGCAGGGGGCACTATCAGAGGATTTTTTCCTTCTTTTTTGATAACTCGACAATCTCCTCCGGGTGGCTGCAGACTTTGGTCTCTCTCTCCAGGTGGGCAATACTCACAGTGGCATGAATTGGTAAAGTCTGGTAGGTTCTTTCCCCTGCCTTCTGCAGGCACAAGTGATCCAGGCATACAAACATACTGGCATTTGTTCCAGTCAACACCGATGTCTTGTCCAATATCTGGGCGTCAGGACAAATGAGGACTAGGGTGTCAATTCTTTGAGAGACTCCAGCAAAAATCTCTGAAAATTAAATTTGCACAGCGATGTAGCCATCGTAGGGGTAGCTGGCATTGCTCAACCCCCCACACAGAAAGTCCCTCCAGAGGTTGCAAAGGCAAATGCTTTGGGTAGTTCTGGTAAAAAGATCGAGAAATGATGGTGACCTGTGATCCACTGTCCAGGAGGGTATCACACGGGTATCCCTCAATAGAAATCTTTATGGTAGGAGTAGGACCCATCAGTCCAGATGGTTACTTGTTTCTGATAGATGCAGAAGGGCTGGTCCATCTTACAGAGTTGTTCACCCTCAGAGTCCCAGGCTGCTCTCTCACCAGGCTCTGTTGTCGTTTCCCTGCGGCTGTTGCTGTCTTTCCCATTTCTGGTTCACTAGATGCTGATTCTCAGGCCTAACACACCCTCATACAAGATGTCCATCTTCTCCACAATGAAAACAAAGCTGTTTACCTCTGGGTTCAGTTGAGGATCAAGGGCTGACTCTTGGATCAGAGGCATGATTCAGCGGGCGTCTATATGCGGGTGGCAAGGAGTTGGCTTGTGGGTGAGGCATCTGTGTCATCTGCATGGCTTTGACACAATCAGTGAGTTCTTTTAACTGCATTTTTGGGTCTGAGATATCACTCTGTTCTTGGCTACTGTCAACTTGAGGCTGCAAGGGGAAGGCCTTCCCAGTGGGCACTCGCAATAAACTGACAATGTCTTCCTGTGACTCTTACTCCCTCACCTCAAGAAGCTGTTAGAAATTAGGAGGGTTTGTTCAGCGTTCTTTTAGTCTTAAAGTTATCAGAGTCCAACGGGAATATACAGAACCTCATAAGATTTCATCAAGTCTCATTTGGGCAACCTGTGCAGGGGTTACTCCTCCAGCCTCAACTAAGGTCATGTAATGGGACAATTTTCTCTCCCGCTTTCTGCATGGTGGCTCCCAGCTGAAAAATGAGGTCTTCCTTATACTCAGATGCTCCGAAGGAACTTCTCAGTATAGTGAGATGGTCACTAGCAGTGCAATCTGGCTGGCTGGCTCGCAGTGATCGGATGTCTTCCAATGCCATACCTCTCAAATGCTCTACTATGCGTTTGCATTTCTCATCTTCCAAACATTTCCATACTTGCTCCATCCGGGTGGCTTGACTAATCCAGCTCTCATAGTCATCCGCTCCAGACGGAGTGGGGGTAGAGCCAGAAAAAGTATGCAGTCTTCTATATTGTTCATAAGGTGGAATCAAGTAAGGGCACCACTCAGGTCCTCCCTCCCAGGGTTCGCTGGTGGGCCTCTTCTTTGTCGGGTCACTTTCTTGGAACATAGCTCTAATATCTTGAACTGTCTTTCCCTCAGCGGTAACAGTGAGTGTAACTTCTTTTCAAAGTCACTTGGTTCTTTAGGGTCCTTGGCAGGAGGATCCAGGCTAGTATGGGTAATTAAGACTCACAGGGTGGGGTCTCCATCAGCATGGAGCTGACCAGCACTCTGGAAGGATCAACACCCTCATGGCACTCCATCAAAACTCAAAAGGCTTGCTAACCAAAAAAGTAAATCCTCCCACGTTCAATAACTTTTCCCAAACATTTTATGATGCCTATGACACTTTCAACACGGTTCCTTGGGGTTGCATCAGGGATTCCTTGTATCAAAATTGCTTTATTTTGAATTGATGTCCGCACCCTTGCACCAGTCTTGCAATGAGATGCAATCCATAATAACTTTGAAATTTGAAGTGGGGGTACCAGATTGTTCCCAACAGAAAGAGAGGTGCTGCAGAAAAGCCCAAAAATCCCAGCGGTAGTCTCCAATTTGTAACCACTCCTACCCTTCTATCTGCATGCCCATTCATAAGTGGGGCTGTCTAAGGGATATAGGTTAGCGCCTGGGTCCATGGTAAGAATTGGCTTAGCAAGTGGCGTGGTGCCTCCACCTATGGGGATCCTTATAGCAGCGTACTGCCAGGGTGCTTCCCCACAGGAAATGTTATACAGCCCCCTCCCTTGGTAATAGGTAGAAGATTATATACTTCCTGTCTGCAGGGGTGTTCAAATCAAAACTTTTATTACTTGTCCAACCATGACTGTACTGAATTTTCACTTGCCCCTCTATTAATTACAATAAAATTAACTCTGTTTTTGTACTTGCCCTTCAATGAAATTTACCTGCCCCGGACAGGGGGTAATGGGATTTGCACACCCCTGTCTGTCCGTGGTAAAAATTATTTCCTCCCCTCTGTGGAGGGAATTGCCTGAAAAAACAGAAGTCGGTACTTTTGCTCCCCAGCATACCTAACTAAATACCTCTTAGACACCTTCGGCCATTGTTGGAGGGAGTGTGGATGCCGGTTGGCTGATTTGGGTCATGTGTTTTGGTATTGCTCACTTTTAATGCTATTCTGGTGCTCTCTCCAGGCTGCACTGTGAAAGTGCCTGGGGAAGCAGATCAAACTTACAGCAGAATCCATCTTACTGTCCATCTATCCAGACCATTCCCCTCCTTGAAATAAGGCTCTTCTTCCCAGATATATGTTATTTATATATATATATATATATATATATATATATATATATATATATATATGTAGGAATATTACTGTTTCAGCAGATGATATGCATACCAAATTAATTGCTCTTAAAGGGAAGGTGAGTACTTCGCCTGATGGTATACCAGGTCACCTATTATACCTATTGGCAGATTATCTAGCATTGCCCCTCAAATTACTTTTTGAGCATTGCACAAATCTAAATTTTGTGCCCCCTTTATGGAGAACAGCCTATGTCATCCCTTACCATAAGCAGGAATCCAAAAATATCTATGAAAATTACAGACCAATTAGTTTGACAGCTCCCCATGTAAGGTCTTGGAAGGCCTGATAAAGGATATTATTTCTTCAACGTTAACATGACAAGATGCGGAACAACATGGGTTCAAAAAGGGACGTAGCTGTCTAACAAATTTACTCTGTTTCTATGAGGATGTCAGCCTACAGCTTGATAATCATTTACTATATGATGTAATCTATATTGACTTCAGCAAGGCATTTGATCTCCTCCCACACTGGGCATTATCAAAAAAAATTTACCCTCTATAAATCTGGCCCCAGCTATAGTCCAATGGATACTAAATTGGTTGACTGGTAGAACTCAACAAGTGCTTATAAATGGTAAATTATCAAGTTTAGGATATGTGACTAGTGGAGTGCCTCAGGGCTCTGTTTTAGGGCCTATTTTGTTTCAGATATTTATATCTGACATTGCAGTAAATTGTTTGTCCAACACCGTCAAATATGCAGATGACATAAAAATTGGTGGGTTATGTTCCACACCTGAGCAGATACCCACTATTCAAACAGATCTAGACTTCATTTCAAATTTGGATTAATTGTTGAAGCATGAAATTAAATCATAGCAAATGTAAGGTAATTCATTTTGGGACAGCAAATAATTTCCATCAGTATATGTTAGATTATATGGTGGTAAAAATACTTGTACAGAAAAAGATTTGGGGGTATTAGTCACAGATGATTTTTGGCCTGATTCTCAGATAAATGCTGTGATATTAAAAGCAAATAGCGTCATCTGGGCCATTCTAATAAATATTAGATCTAGAGATAAAAATGTGCTGTTATCTCTTTATAGGGCATATGTTCATCCACATTTGGACTTCTCCTCCCCCTTACGGTGCCCTCATAAAAAAATATGACATCTCTCGTCTTGAGAAAGTGCAAAGACATTTAACTAAATCCATAAAAGGGTTACAACATGTCCCGTACGAATCCAGACTTGTAACACTAAATTTGATGCTGCTCACTATGAGAAGGCTGAGAGGGGATCTCCTGCTAATGTACGACATCATGAAAGACCCTTATTTACTTACAAACTTAGGACTATTGATCAAAGATGATATCTTCAAACTCAGAGGCCACCCACTTCAATTAAAACTAAAAAAAATTAACTTATTGCAACGGAAATACTTCTACACACTACAAATAACTAAACCTTGGAACGCTTTGCCTGTGGAAATTATCTGTAGCAGCACTGAACATCTGTTTAAATCACGTTTGGATAAATTATTACTATCTGATCTCATTCTTAGTTATTATTAATATAGGAAAGCAAATATGGGACTCATGGCACTCTAGCTTTCTTTCCAACCTTAGTATTAGTGTGTGTATGTATATATATATATATATATATATATATATATATATATATATATATATACACAGCTCCAAAAAGGCTATCACTCGTAAATGGATGACTAAAATTTTCCACCAATGCCAGAATAGAGAACTACAGTGGCAGGCACATACCAAATGGAGTGTCTTACTGCAGATCTGCATGACAAATCGTCACTTTGTCATACAAAATGGTAGAGATGGATATTGTATCTGTCTGAGGTTGACCTGGAATTTGTCCCATAAGGGAAGGGAGGGATGGAAGGTTATAAATTTAAGCCCTGTAATGTAATATGGACCTGCTTATTGTAGATCTGCACACTCCCACTCCCCTTATTTTTTGTTGTTGTTGTTAGGGGTCAGTGTTGTTTTTGGGAAGAGGTGTTCTGCGAAAAATTAAAAGTTATCAGACCTATGAGCTATCTTAAGTCTTTTAAGGGCTGAACATATGCTTCAGCCCAAAAATACTTCTTTTTGTTTTTGGATCAGACCACCATATTTGAATGATTACTTCACTTATACTGCACTTGACTGTATTAATTGAGATGTTGTATGTGTGTTTTCGTATCTCTTAATAAAAATTACAAAAAAAAAATATACACTCCCTTCCCCACTTATCACTCTAAGCATGCAAATATTACACTACACAATAAGGCAAACAATTCAGCAGTTGCAGTAAAATAAACAAGGGGGCTTACTTGGGGACTGGATAATGAGGTAAAGAACAAGGGGAGTAAAGAGTAATCAACCATTCAACAAAACCTTAGAATAAAAACAGTAAGCAGGCAGAATACTCACATACCACAGTACATTACAACCCAGCAGGGCTAGAAATACATTTTTGAGGATGGCTGTACAAGGGACAGGTGGTATGCAAATTTTACCTGTCCCACAGAAAAAGTACCTGTCCTGTAAATTATTATGTAATTTTAAATATCTGTTTCTGAATAGGGCTTTCAAAATGGTGCCTGCTGGAATGGAAACATGTGCCTTAAATAGGGCTAAGTAACTGGCATCTGATGACTGGACAGATTTGTGTCATATACCACTGATTGTAACTAGCACCCTTGGAGTACACAGACCAGTGCCCTTAGAGTTTTTTAATTGACCCCCCCCCTGTTCTACCCTGCAGACTGCTAACTTAAGTGTTATCTGAGACTCCCCCGTTTGCTCAACTAGCTGAGAAATGTCTTTTAATTCCTTCCCCTCCTTTGTTAGCCTGCCCTTCCATTTTAGCCTTGACAAAGGCTTTTATGTTGACCTTTTTTTGTTTAAATTAAATTTCTGTATATCTTGTCTGCTGCTAGTTGCTGTGTTGACAACCCTGAATTTTGTTTTTAATTTGCTTTTCCTTTTCATCAATTCTCTCAAGGGACACTGTCAACTTCCAAAGTTAATTTTATGCTGTCAGCACTCAATACACCTAGGGGAAGCACTGTCAGTATGCAAAGCAGTGGTGGTATTACATTTTCAAATTACATCAAGAATATGCGTTATTCTTCCTAATCTGTATTAGGAGAGGTATGATTAAAATCCATGCAGCGCATGCCTATGAGCAGGAATGGCGCCGAGCTGCGGGTACTCTCGTTCATGAATGATTTTCTCATTTAGTGTCATGTATCAGTAAAATATTGCAGTGCCTACCTTGTAAAACACTGATCAAGTGGAAGTAATTCTCCTGAAAAAATGTGCACCCTAACACATTTAGTTTTATTTATGAAAGCTGAAGCCGGGATTCCAGGCATGCAGGTTAGAGCTGACAATAATGCTCATGCCCAGAATCCCAACTTCAGCTTTCATAAATAAAATTAAATATGTTAGGTGCTCGTAGGAGAATTACTTCCTAATCAATCATTATAAAATGTAGCTATCTGCAATATTTTACTGAAACACGACACCAAATGACAAACTTGTTCATGGACGAGTGTACCTGCAGCTTGGCACCATTCCTGCTCATGGGCACGCACTGCATGGATTTTGATTGGACTGCTCCTAATACAGATTAGGAAGAATAACTCTTATTCTTGATGTAATTTGAAAATGTAATGCCACCTCTGCTTTGCATACTGACAGCGCTTCCTCTAGGTGTATTGAGTGCTGACACCATAATATTAGCGTCAGAAGCTGACAGTGTACCTTAGAAGACTGCCTGCCTTGCATACTCCTTAGCCCAGATAGGAGCTTTTTTGATTTTCTTCTGTTTTCTTTTCATGCTGCTTTTGGTTAGCCCTGAAAAGGTTTTTAAATAACTGCTCCCCAAGCTCGTTAAAGTGAAAGAAAAATGTGTTCTCTTCATGCTCACCTCCTGTTATTGCCTTTCCTTGGACTGACTTAGTTTCAATGAGGAATGCAGTGAAGGCAAGCAAGGACTGGCTACTGTGCATGTACGATGACGAGATCTACATATGCAGCTGCAGATTTGTCTACCAAAATGCAAACTAAGTGCAGAACTGGAGTAGATCAGGTGAGGTCATGTTGGACACGGATGGTATGCACAATGTGACACTTGACGTGGCACTTCCGTTACCACGTATTCTCACAGACGGCGTGAGGCAGGCTGACTCTGCTAATGTGCTCCTGGCTCCTAGTGCCCATACCTTACAGTAAAGCTTACTGCCTGTCCCAGGAACAGACAATGGGAACAAAATGCCTGTCCTCTGTGAAAACTGGCTGTCTGGGACAGGTGGACAGCCAGTTATTTCGAGCCCTTCAACCCAGTATTCCCTGTTCCAGCCCTTCTCCCCCCACTGGTGCATCACTTAACCCCACAGTCCCTGTGGGGGCTCCCAAATACCTTGTGTGCACACTGAGGAGTTGCATGCCTGTGACTAGTATACACTGGGTGCAGCACTGTTACAATGGTTGGATGCTGCAGATGCAAAGTACAAACTACTCCAGGGGGTGTAGGAATACAGTTTATCCTGGCTGTAACAGTTGCTGTGGGCGTAGCTAAGGTCGTGCAGGGAGCCCAGATGGAAAGTTAGCTAGCTAGCTAGCTGAACAGTTAGAAAAGTATTGGTTTGGGTAAAACCCAGTACTCACGACCTTTTGGTGAATAGATGATGTAGGAGTTGGGGACGTCTCCCCTTACAAGTAATTTGGAAGAACAGGTAGGACTGGCATGGATGCAGGTGATGATCCTCTTCACCCCACAGAGGGACTTGTCTTCACCCACCTCGACAGGTAGGCAGGCCGTCATCTTCACCCCACAGAGGGACTTGTCTTCCCCCACCTTGGCAGTAGGCAGGCCATCATCTTCACCCCACAGAGGGACTTGTCTTCACTCACCTTGCAGGTAGGCCAGCAGATGAACCGGCAGGCAGGAACTCAGAGCTTAGGTCCCCTAGCAGGAATCAGTCTCTTGTGTCAGGACAGTGAGGCAGTGGATTTTGCTACCTCACCCTAGCTCAAACTACTTCTTTCAACAGTCAGTGATATCTGGATTGCAAATATCACCAGTTCAGGCAGGCTAAGGTAAATCCCCTTGTCTCTGGGATTCACCATACCATTAACAATAAATTCTGAAGTCCTCAGTTTGTTTTGGCACAAACTATTTCAATTTTGGCTGTGACAGCAGCACAAACTGTCAAAAATCAGTTGTTTCTCCTCAGAAACATACAACGACTGACCCAGGGTCAAACTGTCAGCCCCAGAATGTTTAGTTTGAATCTCGACACCTCATTGGTCCACCTTAGTCTCCAGCTCCACGTCCTGAATGGATGTACTGCATCTACCAATAGGATTCCACACTGTCTTCAAGCAGACCTAGGCAGAGATGGCTGGCCCCAGACAGTACTTGCTCATCTCAGTCCATTATAAATAAAAGTACAACATGTTGGTAGCATCTGGCTGCATGGCTAGGACCCTCCTAGTCCCTTCTGGTGGTTGCTAGGTCCAGGGGGCACTTTTGGGGGCAGGAGCTCTGTTAGAAGCTCCATTTTGGTGGGCTCCCCAGGAGGAGCTGTGTCTAAAAATGGCAGTTTTGCCGTTACGTATAATGGAACTTGTAGTCCCAGTGGGCGCCATGTTGTCCCATTACTCCCTGACCCACTGGAGGCATGGATTGGGTCGGGAGCCTTTCTAAAGTTTTAATTTTGTTATTTTGGTTCTCCCTAGTCCACTTTGCTGTCCGGTCGGGCTGGGGAAAGAAATAGCAAAGTGGCATTTCTACTGCATCGTATGGTGGGCACTTGAGGTGCCAAGTACAGTCTGTGGCCTTTCCCTGCCCCGTTGTACAGCAGTTCAGGGGACGGGGGAGCAACACAAGTGTGCAGCTCACTGGCCGCTCCTTATCAGGTGCTTGAGGGGCCAAAATTGTCTGATGCAGTCCAGGATCAGGCCAGGGGAGTGAGGAGACTAAACGGCTCGCCGGTTGTACTGAAGAGGCACCGGAAGAAAGTCAATGCTCTCCCCGGCCCAGGTGCAGTCCAGGAGCAGGCCAGGGGAGCAAAGAGTGAAGCAGGAGGCATATCGGGAGGCAGGAGGAGCTCCAAGGTAAGCTCCCAATTTGGGAAGGGGAGGGTTACATTAATAACTGGTGTATGCTTTTTTCCCATAGGGAAACCCGCTAGTAATTTTCCGTTATAATCAGTTGGTTATAGCAGCAAACGTGCTGGATTTCCCTCGGACCACGCATGCACCAGTGACTCGCCGGTCTTCCTTTACTCTGCAACATTCACGGGACCAATTCTGAATGGACACAGACTTCACCGGCCCTCGCAGTTGGTGGTAAGTTGATTGTTTTCTCTACTGACACTTAAAAAACCAAAAAAAGGAAAACAAAATGGGAAACATTTCAAACATGCGCCGGGTTTCCCTGTCCACATGTGTGAGGCAGCGGGTCTCCCCACCTCTTCACGCAGGATGGACGCAGCAGTTCCAAAACCGCCACTTGGCAATAAATTTAACTATAAAAAAACAGAAATGTTCAGAAGTTTTCAAACAACTTCTTTTAGTACATCTCCACTTCTTTCTCCCTCAAACAAGTGAAGCACTTTAACTTGGCAGATCACAGTGCAGAATCCCGACTGGTCCACAGCTGCCTGAACACCAATCTGTTTGCTTATTTATTTTGTATAATAGCTGAGGTGAAAAAGTGCATGCCAGTAATTATATAAAATAAAATATGGGGTGGTGGTATAAAACTCAATTTTACACGCACCCTCATTGTGAGATGCATTTCATAAACCCATCGGGCTTCACCCTCGGGGTTTATGTAGCATCCCTCAACTCGGGTGTATGTAAAATCTCGTTATACACACAACCCCATACTTCTGTTAAGCAATAATGCCTGACAGGGTGTGTGTCGTGCTGGGATAACGCCACGCCTCAGGTGGTTGGGCGCGAGGCCGCAGGGCTAGCAAGCCCCAACAACTGAGGCGTGACGTTATCCCAAATGACACACACCCTGGAGGGCATTATTCTATTATATAATGTGCGTTGTTATACAGCATAAAAATATATATTTTAAAGATGTTTTGTGTGGAAAATGTTTTGTTTTTAAGAGCAGATGAAACAATCAAGCAAATGATGAGCATGCTGATGCTGAGCAGCAGGTTCACAGTGAGGCTGAGACTAGACCCGCGATGTTGTACTGGGATAACATCATGGGTCCAGCCCAAGACTGACCAATCGGAGTCCAGGATTTTTTCTTGCCATTGTATAGTCTCTATTTTACTCACCTTTTGGCCCCCCTACTCATGTCCTCTGTCATATAGAAAAAAAATAACACTAAGCTAAGGTGATTGGTAGATGCCCTGATCATACCACTCAACTGTCCCCGATTAAAAGGGAAATCCCTCCTTTTACCCCTTAAAAGTTCTCTGACCCTTATCTATCCAACATGTAGAAGGGCCTGCCATACAGACACAGAGTTGTAAATTCAGTCTTTAAAACAGAAATACATGCTATTCAAAAATGCTGAATCAAAAATGTACCTACAAGTATATGGTGCCCCCAAGTAACAGCTTCCTGGGGACCTACAGAAAAAAGACTTGCCAGGGACGCTAGACAGGGAATGATGACAGGGTGCTTGGGACCCCACTTAGGCCCATTTAGTTAGCCCGGCAGGAAAAAATATGTACAGGGGCCCCAGGGTGCTGTGAGAAAGGGGAAAATAGGTTTTATTTCACACATTCTGCCCACTCTAACCGCCAGCGTGCCTCACCAGTCCCCACTAGCAGTTCCTGTGCCCAGTAATACCTGTGCATCCAGCACAGAAACCCCAAAGCACAGCTGGCTGCTCCAGTAAGCACCCCTGCAGCCAGCAGCCTCACAGCAAATCCCCAAATACATTCCCTCCACCTGTAATCAGTTCCCCCTGCACAGCACAAGCCAAGGTTGCACACTCCTCCACAAAACCGCTGAATAAAAAGGAAGACGTCAAAAAGCACATACACGCGTGGACATCAATTAGCCCACTTCCGGGTTTTGATATCCACAATATGGCGGCGCCCTTTACGTATTCATGCTCGACAACCCTGATAGGCTCTGTCATTCCCGTGCCCTTTCTAAGTGGGGCAAAGCAATTTATAAGCGAAAATGGGACGTCTCTCGTAAGTGACAGCTGAGAGACACTGTATAGCTAGCGTTTGGGAGATAGTGGAGAGTGTCGGACCACTCTTAGAAATACATTTAATGCATAAACGATGATGCGCAAGAACTGCATAACATGTTACATCACCAAAATTACTAATACGCAGTGAGTGGCAATTGTGTTATATTGTTTGTTAGTCAGTGTTGGTAATATTTTTTTTACTATTTATTTTAAGTATGTTGCAACAAAACTTCTTATCTATAAAGAAAGGGGGTCAGCAGGGGGCACAGCCCCCCCAGATTACAGAAAATGTTGGCGTGTGCCTCTTGCCACCATTAGCTCACTTGATGAGCTCCCTTCACATTGCAAATTGCATAGCATAATGCTTACATGTTGCACACGTCGTGCAATTCAGGTCGCGTTCACGCTAAGCAAGATTGGGTGGTCCGACACTCTCCACTATCGCCAGCGTATGTCCACCCCGCCCTTTAACACTCAATGATTGTTCCTTGGGGACATCACACAGAACTAAAAAAAGACTAGAATGGCAATGCCCTTTCTGAGGCACGTAAAGCATGCCGCCATCTTTTGGAGGGCAAAAACGCGCTGCCTACGAGGATTGCCGCTGGATAGCACTGGGTATGAGCAGCATCGGGGGAAAGTTGCCTTGCTCTATGAAGGTTCTTCATCCACAAATTTGTTGTCCTGGCCCTCTCAAATTTCACACCGGAGCCAGGGAGGACTTATAGAGCCAAAACAGGAGTTTGGTGCAGTTCAAAACTGCATGTATATTCTTGCCTCACCTGAACTGCAGACTGGGGTTGGGGCAACACATCCATGCAAAGGGGGGGCATTTAAAAGCACAAAGCCAGTGGCAAATAAGGAGACCTTTTTGTCACTTAAATGAGTGGCATAGACACTACAAAAAAGGGTCAATGTGGACCACAGCATCTAACTGGGAAGGGGGTGACTAGTCCAAGGGCTGGGGAGTGGTCCAGCCGCAGGGTGGTGGGAAGGATGGTCCAACTGTAGATAGTGGGGGTGATCCAGCTGCAAGGTGGATTGTTGGCTGGGAAGAGGCTTGAAGGGGCTGTGAGGTGGTCCTGTCCAGCTTAGGGGAGTTACAGATGCAGAGATGGTGTTCGGATGCGGGTCCAGGTGTGCAGCAGGGGTGTTCTAGCTGCAGGAGTGTTGTCAAGGGCTTGTCCAGGGTGCTGGAAGGGAGGTCTTCTGTAGAGAAAAGGTGGGTCTGGGAGTTTAAAGGGTGATAGTTGGCTGGGGAGGGTTGAACAGTCTGAGGGTTGAAAGGGTGGTTCAGCTGCAGGGAGGGTGGTTGACACTTTAGCTGAAACTGGAACATCCCCATCCCGACCACCCTTGAATCTGCATCCCCCCAGTCGATCACCTTCTGTGCAGCTGGGAACCCTCCCTCCTGACCATCCTTCATGAACCAGGACCACATTATCAGCTCTGACCTATATGCAGTTTTAACAGCTTAGCTTGTAGTTCTCTTTGTGATTTAGGGGATGAGGGGTTCGCAGTATTCCTCTGATTCTTCAGATCTGATCACTCCAGCAGCTTCCCGATGTCCGTGGCAGTAGACTGTGAGAAGGAGCCGGGTAGACCTCTCTTCTTACTTGAGTTTCTGGAGGTTGTAGACCATGCGGTTGCTCGCAGTTTTTTCTCTCAGAGTTCCGCCTCTAGTTCAGGTGCTTGAATACCTAGTTCTTTCAAGAAAGGGACCGCTTCCAACAAGGAGGGAAACATCTTTGTTCCTGAGTCCAGATGAACTCTCAGTCGAGCTGGAAACAGTATTTGAGCTTGTATGTTTTTTAATTTTGAGTTCTTTAATGATGCTCCAAGTCGCTGTCTTTCCTCTTGGAGAGCAGTAGAGAAATCTTGCTCAAAAAATCTAGGAGCCTCATGATATTTCAGTTCTCTGTGGCGTCACGCTTCCCTCAAGATCCGTTCTTTACTTTGATAGTAGACCATTCAAATCATCAGGGAGCGTGGATTCGCCTTTGGATTGGTCAGCTTAACTGTAAGAGATCTATGGGGTGTAGCCCACTTCAGTGCTTCATACTTTAGCGCTGGGTAATATAGCGCCATCACTCTAGTGCCACCCGATTGAGCACTGTCTTAGTACAGCACCATCTGATTTCAGTGCCAGCAGTTCAGATGGATGATGCATGTATACAGTCTGAACTGCATTTGTCACTTTTTATTTATTGTATCTTTAACTGATTTTAAGTAAATACATGCTCCCTCAAAATGTACCAGCAGATGGCGTGTCATTCACTTTTGTTTAATCAAAATAAGCTCTTAAACACAATTTATCATCTCTCCTCTCCGTTCCCCAGATTCCCCAGTCCCCCCACTGTTTAATTAATTTAAAAAAAAAACACTTTCCCTTGTAGTGTAGTGTAGTGGACCCCCACCTCATCCCCAATGCTGCCCTGAGTACTGTAGGTAAACAGAGCACAATGGCTATAAAATCCTGTATCTAATATTTTTCACAAACAGTGAATTCTACAACATTTTTATTGCCTCATTTCCCCTTTGGATTAATCTCCAGAAGCTCTGTAACACAATTTATCATCATTCCTTCATGATCCCCAGATGGAAAGCACTGAAATGATCAGCGCTGAACTGAAACACCTGCCAATTGTGGAAGTGCTGAAACGAATGGCGACTGATTGAAAAGCGCTGAAGAGTATGGCACCGAAATGAAATTCGCTTAACTGAGCCACCTCCGATCTATGTGCTCTATCGATTGCCAGGTTTAAATCTGAGGAGATAGAAAGGACAGATCATAGTAATTGCTGCATGAAGTCAGGTACTGTTGCAAATCCTTCCTCCTAACCCTCTAAGACACCGTGAATTTGAAAATTATTACGACAGGATCTGTTTTCCAGATCCTCCATTCTCTGCTGTGTGTCCTGGTCCCCTTTGCAGCAAGAACAGAAGCAGACGTTCGTTTGTATCTTGGGCTTCTGTAAGTTCTGAAACTTTGGCCGTGTTGTCTGAGACCTTCTGATCTAGTGTGCGGACAACTTTTCTAAGGTCTGCTAGTGACAAGTTGATCTTGCTGACTGTCTTTAATATTTGTTTAAGTGTATTTGCTCTTTCGTTTGCTGGATCTGAGTCTTCCATATCAGGGTCCTAGGATGACTTGGAGGCCGCTTGTCTGTGCAGCGGTAGCGTGGTTAGGCCCTCCAGGGCTTCCCCCAGTATTAACTGCTTCATTTTGCCTTGTTTTGTCGCGGACTTTGAATTCTTCGACTACCACAATTTCCCTGCCATTCCCAGCACATAGAGGATCCGTTGGTTTAGTCGATTCGGGGCAGATAAGTGAGGATTAAAGATTAACTCAGGGTTGTGGAGGAGCTGTTTGGGTTAGCCCGCAGCCATGTTGGTGACGTCACCAGAAGTTCTTGTAGCTCTCTTTGCCCCAAACCACATGCAGCATATATTTCTGCTCTCTGGACCCCAATGTGACTAGACAGCACTTCTAGCACTGCAGCATTGCTTTGGCGCACTTGAAATTCCTATGTATTTTTCACTCCCCTGACCCTCTTCCTAGCTGCAGAACAGACTAGGGGCACAAAGCAAGTGTTCTATTTCACTGCCGGTGAGGGGGTCCAGCTGCTGAGCTGCAGGAGGGGTGAGGGGGAGTTGCAAGGGTTTGGGTGGGGATGGGGGTCAGCAGCAGGAGGGGGCTCATGCTGCAAGGATAAGGGGGAGCTGGTCCAATATATCCCAACAGTCTCTTAATGAGGGATGTCCTTTATTTTACCCACCCTTTCCTGAACTGCAGATCAGGACAAAGGAGAACACAGCCCAATTGGGAGCAGGGGTTCCATCTGCTAGAGGGATGGGGTTCCAGCTGCAGGGGTTGTCTGGGGAAATATCTATGTAAATGGTGCTACCCAGCCAGTCCGGTGGTGCTGAAGGGTTGAGGCGCTGGATGCCATACCTCGCTGGCGACCGGGTTCGGATGCGAGCATGAGTTGCCAGGGGTTGGCAGGGGAGGGATGGGATTGAGCATCTGAAGGACTGCTCTCCCATCCCGGGGAGGGATCAAGGGAACCACCGCTCTGTAGCAGCCCCTGGTGACGACCGAGGGGCACTACCAGAGTGGTGCCAGCAAGGGGTGGAGTGTGGCAGATGTTGGCGCATAAGTGCCTGACGTCATTGCACGCTCGCACTCCAGGGGCACTAACGAGGAGGAAAAATGGCAGCACAATGGTAGCTTGATGGCCGCAGCTTCACCGGCTAGCGAATGCCTGAACAGAGGCGTGCGTCGGTATTGTATCCTGGCCAGGCGCTGGGGCATAAGGGGAGCCTCTCTTGATGGTACAGCTGAATATGCCAGCTGGGCATGTTCAGCCTCGGGGTCGGGGTGAGGAGAAGCGGTGGCTGGAGGTAAGCAGGGCTGTGGCTGCAAGGAAGATTAAAAAAAAAGGTGCTACCCACACCGAGAGTGCTCTGTTCCTGTGTACACAACACACTGAAGCACAAATTCGTAAAACATTTGACATGAAAGCAGAATTTCATTTTCACAAGCTAGTGCATAAGCTCCTGACCCCCACTCCAGAGCCCTGGTGGCAGCCTGTAGAGCCCCACCACCAGGCAGAGAGAGGGGACTCTTGAGCACCAAGACCTGTCTCCTTGCCAAACAGTGTGCAGCATCCCCCCAGCCCATACCCCATTGGTAAATAGCAGTCCCCCTTCCACCCACAGCACTAACACCCACCCCCCTGGTCCCCCTACCTGTCTGTTGGTGCCACAGGTAAAGCACGACGATCAGCACAGCCCACCTCAGCTGCTCGGCATCTATCATCAGCTTAGAGCACATCTTATTTTTAGGACAAGGTGCGTTACCCATGCCCTTTTAAGACGCACTCCATGCTAATGATAGACGTCGGGTGGCCGAGGTGGGCTGTGCCAATCACCGTCCCAGGGAATGAGTGTCTATACCATGGATAGGAGGGGGCTCACTATCCAACAGCGGGGTATGGGCGGGGGGCTGCACACTGATTGGCAAGGGAGAGGGGCTTTTGTCTGTTCATATGGCTTGGCAAGAGCAATGCTGGCCTTGCTAATGGGGGTGGGTGACGACACTGATCTCCCACACCCTAAGCTCCTCAAATTCCCCACAGCCATAACAGCATGCTCACTAACCGACCCCATACTAGCCCTGATAGCCTGCTCCCATGCTCCTCCAAGTCATGGCTGCAGGTTCCAATGGTCACTTTCCCAGACATGACAGCAGACTCCCAGGTTGCAAGCTTCTGAGCCCCCATAGACTGGTCCTCAGGAGCTCCTGAACCCCCCATCCTGATGGCATATTCTGACCCCCGTGAGGCAGCAGACAGCCTGCCCCAAGACCTGGCAGCATGCTCTAGAGCCCTGACATCTGACTCAAACCCCAAACACTCCTGGCAGCTGCCTCCACAGGCCCGCCCCAGCCTGATGGCACGCTCTTCAGCAAACCCCAAGCCCTGGTGGCAGCCTCACAGCCGTGAAGGCAGTCTTTCTTTCGAGTTCTGTGTGGTTGAAAGTACACGGCTGGGGAGAGGCTTCAGATGTCTCCATGGGTGACTCTCTCACGTCACATGCCTCCCAGCCTAGTAATGAGGATACAAACATACGAAACTGCAAGCAGATACAGGCCATATGGTCTATCTAGTATGCTTGAATGTGCAGCTAGTAAATCCCTTAAACTGGAGCTGTCTCTCCCTCCTCTCCCCCCTCATGTTGATCCTCCCCCTCACCTTGCCCCATCCCCTTTTAAAACTATCCACCAACTTGCAGGATAGCACCTCCACAGGTAGCACATTCCACAAAGACACCACCCTTTCTGTGAAAAAAGTGCCTCCTCATTTCTCTCCTAAAGCTGACCCCTCCAGTCTCAGACAATGCCCCCTTGTGTCCCCCTCAGTTTAAAAATCCCCTCAGTACTCATCTTCATTGTTACCTTCATATATTTAAAGGTCTCAATCATATCCCCCCATCCCTCCTCTCCTCCAAAGAGTACATTTGAGCTCCCTCAGCCTCCCCTCATAGGGTTTGTCTTACAATCCCTGGATCATCTTTGTTGCTCTGCACTGGACTCCCTCTAGTAATCTGACATCTTTCTTTAAGTATGGGTGCCAGAACTGCACACAGTACTCCAGGTGCAGCCTCACCAATGACATGTAGAGAGGCAGGATCACCTCCTTCCTCCTGGAGGTGATTCCTCTCGCAATACACCCCAGCATCTTGTTGGCTTTCACTGAGGCTTTCCTGCATTGTGCTGAGTGGTTCATTTGTCCTGCTATCACCCCAGATCTTTCCTCTCATCTGTTGTGTCTATCTGTACCCCAGTGTGTCGTCGCTATGGTGAACCCCCTAGTGCAAAGACCATCACAGCTACAGGAATCGGGCAAAAACCGCACGTCGCTGTGATGGTCTTTGCTGGTGCCGGGACTGCCTCGCTGGGTGTATCACCCCCTTCCCCGGGACAACTCTGACTTGCAGTTTTATCCCTAGAGACCGGGGGTGTGTGGGGGGTTTGGGGGTGCAGCCCCCTGATAGAAACACGGAGGCATCCCCGACACTGCAATGCCAACACTCGGCAATGCGGCTGTCGCTGTCAGGGATGTCGCAGCGGCATAGTAAAACCCTGTACCCCTCCCAGCTAGTAACACCTCCTTGGGTTCCTAGCTCCCAAGTGCAGGACTTTGCACTTCTTAACATTGAACCCCAGCTGCAATGTAACCGACCAGTTCTCAAGTTTAGCCAGATCATCCTGCAGCCCCTGCCACATCATTCACTACCGCACTGATCTTCGTGTCATCTACAAAAGACTAATCTTGTTCACAATGCCATGATCAGATTGGTGAGGAACTGTCATATGCCTAGAGCCAGCCTGCAGAGTAAAGTGTGTCATACTAGCCGCTGGGAGGCAGAGATTTCTGCACTGCATGAAAAGGTGTAATAAAACACAGAACTCGAAAGAAATACTAGAATGGCAACGCCCCCTTCTGAGGTACATAAAGCACACCGTCATCTTGTGGCGGGCAAAACTGCACTGCCTCTAGGGGTTGCCTCTGGTTTTCTATGCAGTTTTGACTTAGCATTTGTAATGCTGTTTTGCCCCCGAAACCGCATGCAGTCCATTTTTAAGCTCCACTGGGCTCTCAAACTGTGGATCAGGGCAAGAGAGGGTTGGTACCAGCAGTGCTGTCAAAAAACCTCTGGTAAGAAAGACCATGCCACCACAGTGACCCGGGTTCAGAAAGCGACCTCAGGTTATCAGGGTGCCAGCAGGGGGGGGAGGGAGCAGGATTGAGCTGCCTAGCGACTGCTCTCCTCTCAAGGCGGGGGGTCGCCACCACGCAGCCCTGCTGTCACGGGTGGAGGTCCGGTGGCAGCACAGGTGGGCATGTGCGACATCCTGCAGTGTGTGGCGTGTGTGTGCCTCCACATGTGCGTGCTCGCGCCAATGACGCAAGGGTGGCCGAAAACCACGGGAAAACAAAAACATTAAATTATTTTGTTTTTCAAAAACATAGGTATATTCCGTTTCCCATCCCAAACTGCAGATAGGGTCTGGAGCATATGGTAGTCTTTTTTCCAGTTGTGCTTCAGCTGTTGGTGGTGTGGATCATCCAGATTCCTGGTGAGTGTAGGGTACACATGTAATCCACACGGTCTCCTTCCCAAAGGGGGTGATACATGTATTCTCAATGAACTAAGCTTCCTGATGGGTTCTTTATCTCCATATTGCACATATATGAACCGACAAGTCCAAGAGGGAGGAGTACATACAGTATATCCCGATGAATGAAACCTCTTGTTTACAAAGTAAATGTTTTTTTTGTATTGAGGGTCTGGCAGGAATGTTTGAGTCAGAGTGCTACAGAAAGCCCACTGCTCCTGGAAAGTGATATGCTTCATGCAGACATTATTTGTACATGTAAAGCATTTAACCTAAATGGTTTACAAAGCTTCATCAGTGTTTCGTGCATGCAGCCAGGCAAGGCAATGAAGATCGCAGGACGATAGGAGCTCCAGTTAACACTTGTAGTGTTTTGTGTATAAATCTGCCTTATGTGACTTCTTCCTCAGCCACAGAAAGCAGCAGACAATTTTCTGTGAATTAGTTATGTGTACAGAAAGGAAGGGTTTAATTCAAATTGTTCCAATAAGCAATTTGTTTCAAAATTTTTAAGCAGTTTGTTATAACTTTATATGTGGTTTGGTTTCCCTGAATATTGATTACATTTCAAAGAAAATGCAGGTGCATTTTAAAATGAGCCCTGCAGGGATTTGTATGTTTAGAAAGATGAAGGCAAAAGATTATTCAAGTCCCATACCATGATGTATTGCATTTTACTGTAAACCATGGCCAAGGTATTCAAAGGAGTTGCACTGGCACAACCCCAGAAATGCGACTTGGGGCTATATTCAAAAGGGGGAATTGTGCTGCGCAATTCCTGATGCGCCATGGCGCAAAGATAATGTATGCAGCGTATCTCCCCTGCATATACATCAGCCTAGGGTGTGCAGCGAATCTGCCAGCACATCCCAGAGATGTGCCACATACATGGGCACAAAGTTGAGCTCATAAAAAAAGGCTCAACTGGTAGCCACCTACAGGCAGGCCGCTGTAGTGCAGGGCTCAACACAGCAGCTGCTAGCCATGGGTGGCAACCCCCGAACACCATGCACAATCCCCCATCATGTGCCCTGGTAGTCTAGTGGATCCCCCCTCCGTACCCCAATCCCCATAACAAACTGTTTACATCATCCCTGGTAGATCGACGGTGAGGCCCAACCTAGGAATACTGCATCCAGTCTGTGTAGATGAACAACATATACCACTCCTAGAACTACTGTTACAGGTGAGTAGCCTGTGTCTGTAGGGACATAAGAAGGGGAACGATGGAGGGGGAGGGGAACAGATTTCAGATGGATGCAAGGTGATAGCAGAAGGCCATGTGGCCAGCAGAGGAGTAAGGGAGGGGAATGTAGGTGTGGGAATCTGTGGAGCAAAGTGAATAAGATCACGGAGCAGGGGATAGCAAGGAAGAGAGAGAGATAGGAGGGGAAGTACTCAAACCAGTATTTGGTGATGAAGGCAGCTCAGTGGACCTGGCGACATGTTGGCAAGGGAAAGGTGGAGCGAGAAGAGTAGCGGGAGCAGTGATTGGTACTCCTTTAGCCCTGACAGCAGACTCCAGGGCTCCACTGCCCTGCACACAGACATCTAAACCTGGACTTCCATGTCATCCTACTCCTTAGCCCCACTTGCCATGTCCTCAGGCTCCTGAACCCTTTCCTCTGTCCTGACATCACCTCCTCGGGACCCCCTGCCCCCCAAGACCATAGAAGCAGTATCCTGTGCCATCCCCCAGCCCTGGCAGCTGTACCCTGAGCACATGCTGTTGCCCCCTTTGCATCATAACTCCTGACTCCTAACTCCCCTCCTCACTTCAGCAATATTTTGTTTCCTCTCTTTTTACCTCTCCTCACTTACTTACCCGTCTTCCCCTCACTTGTATGTATTTGGGCCCTTCCCAGTTCTCCCTCCTGCTTTCTTCTACACCCTCTCAGGCACTTTAACTACCACTCAGTAGTTGGCAGCTGCATACCACTGGAAGTTGTTATCCATTTTTCCCGTTCTCATCCCACCCCTTACTCTCCTATTCACCCTTCTTCGCTCTTGTCAACCCCTAACAGACCACCTCCCCTGCATGCCACTGTCCTTGCCTGTGCACTTTCTGCTCCTACTTACATTCTGCCCCTTCCTACCTCTATTTTCCTTCTTTTACCCTCCCCCCATCTCTGCTCCTCCCCTAGTCTTCTCTTAGCCACCTCCCTACCTTCTACCTGCTGGGCTTTCAGTTCCCCCCCTCAACCTATATACTGCTATTTTATGTTCACCTCCTAGCACTGCTTGTACAGGAGGCTAATCTAATTTTAGCTAGCACTTCTGTTTCTTGCACTTTGACAACAGAACTGTTATTATTTTACATGTTCTAGCTGTTTTTATTTTTGTCCTGTCCATAACTCTGAACAAGCTAATTGGATTGTGTTTACACATCTCTGAATATGTACTCCCTTTTATCCATTTTTTTTTCTTTATTCACCAGCTTACTGAGGCATCTCTCAGAGGTGCCCTCTCGACACTAGCCCTTCTACTCCCCGCTGTGACAGGCCACCCCCGGGTCTCCCTTCACTCTGACTTCCCAGCGCCCTGGATCACCCAAGGGCAGGGACCGCCCTCCCTTGGCGGCGTCTATCTGAAATTAGAGGGTCAATCCCTCTCATGAAGTCGGCCGTGGATCCCCGGTGTGGCCTGCCCAGAACTGGGGGATGTGAGGGAGGTCCCTGGGGCCCTCGTCACCTCCTCAGCAAGCCAGGGTTTTTCCTTGGATTTTACGCCTTCTCCCCCTCCCTTCCCCTGCAGAGCCCGAGCGTGCAGTGATGCCAGGGACGTCTGTTGCGGCTTTGTGTTCCATTTCTTTGAGCCCCGAGCATTGCAGTGCCTCTGGTCTCCACCAGGGGCTTCTGCAGTGCCAGGCTCTTAACCCTGGATCTCTCCCCAAGAGGGAGGCAGGTCCTCTGGATGCTCGATCCTCTCTCCCCCTGCCGACCCCCAGTGGCCCAGGCTCGTTCCCGAACCCGGGTTGCCAGCATGGTGCGAGGTGTGGCGTCCAGTGCCTCAACCCTCAGTGCCACCAGAACGGCTCTCTTTTATCCATTATCTAATCTTTATTTTATATCACTGTAATACTGTTCTCGACTGCTGTAATCTGTTTTGATGTGAAACCTCTGTAAAAGAGTATCTGACTCAAAGGTCTAGTCCTAAATCTGGAGGTCACATCTCCAGAAGGATACAGACAGAGTAGAAGTGGTTCAGAGAAGGGCAACAAAAATGGTGCAGGGGCTGCATCAAAAGTTATATGAGGGGAGACTCGAGGATCTTTATATATATTCCCTGGAGGAGAGGAGAGAGAGGGGGGATATGGTAGAGACTTTCAAATACCTAAAAGATGTAAATAAGGTACAAGAATGGTATTCCAAGAACAAGGGGCCATGATATGAGTATAGAGGGAGTATACTTAGGGGTAATGTGAGAAAGAATTTTTTCATGGCAAAGGTGCACTGGAACAGCCTCCCAGCAGAGGATTAGGGGAAAAATGGTAGAGAAATTTAAAAGACGCATTGGACAGACATAAAGAACTCTAGTGATAGGAAAGAGAGGGTAAGGCCTCAGATTATTTAGGATCTGCGGTATATGAACGAGGTAGAGAAAATTGGCAGACTAGGTTGGCCGAACAGTCCCTAGCAGCCATCGAATTCTGTTTGTTTCTATGCAAATGACTGTGCGGTGGATCCTGAGGCCCACACAGCCTTAGCAGCATGCTTCCTGACCAACCCCACCCAGTGGCAGGCTCCACTGCATACCAGTACTCCAGGTGAAGTCTTACCAGTGAGCAATACAGTGCCAACACCACCTCCCTCCCCTCACTGGTGATACCTTTCCAACATCCCACTAGCCCTACCCACTTCATCACACTGCTCTTCCACTAAGCAACTGTGTGTGTGTGGAGACAATGAACTGGCAGAGAAGACAGTAAGGCGAGGAGGCTGGCAGGGAATCAGACAGATGTCCTGAGGTTGGGATAAAAAATACATACACACTTAATTGCAAATAACAGACTACAAGGAAACAAAAACAAAGATCCTTTCTCTGTTTATTAAATACTTTATAAATGCTAAAAAAATAATAATTAAAGCTTAATTACTTCAATTGGAGTACCTCTGTGGCACTTATTTTTTAAAACAGCCCCCCCCCCAACCAGGAAGGGAAGGGAAGGGATCATAATTTGCCCCCAAGGGGCTAGCCACACAATCCCTTTCTATTTCATACTGGACAGTACTGCCTCCACGCTCTGTTTTATGATCTCTGAATAGGGGAAGCGGTCCATCGAAGTCCAGGGAGTGTCAGTTTCAGGCACTGTTTTGGCTGTCTAAATGAACATTTCGTAAAATCTGAGCCATTGGTCAACGAACAGGGTTCTTGTTAGTTGACCGTTCAGTCCAGTTTTAAGTAATTTCCACTTAAACTGACAAAAACAGTGTTTGAAAATGACACTTTATAGACTTCAATGGCAAGCAGCTCGTGCTCTCCCTATACAGATGTCATAAAATGGTGTAGCACAGGCACAGAGTGCATTAGTAGGTCGTGGAAAGTGATCATGCAGCTAACTTTTTATATGTACTTTATCTTCCTACACCTCTGGTGGACCACTTCTACCCAGTCCTTCCAGCCCCATCACTCAACCACCCGAGAACTCACCGTTAATGCCTTAGCATGGCAGGTTGCCTGGTTGCCATTGCGGTGGCCTATGAGGCTGGATGTCATTCTGCAGCCAGAGGGGTTTTCCTCTGATTTTGTTGCCCTTCCATGGAGATGTCTTCAAGTGCCTGTGTGTTGTTTGTCTTAGTGTGCACGAACTGCGCTACCATCCGGACACTTCCAGGTGCAGGCAAGCAGTGGGTCACACTACCCCCTCCCCCAAGGGAGGACAGCCTTGCAGTACAGCCAGGCCACGATCAGGTCTGTTTAATGTTTAGTGAACAAATGGCTCTTACTCCAGGTAGCAGCCAAGCAAATTTTGAATGCAGAGCCTGACCTGAAATAAGCCATAAGGGCTACAGTGCCCCTACTGGTGTGCCCAGTAACTGCATCAGGAATGCCCCCCCATCCTTCATTTGTCCCATTCTCCCAGAGTAGCCCCCCTCCTTCTGATGGCAACCCCCCAGCCCCATCTTTCACTGTCCCGGGCCTTAACCCAACTACTTGCTTACCTCATTGGGTGACTGTGTACCATAGGGAGGGTGGAGCAGAGCAGGGTCACTGGCCATCATCCTGCCGATCGGGGTTTTCCTCTTTTTTTTACCTCGTCCCCGAGGTTGAGCATTGATGGCATATCATGGCGTGGGTGTGCCCTTCTGATCCTCCAGGAAGCATTTCTTGCCTCCAATGGGTGGCAGGCAAGTAGCAGATTGCTGTGTTCCCTTCCCCCAAAGGAGGAGAGCTGCCTGTGGATGCTCAATCCTCCTTCCTTCAGCTGACCCCCAGTGATCCTCGTCTGGTCGCAAACCGGGATTGCCGATATGGTGGGTCATGTGACACTCACTGCTTCAGCCTCTGCACCAGTGGGCCAGCTTATAAGGAATAGTTTTGACAGCCTTCTGGTAACAGAGTGAAATGCAGGAAGCTATCCACCAGGAGAGGCACTTACTTACCAGTATACACTGGGTAAAGGGCACAATCAACTAAGGGGACTGCCAGACATACTTGGTGCAGTTCAAATAACAGTGGAGTGCCCAACCCAGCCTATCAGTGCAGCAGTGGTATTGCCGCTCGTGATGCCAGTGACCCTGGTTCGGGAATGAGCCAGGACCATCAGGGCCTGCAGGAGTAAAGAGGATCAAGCATCCCAGGGGACATTCCCCTTCTCCTCCTCTGGGAAGGCAAACTTTCCCCATTAGTTTACTGTTCGCTGGGTGACCACAGGTGGCAATGCAGCAGAGGAAGCAGTATGGGAGGGGATGATGTTGGCCAGTGACCCATATTGTGCACACGCAACTTCTGCATGCACACTGGTCCCCCACGTGCAATGACATAATCTGGGGAGAAAACTAGGAAACTGGCCCTGGTGTTGGCTCCCTATGAGGCCTTGTACACTTGGGCCAGCACTACCTTTGCAACCTGCTGTCCAATACATGGCTCAGTAAGGGTACATCCCCCAACCCATACATAACCTGGGGGGACAAACCAAGGCTCCATGGGTGCAAAAGCAGAGTTCGAGGTAAGGTGAGGGTTAGCTAGTGGTGGAAGGAATCTGGGGCAGGCAGGGACTGGTGTGAAGGAAGGTATGAACAAAGAACTGAAATTTAAAAAAGTGGTTTGCCCTGTGGATGTTCAGGGACTACAGGTGCACCTGAAGTGGGTTTTGCAGATTCTGAAAGAATACAGGCAGGTCGATGGGCTCGATTCAAAGTGAATTTAGACACAGCCTGAGGCACAGTTTTAGGATGAGTCCTAAAGGGTAGCCTATCTAGATGAAAGGTTAGATAAAGGGGTCAACTACCAGAGCTTGATGCTCAAACACCCGATGTGCCAATGTGAATGCAACCAAAAATGGGGGTTTCTAGGGCAGAAACCCGAGATTACAGGAGGTAACAGGTTTGAACGGAGTCTTGATCAAAAATTCCAGAACCAGGGCTTACAGATAAGGGATTCTGTGCAGAATACCCTTGAGAAATTGAGGAAATCTCCAGTTGAGCCACAGATTTCCTGTCTATAGGTGCATGATAGGCTAAGAAGGTTGGCAGAAGTACTTTCACAGAGGAGTACTGCAGCCCTGACTGGGACAGGAAGAGAAGATACTCCACAGCATTCTGGATTAGACAGGTGAAAGACTCCTGAGAACACACCTGACACCAGATGCTAAAGTGGTTCCTACATAAAGAAAAGGGGGGTTGTTTAACCAGGAAGGGCACACTAAGCTGGGGCTCGTTTCCAGGTGCGACCTGGGAGCACAAGGATGTTGTGACTTGCTCAGGGTCACACAATATACAAGTGGGGGCTGTGGGATTCAAACCAGCTTTGCAGCTTAGAGCCTTAAACCACCGTGCTATACCACAGCAATTTCTCAATTTCGGAGGACATATGTATAAAAATAATTTTGTCTATACACAATATCTGCTTTTGCTGCTCTTTTACAGGGAAAGTTAGTAGTAGGGGAAGGAGGCAGTGGTTTAAACCTGAAGACCTGGGTTTGAATCCCATCCCATAAACCCACTTGCATACTGTGTGACCCTGAGCAAGTCACTTAACTTCCTTGTGCTGTAAACAAGCTTTCATCTTAGTGTCTCACCTAGGTAATAAAAATAACCATGGCGAAATACTGCATAGGAGGAGTACTCTATAGAATGGCGCTGCTGAGCCGTTTGTAAGCGCATGCTCAGTGGAACAGAACTGCTCCAGCCGACTTGTGTAACGCGAACGCGCAAATATTTGGATTCTCCCGAAAAAGACGTGCGGCATGTTAAACGCACAGCTAAGAGTTACCGGGTAAGTCTGTTGTTAGCAGGTAACGCTACCCGTGCACGTAAACGTAGTGTATGAGTACAGCTCAACCACCCTTCGAGTACCCTGACCAGCATCACCTAAACTCCACCCACCCCACAAGCGGGAACACCACCCATACCTTCGTCCAACCTCCTCGCACCTATCAGAACAGTCTCCACCCCCGAGATGATCACAGTCCATGCGAATAAAGCCTGAAAAATGTAAGCGCCCCCCCGTGCCCACAACATATTCCCTAGCACACCCTCACCACACGCATTGTTGCTGGCTACCAATCCCCACCCCGCTCTTGTAGCAGCCCTCCAGTCCCATCCCAGACTCTCAAGAAATGGACTGCATACTGAATGAGAGCAACCACCCCCATCACAATAGCTAATTACTGGGCACATCACAGCAATAGACATACATTAAAAATAAAGAGGGCATTGTATGTATTTATTCATTTTAATATGCAAGCATGGATATTAAATAAATTAGAACACAGCTTTCTTGTGCTTTGGATCATACAACCGGCGACTGCTACTGGAGATACTAATAAACACCCCGGCCCGACCGCAGAACATCAGATGCTAAAACCAATCTGCACATGTAAAGTCATTCATAAGAAATATGTGAATTGCAGTGCTAACAAGTTGGCCCAATAATGCAAACCGCGTCGAATGATTCCTGGCTCCCAAACAAAATTGAATCCACATGTATTTTGCATTTTAAATAACTTCTATTGCGATTCCTCAACTCGCAGACGCACTCTCCACAGTCCGCTACTTTGTGCAAGGTGCTTCCGGCACTGTCTTGCCCTCCACAAAAGATGGCGGCGCGCTGAACGTACTCGCGCCAGGCACCGCAGATGGGCGTTTCCAGTTCAGTCTTTTTTTTCGAGTTCTGTGCTGGCGGCGCATCTTACGTACCAGTAGCGTAAAGTATGTCCCAGTAACCTCCGATTAGCTCAAGCGCATGGGACTTCGTGATCCTAGGAAGACGATGGCGTCTATATGTGGTACTCTATCGACCTTGGTCCCTGGAATTGTCAGCAACTCTTTACGAACAGCAAGGCAGGTTAGTGCTGCCTTACAATGACAGAGTGACAGCAACCGGATGGGGCCGCCAGGATATCCTATATAAGACTAGAGCAGTACGCATATACCTCTCAACTGTTCCTGATAATGAGGGACATCCCTGATTTTACCTCTAAAAAATTCCTCTGTCCCTTCATTCGAGAGGTGCTAACCACAAAGAGATTGTGATGTTAATTCACAGGCTTTAAACTGGAAAGTCACAGTATTCTAAAATGCTACATTAAAAAATAAGCATTGTAACAGACAATGAACACAGTGATTTACAACATGTTCTGAGCTTATATTTCCACGTTTGAGGACGTGTCCCTAATCATGAGGGTTATTGGTCCTTGTTTTGAGTGTTCGTGCCCCTCACTTCAGTGACAAAAGGGCGAGCGAGAGGTATGAGTACGGGTGTGATTGACGTGGGGGGTGTATTTAAGGGATGACCGTGAGCATGATCCTGTGGCGGGAGGTTAGAGGTACAGTAGCGGTGCCACCCAGCCTTGTCCCCAGTACCTACTGCATACAAGTAATTTCGGGTCAGAAAGAACTAGGGCCATCACATCTGGACCACGTGCTACACAAGAAGGTGTAAAGTAGTATATAGTGGAACGTCCTTGTTCATTGAAGTCTAGCGCTCTCAAAATGTTCTGCTGCACTAGTGACGTCCGTAGTGCAGCAGAACCAAAAAAGTGACGTCCTCAGGACAGCAGAACGAGATGGTGTCCTCAAGCAGCAATCTGACAGTTACTTATTTTAAAAAGAAAGATGTAGAATTTTTATTTTTTATTTTTTTTTGAGGCAATGACGTTCCACTATACAGAACAGTGCATGCTTGGTACTATGACGACTGCTTACCTCTCGAGCCCTGCTCTCGAGGTAATCTGTCATCATAGTACCAACTCGGGGAAATAATAGCCCTGTTGTTAATTGGTACTCATGCACTATTCTATATGTTGTGCACACATACCTCTCAGCTGTTCCTGATTACAAGGGACACCCTCATTGTACCTCTCAGCATTGCCCTGCTCCTCATCCCTCGTGGAAAAGATGCACACATAGAGGATGTGCTGTAAATTTTGACTTTAAGGCAGAAATTCATGTTTTGATAAGATGCTAAATCAAAACTAAACATTGCAGCAGTAAACAATGTTTTGATAGTATTCTGAGCTTGTATCTCCATGTTTGAGGATGTGTCCCTCATTTCAGTGATAAAAGGTTGAGAGGTATGTGCATAAATCTGTCCTAATAAGGGTTTTCTACTCACTGTACTTCTAGGATATCCAGCCTTTTTTTTTTTTTTTCTTTCTGTTAATGTTTTCTCCTGCCCGTAGGTCAGTAATGGATGACTGTTGGGAGGGGGGCAGAAGTGGTAGTTGTGGGTGGTATTGAATGATAAGTGGAGAGATGGGCAAATATAGTTATGTTGGGTGATAGGTCAGTGGTGAAAGATGGGGCAGTGGGAGCCCAATGACGGAGGAGCCCCAACCCCATTGTTTTTCCCTATCTCCAAGAGGATCCCCCTTACCTGCCCCACAGTTTACCCCAGCAGTAGGGACATCCAGGAGTCAAGAGTTGGTGGCAGGGAAATCCGTTTGTATTGGACAGGAGGGTGGCCTGGGCTCTGAGCGTGCTCAGGCGTCATCCTGCATGGCTGAGACACATTTTCTCATCTGTTGTCCCACCCTTGAGATGCAGGCTATTAACGTGTGGACTGCACGCACTTGCAGGTATGTTGGCAGTCATACACACTGTACTCAGCAGAGTACAGTAAAAGAAATATCAGGCAGGAGCAACAAAGCAGGCAGGGGCAGCAAAAAGAGGAAAGCAAGGACACTGCGAGTAACATTGTGTTTTTGTCGCACTGAGCCCATTTGCCTTCATTGTTCGCTGTGGGGCACTGATGCCACCAGCCAAATACACAGACAAGAACAACTTATCAGGCAGGCAGAAAAACAAAGGAAGGAGGATTATGGGAAGAAACTGATTACTTGAACTCAGACATTGCAAATGGGGTGGGCTATTGTTGGCGAGGTGTGGCAGCGCATGTATTGGTTTATGTTTTAATAATGGGGGTGAGGGGGGGCAACATTGCATCAGTTTTGAGTACAAGTTTAGAATTCCTGGCTGCACCCCTGTGCACTGGGCATGCATTTTGGGCTGCTTGGGGCTGGTTCCTCCAACCAAACATGTCACACCAACGGCACACTATTTGTCCTGAAACTTCATTCTCTGCATCATTTATTCTAACTCCGAGCTGCTTCAGATCACCGGGGTAAGTTATATCAGACCTGGAAAGCAATGTTATAAACAATGTAAACACAGCAATGTGGAAGCAAACTCCTTCCTGGTATTGATACCCTTCTTAGGCCAGGCAGGGTACCATTGTGTGCCACCAGGCTGGCACAGCCAGTGGTGCTGTTTGGGGTGTTTTGTTGTTTTCCGACAACGATGAAAGGGCCTGATGTAGGCATGACACAGTTTTGACATGATGAGATGTCTGGGAGAGCATGACTACGCTGCAGAGTTTGAACACTTGAACATTCTGAAGTTCTATGCCCAGAAACACTTGAGGGCCACGAAAGAAATGTAAAAGTTGTCAGCAGATAAGGACTGCTTGGGCCATCCACTGTGCCTATTCCTCTTTACCTAGACTATTACTGCAGACCAAACCTGATCTACAGCTCTTTCTTCCTCCCCTCCTTCCTTTCTACTATGATTCCCTTGTTCATATCCCATGCACTCTTGAACCCCACACCGTTTTCGCCCCCAGCCACCTCCACTGGAAGGCTGTTCCAGGAATCCACCACTCTATCTGTGGAGAAGTACTTCCTCACGTCCCTTCTGAATTTACCCTCCTCCAGCTTCACAGCATGTTCCTTTTGTTCTTAAGCACATTTTCTTCTGAAAAATACTTCCCTCATTTACCCCCGAGACAGATTTAAAAGTCTCTATCATATCCCCTTCTCCTTCTCTGTTCCAGGGTGTACATATTGAGGTCCTTTAGTCTCTCCTCTTAGAGTTTTTGATGCAGACCCTGCACAATTTCAGTTGCTGTCCACTGGACTGCATCCACTTGGTCTGTGTCCTTCCGGTGATGTGGTCTCCAGAACTGGACACAGTATTCTAGGTGAGGTCTTACTAGCGATCTAGACAGAGGCAATGCCATCTCCCTCTTTCTGCTGGTGATACCCCTCCCCTATGCATCCCAGCGTCCCACTAGCCCTCCTGACTGCCTTGTTGCACTGCCTGGCTGCCTTTATGTCATCCAGTATCATCAAGGCCACTGACTTTCAGTTTTTACCAGTAAAATTCTAGAATTTGGAGTGCCTGCACAGCAGTAAAAACTGAGTTTCATGGAATTTGGTTTTTTATGCTAGATCAATAAATCTTCGGAACTTGTATTTTTCTTAAAATTGCTTCCTGTATTACATTCAGTTTGATTCATTTAATGTTCTGTACATTAAGCCTTCTTTTATTCTGATTTATTTATACACATCTGTTGCTGTGTATCCCTCTCCCCACGATGCATCTGGAAACGAGCTTGTCTGCTCAGCATGTCTTTCCTGGTGAAACTTTTAAATAAATAAACACATACTAAAAGAATGACAGTAGAAACCCGGCAAAATCAGGGAAATTAGACTAAGGATCACTGCTGCAGTTACCAGAATTCCAAGTCTTGAAAATGGAATTTAATTAATCATCGTAAACCAGTGGCCTTGACTATGATTACTCAAGGTTTCATTCCTACTTGGTGGTCAGCAGTACCACTCCACACATTTTGTACTCTGCCCCTGAGTTTCTGTGCCCTAAGTGCATTATTTTGCACTTTATTGCATCGAAACCCAGCTGCCGTACCCTTGACCACTCCTCTAGTTTTTTTCAGGTCTCTGCTCTTCCTTTCTACCCCCACCACCCCAGAAGTGACTACTCTGTTGCAGATTTGGTGACCTTCCCTTCCAGCTCCGCTGCAGTGTCTCTTATGAAGACATCAAAGAGGACCATCCCCAGCATTGATTCCTGAGGCACCCCGCTGGTCACCTTCTGTCCCCTGGAGTGAACGCCATTTACCACCACCTTCTGTCGCCTATCCCCTAACCAGTTTCTTATCCAGTTTACCACCTTTAGAGCCACTCGGCTACCCAGCTTGCTCACTAGTCTGCTGTGTGGAACGGTATGGAAAGCCTTACTGAAATCCAGGTAGGATACGTCCACCTCTCCACTCTGATCGAAATCCTTTGTCACCCAGTCAAAGAAATCTATTAGATGCTACAATTTGTATGTCAAAAATATCACTCATTGCTAGAATATAGCAGCTAACTTAGAGGCCATAGCCAAGGGCAGTAAAGCATATGGGAGGGCAAACAGAATGTTGGGGTGCATAGGGAGGGGTTTCTCCAGTAAGCATGAAAGTGTGATTCCCCCCAGTACAGACTAAGAATGTCACGATATCAGATATTTAGTACCACAATATTTGGTTAAAAATTATCGCAACATATTGATTATCACGCTGATCAGCATAATGTAATTTCCCACCTCCATATAGCTGTTAGGACCCAGTCACCAAAAACTCCAGCCTTCAGGCATCCTGGTGCTCCCTCACCAGTGGGGATCAACATAGGGAGAAGTCCAAGGGTTCTTGTTCGCTGGTAAGTAAGTCGACTGGTGCACATAACTTTCATCCATTTATTTTCCCCGTTCTTTAGGCTGGCACATGTACGATGGTGCGGGTGTATGACATGAAGATGTTTCACATACTCAGCCCCTGCACCCAGACAGAAGGCTCTTACTGCTGCGTTATTCAGCCTCCACTAGATGGCAACCAGGCAGCGGCTTGCGCTATCCCCAAAGAAAGAGACCTGTCAGTGGATGCTCCGTCCTCCTTCATGCAGCCAGCCCTCGAGTGACCCAGGTCTATTCCTGAACCTGGTTTACCGGCGTGGCGACAGGTGAGGCACCCAGGCCCTCAAAACTCCACACCACAGGGCCAGCACTGCATTTCTGATTTTAAGGAAAAATAGTAAAAATCTGGTAGGAGGATGGTAGGGAATCAGGAATCATGGCTGCACCTGGAAAAGGACGTGCTGCTGGAAAAGCAAGCTGAAGTGCTTTATCACTGTGTATTGTGGTATATCGTGTCGCATGATAATCACATTATTGTTTTTTTACCACAATAAATTATCAGTGGTAATTATTGTGACGTATCGTCATGTCGTGACATCCCTAGTATAGACTGCATTTGGAAAACTTTGTGTAGTTTTGGTGTCCACACTTATGCATATGAACACATGACTTAGCCAGCAGAATAAGGCCATTTGGTTATCAAGTCTGCTTGATTGCAGAGCCCCTAATCCAGAGAGTATGGTGGGCCCTCACCCACACCCCACCAACTCTGACCCTCCCCTTCACCCTGTCCTACTGTCTCTTGAAACACCCCACCGTCTTATTGACTTCTTCAGATGGAGCTCATTCAACCTTGACTCCATCCGCTCTGAAGAAGTGTCTTCTATCATGACCCCCCCCTCCACCAGTTTGTATCAGTGCCCCCTTGTGGTTGTGTTATCACTAAAATGAACAAGCATTTATCATTGGCGACTGTTTGCTTGCAGCATAATAGTAGTTTTGATTTCTGCTGTCTTTCCATGCATGTGCAGGCTCGGGGGAAGGCAGCCTGGATATCCAGACCTGTGGCTATGTAACTTACATTTCGCCATATTGCAGCTCTGCAAGACACCTGGCCTGTATGTGAATACAGCAGATGAGACCACTCTAATGGTTGTAAGAGTGGCCTCACTTGCATTCTTGAGTTATGAGAACTGCAAACCTAGGGTGACTGGTTCTTGATAATAAGAATGTAAGTGAGACCACTTTTGCAGCTTTAAGAGTGGTCTTGTCAGCCATGTATAATGCCTTGGTCAGGCCACAGCTTGAGTACTGTGTGCAGTTCTGGAGACCTCATTTGAAGAAGGATATAGTGCTGTTGGAGAGAGTCCAGAAGAGACCGACCAGGATGATTCAGGGCATGGAGGGGGAGGTCTTATGAAGAGAGATTGGATGAGCTTGGGTTTTAAACACTGGAGGAGAGGAGGGATGGGGAGACATGATTGAGGTTTTCAAGTATGTAAAAGGAATAATCAGGAGTGGAACCATGGAGCTGTTTAGACTTAAGAAGGGGGGAACAACCAGGGGACACAAGTGGAAACTGGAGGGGGGAAATCATAGGGGGGAACATAGGAGGCTTTTTTTTCACTGAGAGGGTGGTGGAGCCATGGAACACGTTGCCCGGGGGGGGGGGGTTGGTGGAGGAGGGCACAGTGGAGGGTTTCAAGAAGGGATGGGACAGGTACAAGGAGAAACTGAAACCAATGAAGATCCTCTTGGGGGCTAGGGGTGGGCGGTGAGGCGAGCAGCCACTAGGTTGCTGGCTTTCGAGCAGACAAGAAAGACCATTTGGCCTGTTCTGCTGGCTTTTAGTATGTTAGTATATTAATATATTAGCCTGTGCAGCCAACACTGCACCACCCTTCTACAGGCTGGGAGCGGTGCCACATGCCAAAACATTCTCTCCCCCCAAGCCTCGACCCATCCAGCTAGCTTACTGAGCTCACCCTAAACTCTGCTGACTGGCAGTGCACTACCACCGGACTAATGGCCAGCCCTAAGCACAACGTTTGTCGTAATTTTTTTTTTTTTTTGGTTGACAGTTTGATACCATATTTTTCTGCATAGTGTTTCTGTGACCCACCCCCTTCTGAACTTGACAGGTGTCATTTAAAAAATACTGGCTGAAATGTCATTTCAAGCCATGAGTGTGAAAACACGTTTTGGGAAGAATTTGAAAAATGACACCTGTAAACGTTCATGAGGTGTGAAAAAATCGCTACGGTGAAAATTTGATTTGCGGTAAAAATATTGAAAATTAACAAGGCTATGAGTGATCTTTGAAAAACGTCAGCGTTCACTGATAACTTGGTAATTTTTAACATGTTTTTTTACCATGGTCTTATGACCCCACCACATGAACCTGGTTGGTGAAATTTATCAAATCCCATCAGAAAGGTGATTTCATGAAGCAAATGCAAAATCACCTTTTGGTGTGGATTTGAAAAATTTCACCTTCCTTGTTCATAAGGTGAGGGAGCAAAAAAGACCAAGTTGCAAATTTGGTGAAAAAAATATTTAAAAATGACAATGTTATGAGTAAAAGTTCAAAATGCAGTGGAAATACATAGCCCGCCCTTACCCTACTTTCTTTCAGTTCACAGTCGGCGTTGCAGAAGGAGGATGTCTTTCTTCACAGAGAGTGAATCTTTAGTGCTGGATGTTCTGTAGGTGAGTGAGGGGTGTGGGGTGGTGGGTACTAAGTAGGGGGTGTCAGTCATTGACAAGGGACCATTTTCTTGTCAGGGTTTACACATTTAAAAAAAAAATCTAGAGGAGTGTGTGTATGTATGTATGTATATATGTGTGTGTGTGTGTGTGTATATACACATATGTGTGTGTGTGTGTGTGTGTGTGTGTGTGTGTGTGTGTGTGTGTATATATCTATATATCTATATATATATATATTTTTTTCGGTGAACCGACACTGAGGATTGGGTACCCAGTGTCAGTAGACTTTTCGGCATGGGGGTGGGCACCCGGTGTTGCCAGCTCAGGGAGGGGGAGCTGAACTGGAGGGAAGGGGGAGTGGTCATATACAGCAGTACTGTACCAGGTGTGGACACACGGGTCAATATCTAATGGTGGGGGGGGGAATCCTAGCTGATACTGACAGAGGAAAAGAGTATTGGCACAGCCGCATCAGGCGGCATTATTGAGCTTGGGGCTCCTCTGGCTGGGAAACACCTGGTAGAGCCATGCCAGGTGGCACTTAATATTGCAGCTTCGGAACTGGGGAGCACCTGGTAGTGTCCTTTGGCGTTGTTTGGTGGCATTTCAGTGGGTGGGCATCCGGTGTTGCGGGGGGTGTGGTGGGGAGGGGACACAGATACTGGGTGGGAGGACCAGGCGTAGGCTGAGCATGATGGTGCTCAGGTGGCTGCTGGGTGGCATCTCGCAGATGAAAGAATGCAGCTGCATTGAGAGAGGTGCAGCCACCTCCTTTCACTACACAAAGTTTCCGCTCATCAGCTAGGCTAAACACAGTCACTGTCTGCCTGCTCCTGGTTGGGCTGTCAGTGGTGAGCCTCCTGTAATTTGAGCTGCATTGGATGTTACACTGACACACCTCTGCAGCCTTTTATGTCCCGAGTAGTCACAAGATGCTCCCTCTGAGCTGTGTGCACAAGTCAACATAAAAAGATGCCCGATAGCCACCTTGTTTATCCTCTTCAGGTACTTGAAGGTGCTTTTTTTTTTTTTATCTTTTTATTGGAAAAAGCACAGACAATGACAGAATAACTGAACAAGCATAAGCAGTGATCATTTATGAAGCAAATGCAACAGTGCAATATGCTATATATGCATAAACAAACAAAAAAACACGGAGCCCAGTTACAGTCTGTGTAGGAATCAGCAGCCTATGTCTTGAAGGGTTCCCACATGATCTCAGATGTGTCTTGATTTATCCCTGCTATAATACTGAATTTTTTCTAGCTTGTATAAATCTAGCATGTGGTTAAACCACATTCTAACATGTGGAGGGTTACTGTCTTTCCATGACATCAGGATATGTTTCTTTGCAATTACTAGCCCTAGTAAAAGCAATTTCTTTACTTTTCCAAGCAATAATAGCCCCTTAAATTCCAACCAAGTAAAATGGATAAAGTATCACAGGTTACTTTAACCGCAGTAACAGACTCCAAAATGTTAAAAATCAAGTCCCAAAATGCAGTACGTTTTTTGCATGTCCGGAACATATGCATGAGGGACCCAGGATTATTCAGACATCTAGCTGCATCTGTCTGCAAAATTTGCATTTATTTTATGTAATCTGGTGTGAGTAAGGAGTGTTTTGTGACGAGCACCCCCCTCGTGCCACTTCCAACAGGACTATGAGTTCTGTTACATTCTCTTAGACCTGATGGTTGTCTGACTTGCAAGGAGAGGCAGGCACGTCTTCCGATGAAATTAAAAGATTTTTATTGAAGAGAGGGGAGTGCAGTTTTCAAGTCGAATCATAAAGAAACTGAGCCATGGTAAAATTGTAATACTACAGAAGGCTATACTTTTAGGCAGTGCTATAGACGTTAAAGAATTGCTGTACTCTAGAGCAGTTTCAAAAATTCTAAAACTCTAAAGACCCTGACTAGGAGTAACTCGGAATGGTAGTCCAGTTAACGTTTTGTGAATCTGGAAGTGTGATGACCTGCAGGAGGACAGACTGAACAAACAGTGGGGTGCACAGAAGAGGTAAATATCCAGGGAAAGTTCACCAGAAGGAACTGAAGAAATGTGCCTCCAGGAGGAATCGGAAGAACTTTTACTCTACAAAGTGGGGATCACCAGAAGGTACACTCATCCCTTGGTTTGAAGACTTGGTTGCCTGGGAAAGGTCATGTCAGACCACCAGGCCAAAGGCACTTCAAGACTTTTGCATCTGTGCCTTGGTCATTGCAGACCCCGACCAAGACAGAACAATTGGATTCCTTCACAAGACCCTCTGGGCGTCAGTGAGGAGAGCATAGCAGACCGCCAAACAGGTTCATATTGAACACACACAATCTGTTATCTGGGTATCTTGAGCTTTCATTGCACCTGGATCTGGCCACTTTTGTCACTCCTGTAGCATGAAAATCCCACCCCATTGAGCATTGATATCCTTAGCTATTGAGCTGATGTGGCTTTTAAATGTCCTTCACTTCTTAACAGGGCAGGGACGTAGCTTGGCAGAATAACTGAAATGGTCTGTCATGATGAACCCCTAACACTAGCTGGGTCGACCAACCCAAGTTGAAGTCCAGGAAGATGTTGGGTGCCACAGGCAGTTTCGGAACATTCTTTAGCAGGTGTGACACCTGGTCATTTTGTAGGTACTTGTAGAGGACATCTAGTTACTGTGCAGCAGAAACATGGAAGCCATAAACAAGCTAGCAAGTGATTCAAAGACTGGTACACAGAAATTTATGACAATCTTTTGGAAAGGTGCCACAGTTCTAGGCAGTCATTACAGGCACCAACAATTTCAAGACCATTATCTCAGGATAGCATGGTACCATACCAGTTTAGGCAGTTCGCTTTGCAAACAGCAGAATGCAATTTGTTTTGTAAACAGAACAGCACAGGTTTAGGCAGTTCATTTTGCATGCAGGGCAGCACAGGTTTAGGCAGTTCATTTTGCATGCAGGGCAGCACAGGTTTAGGCAGTTTGTTTTGCAAACAGGACAGCACAGGTTTAGGTAGTTTGTTTTGCAAACAGGACAGCACAGGTTTAGGAATTTCCTTTTGCAACCAGGGCAATACAGGTTTATGCAGTTTGTTTTGCAGACAGGGCAACACAGATTTAGGGAGTTTGGGCTGTCACCTTAAATGCAGGTCACAGGGCAAACTGTAAATATTCAGGAGTAATTTAAGCATTCACTTCTCAGTGCTGGCTGTCATGACCCTGACCCTGCTGCTTTGGCGTTTAGGGATGGTTTTATGGGTATGTCCACACTTTACACTGGCTCCTAGGGTACTGTAGAGATTCTGCCGTATGGTAGTGCTTTTACTGGGGCCTTTACTGGGCCCGGTTACGCACCTGTGGAGTTGGCTCTGGGTGGGCGGTCCTGAGGTGGGGAATACCCATCCATGCACATGGCCTCAGCCTCTTGGCTGAGCACCACTCAGCAATGGAGGCAAACTGAACCCACACTGCAGCCAACTGACTGCTGCTGCTTTCTGGACCCACTGGACTGCTGCCACTTCTGGTATTCAAGGAGCCCTCCGACCTGGACTGCACTCTGAGCACTGGAGACTGACCGTAGGAGAGAGACACCAGCAGAGCTGACGGACCCAACTTCAGCTGACCAGATAAGCCAACCTTAGGCTTCCGTCACTCCCTGTGTGTTGTTCCTTCCCTAGCTTGTCAAGATCTCTTTCCAGCGGTCCTCCCAATACTGCCTCAGAGGCTCGGGTTCCAATGCTTGAACCCTGAGTTTGAGCCACAGCGGCTTCATCATTTGAATTTATGCCCATATGCTGGGCAAAGACAGCAGTCCCGGCACATGGCTGATATTACCCCATGCTGCATGGAGTTGGGGGTTCTATGAGAGCCAGCAGCAAGGGAGATAAGATGAGGAAAAAGATGTTAAACTGCAGGCAGTCTGTTTACTGTGTGGGGCCCATTACTATACAGTTTCCCCTTCCCTGCCACTGTTTTTAACTACCAGGGGCACCTGGACTTTACTGGGGAGGGGGGCACTGGATGCAGAATCCCAGGCCCTCTGTGCTTCCTGATGTGACCTACAGGATCCCAGAGCCCCTAAAGGACTCCCATCTGCTCCTTGGGTTTGTTTTTGTAGCGCCCCTTACTGTGAGGCACTACATAATTGAGACTGAAAGAGCTGCAGTTTTGTAATAATTGTTACAAAGATGAGATTTTTTTTTTGATAGGGTTCTTTGATAAAAGTGTATTTTCTATAGGTGATAAAATTGAAGAATAGTTGAAATTTAAAATTTAATTACGTATTTGGAGATAAAAGAAAATTCATCTTTGGAATGTTATATTCAGTGTGTAACTGCATCAGAATATTTCTCTTCATACTGAAAGTAGCAGGGTGAGTGGGGAGAAAAAAGATTTGTAAGCAGTGTTTGGGGCACTTTGAAACTTATCTTTAAAATTGTAAGCGGTAGTGTTGGGGGAAGCTAGGTCAGGAAACAACCCCACCAACTGAAGGCAGTAGCTAACTCCAGGTCCCACCTGGGGGAGGTTCTGCCTGGTGTATAAAAGCATGCACTCCTAACATGTTTGTGTCCCAGCACAGGAGTGGAACAGGTGTCAGGTTGTCATCTTAGGCATTGGCAGGCATCTGCAGAAGGAAGCAGGGAGCCAAGGGACTCTGCCGGTTGACTGTGATGAGGTACATGTTCACTGCTGTTCTGACATTCACTGCTGGGAAGGGCGGAGGGTCAAGGTAGGTCAAAACTGGGAATTGTTCAAGACTAGAAGTTGTTCCAACACACAGACTAGGGTAGTAATACAAAGGGATTTACGGGAAAGGAGAAAATCAAATCACTACTTATCTAGTGTAAGGATAAAGGGAGTAAGCAGGCAGAAGGGGAAGCAGACTGCTACTTGTCTAGGGTATAGCTGCAGGGGGTAATCAGGACACAAAACTGAAATCAAACGCCCTATCTAGGGTAAGGGTATCAATTCTTTTTAAGGTAATAGGTGGAGTAGATTTGGAAATGAAAGGAGTGGTGCACTGCAGTGGCTCTGGAGTGGCAGTCTTCAGGGAGACTTTCTGGAGGCTGAGGTTGCTGCCCCATTTGCGTGCATCTCTCTGGGCTGAGGGAGGAAGTCTCTAGACTCTGGGCCGAGTTGACTGGGATTCAGGAGGCTTCTTCCCCTACCCAGGGGCCACTAAGTCCACCGCCATTGCCTCAGACAGTGGCTGGATGGAGGGCCTGCTGGACTGTGTTGGGATCTGGGAGAGTGGGAGTAAGGGAACACATTTCTCAGCCTGTGCCACTAAAGAACTGTTTTGCTGCTGTCATGGGACGGGCCTGCCAGGATGAAGCACTTGTGGTAATGGCAATGGAGGATGTGGAGTTCCTTCAGAGTGGAAGCCCCAAGGCGGGAGGAAGAGGATCCCAGCAGAAAAGAAAGCAGCTTCTTGTGGGGGGACTCGGTCATCAGGGGGATAGATTTGGGAACACCACAGGAGGAAAGGGGAAAGGTGAGGTGACTACTCAGTGCCTCAGCACATAGTAATGGGGAGCGGTTCTTTAGGCTGGCTAGGGCAACAGGGCAGAAGGGGAAGCTGGATTTCATTGTCCATCTGGCAGAGAAAGCAGCCGGGGTGGTGCATGAAAGGTTTAGGGAGCTGGGGAAAGGGTCTGAAGCAGGTAACACACACAGTGGCCTTCACTGAGGTGCTGCCTTTGCAAGGCTGAGGGAAGGAGAGGGCATACCATACCACGCGCTTTCACAACTGGTTAAAGGCATGGTGCAGGGAGGAGGGGTTTGGCTATATCAGGGGGACAGGGGTCCTACTTGGAGGTATGGCCTCCATCCATCTAGGAGGGGAATGGCAGTCCTGGGTGGGAGGTTTAAATGCTACTTTGGGCATTTAAACTAGCCGGGGGGGGGGTGGCAGAAGAAATGTGGGAGGCGGTGAATGCCCCCAGGTGATAAAGCAGCAGTGATGGATAGTCTAGAGGAAATTAATTCCCCAGGGATAGTGGGGGAGAAGGGACCAGAGGGAGGAAGGGACAGGGGAGTCGATGGGTTGGAACTAGGGTGGAGGAAGCTAATATGGAGGGTGGGCAGAGGAAAGATAAAAAGGGGAAGGACAGTATCAGTGCAAAAAGAAGGGCAAAGGATGAGCTTGGGAAGGGGGGGGCAAATCAGGGACAGGGAGAGACAAAGGGAGTGGAGAGCCATGTGCATCAACACAAGGAGTCTAGGAAACAAAATTCCTGACCTTGAGGCTACCACTCTGGAGGTATACCTAGATCTGGTGGCCATGACAGAATCACAGTGCACCGACAACCGCAGTTGGGAAGGGGCCATACTGGGGTAGTGTAGAGTGGGGGCCAGGGAGAGGAAGCATAGGGGAGTCAAGAGGTGGAGCTAGGGTGGAGGAAATGACTAGGGAGGGTGGGCAGAGGAAGGATAAAAAGGAGAAGGATAGTATCAGTGAAAAAAGAAGGGTGAAGGATGGGCTCGGGAAGGGAGGGCAAAGCAGGGGCAGGGAGAGACAAAGGGAGTGGAGAGCCATGTGCATCAACACAAGGAGCCTAGGAAACAAAATTCCTGACCTTGAGGCTACCACTGTGGAGGTGTACTTCGATCTCGTGGCCATGACAGTGTCACAGAGCACCGACAACTACAGTTGGGAAGTGGACATATTGGGGTGCAACATGTTTTGAAAGGACGGCAGTGAGAAGGGGGTGGTTTTATATTTAAAAGAAGGTATTAAGATCAGGAAAATATAAGGTCACAGCGGAGCGAAGAAAGGGCTGAAGGTTCTTTGGGTTGGCTTGGGGATTGGGGTGGGGTACAGGCCACCAGCACAGGGGGAGGATGTGGACAGGGTTTTGCGGGAGGCCATAGGCAAAATGACGGACAAAGGGAAAGTAATAATTATGGGTTACTTTAATCTACCGGATGTGAACTGGAACATCCAGGCCGCACCTACAGCTAGGAGCAGGTTCATCCTAGACTCCCTGCAAGGGGCATTTCTCAGGTAGGTAGTTACAGATCCCACTAGGGACGGGGCAGTGCTTAATCTGCTACTTATGAACAGGGACAGCATTGCAGATGTCACAGTGGGTAGCCCCCTCTAGGTACAAGCAATTATCATACAGTGTGGTTTGACATATGGATTGGACAGGAGAAAAAACACACTAGGATGAGGGTCCTGGACTTCAGGAGAGCAGATTTTAAAGAAATGGGAGACTTTCTCAGGATATACCTTGAAGGGAGGATAGCAGAGAATTGGAGGCACAGTGGAATAGAATAATGGAGGGAATAAGTAGGGCAGCGGCAAACTGTTCAAAAGTAATAAGCAGGGGTAAGAGGAGAAAGAGGCCACTGTCATTTTTGAAGGAGGTGGCTAAGGAGGGAAAAAAAAACAGCTATCAAGAAATACAAGCAGACCCAAATGGAGGCAAACAGGGAGGTGTATCTAGTGAAACAAAGGGAGGCAGGAAGGAGGGTAATGGCAGCAAAGACTCAAACTGAGGAGTGGATTGCCCAGGAGATCAAAAATGGGGATAAGACTTTTTTCGGGTATGTGAGTGAAAAGAGGAAGGCAAGGGATGGTATAGTGAAGATCAGGAGACCAGGAGGGGGAAATGTGCAGAGGAAGATGAAGAAAAAGCTAAAATTTGAAATGAATACTTCTGCTCGGTCTTCACAGTGAAAGGGGGGGGGTTGGTCGTTATGCATTAACAGACACCGGAGGGAGTGGACACAAGTCCATTTATAGAATAGATAGTGTCTGCTGGGGGTTGGAAGCCCTCAGGTAAAATAAGGTGATGGAGCAGGATGGGATTGACCCATGGGTACTTAAGGAACTGAACATGGTGTGCAGAGGAAGACCAAGAAAAAGCTAAAATTTGAAATTAATACTTCTGCTCGGTCTTCGCAGTGGAGGGGGGGAGATTGGCCGTTATGCATTAACAGACACCGGAGGGAGTGGACACAAGTCCATTTATGGAAGAGAGAGTCCGCTGGGGGTTGGAAGGCCTCAGGTAAAATAAGGCGATGGAGCAGGATGGGATTGACCCTAGGGTACTTAAGGAACTGAGCATGGTGTTAGCTGCCCCTCTGGCAACACTGTTTAGCACCTCATTGGAGATGGGATTGGTTCCTGAGGAATGGAGGAGGGCCGTTGTGGTCCCTCAGCTCAAGAGTAGCATCAGGGAGGAGGCCATTAATTACAGATCTGTCAGTCTCACATCAGTAGTGGGGAAGTTAATGGAGTCCCTGCTGAAGAGACTGATGGAGTACCTGGAAACACATGTGCTGCAGGCTCACCACCAGCAGCACAGCTTCGTAGGGGCGAGGTCATGTCAAAAAGATCTCATAGATTACTTTGACTGAGTAACGAGGGAGGTGGATCGAGAGAGGGTAGTAGATGTGGCCTATCTGGACTTTAGTAAGGCCCTTGATACTTCCACACAGGAGGCTGATAAAGAAACTTAGTAGCTTGAGGTAGAGGAAAAGGTGGTGTGCTGGGTATCAAACTGGCTGAAAGACAGGTGGCAGTGGGTGGTGGTGGTAAATGGCAGTCACTCAGAGGACAGGAGAGAGTGACCAGTGAAGTACCACAGGGATGGGTACTGGTCCCTGCCCTCATAAGTGATATTGCAGAGGGACTGGAAAGGGAAGGTACATCTCTTCACTGATGACACAAAAATCTGCAATAAGATGGACACCCAGGAGGGGTTTGAGAGAATGCAAAGAGATCTGGGGAAACTAGAGTAGTAGTTAGGGAGTGTCAGCTGGGTTTCAGTGCCAAAAAGTACAAAGTCATGCACCTAGGGTGGGAAAACCCGGGGGCTGTGTATAAGATGGGGGGGGGTAGGTACTGACAGTTATCAGGCAAGAAAGGGACCTTGGGGTAATCATATCTGATGATCACAAAGTGGCAGGGCAGTGCATCAGTACAGCAGGCAAGGCGAGCAGGATGCAGGGCTGCATAGGGAGGAGGGAGATAGTGATACTTCTGTATCACCCATTTGTGAGACCCCCACCTGGAGTACTGTGTCCTGTTCTGGAGGTCGTACCTCCACATAGACATCGACAGGGTGAAAACGGTCCAGAGGAGTGCTACTAAAATGATGCAGAGGTTGTACGAGAAACCATAGGAAGGAGAGGCTGCAGGAGTGCAACATGTGCTCCCTAAAGGAGAGGAGATCAAGAGGGGGCATGAGAGACACCTGTGAGTACCTCATGGGGTAAACAAGGTGCATGAGGGAGTCTCTTAAATAGGGGAGGAGCACTAGAACATGGGGCATGCCATGAAGCTTGAGAAGGGGAAGTTTAAGAGGGATGTGAGGAAATACTTCTTCACAGAGGAGGTGGGGGGGTGAGTCAGTGGGGAGCTTCAAGTTTGCGTGGGATAGTCATGGGTATAATAAATAGAGGTAAAGGAAGAGGGAGGACAACCGTGACCAGATAGAGTCCGGGGTGTGGTGTTAGGCAGGGAAAATGGGACAGTCTGGATGGGCCTACCAGTCCTTTTCCACTGACTTATTCTGTGTGTATGGCGAAATATGCTGATGCCATCCAATTAAGTCATGGGCTATCTTCCAACAGTGGCAAGTGGTTTTGGTGACAAGTAGGATGGGGATGCTAACTTTCTTTACCCAGATATTATCGGGCATGCAGGATGTTCCTGGGTTTGTGGTAGCTGTGGCAGACTTGTTCTAGATTTCTGCTGCCAAACAGTTATTCCGAAAACCAGTTATGAATTTGAGAGTTTTCAGCAGCTAAAAATTAATTCTTAAAGTTAGGGAGAGCCAAACCACCCATTGACTTTGATAATCTAAATTTATCTAAACAGTTTTTTTTTTTTTGTCCTTCCAGATGAAAGTGGAGATTAGTTTATCCTATTTCTTTAAAAACTTGTCAGTAATCGGAACAGGAAAGTCTTGGAATAAAGAAAAAAGTCAAGTGAGACTTTTACTAATTTTAATAATGTTGCAGCAACCTATAAACGTCAGTGGAAGTTAAGCCCATTTTGAAGGTTTGTACAAACTGTATTAATAGTAGTGGTAAAAAGTTGTTTTTAGAAAGGCTTGATAATTGTTTAATAATGGTTACCCCTAGGTATTTAATTTGCTATGATATTTTGGATTTGCATCAGGAGTAAACTGGGAGTTCCAATTATGTGTATAGCTTCCATTTTCGTCATGTCAGTTTTATATCTGGCGGTCTTACCAAATTCCTTTATTACTGACAAACAGGCATGTAATAAAGTAGCTAGTTCGGATCACTATATCTTATCAGCATAGGGGCTGATTTTATCAGGACCCAATTTAATCCCCTTAAGAATAGCTTCCCTAATAGCGATAGCCAAGGGTTCTACAGCTAAAGCAAATTAATTCTAATCCATTTAATGTAAGCATCACCAACACCAACATTTTTTGAACACCTCAAACACATAATCCCATTCTAGCCGATCAAAGGCCTTTTCTGCATCTAAGGCAAGAATCGAGGCCTCTTGTTTACAGATACCAATGAGATTAATTGGCCAGCCTTCTTGTGCTGGCGCCAGCTTTTTATTTTTGATAACACCATTCTGATCGGGTAGAATGAGACCGTGCATTAGTTTTTCTAGGTGACAGAGTAATTTGACCAGGATCTTTATGGCTGTATTGAGGAGTGAAATAGAACAGCATGAGGAGACTAGTTCTGGATTTTCACCTTTAAGGCCCTACACGGCCTGGGCCCTGGCTACCTGAAGGACCTTCTTGCATCTGCTGTCTCAGTCCGCTCCATCTGCTCCTCCTCGCGATTCCCAGGACGAGGTTAAGAACTGCTGGTGACAGAGTATTTAGTGTTGCCGCTCCCGTCCTGTGGAATTCGCTCCCTTTAGCCGTTAGGAAGGCCCTGTCTGTTGAGGTCTTTAAGGACCTCCTCAAGGCCTTCTTGTACAATCAGGCCTTCCTATGTTTTATAGTACCTAACTGTCTTTTTAATAAAAAAAATAAAATAAAATGTGTGATGTTTAATTTAGTTTTAGAGATTATAAATGTAGCTGAAGTTGAGGATAGCAAACTGTGTAGCAAAGTTTGTTTTAACTGTGCTGTATGTATTTGATTGATGTACAGCACCCAGAGCCTCCAGGATGGGCGTCTCTTTAAATAAAACTTGCCTTGCTTTGCCTTTATTGGAAAAACAACCTTGTGCTTCATAGAATGAGAGGGAGTGTGCCTACATTTCAAAGTGTGATTAAATAAATACAGTATAAGCTTTTTAGGAGTAACGTACTGTTTATAAACGTCTGTGGGAATTCTGTCTGTGCCTGGTGCTTTGCCAGGAGTCATGCTTTTGATGATGGATGGTATCTCATCAGTTGCAAAAGGGGCGTCTAAAAAGGCAGTTTTATCAGATGGACATTTAGGGAGATTAATCTGGGACAAGAATTTAGACACAGCTTCCAGATATTTATTCCATTTGGCTTGGTAAAGATTTTCATAAAATTTGAAAAAAAATTATTTATTTAATGTTTTTGTGATATTGTTTTCATCCTTTATAGAAAAAATAATTTCTCCTTGCTTCTCTTTTCGTAGCTGGAGTGACATTACCATGTCAGGATTATCCCCGCATGTAGTATTTGGTTCTAGTACGTAAAATATTTTTTTCCGCCTCCAGCGAAGATACCCTGTTAAATTGTTCCTTTGCTGATTAAAAGATTTTGAGAAATGTTTGGGTCATGAGAAGTCATACTTAATAATTCAAGCCTATTCACTTCTTTTTCTAAGTTAGTAAGTTTTTGTTTAATAGTTTTTCTTTATGTAAGTTATATGATTAGTTATAATTCCCCTCACTACAATTTTAAATGTTTCCCAGCGGGTATCTGGGGATATTTTTGCAGCGTTATTATTCTGGAAATATTCAGTTATTGAAGTTTCTAATAAGGAAGAAAGTTGTTTACCTTTGAGAATGGAAGAATCCATTGACCACTGCTTTGGCTATAAAGATCAGAAATACTTATCAAGAGCTCAAAAGGAGTTTGATCCAACAGAACTATACTGTTTTATTTTGCAGTTGTAATTGAATGCAAAAATGTTTGTGGAACCAAATAAAAATCAGTACAGGTATAACATTGGTGAGGTGGTGACAAAAGGAATAAATCTAAGTTTCACGGTTTGATTCCTGCCAAGGATCTGAGAATTTTAAGTCTTCTTTGTGACCTCTGAGCAGTTTGATGCCAGACATATAATCAAAGTAGGATGAAGCTTTTGTTGTGCCTAGAATCAAGTGTGAGGTTGCAGTCACCTCCCATGATGTAAGGGCCTTCAGAAGTTGCTAGGGTAAGAAATGAGTCAGTAAAAAAACTGAAATCACTGGTATTAGGATCATTAAAGAGCAGCTGACACCTGCTGGGCTGGTGGCACTGAGAGTTGAAGAACTGGACGCCACACCTCACGCCACGCCAGTGACCCGGGTTTGGAAACGAGCCAGGGTCAGCAGGGGGGAGGCTGGGAGCTGGATTGAGGGGCTGCAAGGCAGCTGTCCTCTCCTGGGTGAGGACCCAGTCACTCCTGCTACAGAGCTGCCCCCGGGTGGAGGCCTGATGGTAGTGCAGCTGGGGAGAGGCTAGGACAGGGAGGGTGCCATGGATTGCTGCGTGCACATGCCTTCACACATGCCCGGGCAACTGCGGCAATGGGAGGGGAGAAAACGTGGAAAAGCGGAGCTGCCAGGCTCCATGATTGCGCCTACACCCCAGAGTCTAGATGTTGGCTTGGGGTGGGTCATCGCCCTTCACCCTCGGTCCTGCCACTGGGGGGGCAACCCGTGGGGGACCTGCCGGGAGGGCTGAGTGCAGGAAGTTGGGGACCGGAGAACAAGTCCATCCGAGGGAGGGGCCATAGCTGCCTGCCAGCCCCAGGAAGGAGGAGGAGGATAAAAGCCTTGATTGATTAAAAAAAAAAAAGCAACTCACATGTTTAAGGCAGGCAGCTCATGTCCAGCAACTGCCTGCCCCAGGACCCAAAGTAGCCATAGTTTTAATTTTTTTTTTTTTGTCCATGTGATGAGTATATTTTTACCTTAATAGAATAGAAGCACAGTCACACTTCCTAGTGTCTCCAGAGCTACTGAGCATCCGCTGCAGCCCCTCCCAGAAAACTGCATTTTGATGTGCGAAGTAGGGAAAGGGCTGCAGAGCTATAGATAGCATTATAATACTTTCGGGGGGGGGGAGGCATCTGCAGCCTTTAGGTGTAACTTGTTCTTAAGAAAGGCACATTTACATGTTAAAGGGGTGAAGGATCATATGTACTACCACCCAGTAACTTGTACAAGTGCCTGCCTTAAGCATAAGTTACACCTAAAGGCTGCCACTGCTCCAATAGCATTATAATGCCATCTGTAGCCCTGCAACCCATCCCCTACCTTGCCTCATCAAAACACGGTTTTCTGGGTGAGGCTACTGCAGGCACTTGGTGGCTTCGGAGACACTAGGAAGTGCGACAATACACGTAACCCATGGACAAAAAAATTTGAACTGTGGCTACTTTGGGTCCTGGGGCAGGCAGCTACTGGACATGAGTTGCCTGCCCCACACAACAGAATGTGCCAGCAGCTCTTTAATATTGGCTATTGCAATGGAGTTATTGGTTGCTTTAATTTCAGCAGTAACAAATCTTCATCCTGGGTCAATAAAAGCTTTGCCAGAAAAGATAGGAGTTTTTCTTCTTTGTTTTTAATGAAAATAGCAGTATCTCTAGCTAAATTGCTATAGCTCGCTGCCCTGCCCCCCCCCCATCATTTTGTGGGGGGGATTGTACTTGAAGATTTCAATCATGTCCCCTCTCGCCCTCCTTTCCTCTAGAGAGTACACGTTGAGTTCTTTGTCTGTCCTCATATGCCCTGTCCTGCTGTCCCCGAACCATCTTTATCACCCTCCTCTGAACTGCTTCAAGCTGGTTGATATCCTTCCTCAAGTAGGGACTCCAGTACTGCACACTGTACTCCAGGTGTGGCCATACCAACGATCTGCACAGTGAGTGGCAGGATAACTTCCTCCCTTCATGTTGTGCACCCTTTAGCAATACAGCCCAGCATTTTGTTAGCATTGGCTGTTGCCTTCCTATACTGCATAGCCTGTTTTAAGTCCCTGGTAATGGCTATCCCCAAGTCTGTTTCTTCCTCCGACACAGTTGACCTTTATACCCCTAGACTGTACTCAGCCTTTGGCAGTAACAGTGCTAAGGAATTTAAAATATGGGTTGAATTGGGCTCACTGGCATATTAAAAAAAAAAAACAAAAAAAATGACCTAAACAGGAACCTACTGGGTCAAAACATAATCGCGGATTCTGAAAATTTCACATTCCCTTCCTTTAGATATTGTTATGGAGTAGGTGCATCAGTTTGGATCCACTGACAAAAAGAGGGGTAATTTCTTGGCAGGATTGCAACTTTCGCCCTTCTGGTGCATACGAGCGCTGTCCATGGCCCTTGGTTTCTTCCATCCTATGTGCATGGCCTTGCAGTTCTTAGCATTTAACCCCAGCTACCAAATACATGACCACCTGTCCAGCCTCGCCAGGTCCTCCTTTAGGCCCTGCACCTTCTTGTTGTCTTCCGCAAATAGGCAGATCTTGCATTGAACACCACCTCCAGTGTGGTTAATGAACACACTGAATAACACTGGGCTGAGCACAAACCTCTTACTGGACCTCACTGGTAACTTCCCTCATACCTGAGAGTTCCCACCACAACCCTCTGGGTCCTACCATTAAACCATTTTGCTACCCACATGGTTAATTTGCTCCTTGCCCTAAGATCTCCAACTTTCTGATCATCCTTTTGTGGAGTACTGAGTTGAAGGCCTTGCTGAAATCCAAATATAGAATGTCAGTCCCTGGACCCCTGTCCCCTATCTTCGTTGCCCAAAGAAGTTGATCAGGTTGGTTTCACAAGACATCCCTAACATGAACTCATGCTGTCTCTCATCCTGTAGCTTGCTGGCTTCAAGAAACTCAACTAGTCTTTCCTTCAGAATGGTCTCAATCAGTTTACCCACAGCAGAGGTCAGACTAACCAGCCTGTAGTTCCCAGGGTAATCCTTGGGCCCACTCATGTGTAGTGATACCATGTGCAGTTCTCCAGTCTTACAGTACCACCCCTGTATCTAAAGAGCTGTTAAACTGATCTGCCAGTGGACCTGCCAGCTCCACTGCTAGGTCCTGCAACACTCTTGGGTGTATGCCATCCCCATACCTGGGGACTTGGTCATCTTTAGGGACGTGAGCCCTTTCCTAAACCTATCTTCTTTCCCCCATCCTCCCTGCAGCACTGGGCCATCCTTTTGTTTATTAAAGACAGTACCTCTGCCTTCTTCTCCTTACTACCTTCCATCCACCCTCCCCCTTTTTAGTTTCACTGTGCCTACCTCCGTGTCCCTCTTTTTGCTGATATACTGAAAGAAGGCTTTTCCTCCCTCAGTCCCCTCTGCAGTTTGCAGCTCCTTCTTAGCCTTGGCCTGCTTGACTTCCCTTCTGGTCTCCCTAGCTTACAGCAAGTACTCCCCTTCATCCCTGTCCTTTCTGGACTTCCTGTACTGTGCCTTCTTATCCCTCACTACGTGGCTCACCTCCCTACTGAACCAACTTGGTCTCATGGCTTTGGAATTCTTCCTGGCTGGTGTTCATTGCTGTTACAGTCCTTCCCTGATCACTGTCCATTTTACTCCCACTCATATCATCCTTAAGGGTAGCTAGATTGTCTGCCCCCAGTATCTCGTTCATTTTACCATAGTCAGCCACCTGAAATGTAGCTCTTTTATCATTGTGCTTGGTGTTTCCTTCCCTATGTCAACTCGGAACCACACTGTTCAGTGGTCGCTGTTGCCCAGGGACTCCTTCACTGTGATGTCCTGGACGTGATCCACAGGTCCAGGATGACTCCCTCCCATGACGACTCAGCCAGGAACTGACTGCGTCCACTATCAGTTGACTCCTGGCACAGGCTCTGGATGGACACTGCAGTCCACTTTAGGAAAACTGAAGTCCCCATTGCCAGCACTTCACCCCTTCCAACCGCCATCCTGATCATGGTACCCGGCTCATTATCCTTGTTCTCCTCATAATGAGGTTGCCACGGTTTCCTAAGAAAGACAGGCATAGGACGGAATCTTTGCAGAGAAGGGAGACAAAGATGACTTGGGGGCAGCAGGGAAGATCTTATGAGGAGCACCTAAGCAGTCTTAAAGGGAGCATGAACAATGCTATTTACATTGTTTAATATAATTGTAAATTTGGGCATGTGTGAAGTCTGTTAATCAACCCAGCCTATTGTTTTTTTTTTTTTGTGGTGTTTGTTTTTAAATAGTCCTTTTTTTTCATTACTGGTAATTAGGGCCCCAAAATAATGCAGCCTTTTTCCCACCCAGTATTAATTTGTTTGATTTACTTAGGAGTTCCAGAACCCAGTGACATCACTTGAGCTGAAGACTGCAGTGAAACAGAACTCGCTGACATCAGCTGAGCCGATGTCACTGTGTTCCGCTTGATTTTAGTCTTCAGCTTAATTGATATCACTGGGTTTCAGAACTACTGAGTTAATAAAAAAATGATTATTGGGCAGGAAGAAGGCTGCATGTACATGGGGACCTAAACAAGGGAAATAATTGGACTTTTTAAAAACAAGAACTCAAAAGAATACTCTGGAGTGAGTAAATAGACTTCACAGATACCCAGATTTACAATTATGTTAAAAAATGTACACAACATTGTTTATGTTCCCTTTAATATGTACCCGCTGGAGACCAGGTAGGAGTGAGGTGTCATGACAGAAATGTTCAAGTTTCTCAAAAGAGCTGTCCCACTGGCATGGAGGGTTGCGGCGTCTTAACGTCTTACCTCCTGCCATGCTGGCGGCCCGTGTTTGTGAATGAGCACAGGTTGCTGGGAATCGGCAGGATGAGAGAGGATTGAGCATCTCTAGGACAGCTGTCCTCTCCCAGGGAAGTGGTGACAGCCGTATTGGCACTTGACTGCCACCTGGTGGAGGCCAAGGGGCAGTGCAGGCAATGAACAGCCCAGGGGCAGAGCCGTGGATCTGCGGGACGTAGTGCATCCTCACACACATTTCCGAAGTGAAGCCGCAGCAGAGGAATGGGAGAAAACTGAAAAGGGATCCTGAATCAGGCTGAAGCTCTGCGCTCCTCCCAGGACCTGCACCACCACCTGGATGCCTGGAGCCGAACTGCTCTTGAGTATGGGAGGGTGGATGGTCCTCCTGTGTCCATCCCGCCATGGGGGAACAAGCTTCAAGGTCAGTCCAGGGGAGGTGGGTGCCGGCCGGGGTGGGGGGAACAGGAGCTGAAGAGCTTGCTGAGGAGTAAAAGCTATATGGGGGAGTTTCTCAGAGGAATAAACATGATTGACTTCTGCAGCTCTTCAGGCATTACAAGGGTCATGGGTACAAGCTGATGGGGGTTGGGGGTCAGAAAGGATATAAAGAAACATTTCATCATAGAAAGAGTGGTGAATAAGTGAAACAAGTTGCCCAGGGAGGTTATGGAAATGGAAACTGGAGGATTTCAAGAGGGGGGTGGGACAAACATAAGTGGTTGATTGGAACTGAACATAAACGTAAGAACATTAAGTGGGTAGGCAGGGACTAAGGGAGTGGAGATGTGAGCTACTTTTAGTGGGCCCAGCCATGCATGCACACTGCTAGGCAGATGGGGCAAATATAGGTGGGAACAGCATAGACCAGATGGATGCTGGTCTTTTTCCGCTCGTAACTTGTTTTATGTTTCTCTGTATTTATACAGTTTGAGTTTGAAGGTGTGTTGTTTTGAATAGCACTTTTTTTTTTTTTTTTTTACAGTTCCTGTCCACGCATCTCTCTGGCTCCAGCCACCGTCCAGAACCCTGGCTTACTTAGGACCCTTCACCGGTAATCTCCAGCGGCTTGCCCCCCCGCGTCGGGATGGTGGGGAGTCCCCCTACACTCACCACCAAGACCTGATTCAGCTCCGGCGATGTCCCTGAAGCCAGGGCACCCATCGAACAGCCATCAAGCCGCCACGACCTGGGACGCCACCATATTCCGTTTTCTCCACCAGAGAGAGAGAGACTGACTTGCAGTGACGCCTATGGGGAGAGTGCGCACGCAGTGACGCCAATGGGGGGAGTGCGCACGTGTCCGTACACACTCCCTCCAGCGCCTGCCCTCTCACTCGCCCCTTATGTGCAGTGGTGGTGTACCACCCCCCAGCCTCCGCTAGGAGCCAGCAACGTACCGACACTGGAAACCCCCCTTCCCAGGAGAGGGAGAGCAGTCCAACGGACACTCAATCCTTTCCTGCACCAGCCAACCCTGGCAGTCATTCCAGACGGAGTGGCAGTAGGCGCAAGGTGAGTGTCCAGCACCTCAACCCTCAAGCGCCACCGGGCGGCTTAGCACATTGTTTTTGAGTTTAGGTTTCTAAACATCCGATTTATTTTTATTTACTAAAGAGCACACAGTACTCCGTATAGTGCGTTTAACATTTGGGACTTCAGTTCCAGTAGGCCAAACTGGTAACCAAAAACAAACTTGTTCAGTTTTTGATGTAACAAAATCTTATTCGATGTGCATTACTTATTTATTAGAGAAGTACAATACTTGCCCTCAATATTGATATTTTGGGCCCTTCTTTATTCTATAAGATAAAATTTGCACTTGATGATCTTGGATGAAGAATCCAAAGCAGTGGCAAAGATCCAGTTGTTATGCAAATGTCCCTCGAAGAACATTAGAAAGAGAAATAGAAGTTGGCTTCGTGGCACCAAGCAATGGGCGTTTTTCTGGCATGCTGGTGACCTGGGTTTGAGCATGGGACATCAGGAACGGAAGCCGGAAGGGAGGGATCCAGAGCATCCTTTGGATGCTTCCCTCACGAGGGGGGCTGACAGTGAGCCTCTTCAGTAGCAACTCCTGGTGGTGGCTCTGCAGCGGCGCACTTGGTGTGAGTGACCACACAAGTGTCCTAATCTCCAAGATGCCTCTTCAGATGTGGGTGGGGCCCCGTAAATGTAAAAGGGTCGTGTTGGGCACCATAGGTGACAGCCTCTCTGGCAGCCCCTCCCATGTTACCAGACATTGAAGGTGGGCTGGCTCTTCCAGCACTGACCATTGTGGGCTGATGAAAAGTGCTTCCTTCCTGGTGGCAGCAGGAGGCCCCTCTCCCTCCCCCCAACTGGGATAAGTCAGATCTGCCTACGGTGGAGGTACCGGAGGCCTGGGTGAAGGGTCCTGAATCGCAGGGTGAGTCTTGTGGGCAGTGAGAGTGAGCCTTGTGGAGAGCCTAAAAGAGTCAGTGCCCAGGGCAGAGGAGCAAAAGAGAAATAAAATGAATAATAGCTAGGTCTTTTTGTACACTAGACTGGGAAACGGGTTAAATAACTGGTTAGCTGGCTGGGTCTGTCTCTCTTCTCTCTCTCCCCCCCCTCCCCCAGCTGAGTGGATGGTATACTCAGTCAGGTAGTAAGGGTATTAGCATGGGATTTTAACTGTTGTCTTTGCATCTCTCCCTGTACACATTTGCATGTTTGCAGTGCAGACAGAGCAGGTCTCTTTTAAAATTATAGTAATAATCTATGTTCCATCTTCCCACTGCCATAGCTTTTCTCTTGGTTGCCATCTGGAGGTGCGCAGCAGGTACGGGGTTACTACGTGAACTGGAGGATGCTGCGGGACGTGAAGAGGCGGCAGATGGCCTTCGAGTACGCCAGTGAGAGACTGCGAATCAACGCCATTCGGAAAAACAGCATTCTGCCCAAAGAACTACAGGTAGAGAGACTCTGAGCCTAATCTCAGACACATAGGAGAGAAAGAAATAAGTGCCTCGGCTGGGACTGGAACCCAGGCACTTTTTTCTTTCTCTCTCCTGTTTGTATGTGTTCCATAAATGTGTACACCATACTTTTTGTGACTGAAAAATCAAATCTTAGACTTTAGTTTGCATACAGTGTAAAAATACCACCCCAGTCTCAGACGTTAAGTTTGGATACAGTGTAACAACTACCCCAAGGTGTGGGAAAACTGATGTTGTTTGTGGTTGCACCATTGGTGATTCTGACATCTTCCTCTCATAAAGTGTATTATTGAAAGAGTAATGACCAACATACAGTGTTACACTGTCCGTTAGAGCCCTGTTGTCATCAGAAAATCTTTGGAAAAATAACCATTTTTTTAGACATTTTCTGTCAAGTATTTTTTTGTATTAAACTTTACTTTTTTATAACTGTAATTAACCTGAAATCTGTACTACTACGCCCGAGATTGTATCTGCTGTGGCTGCTTATGTGCACCTGACATCACAATCCTCTGCTCGTGACCTCTCAATCATTCCCACACCATCATTGTTCTTCATACAAATGAAGTTGTTGTTATTGCTATATTGCAAGAGATTATTGTGATGGCAGGTGCACGTGGGTGGTAGGAGACAGTGATCAATCTTACACGTTAGAGAACTGCATTGAACCTGGAAGTCATATTCTTCCTGTAAAAGATGATATTTGTAAAAATATGGTTATAGTTATGTTATTTCATCTTTACTGGCATTTTAGTAAATTCACTAAGTGTTTATAATTTACACATTAACTGCACATTTAATTTCGGAGCTCTGTGATACAGCTTACGTCCTTTAAGTTCTTTGTAAAATGGGTTGGAAAGTCCTGGCTTCCTGATTGGCAGAATAAATTTAAGACCCAGAAATGCACAGAGTTTGGAACAAGTTTGGGCAGTGGGATTTAGAATTTGATCAAAGCACATACAGAATTAATGACCGATTTCACTCATCCCTGATTGCTGTCACAAACTTGGTAGCCACCTTTATTCACTAAAACCTTCAACAAGCCTCTAAAAAGTACAAACTCCCATAAATTAAAAAATAAACTTTATTTTCTCTCTCAATACCCTCCTTACACACTAACAAATTTAAAAAAAATGAAAGCAATATTCACTTTTCATTCCTGGTGTGGTTTGCCATGAAATAAAACCCTCCTATGCTTATCAGTTTACCAAAGCAGTCTCTGCTGCTTAACCTGCCACAAATGAAATTGAGAGCGAGGCTTCATATAAGGCTAAAGCTACCAACTTTCCGAGGCCTAAAACTGGGACGGTCCATCCTGAGCATGAACCCCCTCCCCCACCGTGTCACTCCACGGGCACCACACTGCAGACTTCCATACTGCACGTAATGAAATTTTACTGCTTGCTCTGGCCATGCCACCCCACAGTAACACCAGTAGCAAACATCCAGATTAAAACAACACATCATTCTGCTGCAGCAAGTTCCAAATCACGATGTACAGAAAGTTCATTAGAAGCAAACTTGCGTTAAATTGTGATCAGACGTTCGAACTTCATGTATTGCTCCTCCTGACAGTCCCATCCAACCCACTTACACTCACCGCATTTGCTGAGCAAACTTCACTTCAGTGACTCCCACCACCACATCAGATTGTGTTCCCACACTTACCTACAGCTGATCAGGTTCAGGTACCTTTGTTCCCTGCTGCTGGTCTCTTCTCTGTCTGGAGACCCTCTCAGCTGCTGGCAGGCAGAAGTCCACATGCGCTTGATTGCACTACTGCCCAGTCTAATCTAACAGGAAGGAACATGCTTTACTGTGCTCCTACTGACATGCTTGCGGTGCAACACAGGCACAGGGATTGAAGTTCCAAACTGCTGTCCAGCCTGAGCAGTGCCACAGTGGTGCTGAAATAAATGTCACTCATGGATTAGTAGTCAGCGTGTTTTATATTTAAAAAAAAAAAAAGGGGGGGGGACAAAACTGAGACAAGTAAGCAAAAACCAGGACAAAAGTGACATTTTGCAAAACTTGTGGGGACACTGGGACATGCTGCCTAAAATAGGGACTGTCCTGGGAAAATAGGGACTGTTGGTAGCTTTATATAAGGCCTTCTGGGGTGTGTGTGTGTGTGTGTGTGTTTTGAACATTCTGCCAGAGGAATTCTGCAGAGGTTTGAAATCCTAAATTCTATAATGAACATTTCCATTCCATCTACTGAATGTGGGGAAAGACAGATGATTGACAGGCGAGGAGGGACTACTTTGTAATAGCCAGCTTTAATAAAAGAAAATAACTATTTTTAATTTAAAAAAAAAATGTTTTTTTATTTATTTTTTTTTTTTATTTCTCAGGTTACTGATTTTATAAGTGCAATAACACACTTCAGGGCATTGCCTGTGGTTAATGCACTTCCAAGCACTAAAGACACTGGACGCCTCATTACGCACCTGGTCATGCATTAACCCCAGGCAACCCGATGCCGTCTTGTCTTATGCTTTGTTGTCTCACTGTATTAATATTCTTCTGTCGAACTTTGGGATTTAAAGGACACAAACTAGATCATACGGCCCAAAAATAGTCCTTGCCAACAGCGTGTAACTCAGAAACACCCAGTGAGTTAACTGATAGGGTGGGACCGATGAAACAACAGAATTGGAAACAGTTGTCATAAAACCGCTTCTATGGGGAAAATGACTTGCAGTTTTAATTTGGTTCTCTTTTTAACGGGTAATTGAAACACTTTTTAAAAAATTTATTTTACTGTTAACAATATTTACTTAAAATAGCCCAGCTGAGATGCAGCATCTCGTTTCCAGTGGGGTTCTGCTTCTACCCATTCTGTAGCTGGCTGAACTGGAGCACTGAGAAATTAAGTGACTTGCCCAACGTCACAGAGAGAGTATTTGGCTCTAGTAAGGTTTGAACCTGCAATCTCCTGGTTCCCAGGTCAATGTTCTAACCACTAGATGACACTGCCTCAGAGCTTCACATTTCTTTAATTATTTACATGCCTCTTTTTAGTTCCAAAGAAATTGGTAATAGTTTTTTTTTTTTTTTTAATTAGTACCTTTGTTTTTAGAACATTGCCATTTGTTAGAATGCTTGGGATATTCCCAGAGGCCAGGAGCATTTTAAATAAATTAGTCTCACGTAGGGGGCATTGCTGTCATGAAAATGAGTAGTGATGGGGGGGGGTGTACTTTAAAGTCCCATAACCAGTGTAATCTTTAAATACAAAATCCACACGAGCAGAACACTGTTCTGAAAAACAGACTTACTGGTAGTTTGAACTGTCCTAATTAGTGGTCATTTTTTGCGGATATCTTCTCTGTGCAGGCAGACCTCTCAACCCCCCCCCCCCCAGTCTGATGGGCCATTATGCAGGGAAACTTCTGCTCATCTAAAGTGGTGGCAAAGAATAAAAATTAGAAATAAGATGTGAAAAAAAAAACTAAACACACCCACGTCAACTTGAGCCATTACAAAAAACTGATGAACACAGTGAAGAAGGACTCTGTGCAGTGAACAGCACTATAATTACTGATGACCTTCCTTTTAAAATGGTCCATAAGCCTCTGTCGAACACTATAATAACCCAAAAACTGGTTATTACGGTGTTCTCAAAAGTTTCTTTTAGTAGCAGTGTCAGCATTCATACTGTGCCAGCTGATTGGCTCTTAATCTGCGTGTGGGCGGTCCGAACACCTCAAAAAAACATGGTGGTTCCATTTCCAAGGAGTCGCATTGATCGCCAGCCCACCCACCCACTTGGACTAATAGTTTGCTTTTTATTCTTCTCGTACATAAGTTATATTTTTTTACTATTTGTTTGGTTGATCCTGCCATTACAGTAAAAAATATCAGGGCCGGCTCCGTGGCGCCAAGCAACGCGGGATCACTCGGCACGCTGGTAACCCGGGTTTGTGCTCAATGTTTGAAGACCTCATGAACCTCTCGAGCTTCGCTCTCAAGGTTTATGGGTCATCACACACACCTCGGATGTGTGTTTAAAAAAAATAAATAATTATTTCCATAACGCACAGTTGCATAGCCGTTATTCTCTGTTTATCTGTTAATGCAAGTACAGGTTAGAATCTACCAGATTCAAATAAATGACATCATAACTAAGCATTCCAAAAGATGGCAGAGTACAGACAGGCAATGTTCCAACAACCAAAGTACTAATAAAAGAAAGCACAGGGCACAAGGTTTCTTTACATGTCTTTATTGGTACTAAAAGAGGCATCCTAATACTGAAGTGAATATCTAAAAATATTTCCATTCCCCTTTCATGTGCATAGTTGTGCTGGAATGGGGACATTAAATACAGAAAATAAATAAAATGGAAGCTGAAATGTGTCTTAAAGTTTTTTTCTTTCAAAGCTTTCCCTGATATGTCAGGGGGCGCTTTAAAACTGAATTGACTTCCAGTCATACCCACATATATTTGAAGTACCTACTCAAGACAAGAGCAAGGTTGCCCTCGATGTGACTAGCAAGGGAGGTATCCGGTTTTCAAGTTTGTGGGTGGTTGTGAAAGACCGTGATCTTTGTGGCAGCAGTAACTGAGGCCTTCTGAATCCAGCTTTCCATGTGCAGTCTTTTCCATTTTATTGCCCCTTAGCCTGAGGTTCAACAGCAGCCAAAATGGTGTCCTGAAAAAATAACTGCTTACCATGAAAGACCAAAAAAAAGACCTCCATTATGAACAGAGAGAATCTGTAAAATGTACAGTAAATGGCTGTTCTGTTGTATCTGATGTGACTTGCCAGTAAAGGAAAACTAAATTTCCACACTGGAAACGAACCTCTGCCTTTTCCAGTCTTTCTGCTGAGTTTGATGCATAGGAATGAAAGTAATCTGATTATCTTATGATGCAGGCCAAGAACCACCCCCCCCCCCGGCCAACAAAGGTTTAGAACTGCCATGCCCAAGTAAGATAGAAAAATCTCATGATGTCACTGTACAGTGTTCATGCACTAAGTGATTGAAATAATAGTTCTAGAGGACTTCTCTGGTTTTGGGAGTGAGCCCCGGGTCTCTGTGGTCATGTGGCCAAATGGTCGGGGGGGGGGCAGTGCCCTGATGCCTCTTCTGCAGTGATCCCTGTTGTGGATCAGGGAAGTAGTTTCCAATGTCCTATGTCCTGCACAGCTGCAAATTTGGGGCATTGTTTCAGGGTGCCGCCATGAGGATGGAGGGGGAAGATAAAGGAACAGAACATTCAACCACTGCAATCATCATATTGGCTGCCAGAAGTCTCAGACCTTGCACCACAGACAGCGTTATGTGGTGATTCTTGACCACCTGTAGTGGGTCCAGTGGGGAACCACGGTGTGGATTAAAATCTTGTTTTAAAAAAGAAAGTTATTTTTATTTGTTTCAAAAGTTTTTCCAGGAAAGACATACTGAGTAGGTAACAGTTTGTTTCCAGAGGTGTCCTGGGGAAGGGTGAAATACAGAACAGTACGGTGCACTGATAAAACCAGGACGTTAAAATGCATAGTAATTGTGCTTAAATAGCTGCGGTGAAGTAATTTACAGCAAAATTTAATGACAGCAGTGGGGAACAAGGTAATTGGAAATAGAAACCAGGGATAGTGCAACATACAACAGCAGCAGAGAAATAACAATAACCAAGAGATAAGTAAGCTGAAGTCCAGGGGCAGGAGCAACGGTGCAAAACAGTTGGGAGCCTGCAGATGAGTGCATAGCTTACAACAAGCCGAGTAGAATTGGACCACCCTGTGTGTAGTCTAGTATTAAAAGGGTGAGCTGACTTAAGCCAATGGCGGGAGGAGGTAGTTGCAGGTATTGGTCACAAGGTAATGGAGGAGAGCTTTTTTAGAGCAGACAGAGATGAAGCAGAGGGGATTATAGCCGAAAGGCTGGACCAGAGTTGAGGGCATGGGAAGGTGAAGACAGATTGACATGTAGATGATGTGGGGAGGGGGTAAGTGGAAGGAGAGGGACAGCAGAGAAGGGAGCCAGGATAATGGAGAGAGTAGGTCAAACCAGAATTTTGAGATGGAGGCGCAGTAGGAAAGGTGCCTAGCTTTAAGGGATGGAAGTGAGCAGGAAATGCAGAGAGAGCAGTGGTGAGTTCCAGGACAGTCAAGGGCAGAATAGCAGAAGGAGTGAAAAAGGGATCCAGTCTGGCCAGGGTAGATTTAGGTGCCGCATTGTACACAACATCCCTGTAGTCAAAGACTGGGAGGATCATTCTAATGACAGTCCGTCTGTGAGTGGAGAGTGGAATATATGCTTTATTCCTGTAGAATGCACCTTAGTGTGGGGTTTTCATGCTTGGCAGCATGGCGGGAGAAGTCGAGGTGGTGGTGGTGGTAGTAGTAGTAATAGTAGTAGTAGAATTTTTTTATCTTTCAACAGGCTCAGATGGTACAATACACCATTAGGACTACAGTCCTATTTACAAGGTGCTCCTGAGATTAAGGTAGATGAAATTTCTAATAAAAGCAGATTATGTTTCCAGATTACATTCAAAAACAGCACATTTAAATAAAAGTAACATACACCCTGTTTGGTATAGGTTACAACACTAACACAAGTATAAGATAGCTGATTCTATGTCTGTTATTACATTTAACAACTTCACAAGTAAGACTCGTGTAGGTTGAGTTGACTTCATCAAAACGTGTACATGCCGGCAGTCTTACCAAACTGGAGGTACTTGAGGGAAGCAGTGTCCTCAATTATGGGTCTTGAAGGCAGAGTGAACTGTGTTCTAGTGAGTTGCTGCTTGGAGCCAAAGATCATTGAGACAGTTTTCATAGTATTAAGAGTGAGCTGATTGGGCCAGTCCGGTGGCACTGAGGGTTGAGGTGCTGGACGCCACACCTCACGCCATGCCAGCGACCCAGGTTTGGGAATAAGCTTGTGTCATTGGGGGTCGGCGGGGGCAGGAGAGGATTAAGCTTCCGGAGGACTGCTCTCCTCTCTGGGGGTGGGTGAGTAACATATGCTGCTGTATTCGCGGCTCCCGGTGGAGACTAGGGGCAAGCGCACTTGCAGGCGTGTATACGAGGGTTGGGGTGTCGGCAGACACCTTACCTGCGGATCTTTGAGAATCGCCGTCATGTGCAGGGGCGTCCTTGCACGTCCGCACCCCAAGTGACAGAACACAAGGAAAAAGCCCTGGCAGCCGGGAAGGCAATGGTGGGCCCAGGGGATGGCTCCTACATCCAGTGCCAGGTCTGTCTTGGCCAGGCCTCCGGATCTCCTTCCACACTATGGCAGCCCATCTGGATGATGGATAGATCAGTAGAAAGGAGTGCGGCGGTTCCACCCCAGGTGGCTCAGAGCTGAGGGGCTGGGAGGTCGGAGATGTGGAGAGGGAACTCCCGGGATGGAGGCCTGGCTTGAGAAGACCTCAGGCAGGACAGGAAGAAAGCAGGTCCAAGTTGACCACACCAGGGAGAGTCCTATGGGGCCAGCGAGGAGGAGCAGGTAAAAAGAGTTGACCAAAAAAAAAAAAATTGAGCTGATTGAGGCAAAACCAGAGTTGGATGTTGGTAAAATCCGGTTGGCGCCGAACTGCTAGATTAGGAGCGGAGGGGCCAGTGGCAAAAGCACAGTGTCATCTGAGTACGTATATATGTGCGAGGAGACACAATCTTTGGGGAGGTCACCAAGAGGTATCAAGAACAGGATGGGTCCAAGGACAGATTAACCTATGCGGACAACATGAGACCTTCCCTCTAGATAGTTGCAGAACCGTGTAACCAAATGATCAGAGAATCTTGCAGTCTTGATGTGACGCATGGAATTTATTTTTATTATTAATCTGGATTGCTCGTTCCAGAAGTTTGGAATGTCCTGAGTTTGCAGGCACAACTGGAAAGAATTACAGTATCACTGAAGATCAGTGTGTAAGGAGGCTGCCTATTTTGAGATACATCTAGTACCCCACTGTTTGATCAGTCTACCTGACTGACGGGGTTGTGCCACTAATAAAAAAAAAAAAAAAAAAATGCATGAAATTCCCATGTACATTAGTAGAACTTAGTTGTACTGTATTTCAAAAAAGAAATGCACTGGAAGTTTAAAGATCATTGGAAATATAAAATATAGGCTATTTTAACTGGTAGAAACTACCAGTAGAAACTGTCTTATTTAAAAAAAATAAAAAACATTATATATATATATTTATGCAACAGGGGTCAGGATAAAAACTGTAGAATAAAACCATTTATCTTCGCTACTATGGTAATAAATTTATTTATCCACATAGTAACTACATCATCACCCATTTATCCACACAGTAACTACATCACTAGCTCATTTATCTACACAGTTCTCTTCAGAATTCATTTAGAATGTTCAGCCTCAGAACCAGTACTAACCATATTTAAATGTCAACAACTTAAAAATGAAAAAAGATAACATGGTACTGTGAGCACGAAAAATGTTCAGCACAAAATTATCTACAAAATGAATACTGTTTCATTTATATAAACCCTTGCCTTCGGCACTCGTGAGGTTACTAGAGGTCACTGGAAACTGTACAAAATAAATGCATTATCACACACTGAACCACTGCATATTCCATTTATGCAACAGGTTTAGATGTTGTGTGAACATTTTGATTTTGGTAGGTGTAAATAATTTGTCAAAAAAGGGAAAAGAAAATTGAATTTTATGCTGTTTTTTGCTAATTATAAAAAAACAAAATGGTATCTATATATGAAACACCACTCATTTTGTAGATATTTTTGAGCTGAACATTTTTCGTGCTCACAGTACCATGCTATCATTTTTGTTTTAAAGTTATTTATATTTGTTTGTCAAAAAGTAAACAAAATTACATTTTCTTCTGTTTTCTGCTAACCATATACAATATACAGGGTTTATATAAATGAACAGTATTCATTTTGTAGATAATTTTGTGCTGAACAATTTTCGTGCTCACAGTACCATGTTATCTTTTTTCGTTTTTAAGTTATTGACATTTAAATATGGTTAGTACTGGTTCTGAGGCCGAACATTCTAAATGAATTCGGAAGAGAACTGTGTAGATAAATGAGCTAGTGATGTAGTTACTGTGTGGATAAATGGGTGATGATGTAGTTACTATGTGGATAAATATAGAGGATAATGTATGGTCCTCTATCGTTAACCGGTCAGTTAACAGTCGAGAGGTTGCCAGGGTGACCATGTAAACCTCGAGAGCGAAGCTCGAGAGGTTTACGTCGCCATGAACAACCTCCGAGACGAAGTTAAAAATTGACCGTTGTCGATAGAGGGACTATACATTATTTTTATAGTGTATGGTCCCACCATCAAAAAAAGGGCTTACGCTTTTTAAAAAGTCACCACTGTGACCCTTCAGTCCTTCCCGTCGGTTTCCCTTCAGTCGGTTTCAGTGTAGAAAAAAAGCCTTGTCACATGAACCACTGTTGTTAGCTTATTGCTATGACGTGGGATCGATAGGTTAACATATCTATCCATCCATCGATAGAGTTAATAAACCTTAGGAAATGATGATTTCCTAAGGTTAACAGCGTTCTAACATACATTATAAATTTATTACCATAGTAGCGAAGATAAATGGTTTTATTCTACAGTTTTTATCCTGACCCCTGTTGTATGTATGTATGTATGTATGTGTGTGTGTGTGTGTGTGTGTGTGTGTATATGTATATATATATATATATATATATATATATATATATATATATATATATACATACATATACACATACTGTATGTGTGTGTGTGTGTATGTATGTGTGTGTGTATATGTATATAGTTCAGCCGGCTCAATGGTGCAGCAGGAGAGCTACTGACCATGACACCAACGACCCGGGTTCGGGCCGTTAGAGGGCTGGCCAGGAGGGATAAGGAGTGAGCATCCCATGGACCGCTCTCCTTCCCCAGGGAGGGAGGGTTGCCATTCCCACCACAATACTGCCTCCTGGGTGACCACAGGTGAACCGAGCAGCAGAGAATGCCATGGTGAGAGGGGGTTACATCAGCTGGGAGACCCGCGTTTGTCACATTGGTCTCCCCATATGTATACTGATGGTGCCAGGAACAGAAAAGTTCAGCCTTGATAGTGGCTTCTGGTGGGAACTCTGGTATAGTCTGGGGCGAGCCCTGCTGCCACCATTCATCTGCCCAATGATGTGCACAACAGGGGTCCTAGCCGGCCACCCCTACCCCTGCCCAGAGGGTAGACCAAGGTTCTGTGGGGGTGGGCTGCAGTGGGATAGGTAGGAAAAACCTGTAGATGGCCCAGTGCTCCTCAGCCCGGCAAGCCAGCCCATATGTAACCCCTAGGCGGCGCTATCCCAAGGGCTACTATCCCTGCCTGCTTGGCTAGTAGCAGGTTAAGGAGCCTGGGTACTGAAACGGGTGCCTCCACCTGGAGGTCAGGGTTGTTAGTGGTCACACTAACCTGGGCACAGCCCTCCAGGACACTGTAACCCCACTTTTTCCCTTCTAGTGGCCTTAACAATGCACAATAATCACTTTCCCAATGACCTTTATTCACCAGGCAATTACCCACAGTGTTTGCACTTACCACCAGGGCTGGTTCCTCTAGCTCGACCCTGGGGACCCCCTGTAAAACAAGGTTATGCACAGCAAATAGCAACAGTACAGTACTTTTGGCACACACTGGAACCACAGTCAGGTTAAATGCAAAAAGAGTTAGATCTGATTTATTCAGGGGACTTGAACAAGGAGGGGAGTAATCAGGTTAATTTGCTTAAAGGCTATAGCAATCAAATAGTCATGCATGCACTTCAGAGTCCCTACACAGTCACACACTCTGGGTACCCACCGAGGTAGGAAAACGGTGGGCTAGCCAGGAACGTTGCCCATGGTAGGCCGGCATCACAGCTGGTTGGGGCCCTGTGATGGAAGAAAGCAACATGCACAACACACACTATTTGTAATCCAGAGCTGGAGGGCTCAGTTCGTGAAAGAAAAGGCAACAAGACAATCAGATGATAACAATTTAGATTTAGCTGTTGTTGCAGGGAGCTACCCTGATGGTTACTCACGATATCCAATACAGGACACAGGAGGGACGAAATTGAGACTGCAGGTTGTTGAGCTGGAGTGCCAGGAGAAGCAGGGCCCACACGAATCACAGAGGCATCGTTCCTGTTCAAGGCATTGAGCAGGGGGCTGATCCCCAGGCAGGTCTCTCATCGATGACTTTCTCTTTGTAGTGGGTATTCTGGCTGGGCCAGTGTGGCAAGGCCCAGGCCAAATGGAAATGAGTATGGATTCAGTCCGTGGGAGCTGGATGCAGCCTCCAGCAAGCAGAACATAGTTCAGTACACAGTGGGGAACCAAATCATGACCCACTAACAGCACACAGCACATTTACATGTAAGAAATTCTACTGTCCCAGACAAATGGCTCTCCGGTTGCAATTACAGAGTCTCTGCACAATCCGGAAGTTCAGAGGTGGCTGGAAATCCTGACAGGCTGATCGCATTCAGCAAATCTTCAGTCTTCTTCAGGTAGGAGCCTGGTCACAATTCAGTGGCTTAACTCGCTCTCCAAATTCGGATTCAGTCCGAAAAAAAGGCATAGGTTCCCTCTCAGGGACAGCATGCAGGCCAAACTTGGGCCTTTCCACAGTTCTCCCGTGCAAATCCACACAGGATTACTACTCGATTATCTCGAGCTGTTACTCCTTCACTTCCCAACTCAGATATGAAGCTAGCTGCAAGCAGCCTGGAACTTCCCCAGGATACAAAAGGTTTGGTTGGCTGATTCCTGTCTGTCACAACAAGGGCTCCCCCTCCAGGTTCATGTAGGCACCAAAAGCCCAAAACTACAATTCCTACAGAATTTTGCTCCCACAAGCACCTGGGGACCGGCTCCATTTTAAAGTCCCCAAAGGTACTGATTGGCCCATTTCGGCAGTCCAGGACCAAGATGGTGGAGATAAACAGAACTGTCCATGCTGCAAAGAAGGCAGGTTAGACAAACTACAATATCTTTACCACTCTAAGAGATATTCAGCAAACAAGTACATCTTCTAACAGGGCTCCCTCTGCACAAGTAGCGATGGCAGGACGGAGCAGTTATCTGACAGCCCGAGCGGGACTTGAGCATAGTAACACTCATCCCCCCTCCCAGATTAATTATAACTGCAATCTAGGCAGCTCTTAAAGAGACGGTACACAGAGGCTATACAGGCACTCCCTGGCAAAACATTTAAACTGCTAAAACGCAGGACACCAGCCTGGCAGTGAGCATTTAGGCAAGCTCAAGGAAGACTTTTCGGGAACCCCCTTTTGTAGGGTGGTTACACATAGATTCTGGGTCAAAAACTGTAAATTAAAAAAGAAGAAAAAAACAAACATTTCCTCAGATTTATCGTGGGGTTATGACAACCTGATGTTTCTCAGTGACGCTTCTTTGATCTTTTGGGCACAGAATATGTTGATGTCATTTAGTCCATAGTCTCAATTATGTCCACCCCAACCCTTTATAAAACGTGCGTCTTAAAGATATAAACTTATAGAGACTGCAGTCATTTTTATGTACCAAGGTGTTTAATTTACTTGTTTTTAGAAGGAGGGAACAGTGCTGAGACTGAAGTTGCATCCTGCAGTTTTTTCACAGAATGTTGACTCTTGAGAACCTAGGGCAGAAATAGCAGTGGCAAAAGTCATTCCATTCTTTATTACTAAGGGCATCTACATGAAAACCGGGTCTTTGCCCGTACAGTTTATCTACATCCGAAGCTTATTTAGGAGCTGTAGTCTCAATGCCTTGTTTAACATCACTACCATTTCCGCAGCAACAGGTCATGTTACAAGCAGGGGATTATGAATTCCGCTTCAGGATAATCCTCAACTGTAAGTGAAACTTAAAGATCCAGTTTTTGTGTAGCCGTGTTCAATAAATAGTGAACAGAATGGCATGACCTTTAGATTGCTTAGTTTAGTGAGTTCTTTCTGGTAATGCTAACAAACTGTCAGTTTTGTGGCCTATTTGTGGGGCAGCCTTTGCCACTTGGTGCCCTCCACTGGGAGTGTAAAACATCTTTTATGACTTTGCAGCTCTCTGGAATTGTGAAAATGAGCGTTCCTGGCTTTAGTGTGAAATTTATTTGCCTCACACAACATCTGAGGTGTGCTTCCTGGATAAGATCTTTGCACAAACGCATGGACGGACATATTTATCAGCAGACAACTAACAAAAAAATAAGTCATACTGAAAGTATGCATATGTTGATACCTACATGGAGCCCAGCTTCTGGTTTTGTCCAGGTGTCTCTTATAGCAGCAGTATTTGTTGGATGGCAAAAAAATTCATCATATTGTGTTATTTGGCAAAAATGTATTTCTGATATCCTTAGTAGCTTCATGCTCAATTTATTTTTAGTTTTGTCAGATACTGTTAAAACAGCTGTTGCAGCTAATTTGGCAATTAATGACTCACTTCATTAGAGAACTATGGTTAGACTTGAAGCCCTGACCGCTGCACAGATCCGAGCTGGTACTAATTGCCTGCAGGTCTGTTTATGAAGTATATTTTACCTTAATACTCGTAAAATGGTATGAAGCTCTCGTACTGGCCGGCAGTTTCTAATACCATGGTGCTCACCCTCGCCAAGACTGGCGCTGTTAACCATGCGAGATGACGTGCCTTTGTTCTTTCTGTATAGCGCCCACATGTATGGAGACGATCATCGTAGTTTGTTTCGCGTTATAGACTCTGCCTAAATGCCATGTGTGCGTTTAGGCAAAGTCTGTAAAATGACGAGGGCTTTGGGAGATACATTGATTATTAAATCTCCGCATATAAGTGTTTGCATATAGGGCAAGGCGTGTCATCATCTTCGCATGGTTAGCAGTGCAGTCTCGGTGGTAAGCACTGTGTATTAGAAAAATGCCGGTTGGTAGAGAGTTCCATACTTTTTACAAGCATTAAGGTAAAAATACACTTTCATAAATGTGCCTGCAGGGGCGATTGGGGTACTGAAGCCCCGATCTGTGCAGCAGCTGGGGCTTCAAGTCTGCCCATAGTTCTCCTTTAAAGATGGCTACTAGTCAAAATTTTTTAAGATCTGTTCCATTGAGGATACGTGTTGAATGTACATGCTAGATGTATAATGTAGGTGCATTAGAGTGGTGTTACCACATGTTTCTGATGATAAGCAGCACAAAAAAGATTAAATTAAAAAAAGAAAAATAAAAACATCACAGCATAATCTTGCATGCCAACATCATCAAAGTATGCTAAACATTGCTCGAGTCATAGAAACATAGACTTTGACGGCAGATAAGGACCGCTAGGCCCATCTAGTCTGCCCATTTCCCTACCTACAGGATAGGCCGCAGATCCTAGTTAACCAACAGCCTTTATCTTCCTGACCCCCACAAGAATTGCCTTATGTCTGTCCCATGCATTCTTGAATTCTCCCACAGTTTTAGACCCCACAACTTCCTCAGGAAGGCTGTTCCATGCATTCACTACCCTCTCTGTGAAATAATACTTCTTCACATTGCCCCTGAACCGCCCTCCTTCTATCTTTAAATTGTGTCCCCTTGTTCTTGCAAGTCTCTTTTTCTGAAAGATGCTACCCTCTTGGACTTTGTTGATTCCCTTGAGGTACTTGAAAGTTTCTATCATGTCCCCCCTCTCCCTTCTTTCCTCAAGGGTATACATATTAAGCTCCTTTAGTCTCTCCTCATACGGCTTCCCTTGCAGACCCTTGCACCATTTTAGTTGCCCTCCTCTGGACTGCCTCTATCCTGTCTATGTCCTTGCGGAGATGGGGTCTCCAGAACTGGACACAGTATTCCAGATGGGGTCTCACCAACTGTCTGTACAGAGGGATAACAACTTCCTGTTTTCTGCTGCTGATGCCTCCCTATACATCCCAGTATACCCCGCCCTCCCTACTGCCTTCTCACATTGCTTGACAACCTTAAGGTCATCTGATATGATTACCCCAGGTCCCTTTCCTGTTTTGTTGTTGTTACTACCTCCCCACCCATTGTGTATTCTTCCCCTGGTTCTTGTTTCCAGGTGCACTATTTTGCACTTTTGCATTGAATCCCTAGCTGCCATCGTCTGACTATTCCTCCAACCTTGCCAAGTCCCTTTCATCCTTTCACGCCTCCTTGTGTATCAACCCTGTTGCAGATCTTTGTGTCATCTGCAAAAAGCATACTTTGTGTACAGTCCCTCTGCAATGTCACTGATGAAGACATTAAAAAGGACTGGACCAATACTGAACCCTGCGGTACCCCACTAGTAACCGCTCTTTCTTCAGAGTGGACTCCATTTACAATTACCTTCTGTGTCCTGTTGTCCAGCCAATGTTTTACCCAGGCTACCACCCTGGGACCCACTCCCAGGGTGGTTAATTTGACTATCAATCTTTTATGTGGGACTGTGTCAAATGCCTTGCTAAAGTCTAGGTAGGCCATGTCCACAGCCCCTCCCTGGTCTACTGCTTTGGTCACCCAGTCAAAGAAATCTATTAGATCTGGTCTGACATGACCTTCCCGCTGTGAACCCATGCTGCCTTGGATCCTGTGCTCCACTGACCTCTAGGTACTCAACTATTCTTTCCTTCAAGTGACTCCATCACTTTCCCTACCACAGAGGTCAGACTGACAGGTCTGTAGTTTCCTGCCTCTGTCTTGGTCCCACTTTTGTGAGAGGGGAATCACATCCCGCCTTCCTCCAGTCCTCGGGTACCACACCATCCTCCATGATTTATTAAAAGAGTAGCCAGTGGTTTCACTAGTTCCTTCCTTAATTCTTTTAGAATTCTGGGGTGAATTCCATCAGGACCCATTGCTTTGTCCACCTTCAGTTTTAGGAGTTCTTGCGAACCCTTTCTTCCGTTGAAAGGACTGGGATCGACCCCTATTAAAGTGCTTCTGTTAATTGGATTAGGCACTTCCCTCCTCTTTTGTGAATACTGAGCAGAAATATTCGTTCAGTATTCCTGCTTTCACTGTCCCTCTGCCCACCCACCGTTCATTCTATTCAGCCTCACTATCCCTCCTTTGTCTTTCTACCGCTGATGTACCTATAAAAGGTTTTATCCCCTTCTTAACTGAGTTGGCTATCTTTTCCTCAGTTTGGGCCTTTGCTATTCTGACTTCCCTCCCTGCTTCTTTCTGCCTTAACTGGTACAGCTCTCTGTCCTGCTCCTTCTGTGTTTCCTTATACTTCGGAATGCTATCTTTTCTTCCTGACTTTCACAGCCACCTCTCTGAGAACCATAGTGGCTTTTTCGTTTTGATTTGTTTATTTGCTTCACACAAGCGCTTGTTGCGTCTGTGATGGCAGTTTGATAATTCCCCATTGTTGCTCCACACCTCCTTCTAGCCTGTTTGCTAGTGCTTTTCTGAGGCACACTCCCATCTTGCCAGGTCGGCCCTCCTAAAAGTCCAGTACCCTCACTTTTGTGTGGCTTGACTCTGTAGCTGAGTTTAACGTGAACCACACTGTTTGATGGTCACTTGTCCCCAGATGGCAACCTACTTCTAGATCTGAGATCCTCTCACTGCCCCGTTTGAGAGCACGAGGTCTAAGATTGCTCCTCACAGTGGGTTCCAAACTAGCTGTCTAATGCCTGCCACCTGTAGGCGTCAAAGAATGGCCCTGCTCTTGGATGTGGCTGCAGCAATGTGCTCCAGTTAACATCTGGCATATTCAGGTCTCCATCAACAGTATCTCCCTTCTCTGCCATTCTAAGAATGCCCTCCATCATATCCTTGTCCATTCCTTCTCCCTGACATGGGGGTCTGTACACAACCCTGTGCAGATTGTGGTGCCCTTCCAGTCTCCAAGGTGACCCACAGTGCCTCCTCTCCTCCCTGTTTACTCTTTTGTTCAGTTGCTTTTATCCCTTCCTTTACATAGAAGCTACTCCTCCCCTCTTCTCCCCTGCCTGTCTCTCCTGGGTTATGTACCCTCGGTATGTTACATCCAGTCATTGTTCTCTGTGTACCATGTTTCTGTGACTGCTACGATGTCGAGGCATCCTCTTCCATTAAGGCCACCAGCTCAGGGAGCTTGTTGCCCAGACTACGGGCATTGGTACTCATTACCCTCCATTTCCTGATGGCCTTATCCCCTTTTGCCCCATCCCTGTCCTTCTTGCCTTTGTCACTTTCTCCATTTACCCCTGCCCTTCTCCCTATCGACACCTCCATGTTGGTGTTTGCCACACTTACTACCGTGATTGTTTGGGGGCTAGGATTTTCCTGCTCCTTTCCAGGCTTGCCTCGGCTAGTTTGGTAAAAGCTTGCCAATGAAGCATTTAAACCTATCACCTAGGATCCTGGTTCCCTCCCGGACAGATGCAGCCCATCATGCCAGTATAGGCTTGCATCACTCCAGGTGGACCCCAGTCCCCAATGAAGCCAAATTCTGAGCTCCACACCAGTTTTCAACCACTAATTGAATCCCATGGTACGGAACACCTAGCCTCTCCTATGCCATAGATGGGTAGCACCCGGGAAGGTTACCGTGCGGCTACTTGACTAAGGCTCCTCCTCAATTCCACAAACTCTTCCTGCACTTCTCTAATCCCTTTCTTAGCCAGGTCATTTGTCCCTAGGTGGACAATGACATCCAGCTCCCTCCCCTGTGCAGCTGCTCCGGCAATCCTGAGGATTCGCTCCCTGTCCCTCCAAGCCATGGCGCCAGGCAGGCACCTTACCTCCCTCTCCCCTTCCTTGCCCAGTTCTACCTGCCTAACAATGGAGTCCCCCACCAGGAGTTGTTTCCTTCCCCTGACACCCTCCTGTGGGTCTCCTTTGTGGAGGTTCCCAGCATCCTCCTTGGTCTCCACTGTAGGTGCCTCCATAGAGGAACCACACTTTGCCAGAATGGCATAGGAATTGTGGAGAGGTACAACTGGAGGGATGTGCCTCCGTTCCACCACCCTCACCCTCCCTGAGCCCACTGTGGTCCAACCGCTCCTCTTTCTTGGCAACCTCTGAGGCAACGGCAGTGGCGCAGGTGGTCCCTGGATGGAAGAGGAGGTCCCACAAATCCTGGCCAACTCAGCCTGGAGATGAGCAACCTCCTCCCTCAGCCCAGAGAGGTGCCTGCAGATGGGACAACACCGCATCCTCCAGAATATCTCCCGGAAGACTGCTGCTCCACAGCCACTGCACTGCACCACCAATCATGTCTTATTTCTGACCCCTTAACTGTTTGCAATCCTTACTCTTTTGTCTGTTTTTTCTCTCTCTCCTTACTTTCTGCCTGTGTGCCCTTTAAGCTCCTGATTGTCCTGTTCTGAGACAAGAATATCCTATATTTCTCAGTAGACCACTTGCTTGTTCAGAGGCAGACCTCTAGCAGCTAGAGGGGGCCGGAGAGCTACTCTTGCCCTTCTAGGATGGTGGGTCCTTGGTGGGTCTGTGATCACTCACTTCCTGCCCCTAAACAGGAAGTTCCTGTTGTCAGTCAAATCCTGTGCCTATAAAAATAGAACTAGCTTTGGGTGGAGGGGAGGGAAGGAGGACAATATAGTCCCAGCAGTAAGAAGTTCAGTCACACAGCAGTCCTTTCTCTTGGTGTCTTCTGCCAGGCTATTAGCAGAATCTTTTTAAGGCAGTCTTTAAATGTAGCTTCCTTCTAGTTAAGCCAGTCCCCCTACTTACCAGATCTTTCTACAAGTAATTTAAACCTCACAGCAGTTAAGTCCTTTCAGTCACCTGAGATTTACACCTAGATGACTTTTCAGTTACCCATTCAGTTCAGTTAACCCAAACACACACTTTTTTTTGTTTTTGTTTTGTGTGTTAGTTTTTTACCCTAAATTAAAGGTCCAAATACAAAAGTTCTTCTATTTTAGTCCCAGCAGAGAAGTTCAGTCACACAGCAGTCCTTTCTCTTGGTGTCTTCTGCCAAGCTATATCTTTATCATCTTTATTTACCTTTAAGTTACCGGTAACCCACGACAGAGTGTGGGGTTGTAGGCATTTAATCCACACCTGGGATGCTTTGTGAGGCACGAGGCCGCAGGCAGAGTGTCCTCACACCACCCAGGTGTGGATTAAATAGCGAATAATGGATAGGCAAGTGTTCATTATAGATTTTTGTTTGCATACCAGAGGTGTCTGATGACCCATAAACATTGAGAGCAAAGCTCGAGAGGTTCATGTGATCGTCACACACCAAGGGTGTGTTTAAAAAATAAATAAATAAATAAAAAATCTGTCAATGTAAACTTGCCTGTTCTTTTTTATAACTGCTGGTGTATGGCTTTCCTTAAGTTTAAGTTTCCAGCAGTTTTTTCGCTGACTGTAGCGTGACCCGAGTGATGTTTGGTCTTCTAAACAATATTGTACAAATTGTAGAGGAGAGTATTGTTCAGTATAAGAAACACGTCAGCTTTGTTCCTTCAGCTTACTTTTTTTTAGTTTCCTGGGGAAGCCAGCGAGAATTAGGCAGGAGGCTGGTGACTCTGACTGAACACTTGACGCAAGCGTTGGCAAGCGTTGATATAGCAACACTCAGTAACGCTTGCATTGCGTCTTCTGAAGTCGCTGAGTCACTCACTCTCCTCGCTTTACACGTGACGGCTTCTTTCCCAGGGATCTAAAAAAAAAAAAGTAAGCTTTGGTCTGTGGGGATTAAATGCCTTGGCTTTGCCTCAGCATTTACTTATCCACAGAAGCCAGTTATTCGTTCGTATACTCCAACTCACTGAATGTTATCACTTAAATAAACTCATGCCACTATTCAGTCCACAGTGAGTGGAAGACAGACATACATATATTGTGCAAAAAGGTAAATATATAAAAATGCCCCAAATATACCTGATAAAGTGCTCCTGCAGACATTCTAATTTATTTATATATTTATTTATTTGAATTTTGATGACCAGGTAGGCCCACTGAGACAAGACAGTCCCTTTTTCAGTGGTGACCTGGGGAATCTAAGCATTCCACAAATGATAGACATTAAACATACTGTAGTAGATGGACCTTTAAACATAATACCAACAGTGGTACACACAGTAGTAACATTAACAAATAGAAATATTCAACAATTTGATGCAGTAAGTACATAAGATAGAGAAACATCATACACTTTAGGGCATAAACAACTTTCAGACTCGGTTACACAGGGTTCAGAGAAACCTTGAGAGCATGACATGGGATTAACCCCTGCCTGCTAGGCAGGGGGTTCTATACAGTTACACGTGCCAGTGAATCCATTACAAACGTTTAAAGAAGAAATCCATTTGTAATAAGAAGTCCAATAAATCCAAAGGGGTGAAACATCCATAACAATCGGTCCCAAGGAACTTTGAGCTGGAAATAAAACATGATATGTACATTATCATTATTTTACATCTGTCAACCCAGCACACTCATCCCAATACAGATACTACACAAATGAAAAAAGAACGTTCACAGCAGGTACTGATACTGTTAATCAGCCGCACGAGTTAGACACTATTCATTAAACTGGAGAGGTTATTGTTAAAGGAAACAAACCTCTGCTATAATTTTACTGATTTAGAGGAATACGTACAGAAAACAGTGTTCCCAGGGGATTAAGAGTAGACCAGAGACCTGCTGGCTTAAACAGTTTTGTGCATAAAGATGAATGGGAGCAAACAGCACATGAGTGTGCTTTACCCTTTAAGATTCTGATTAGGGAAGATGAATACCACTACAGTATTGTGCAGGAGGAAATAAAAGCAGTCCAAATGAAACTGCAGCAGTTTAAAGATTTGCCTTATTTTAGACCATGAGAACAGGAATTAAATCAATTACTGGATAAAACTGAAAAAGAGCTGGATGAAAGGAAAAATATAGCATTTATAAGCTGGAAGAAAGGAAAAATACAGCATTTATGAAACTAACAGGGCTATCTTAAAGGGGAAGGTTTTGGATGGGAAAGGCCCTCTGGATCCAGCAGTAGTAGGAGAGGCAGGAATAGAAACGGGAATAGATCCAGCTCAAGGAGTAGGGTAAAGGACTGAAAGCAACCAAAAAGGTGTCACTTGATAGGACTGGTCCTGTAATAATCAACAGTGGAAATACTGACATTGATTCAGGAGCAGAACAAAATAATTTAGAGATTGTAAACAAAGTTTTCTTAGAGAAAGGAACTGCCAACAGGCCGCAGAAGGCAACCAAAACCAAGACAACAGCCAAAGGAAGAAAAAAACAAGGAGAGGTAGAAGAGGAGGTAAAAAAAAACACAGAACCAAGATTCGTGACAGGCAAAGCAGCAAGAGAAAAAGTGACACCTAGGAAATAATGAATTTGTCCCATAAGGTACTATCTTAAAATCATTTTAGTGTCCTACAGAAATGACTGAGCTTTATTCCTACACCAGGAGTGAACACATTTAATATTTGTGTAGAATTGTTTAAAATATGTAGAAAGCAGAATTTAGTTTCTGTTTTGCAAATTTGGGGAGAGAATACTGAAAATCTTGTGTCTATGTTGACGGCATCTCCGTCAAGTGGAGAAGATTTGTCGTCATTGATTTTTGCTTTAGCTAATGCTGATACTGACACATGATAATGAATAATGAGATGGAGCACATGGGTTTAGATGTGCATGAGGTATTGGATAGTTCCTGGTAAGCAGTCCGTATATAATGCCTTTCTTCCTCAAACCAGTAGTCCTGTTGAGCAGCAAGAGACATTAGGTTCTGCAGAGCGTCAGAATGTGTTGAAACTGAAATCTACTTTCAGCCCAAGAACTATTGATGCATCTATTACTGTGTTCCAGGAAAAAGTCATGAGAGAGGTTGAGCAGTTACTCGGTAACCATGGAACCTGAAGGGAGAGAATTTAAGCATTAGAGGAAAAACAAAAATGCTGTAGATGAATTGATTAAAATGGATGCCATAATATGTCAAGCTGACAAGGGAGGAATGTTGTAGTTTTAGGGAGAGAAGACTATATCCTTGAAGCCAGTAGATTGCTGAGTGATGACCTCACTTATGTGAAGCTCAATCAAAATCCAATGGGGAAGTGTATGATCAAATTGTATGCTCTGGTTGGTAGAGCTTTTGGTGAGGGAAGCATCACTCAGCAAGAGGTGGAACTTTTGAAAGTAAAAAATCCAGTTTTAGCTACCTTTTGTTATCTCCCAAAACTGCAAAAACATTCAAGCGTTCACTGAGGAGGACAATTGTCTTGGTGTAGGATGTTTGACAGAAAATTTGAATAGTTTTATAGACTATTTTTTTACAACCCATAGTCACAGATTTAAGATCCTACACCCAAGATGCCACACATTTGATGTGGAAGTTACAGGATATGATTTGGCAACCTGAAATTTGTGGATAGGGCTGGATGTTATCTCTTTGTGTACCTGTATACCTCAGGATACGGGATTCAGGGCACTGGACTAATTTCTAAGGAGGCAAAATCAGACCAGTGCATGACCTGCCCATTTTCTGGTTGAAGCAGCCAGCTTCTTATTGAAACATTTTTTTTTGTCTTCAGTTGTGAAATCATTTTTGCTGCAAAGAGGTACTACTATGGGGGTATCATGGCACCCTTGTTTGCTAACCTATACGTGGGTTGGTGTGAACAGTTGTGCATTTTTGATGATGTGGAGAACTGTTTTCATGGGCAGGTGGTGCATTGGCACTGTTTTATTGATGATATATTGATTGTTTGGGCTGTCCCAAATTGCAGTTTTCTTTCTCCTGTTCCCATTCTTTGCTAGGCTGCTGCTTCACTAATCTGGGCTGCCTCTGCCCCTCCCCCAGCTCAGGTTACTACTGGAGGCAGTATAGCACAGTGGTTTAAGGCTCTGAGCTGCAAATCTGGTGGCATCCAGCAGACCAGACCTGGGTTTGAATCCCACAGCTTCCACTTACATACTGTGTGACCCTGAGCAAGTCACTTAACTTCCCTGTGCTCCCAGGTCGCACCTGTGGAAAAAAAACCAAAAAAAAAACTACCCTCCCTAGTTACCAGAGCTCCCATCCAGCACTGCCAGACACGAACACGGGTCACCGAGGCAGGACAGAACTCTGCCCCCCCCCCCACCATCTCTAACTTGCTGCTGGACTCCCCCCACCTCCCCAGGTACCTCTGAGTGCCCTGGTAACTACAGGCTTGGAGAGTGGTTCCGTGCTATGCACGGTACCACTTAGCACACCCCACCCAAAGGTGGGGCTTATTAAATAGCCATTCGTGATGTGCAGAATCAATCAGCCCACTTTCTCATCCCTGCAGTACTGTTGCCTTGGTTTACTCCACCTTCCCCTATCCTCCTCTCACTTGGTTGCTCCTGTTTGTCCCACAGGGTATGTTGATGTAGTGGGCTTCAGTACTTATACTTAGCCTTTGATATCTGTGCTAATTAGCACCAATGATTGCTGAGTATTGCTTCTGTTCACTGCTCTGCAAATCTTTGTCTAAAAACTACTTTCAGGTCATAACAGATCTCTGAACCAAGATCGGCCTGCTCCCTTACACACACAACTTGCTATATTATCTGGGGCTGATATGTCTTTCTTAACCTCTCTTGCTTTTTCCCTCTGGGCCCTGCATTTTATGTTTATCTATTTTCCTCTATCAGGTGGTCTCCTTGGGTTGCCATCTTGTAATGACTATACCTTCTCTAACCATCTTGCCTGTAGGCGGTCCAATCTTAGCTCCCTTTGGTGATTTCCGTGCAAGCCTTTGAGGCTTGTTTGTTGTGTGGTCAAACGCTCCTGTCACTGCCCTAATGTATGTGGCAAGAAAGGCTGGTCGCTGCACCTTCTCTGGTTCTCTGTGCTCCTTCTACTTCTTACCGGTGATATTGAGTCAACCTGGGACCTAACCCTGGGTCAGCTCACCCTCCCCCCCCCCATCCTCCTTGAAGGGTCTTAAACTTGCTCATCTTAATGTCCAAAGTCTCCTGCCCAGTCTTGCACAGCTCACTGCTGGGGTTACCCATTATAACCCTTATGTCTTGTGCCTCAAGGAATGATGGCTTAAGCCTACCACCCCTGACTCGGCCTGCACACTCCCTAATTACAGTTTGCTGAGACATGACAGTACTGGCCAGAAACGTGGTGGAGGTCTGCTGATATACTTTAAAAGTCATCTTACTATACCCCTAGTCTCTCATGATCATCTCTTCTCCCCCCCCCCCCCAAACTACCTGTGAATACCTTCATGCATTATTTCTCCTGGGTAATGCAAAAAAGGTCCATATAACTTTGTGTTTACAACCCCCTAAACATGGTGTGAAAGGGCTTTCCTATCTACTTGACAATATTGTCCCCAAGATCTCTGCTGATGAGGCACTTATACTGGAGGACTTTAACTTAAATTGGTCTGGACAAATGTCAAACAGTATGAACCCCTACTGGATGTCCTTGGTCTTACCCAGCTCATAAACATACCGACCCAACTCTCTCTCCTTGGGATCACTTCTGGACTGGGTTTTGACAAATCTGCCTGAGAGAATTGTTGAGTCTGGGATCCTCCCTGACTCAGTCTCTAACTTTTCCCCCTACCTATTGTGTTTAGAGAGTCTCCACCCCCTAAAGTCCCTCATACAGTCATACAGGTGAGAGATTTTTCTCTCTTTAATCCTGAACTCTTTCTTCAGGACCTTACACTCATCTACATTGGTCCTCAGTACTAACCACTTCTGATCCCACTGTTGCCCTCACACTACTTCCTTGATATACTTCCCCAGTGCAAGATAAGCATGCCCCTGCTATCAGAAAGAGAGTTAGAGGGAAGTTTACCAAATGGCTGCATGATGACCGTCTGTCTCTGATGAAGGCTAGGGATAAATGTTTGGGTAAGTTTAAGGCCACTAATGAATTACCTGTTTATTGTGAATACCTATGTCTCTATAATACCTGCAAAAAAGCTATCCACACAGCAAAGAGTGAATACTGCACTGCTACCCTGTTGTCCTCTGCCAGGAACCCGCGTAATTTTTGGCGTACAGTCAAAAATGTAGTTGTCTACAGTATGTGTGATGCAGTCGACATACTTGTTCAAGGCAAAAATTGCAATAATGCATCGACCATTGCAGATGCCTTTAATAGCCAATTCTCTGATCTGTCTGCCTATACCTCCCTGTTTGCCTCTGCTAATGTCCCCCCCCCCCCTTTGATTACTCCCTATCAAAGCCTCTGTCCCATCCTCCCTACTTTTACCTTAAAGCTGTCTCGGTAAGGGAGACATATAGGTTACTAGCTGGCCTTTCTCCTTTCATCAGCACTGGTCACTACAACTTGGAACCTAAACTCCTTAAACTGGTGGACCCTTTCCCTTAAGCTACTAATCTCCCTTTTTCTCAACCTATCCCTCACCACTGGAGTGGTTTCCCCCCCACAATATGGAAAGTGGCTAGGGTGGTACCCGGTTTCAAACACGGGGATCGAAAATGTACTGAAAACTACCAACCCATAGCTACCCTGTCAGCTGTCGGCAAACTACTTGAGATGGCTGTAAAGGTACAGCTGTTGGAGTATTTGCAAAAATATAATTTACTGTCCCCAGAGCAACATGGCGTTTGCAAGGGCCACAGTACCGGTACAGCCCTTGCCAAGGTTACATCTGAAATCAGGACAGCTGTGGATCTTGGCAGATTGTCTGGCCCGATCTTCGCTGACCTCGCCAAGGCCTTCGATTTACTGGATCGTATCTTCTGTGCTCTAAACTTCACACCATTAGCTTCATTAGCTTGTTCAGACCTGCCTTTGCATGGTTCTCCAGCTACCATGATGGCAAACGACAGCTTGTTAAATATAACAGAGCTTTTTCAGAACCTACTCCTGTTAACATTGGGGTTCTCCAGGGATCGATCTTGGGTCCCGTCCTATTCTCATTGTTTGTCAACGACTTCCCGCTTGTCCCCACTCATTGCAGTACTACCCTATATGCTGATTGCCTTTTTATTTTTATTTAGTTTTTGTTTACCGGGTAGGTGCACTAGCCATAACCATGACTATTTTCAGGCACAGCCTGGGAGGATACAGTACAATACAACAACGAAACATGACAATTTACATAAATATCTTTGGGGATAACAATATCAACAGTAAAACAAAGTAGGTCTGGAGAGATGGGTAATTACATCAAAACATTACAACAGTAAATCATAACAGTAGGCTTACATTAATTGATAAGCAATAGAGATGCAGGAAGGAAAGAAGCAATGCTGAAAGGTGGTTATACAGTATAGAGCGTAGAGAGATTGAGAAAAGAGGGAAAGGGATTGAAAAGAGATAGAAACGAAACTGAGTGTAAGTGCAGGACAGTGCTGGTGTTGGTTCTCCGGTCCAGTTCAAGTGATATTAATGTCATAAATCTCCACTTACAATCCAACTTTCATAAACTACAAACCTGACTTCTTGCAAACAAGCTCGTTCTAAATCTAAAAAAAAAAATGCAGACGCATGCTGTACGGCTCCACTGCCAAGCTAAAGCTTTGCCCAGCTCCCCTGAGGGTTATGAGTGTTGATGGGTCCCTGGTGGGCACAACATGCTCCTTCAGATATCTGGGCATCACTCTTGACCCCGAGTTAGACCTCTCCCTACATATCCAGAATGTGTTCAAGGCAATAAATATCAAACTGGGCCTAGCCTATAGTGTCCGGGGCCCTTACAGTAGCTGCACGCCTAGCCCTGACAAAAGTATATTACTTCCCATCCTCAGCTATGAGCTCATAATCTTTCCCCTTGCCACAAAATTCAGCCTAGCAAAGTGGGATGTGGCCTATAATGTTTGCCACTTTGCCCTCACTGTTCCTCGGCTCACCCATCACTGTGAACTGTATGATAAACTTCACTGGCTGTCCCCTTGCAACTACCGTTCCTTTTGCCCTGGGTTGTTTTATTGACAAAATCATCCATACTACCACTCCTTCTGCCCTGTCTAAACTCCTTACACCTACCCAACCCTCCTACCAACGTTGGTCTACTGACTCACAGTCTCTCCTTGTTCCTAAATCTCGCATTTTGATAGGTGACTGGGCCTTTGCTGTCTGTGCATCCAGATGTAACTCCCTTCCAGTGTCAACTAGGTGTACTGCCTCCCATCACATCTTTAAGAGATCTCTGGGAGTATCTAAAATCTGTCTCTGTCTGCAATTGTCCCTAATATATAACGAGCATTTGTCAATGCCGAATATTGTCACACTGGCATTGGCAGTGGGAGTGGCGTAGCTAGAGATGCATAGTGTTGTGATTTTGTGAATGTGTCTCAAAAGGTGATTTTGCACAGCGAGCACGTCATTGTGCTTCACAGCTGCGGAAACACGTTTTGGACAGGCTGTGAAAAATGGCAGCTGGACTGTTGATAAGGAGACGTGCACAAATGCCAGTGGTGAAAATGTGGCATGAAAATATTGCATATTGATGAAGTTACAAGGGTGCATGGAGACTGCGCAATGCACGCTTGCAACACAGTCATTGTATGGAGTTTTGGCACCAAATGTTCAACATAGGTATTTTAGGACCTCTGCTCATGAATAGTGTCACTGTCATGTCCTCAAACTGTCCCAAAAACTGATTTCGCATAGCGGCCGTGCAATTCTGTGCCGGCCATGTGAAAACACATTTCAGGCAGCTGGAGTGTTCATAAGGAAGTATGGAAAAATGACAGTGATGAACAGCTGGAGTGAAAGTATTACAAATTCAGAAAGTCATGAGCATGCGTGCAAACTGTGTAACGCACACTCGTAACACAGTGATTTTATGGAGTATTGTCACTAAATTTTCAACACAGGCATTTTAGGACCTCTGCTCATGAACAGTGTCACTGTCATTTTCATAGTGTGTCCTGAACACTGATTTTGCACAGCAGCCGCGCTATTTTGCGCCAGAAGTGCGAAAACACATTTCGGCAAGGATGTGAAAAATGACAGCCGTACGGTTCACAAGAAGGTGTGGTAAAATGCCAGTGTTGAGAATCTGGCATGAAAATAGTCCGAATACGCTAACTTACGAGCGTGCGTTGCGCAGTTGCTATGCACACTCATAAAACAGTCATTTTTTTTTATTTTTCCCACCAAACTTGTAACATAGGCATTTTGAGAGCCCCTCTCATGAACAGTGGCACTGTCATTTCGTTACTCGGTCCCAAAAGGTGATTCTGCGCAGTGACTGCAAAATCACCTTTCAGGACAGAATAACGGCAAGACAGTGCAAGAATTCATGAGAAGGGGTCCCAAAAACCCCATGTTGAAAATTTGGGGCCAAAATTCCCGAGATATGCATTAAAGTTGAAAAAACCCTATTCATTCCATTATACAGCTTACCGGCATTTCCTCAGTTCACGGTCGGCTTTGAAGAGTGCAGACGTGTTCCCAGTCTACAGAAGATCGTTGCGCCGTACTCCGGAGGTAAGTATGGGGTGAGGTGGTGGTGAGGGAGGCAGGTGCGCACGGGTGGGGAGGGGGGCATCAAGACTACGAGGGACCGTTTTGTTTTACAGGTAAAACAGAAAAACATTGCGGGACAGTTTTCCTTTGCGGCATTTGGCACGCTGGGGTGGGCTTCCAGCATGCCGCCTAACTGTTTTGGGGGATGCCAGTAGCCAACGGGATTGGGGCACCCTGGCCGGCAAACAACACGGGGGTAATGCCAATGGGGATTAGGCAACCCGTCGGCACAGAAAGAAAGAGGCGCAAGCCAAGAGGATTAGGCACCCCTCGGCATTCAACAATTGGGGGGTTTATACGCTCCCGCGCACACAGACAGCGAGGTGTTAACCGACAGGGGATTGGGCACCCGAAGTCGGCAGGAGCTAGGCGGCAGCCTGCGTGCTTTACCATGCACATAAATGCAGCGAACATGGCAAGAAAAAGACCGCTGCGTCTGACGAGCTTTGCTCTGATTAAAGCGGACCTTTTCTTAGATGTGCTCGCCCCATTATGCATGCATGGTGTGGCGCCGGCATGCAGGCTGATTGGGCAATGCAGGATGCACCTACTGGTACATGCCCTGTACCGCGCCTCCAAATCCCCACTGCCGCAAGATGTTGGCTGCGCAAGTGCGCCAACATAATAAGGACTTGCACACTATGTTCTTGCCTTAATTCTTGGCCTCTGGCCAGAACTAATAGTATTGCCCTAAAGTTTTTGGAAATACTCTTGATACTTAAGTAATTACTATCTGCCTATTCCAATGTACCATGTTTTGCCTAAATGCCTGTGTATGTTTCATTTGCCCTGATGCCTATGTATGCTTCACTTACTGTCATAAGCCTTCCTTATTGTACTATAGCCTTAACCTTGTATTCATGCCTTCTAATTGCTGTCTGTATATCCCTTCTTTGTAATATTGTTTATATTTTTCCTTTGTAATCTCCTGGGTCGTATCTGAAAATAGGCATTTTTTGTCTAGTGTGCTTACCCGGTCAACAAAAGCTAAATGAAACAATCTGCAGAGGCCTTCTTTCAGAAAATAAATACTAATCATTTCAGCCTTACATTTACTGCCTAAATTGATGCTATATGCATTGAATTTTTTGGATTTAAAGTTGGAAACTAAACCAGGGGAGAAAGTGGTCACCTCTAGTTTTAGGAAACCTAGTGCTGGTAACACAGTATTGTATGCATCAAGTACACATTCTCTGTGTAACCCCTTGTTACCCGGGGTTACTAGAATCCCAGTAACACCTAGTTTTCTAGTGGTAGGCAGGGAAGGTAGCTTGTGAACCTCCACTTAAATGGGTTTCACACTGTCTCACTCTGTTCTCAGTCTCAGCTGAGACTGAGGGATGACATCACCATAGAACTATCGCAGCTCCGTGAGCCACAATGGAATCTGCAGCAAGGGAGTTGGAATAGAATGTTGGGAGGTTTGAGCATTAGTCTATAGTCAGTTGGTGTTGGGAGCTTGCTGAGGAAGCAGCACAGCAGCTCAGTGTAGGCTCTTGGAGCCTCAGCCCTGACAGAGGGCTACTTTTAGGTAAAAAGGGTGTGTGTCTTCACCAAAAGAGAGACACACAAGATAATTGAAGTATGAACATACGAAATTTGCCAGCAGATAAAGGCCTAGAGGTCTATCAAGTCTCCTTGAATGTGCAGCTAGCACCCCTTATTCTGCAGCTGCCCCTCCCTTCCACCCTTCCCCTTCATTAACCCTCCCCCTTGTCCTTTCCCATCCTCGTTTGAAGCAGTCCACTGTTCTACTGCATACCACTTCTGCAGGTAACGCATTCCACCCAGCCACCACCTTCTCTGTACAAAAAAAAAAAAGTGTCTCCTCATCTCCCTCTTGAACCTTCCTCACTCCAGTCTCATATCATGGCCCCTGGTGGCCCTCCCCTCACTTACTTTGAACAGCCCCTCTGTACCCGTCTTGTTTATTCCTTTCATGTATTTAAAGGTTTCAGTCATGTCACCCTGTCTCTCCTCTCCTCCAGTGAGTACATGTTCAACTCCTTCAACCTCCTCTCGTATGATAAGTCCCCCAGCCCCTTGATCATCTTTGTCACCTGCGCTGCACCCCCTCCAGTAACTTAATGTCCCTCTTCAGATACGGACGCCAGTACTGCACACAGTACTCCAGGTGTGGTCTAACTAATGACCTATACAGTGGCAGAATCACCTCCTCCCTCCTTGAGGATATACCCCTTGCAATACAACCCAGCATTTTGTTGGCCTTTGCAGCTGCCTTCCTACATTGTGCCGAGTTGTTCATTGACCCTGTAATGAGCACACCCAGATCCTTCTCCTCCTCTGTCTGGGCTACCTGCACTCCCCCTAGCTGGTAACTCCTCCTTGGGTTCTTCATCCCAAAATACAGCACCTTGCACTTTTTGGCATTAAAGCCCAGTTACCAGGTGTCTGACCAGGTTTAAGCTTTGGCAGATCATCCTGAAACCCCTGCCATCCCCCTAGGTCATCCACCACTGCGCCAACCTTGGTATCATCAGCAAACAGACTGATCTTGCTCTTGATATCCCATGATATGTCTGCAATGAATATCCCAAACAACGCTGGTCCCAACACCGAGCCCTGTGGGACACCGCTCGTCACTGCCCTTGGGTGTGAGAGCTCCCCACCCACCACCACCCTCTGTTGCCTTCCCTGCAGCCAGTTTCCTACCCATCTCACCAGCTTTGCACCCACCCCTGTGCCTACTAACTTCCTTCCCAGCCTCCATGTGGCACCGAAGTCTAATGCCTTACTGAAGTCCAGATACAGGACATCCACTGCATGGCCCCCTGTCCAGTTGCCTAGTTACCCAGTCATAAACTCGACCAGGTTGGTTTGGCAGGATCTGCCACGATGTAAGCCAAGCTGTCTGCTGTCCTGTAGTCCTTTGGCCTCTAGGAGGGCCGCCAGCCTCTCCTTCAGGATAGTCTCCATTAGCTTACCCACGATGGATGTGAGGCTCACTGGTCTGTAGTTTCCCGGTTCATCCTTGGGGCCACTCTTGTGGAGGGGCACCACATGAGCCATCCTCCAGTCCTGAGGTACACACCCGAATGTAGTGAGGCATTAAATAGGTCTGCCAAAGGTCCTGCAAGGACCTCTGCCAGCTCCTTCAGTACCCTGGGGTGGATGCCATCTGGGCCTGGCGCCTTGTCCACCCTCAGTGCCTTCAAACCTCTCGAACTCTGCCCTCCATGATTTCCATCTGTCACCACCCCCGCTTCTGCCATTTCTCCTGCCTTGGGTGTCACCCCTCTTCTCTTTAGTAAATACTGAGAAGTACTCATTTAGTGCTTCCGCCTATCGTAGCCAGCTCCACCCAACCCCTCCTTCCTAATCCTTACTATGGTCCTTACAGCTCCTTTTCTCCCTGATGTACTTAAAGAAGCCCTTCTCCCTTCTTAATGCCTGTGCCAGCCTGAGTTCCGTAGATGCTTTGGCTCCTTACTGCCCTTGTCACCTTCTTCGATTCTGTCAAGTACTCCTCTCTGTCCTCCCTTCCTGTTTTCTTGTACTTCCTAAAGGCAGCTCTTTTCCTCCTTACCTTTTCCATGATCTCCTTGCTCAACCAGCTCAGTTTCTTAGCCCTAGCCTTCTTGCTCTGGGCTTTGCAGCAGGTTTTGGTTGCCTCCACTATCCCCAGCTTTATGAGCTCCCACCTCTGGTTAGTATCCATACTAGATTGAATTCTGGCCAGGTACCCTTTTACCACTTCCCTCATCCTCCCAAAGTCGGCTCTCCTGCAGTCCAGCACTCTTGTGCCAGATTCCACTCCTTCCTTGCCCATATCCAATGTGAGCCATACTGAGTGGTGGTCACTCCCTGACAGCGGTTCCTCCACTGTAAGTTCTCTCACAAAGTCCCCATTTGCCAGCACAAGGTCAAGGGTATTCCCTAACCTGGTTGGTTCACTGACCATTTGCATCAGGAAGCTGTCCTGGAAGGCATCCAGCAGTACCAGCTCCCTTCTGTTCCTGGTTGTTGGGGTGCTCCAGTCCACTCTCCTGGCATGTTGAAGTCCCCCACAATCACCACACTACCCTTCTCGCAGGTCCTCCTGATCTGTCCCGCTAGTTCCCTGTCTGACTCCTCTGTCTGAGATGGTGGCCTGTACACCACTCCCATTCTAAGAATCCTATTCTTGGAATCCTGGATTTGCACCCAAAGTGACTCCGTACTATCCTCCTCCCCTTCCTCCCTTACACACTTCAGTCCTTCCTTCACATATAGTGCCACCCCCCCTCCTTTCCCAATCACCCTGTCCCTACGAAATAACCTGTACCCTGGTACAGATAGGTCCCAGTCATTATATTGGGTGGCCCATGTTTCCGTGATGGCTGCAATGTCCACCTCTCCCTCTGCCATGAGAACCTGTAACTCTGCAGTTTTCCTCCCAAGGCTCCTAGCATTAAGGGTAACCACCTTCCACCCCCATCCTGCCCTCCTTTCCTAGCATCACCAACAGTACTTGCCATTTGTCCTTTGTCACTGTTATGGGGGTAAGCTCATATGATTTCCCAACCTGTGGTCTCTGCATATCTCTTCCCAACTGCCACCCCCACTCCTAGTTTAAATTCTCAACTTCCTCTATATACTCTTCCATCCTCTGTTTTCAACACTTTGTCCCTCCTCACTCAAGTGTAGTCTGTCCTTGGCATAGAGACTACTGTCCTCCTAGGTCCCTCCCACCCCCCAACAGCCCATACCCTTTAGCAAAACACCAGGTTCTTAGCCATCCGTTAAATTCTATTCTCAGCTTTCTTGTTGTGCTTGCCTTTGGCACCGGAAGTATCTCGGAAAAAGTTACTGATCTTTCTGCCCCCTCACATAATTGTGCTAGTTCCTCAAACCTCCTCTGGACTATATCTACTGTCTTGTCAGCCAGGTCGTTTTGTCCCAAGGTGTATAATTAAATGAGGCTTGTCCTTACCCCTTCTAGCATATTTCAGAACGGACTGTCCCTCCCCTTCCGCTGTCATTCCTGGCATGGCCTCCACCCAAATGCACTATGCCTCTCCCTTGCTATCCCGCCTAACTCCTCTTAATATTGAGTCCCCAGCACTAAGATTCCACCCTCTTACTCCTGCTTGCTTCCATTCATCTCCCTCTCTCATTTCCAGCTCCTCTTCTTCCTTCTGCACATTATTTCCCCCTTTTACCCCTGTTGCAATTCTCCCAGCAGAACTTCCCCCCGCTCCAGTTTGGTCCAGGCATTTATCAATTACTCCTCTAATTTCATCATTTCCCTCCTCCACTTTCTTCCTCTCTAGCAGTGCCACAGCTGTTTTCCGAAGACCCTTCACAAATGCCCGCTCCCTCTCTCTTCATAGTAACCTGTTCTTTCCTTTCCACTCCATGACTTTTGCCACTTCTTCGCCTCCCCTCACAAGTCCCTATCTCCTCCTTCCATTTGTCTTTTGTCTCCTGACCTGGTTTCCCCGGCAATTGTTCTTCCTGGCCTGGGCCCCTTTGTCTCTGCTTAGCACCATGCAGTTTAATGAATGGTTGAAAAAATGGTGCGGAGCACAGGGGTTTGGCTTCATTGGGGACTGGGGTTCCACCTGGAGGGACACCAGCCTATACTGGCAGGATGGTCTGCATCTGTCCAGGAAGGGAACAAGTCTTTTGAGCAGTCGGTTTAAATGCTTCACTGGGAAGCTTTTAAACTAGTCAAAGGGGAGGCACTGACAAGCAGCAGGAAAATCCCAGCCTCTCCTACAAAACAGGGTACTAAATGAGAAAAGACCGAGGTAGAACGGTCAGTGGGGATGCTGTAACAGAAGGTAAAGCCATCAAAAAATGGAGAGCAATGAGTACCAATGCCCGTAGTCTGGGTAACAAGCTTCCTGAATTAGTGGCCTTGATGGAGGAGGAACATCTGGATATCGTGGCAGTCACAGAAACATGGTACACACAAAACCTTGACTGGGACGTAAACATACCAGGATACACTATCTACAGGAGGGACAGGGAGGGTAAAAGAGGAGGAGGAGTAGCTCTTTACATAAGGGAAGGAATCAAAGCAACAGAACAAAAGGGTAAACAGGGAGGAGAAGAAGCACTGTGGGTAAATTTGGAGACAGGCAATGGCACCACAATCCGCACAGGGGTTGTATACAGACCCCCTTCTCAGGGGGAGGAAATGGACAAGGAAATGATAGAAAGTATACTTAGAATGGCAGAAAAAGGGGAGATATTGCTGATGGGTGATCTGAATATGCCAGATGTTAACTGGAGTGCAGTTGCAGCTGCCACTTCGAAGAGTGGAGTTATTCTAGATGCCCTACAGGGGGCATGCCTTAGACAACTAGTACTGGAGCCCACTCGAGAGGGAGCAATATTAGACTTGATTCTCTCAAATGGAGAGAGGATCACAGATGTAGAAGTGGGTAGCCATCTGGGAACTAGCGACCATCGAACAGTATGGTTCACAATAAACACAGCAATAGAGTCAAGCCATACAAAGACAAAAGTACTGGACTTTCAGAGGGCTGACTTTGCCAAAATGGGTGAGTGCCTAAGGAATGCACTAGCAAATGGGCAGGAAGGAGGGTGAAGAACAATGGGAATAATAAAACTGCCATCACAGAGGTAACAAGCCTTTGTGTGAAGCAAATAAACAAAACAAAACGATGTAAGAAACCACTATGGTTCTCAAAGGAAGTGGCAGTGAAGGTTCAAGAGAAAAGAAAGCATTCAGGAAGTACAAGGCATCAGAAGGAGCAGGACAGAGAACTGTATCAGTTAAAGCAAAGGAGGCTAGGAAGGCAGTCAGAACAGCAAAGGTCCAAACCGAGGAAAAGATAGCCAACTCAGTTAAGAAGGGGATAAAACCTTTATAGGTACATCAGGAGCGAAGGAAGACCAAGGGAGGGATAGTGAGGCTTAATAAAAGGGAGGGAGGGTGGGCAGAGGGAGACTGTGAAAAGGCAGAGATACTAAACAAATATTTTTGCTCAGTATTTACAAATGAAGAGGGGAGGTACATAAACAAACAGTAGAAACACTCTGGATATAGAAGTTGATACCAGCCCACTTACAGAAGAAAGGGTTCTGAAAGAACTCTTAAACTGAAGGTGGACAAAGCAATGGGGCCTGATGGGATTCATCCCAGAATTCTAAAGAACTAAGGGTAGAACTAGTGACACCACTGACTACCCTTTTAACAAATCATGGGAGGATGGGGTGGTACCCGAGGACTGGAGGAGGGCAGATGTGATTCCTCTTCACAAAAGTGGGAGCAAGGCAGAAGCAGGAAACTACAGACCTGTTAGTTTAACCTCAGTGATAGGGAAAATGATGGAATCACTTCTGAAGGAAAGAATTGTCGAGTATCTAGAGGCCAGAGGGGCACAGGACCCTAGGCAGCATGGATTCACAGTGGAAGGTCATGCCAGACGAATCTGATAGATTTCTTTGACTGGGTGACCAAAGTAGTAGATCAGGGAGGGGCTGTGGACATGGCCTACCTAGACTTTAGCAAGGCAATTGACACAGTCCCACACAAAAGATTAATATACAAGTTAGCCAGCCTGGAGTGGGTCCCAAGATGACAGCCTGGGTAAAGAATTGGCTGGAGAATAGGACACAGAGAGTAATAGTAAATGGAGTCCACTCAGAAGAAAGGAGGGTTACTAGTGGGGTACTGCAGGGCTCAGTATTAGGACTGGTCCTCTTCAATGTCTTTATAAGTGACATTGCAGAAGGACTGGAAGGAAAAGTATGTCTCTTTGCAGATGACACAAAGATCTGCAACAGAGTTGATGCACAGGGTGGGGTGGAAAGGATGAGAAGGGACTTGGCAAGGTTAGAGGAATGGTCAAATGTATGGCAGCTTAGATTCAATGCTAAGAAGTGCAAGGTAATGCACCTGGGAAACAAAAACCCAGGGGAAGCTACACAATGGGGTGAGATACTAACAACAACAAAATGGAAAGGGACCTGGGGGTAGTCATATACAGATGACCTAAAGGTGGGCAAGCAATGTGAGAGGGCAGCAAGGAGGGCTGGGGGGATACTGGGATGCATAGGGAGAGGCATCACCAGTAGAAAACAGGAAGTTATCCCTCTGTACAGACAGCTGGTGAGACCCCATCTGGAGTACTGTGTGCAGTTCTGGAGACCCAATCTCCGCAAAGACATAGACAGGATGGAAACTGTCCAGAGGAGGGCAACTAAAATGGTGCAGGGTCTGCACCAGAAGACATATGAAGAGAGACGAAAGGAGCTTAATATGTATAGCCTCGAGGAAAGGACGGAGAGGGGGGACATGATAGAAACGTTTAAGTACCTCAAGGGAATCAACAAAGTCCAAGAGGGTAGCATCTTTCAAAAAAAGAGGTATGCAAGAACAAGAGGGCACAATTTGAAGATAGAAGGGGGTACGGCTCAGAGGTAATTTAAGGAAGTATTACTTCACAGAGAGGGTTGTGGATGCATGGAACGGCCTTCCGGAGGAGGTTGTGGAGTCAAAATCAGTGGTGGAATTCAAGCATGCATGGGACAGTCATAAGGCAATTCTAGGGGGTGGGGGTAGGAAGAAGTAGGCTGCTGGTTAACTAGGATCTGCAGCTTATCCAGTAGGTAGGGAAATGGGCAGACTGGGTGGGCCAAGCGGTCCTTATCTGCCGTCAAATTCTGTGTTCCTATGTTTCCCTTCTTCTGACCCTCACCTTACCACTGTTGGCTTAAATCGCCCTCCCTCATCTCCCCTTCTTCCTCCCTCCAGTATTGGGCTAAACCCACCCCCAATCTGCCTTGCTTGTCTTAGTTCCTCCTGCAGACCCTCAATCTCCTTTCTAAGTTTTTCTATGTGGTTGCACACTAAACATCCTCCCACACTCCAGGCAATGTTTAGAAAGATTGGTGCACCGCAGTTGTTGCAGCCTACCACCCTACCCATTGCTGTCGTTGCCCACCAGCGACCCCCCACCCTTCCAGATGTAGGATACCAAACACTCCCCCAAGTCTCTTTCCCCCCTCCATCAGTGCAAAACGTTTTCTTTATTTTCCTTACCTCCTTTGTTGCACACGTTTAGATATATTGAGCAACTGCTTTTTATATTCCTATCCACACTCAAAAAGAGACTTTAAGTAGCCATTGCACAACCTTCCTCAAACTCCTACTCCTCCTTTTCCCAGTGCAATATCAATGTGAAGAAGTAATAATGAAAGCTCCTAGATTTGCATTTACTTCCCTTCCACTGAGAGAGCAGTCACCTCTTCACTTGCTGTTGTTCCTTTCCTGGATGTCTGCTTCTGCTATGACAGGTGCATATCCTTTGCCTGTTTGAGGAAGTGATGTCAGAACCCCTGGTATAAAGGAAATAATGGACCAAGGGTGGGACCAGCCCAAGTCTTCCAGAAAAAATCAGGTAGATGAGGCCTCTGGTCAGACCATTAGCACCCTTCCCCCACTGTGCACTCAAACTTTGCAGCTAGTGAAGCCAGCAGCAATGAATCACAATTCTACTCAAAGCCCCCAAAATAGGTTTGCTACCCAAAGAAACAGGACTTCAATTCAAACAGCTTCACCAACAACACATCAAAATAGGCTTGGAATTAGAAGATATATGTCTCCAATTCAAAGAAACAGACCCAGTTAAATCACACCAATAATGTTTTAAAACAGAAGAAATAGGCCTCTACAAATGCAGCCTGCCACACAGCGAGCCAAACAAATGAGCCCACTTATAGCTACCAAAACAGGTTTCAAAATTCCAACAGCCCCAAACAATACACTGCTAGCCCCTTAGTAGCAAGAAAGAAAAGAAATAACATTCTACCAAGTAGAATCCACAAAAAACAATGTAAAACAAGAAGCTACTGTACTATAGATCTGATCCTGTCCCCCTTCTAGTTCCTTCTGAGAAGCCAAAGCACTGACTCCACACCTGATTCAGCTCTGCCTCCCGACTGAGTGAGACCTGGCCAGACCATTAGCACCCTTCCCCCACTGTGCACTCAAACTTTGCAGCTAGTGAAGCCAGCAACAATGAATCACAATTCTACTCAAAGACCCCAAAATAGGTTTGCTACCCAAAGAAACAGGACTCCAATTCAAACAGCTTCACCAACAACACATCAAAATAGGCTTGGAATTAGAGATATAGGTCTCCAATTCAAAGAAACAGAACCAGTTAAATCACACCAATTATGTTTTAAAACAGAAGAAATAGGCCTCTACAAATGCAGCCTGCCACACAGCGAACCAAACAAATGAGCCCACTAATAGCTACTGAAACAGGTTTCAGAATTCCAACAGCCCCAAACAATACCCTGCTACCCCTTAGTTGTAAGAAAGAAAAGAAATAACATTCTACCAAGTAGAATCCACGAAAAACAATGTAAAACAAGAAGCTACTGTACTATAGATCTGATCCTGTCCCCCTTCTAGTTCCTTCTAGTGGTGTTTCGAGTCTCAGTGCCCCCTCCTTCTGGGGATGGGGCAGGAAAGGGTTTTCCTGAAAATTCCAGGGACAACCCCCTGGTTTTGCTAGTAATGGAGAAGCTGCCTATTTGTTCGAGTTTTTGGGGGGGAACAAGAAGACTTGTGAGTCGCCTGTGGGGCACCTGCAACTGGAGGGTGAGTGTCTGCTCTTCCTGAAAGGGCCTATGTTTTTCACCCTGGGACTTGTGTGACATTTGGGGACTGGACTACTGAAATAGTGGGAGGCCTAGAGTAGTAGGCTTAGCCAAGAAGTAAAAGTAGGTTCAAGTCCAGTGCTTATTGGGGGATCAAAATGATATGTAGAGGAGACGTGACATACGTCTACCCAGGAATCTACATTTGCAAGTTTTCAGTAAAGGAATTATTTAGTTTCCAGAGAAATGGCATGGTATGGGCTGTGGGAGCTGGAGGTGGGAGACCCCAATTTTTAGTGACCAGGTCCACCTCTACGGATTTGCTCTGTGGATTTCTACTTTGCTTCAGGCACTTGGCCAGTGATGAGGGAAGTACTCATACGTGGGATTGGAAGGAAAATTCCCTCTAGGAGTCGAAGGCTCTAGTGTGGTTTGGGGAGCCACAACAGGATAATTGGTTCATTTCCCAAAATGGGACTGTGGATCAAGTGGCCGGCGGGGTAGCCGAGCCAGTGGGGAAAACCCAAGTAGTGTACAAGTCAGACTGTGTACCCAAAGCTGCGTACATGTCCGGGCTGTGTGCCTGGTGGGTTCAGAGCCTGAGGGCTGGAAATAGTGATAAAGTGTTCTGTTTTCTCTAATCTGCATTACCAGGAATGTAGCCCCATGGGGGTCCGTCTGTGCTTTGTTTGTTCAGCTTGGATGTGAATAAAAGCCACACTGGAGAATCCCATTCCTGGTTCTGGACATTACAGTTATTGCTTCCTGTGTTTGGATTTACTTGGGTGCCCCTGTGCAGAGTAGCCAAACCTAGGTCCCCTGTGCCAAGTAACCGCCTCCTCCCCGAACCCAGTCCCCACTAGGTACTGCTGTCAGCTTCAACAGCATGCCACCTGTCATTTTGGCAAAAAGGCAGGGGTGAGAGGTTACATCTGCATCTTATCTATTCCATATGGGCAGTTTTTAAGACTGCACCGCAATTGCTTGAGAGTAGAGGATTTTGAGGCAGTCTTTAGAAGTGTATACCAGATTGCCACTTGCCCCCTCGGGCAGCAGTCATGACCCAGCCATAGCAGCTCTACGGTGCAAGGAGCCTGATCCACGTATCCCCCAAAGAGATAGATAAGGTGCCACTTGCCCCCTCGGGCAGCGGTGACGATCCAGCCATAGCACCTCTGCAGTGCAAGGAGGCCTGATCCACCTACCCCCCCCAAAGAGATAGATAAGGTGCCACTTGTCTCCTCTGGCAACGGTCATGATCCAGCCATAGCACCTCTGTGGTGCAAGGAGCCTGATCCACCTACCCCCCCAAAGAGATAGATAAGGTGCCACTTGTCTCCTCTGGCAACGGTCATGATCCAGCCATAGCACCTCTGTGCAAGGAGCCTGATCCACCTCTCAAAAAGAGATAGATAAGGTACGACGCTTGAAAAATTTTTTCTGCTATGTGGACGCTGAACCGCATCATCACTTGCAATTTGCTGTTTTCAGTTTCAGCACCTTCTCAGGGTAGCGCTGTTGGCTCCACGCCTGTGTAGAGCTCCCTGATTGGCTGGTCTCACTCACCAGAGACAGGAGCACCTAAGCCGTGTGGCTTAATGTAAGTCTGCATCCCTGTACTTGGCTTCTAATTTATATTTTTTAATTTATCCTGTTCTGCTCAGCCTGTGTAAAGTAACTTACCATTCTGTCTCCCCGCTGCAGTTTCTCTCCAACTCTGTGTGCACTGATTCAGTGCTAACTCTGCAAACTTCCCCTTGATTTTTCGTCCCACCCTCTCTCCCCCTCCCAGGTCTCCTTTAAATGCACACAGTCTCCGCCCACTCCTATCTAATGTTTCAATTTATTGGTTACTTACTGTCAACAACTGCATTTCCTCCCTTCCCCTTTTTGCAACTAAGCCTTCTAGCAGCTTTGTCTCATTCTGTCTTGCTGAGGCATACCATTTTGGTACTTGAGGTTTGCTTATTGCTGACTAGCATATCCTGTCTTGCTAAGGCACTGTTTTACTTGAAAATTGTACTACAAATTACTGAACTGTGACTGATTTGCCAAACAGCTGTGTTTGTCTAAAAATGTTCCCAGCAACCAAGTGTTACAGCCCCTTCGTGACTTTGACTTTGTAGCTCTCTCCAGACTGCAAGGCACCAAGGAAATCGCTGGCTTTTCAGTTGCTAATTGAGCTGTTTTCACTCAGATTGCTAGTCTTTGTGTTGCCCCACTATTAATTCGAGCTCCTCTCTCCTTTCTCTAGCCAAGAACCTGCTAGGGATCCCTGCTCTGGCACCCTCCACGTGGACCACGGATACTGGACGGATGGCGCTTCCGAAGCCACCACCCGAGACCTCCTCATCGGACTCCACCGCTTGAGAGGTACAGCAAAGCCGCACTGTTTCGCCCACCCACTCATCCCCCCCTCCTGTGTGCTATTATATAGACCCGTTGGCACCGCCCACTCCCATCCCTGACGAATTGCCTGCCTTCTCTTTCTTACTAAAACAATTTGTTACTGCCAGAGTTCCACCAGGGAAATCCTGCAACCAGCGGCCGGCAAGCTACCTTTGTTATTAAAATTCCCTCATTTACCCAACAACTACAATTATGGCAGCCCCGTGGCAATTCCTTCTCCTGACTGCACTGTGTATCGTACCCATTACTGGCTTATTATCCGAAAAATTTGAGACTGGGAGTACACCACATCCTCATCCTGAAGACTGCTCGCCCAATCTGACTCTACACATCATATGTTATGCCAAAGCTCCTTGCCAACTGATCCAAGTGGACTACCTTCCTCGAAGAGCAACTATTGCAGGTTTGTCTACGCCTCCTTCCTTATCTCTAATTAATTCGAGTTACTCCCACTGGCGTTACACAGCCAGAGTATTAACCCTCAGTGTTCTTAGGCTTGCATAAATAAAAACAAAGCTTGGCACTCGGTTCCTCCTCCATGCCAAGCGGAAAAGCCTCCGAGCTCATTGCCTTTCACTTGAATCCCTTGAAAATTGCTACTCCTCCTCTTACTCTGCTCTGGCAATGTCGAGCTTAATCCAGGGCCCATAAATAAACTTACCTCCCTTCTGAGTCACTATCTCTTAAAGGTATTAGTTTTATGCACATTAACGTGTGCAGCCTGCTGAAAAAATGTGCCCTTATCCAGGCTTGGACCACCCATACAATGCCAGATGTGCTTGTTATCTCAGAATCCTGTCTACGGCCCTCTACGCCAAACAGTGTGATTAATATACCCAACTACCAGATCTTTAGATGCGATAGGCAATCCAGAGGGGGTAGGGTCACCATCTACTTCAAAGACAGATTTTTGGCATCAACACTTAATTCTGACTCACTGGTAGCGGGCTTTGAGTGCCTGGACATAAAAATTGACCTATCCCCATCGTTAGCACTCCAAGTCATAGGATGCTATAGACCACCATCTGCCAGTACTCAGCTCTTGTCCTATCTTACAACTATCTTGGACACTAGCCCCCTGGAAACAGTTATCCTCGGGGATCTAAACTACGATTGGCTGTCGGAAGCCGGTCACCCACTTAAATCTTTCTGCGATTCCCTTGGTTTCACCCTACTCAACGAAGAGCCCACCCATATCAACAAAAGGAATACAGCCAAAATTACCCTTCTGGATGTCCTGCTTGTGAATAAACCCCATTCCTTCTCCCAAAAAGAGGAAGATTAGTGCCTCTTCAGAACAGCCAGAAATCGCTGCACTAAACTGATTAGGGAAGCTAAAGCCTGCTATTACCAAGCAGAACTAGATACTGCAGCCAGTTGTCCATCCAAAGTCTGGGCCACAATCAAAGAACTGGCGGAACCCACGTCACAAAATACACTCCCTACAGAAATTACCTCTGACAATACAGTAATCATTGACAAAAAAGAGATACTGCAGACATTCAACATGAACTTCGCCACAGCAGGCTTAGCCTTTGATAACTCGCCTGCATGTAGCCTGCGCACCCAACTTGGCATGACCCCACCAAATGTTGGCACAGTTAGTCAACGTTTCTTATTCTCATCGGTTTCCCTCAAGGAAGTGGAAGACTTGATTCTCCCCCTGGATACCAAGAAAAGTGCCAGCACAGATGCACTTGAACCATACTTCCTAAAGATAGCATGCCATGTATTGGCAGTGCCTATTACTCATTTATTCAACCTGTCCCTAACACAAGGTACCCTCCCTCAAATATGGAAGATCGCACACGTTATCCCGCTATTTAAATTTGAAGACCCTTGCGACTTTAATAACTATAGGCCAATTTCTGTCCTACCCACACTCTCGAAGCTACTGTAAAAAATAGTAAATGGGCAACTAAGATCCTTCATCGACAGAGAAACATTACTAAACCCCCTTCAATCCGGATTCAGAGCCAACCACAGTACAGTCTCGGCATTAGCTAAAGTAACAAACAACTGGCAACTGGAGTGGAACATAAAAAGTCAGTATGTGCTGTGTTTCTTGACCTCAGCAAAGCATTCGACACAGTCGACCACAACCTGCTCCTCAACTGGCTAAAAACACTAGGACTGGATGTTACTTCTCTAAACTGGTTCTCTGAATATCTGACAAACATATACCAGCAGGTGAAAGCGGATGACGAACTATCTGCCCTAAAGCTCTTACATAGAGGCGTCCCTCAGGGATCCATATTAGGTCCCCTCCTCTTCGCAGTGTATATCAACAACATAGATAAGGGAATCAAGGATGCAAGTATTCACTTATTCGCGGATGACACAGTGCTGTACCCGAGTCGTCCCACACCAAAAGAAGCTTGTACTGACCTACAAAAAGATTTCAACCTCCTGCAACTCCAACTAATCAATAAAAAACTGCTATTAAATGCTAAGAAAACTAAAGCCATGTTATTTTCCCCCTCAAACTACACAAGTCCTACTGACTCCCTCCCCCCAATAACCACGATGCTGGGAGAGTGCTTAGATTACGTTCCGAAATTCAGATATCTTGGGGTCTGGATCGACTGTAAACTCTCCTTTACTGTCTACCTGGAAGACTTGCTGAAATAATTAAGGCAAAGACTTGGCCTTTTTTACAGAATAAGAAGACTTCTTACAGGAGCCTTAAAGAAACTAGTCAAAAGCCACGTTCCTGTCCTTAATTGACTACACAGGCTTCATATACAGTAGCTGTAAGGCTTCCTATCTTGGAAAATTAAATCGCTTTACCACAGAGCTATCCTTCATCACTGACCTCCCCTTCTCTACCCATCATTGCGCACTATATGCCGCCACGGGCTGGACCTCACTTCACTATAGGCGCAACTTTAATGCAGCAGTCTGGACACTTACAGCCCTCAGTGGCAAACTCCCTCAATACATCGTCGACTGTCTGTCTCCTATTGTGCCCAGGAATTATTCTCTAAGAAGCTGCTCACAACTTCTGCTAAATATACCCAGGGCACTCACACAAGTCGGGAGAGCCGTCTTTGGATTCTCACTCTCAATATGGAATAAAACCCAAAAAATACTTAAGCTGAAAACTCCATTAAGTACCCTTTTGTTCAAAAGGCTTTACCATGATGGCATTACGGAAAATTGCAACTGCTTTACTAGACACTAACTAACCTCCCACCCTCAAACGGCGGCCCCCAGCTGAAATGTGTGCCTCTGCCTCTAGCATGCCCACCAACAGATCCACAGGACTTATTGCCGAACTCTCATATCTTATTCTTTGACACTCTGAACAGCTGCAGCCTGATTCTAGCACATGCTACCGCACTTGGGGATAATTATTGTCTTTCGCCCCATAAAATATTCGGTCCCTCATCCATCCAACACCTCCCTCTGCCCCAACCTCCAGGACCCTCTCAGTTATGCCCCTGCTACTATATTCCTCCTCTTGCACTTAAGTATAGCAGCAGCTTTTCTTCTCCATATGTAGCCATGTTTTGAGGCAAAATAAACTTTAATAAGCGCTAAATACGGTCCTCACCCTCCCAGTCCCTCACTCTGCTCTAACAGTTGGGTCCTCTTCACTTGTGCCCCATTCCCCACCTCTCCCTACATTATGAGCTTGATATCTTCTGTCTGGTATGCCTACCCTTTCCCTAACATTTCCCAGCACAAAATGCACAGTTTTTGGGCTTGGATCCAGCACAAGTTCATTATCCACGACTTCTTGTAGTTCTGTGTTCAATGTATATTACCTGTAAATGTGCATTTTTACTGTAATAGCAGCTATTTTTACTGTTTGTACTATTGTAACTTGTCTTTCTGTATTATTACTGTAGGATCGCAGGTCCTCCTTGTAAATGAGCTTGCTCAATGGTAGCCTGGATAAATAAAGATGTTGATTGATTTAAGAAGAGAAGCTATACAGACCAGATATAAGAAGCCCTTAAAAAGTGAGGAATACCAATAGAGATTTTCTGGTGCCAAAAGTTAGAAGTGAGCCAAATAAGGGACCCTTAACCTGTGTACTGGAATATAGTCCTTTGACTCCTAGAATTATTTATTTATTTATTCATATTTCGGAAAGCACCTTTAAGCCAAGGCTCATTTACAAAGGTTCCACGTCAGTGAAGCACGGAATAAGATTTACAAGTAGAATAAATTACAAAAATTAGATTGGGAAAGTACAGTTCAGAGCAACCAGAGGCATTCTCTGGCACAAACATAGGCATGAGGTTCAGGACATAAGAGGTTAAAAAAAATTAAAGTATAGAGGGTAATTCAAGTTGCAAGACAGGTACTGGGTGATACAGGACTACTAGAAAAAGGAAAGAAAAAGATGCAAGAGCAAGCATGCACAAGGGAATAATAAAAATATAGCAAGGCGACAGGAAAGAAAGGACAAAATCAGGCGCAGGTAAGTTGACAGGACTGGGTGTAGTATAGGAAAGAAGGGGGGAGAGTAGGAGAACTTCAGGAGCAAAGTCTGAGTGGGAAAAGAAAGGGGGAGGAAGGGAAGGAGGAGGAGGTAGGATTGAGGTTGGAGCAGGAAAAGATGAGGGTGAGAGGAAACAATGGGGAGGGTGGGGGTGTCAAAGGAAGCAGCGGGGGGAGGGGGTCTTGAGTAGGTAATTGGAAGCAGTCACAGTAGGCACTGGCAACAAGGTGCTGGCGGAGGTGGTGCTTAAAGAAGCCCAATGTAGTACAGTTGGTAATTTCGGGTGGCAGTGAGTTGAACCACGTAGGGGCTCTAGTCCTGAAAGAGCGTTGCCCTTGGGAGGTGCGGCAGCGAGGAACGGAGAAGGTGAGCTTTTCTGAACTTCTGGTTAGGAGGGTGATACCATAGGGAGTCTGGATAGATTTGACACTAGGAGGCAAGAGATCCATTGTGATTTTTTTTTTTTTTTTGGTGAGAAGGCAGGACTGGTACTTGATTCTGCTAGATAGCTGTAGCCAGCGTGCCTGTTCATATATTTCACAGGTGTGGGAGAGGTAGGGGGCAGAAGTTAGAAGACGACAGGCCTTGTTTAGGGCTGTAACAATGCATCTTAACATCATTTCTGTAGCTGAACCATAAATCACAAGTCTGTAGTCTGTAACTGAGATAACGGTGCTCTGGATGGCATTGTTTAGGGCTTTAGCTGTTAGGCAGCTCCTGTGCTTATATAGTAGCCCAGTACGCATATTGACAGTTTTGTCGATATTGTCAATATGTTTTGAGTATGTCAGAGTACAGTCAAGGGTAATCCCCAGATACTTAAACCTGCTCGAGCTGTTCCTCAGCACTGTTTCTGATATGTATTTCTTGATTTTTATGTTTGTGGGTTCCATGGAACATGATCATTTTAGTTTTCTTATAGTTTAGGATGAGTTTCTGTGATTTAAACCAGGTCTCTACCTCCATAAAGCAATCCTGGAGCTTTGACTGTAGGGCAAGTGAATCAGTGTGGGAGGAGAAAATAACTGCATCATCTGCATATAGCAGGATGTTACCATGACAGGATGAGGGAAGATTATTTAGGAAAATGCTAAAGAGCATAGGACCCAGGATGGATTCTTGAGGGACCCCTGACCGGACCGGAAGAGAGGAAGAGTGAATCCCCAACTCTGACCTGCTGGGTTCGATTACTGAGATAGCTTTGGAACCACTGAGTGGTATCAGATGAGAATCCTAGGAGAGACATTTGTTCAGTTAGCAGGGTATGGTTGACTATGTCAAATGCCTTCATCAAATCAGTGAAGGTGGCGCCTACGAGAAGTCCCTGGTCAACGGCATTGTGGATATGGGAGGTGAAATTAAGGAGTGCTGTGGTGGTGCTGCGTCCCTTACGAAATCCATGCTGCTCAGGACATTGCAGGTTGTGTTTTTCAAGGAAGTCCAAGAGCTGATCCGCTACTATCTGCTCCAGTGCTTTGGAATGTGGGGGGAGAATGGAGATTGGTCTGTAATTGCTGGTGAAGGTCATGTCTCCACTTTTGAGAACTGGTGTGACTACTGTAATTTCCATTTTGGGAGGGAATTGCGAGAGCATGAGTGATCGGTTAAGAATTTTGGAGAGAAGGGTCAGGACTTCATCTATGGTGAGGGTGAGAAGTTTCAGGGCAAGCGAGTCCCTGCTAGTTCTGGATCTCCCAAGCACTTTAAGCAGGTGCTTTTTTGTTCGACCCTTAGTGATGGCTTTGTAGTAGAATGGCAGGTGCTTTTGTCTCCGTCCTGTGGTATCAGTGGCTGGTGCGTCGGGGAAAGGGTCAAAAAAAGTTGGAGGTAGCACATGACTAAGGTCAGTGAAAGCGGCGTTGAAAGCATTGGCAATGTAGACTTGGTCCAGAGTGAGGGTGCCATCAATGTTAAGCATTGACGGAGGTGATTTGGGGTCTTTCCCTCTGATTTCAGAAAGGTTAGCCCAGAACTTCTTGCTGCCTTTCCAGTTACTGGCCAATGCGCTTCTATAGTAGCTTGCTTTCTCAAGACGGATCATTTTAGTACAGGCATTTCTTGCTGCTTTGTAAGCATTGATATCTGCCGAAGTGCCAGTCAGCTTGGCACGGTGCCAAAGAAGGTCCCGGGATTTCATTTTCTCCAGGAGGTCATTAGTAATCCACGGGTTAGTAATATCCTTGATCTTCCGTTTCTTGTAAAAGGCGTGAACATCACAGGCTGAGTTGAAACTTAGGATGAAGTACTCAAGCGCCGAGTCCACATTGGGGACAGAGTCAGTTGGTGACTAGTCATGCTCACGTAGAAGGGTTCTGAGGTGTCCAAGATGACCAGGTAGCAGTTTTCTGCTGTTAATAATTTTGGAGGGTGGTTTAGTAAATTTGTTGGTCCAGGAGCAGAGGACAGGAGAGTGGTCACTCATACAGTCAGGGAAGACTTCGGTTTTTGTGGTGTGATCGGGGCGGTTCGTAAGTACCCAGTCTAAGAGGGTTGTGGTGCCAGTTCTGTAATTTAATCTGGTAGGCGCCTGGACCATCTGAGTGCAATTAGCTGTGGCTAGGGCATCCTTAAATTTGTTTGCACAGGGGGAGGACCAATTGATGTTGAAGTCACCAAGCAAGATTGTTTCTCAGCTTTGGTTAAGGGAGTTGATAAGATCAAGCAGGTGGTGTAAGCCTTGGCTGGTTAGCTTGGGGGGGTATATAGACAGAGGCCACTGTCAAGACTTTATTATGTGCCCCAAGCAAAACTTTTGTGGCTAGGACTTGGATGTCGTTCTTAGAGTGGGGCAAGTTAAGGACATGTCCCTGAAGTGATTCTTTTTTAGGTAGCTGAAAGCACAGCCCCCTTTCTTTTGGAGAGCCTGTCTTGTCTGAAAACCACATAGCCTGGTATAGAGATTGCGGAGTCGGGGATCTTAGGGGTATAGTGGTATATAGGAGTAAAATAGTCTCCAAAACTGGCCAGTTCTAGGTAATTGTAGTATTCCAGACCTATTTGAAGAAAGACCCAGAATAACTTACAGCAGGGGAAAGAATTTGAGGGACTTGGTTACACATAGTCATCTGGTGCCAACAGATACTTGGTGTCCCACTTGGTTGCCACCTCAGCCATCAGTTTTTGCGTTTTTTGGTTTTTTTTTACCTGTGGAAATTGTATGGCCTGTGACTATGGAGTAAGTGGCAAAGAATTTGTGGTACCAGAGTTGGACATTAAAGTTTTGATCAAGGGATTTATTTCTTGCCATACAACTTTTGTTGTATATGTTTTAATGTGTCCATGACCATGCCTGTCTGTACACCAAATGATTAGACAGGCCAGAGAAAGATTTTTGGAACATGTTAGAGACATTAGAACTGGCAACATAACTACTACAGTGGAAAAAATGTATTTGATGTGTGCAGTCAAGATCCTGATTTAAGTTCTGTGCAATTGAACATGTACAAAGGAAACTGAGAGGAAGGGATAAAATACAAATATTATTGCTGAAAGAATCCAGATGGATTTTAATTTAAAAGCATTACAGGTTTTTGGCCTCAATGCTGAAATTGACTGTGCAGTTTTTCTGTGATCCAAAGTTATAATTTTGTGTGCTTTTATGGCATAACATACAATAAATGAAGTTACTTGTATTACTTTGGGATAATAGAGAATTTCATTATAGGGTGCATGAAAACAAAACTCTGGATTTTTTTTCCTTTGCATAGCATTTGTATTTGGATGAGTGTGCTAGGTCGATAGAATTATGATAATGTACATGTCGTATGTTTGGTTTCCAGCTCAAAGTTCATTGGGACTGATTGTTATGGAGGTTTTGCCCATTGGATTTGTTGAACTTTGTATTCTAAATGGATTTCTTTTTCACATGTTTGTAGTGGATTCATTGGAATGTGTACAGGAGCACTTTAAATTAATTTTGGATTTTTATGTGTGTGTTGGGACATTTCTAGATACTTACCCTTTTGCACAATATACTGTACGTATGTCTATCTTCAGATCACTGTGGTTTGAATAGTGACACAAAAGTTTATTAATGTTTTTAAAATGGTTCTTGTATTTATGTTGCAAGTTTATTTTAGTTATTGGTCTCAGAATTTGACATATCTTTGAATCAGAGACTCATTTACAAAGGTCCCACGTCCAAACGAAATCATAACAATTGGCTAAATACAACAATGTAACAAAAAACGACACGGATATAAGAAAAACACAAAACAAGCAGAGCAGTTATTATATCTGACTTTGTCAAAGTTGGCAAATAAGAACCAAAAATAGATACCAGGGTAAAAGCTGAGATAAAATATAATAATGTGTCAGTATGTGATAATAGGCGGTCAAGAATAAGTTTGTCGAAGTCAATAGGTTAACATTAGTCAGCCAAGACAAATAAAAAGGAGCAGTGAAAAAGGGAGGAGGGGGAATAGGTGGAAACCAAGGTTCAGGAGCTACAGAATGAGGTGAAGTAGAGCGGAAACACGTTGAGAGAGGTACCTATGGGGGGTACGGGGAAGGAAGGGGTGGGGAGGAAATGGGATACATGAGGGTAAAGTAGCTTAAGCTGGGCAGTTGCAGCAGTTAAGAGAAAGAAGGTACTCTCTGAGGTTATATTTAAACTGCTCTAATTTGGAGGCAGTTTGTACATCAAGAGGGAGATCAGATAGCCAGGTGGGAGCTCCGTAGAGAAAGGCCCTCTGCGCTTGATTAGTCAGACAGAATGGGGCCTAATAGGTAGGTCTAGTTGTGCTTCTCGTCCCCTAAGGATTGGTTACTGGGGTAAGGAGGTGTTGTGTTGTTGGAGGGGTTAGACCCAGACAGATCTTCTTACCTACTAGACAGGTCTGGTACATGATCCTGCCACTAAGATTCAGCCAGCAGGTTTGGGTATACAGATCACAGGTGTGGGTGTACCTTGTGAGCCCCAGAAACTCATGGGCAGGCCTTATTGAGGGCAAACTTAATACGTTTAAATGAAGTGTCAGTAGCTGCTCCATAAATGACTAGCCCGTAGTCTACAGGAGAGAGGACAGAGCTGTTGACAGCAAGACTGAGTGCATCAGGGGTAAGGCTGTGACAGTGTCTGTAGAGGAGCCCTATTCAAATATTAACAGCTTTAGAAATGGTGTTTATATGGTCATTAAAGGATAAGGTGCTGTCAGGTGTAATGCCTGAAGTTGTGTACTTGCTCCAGAGGATCATGACAGTTGTTAAGGATGGTGAGTTGAGCTGACTTATGCTTGTTATGAGAATTTGCAAATAATATCACTTTGGTCTTTTTATAGTTCAGGATTAACTTGTGTTCTATAAGCCAGGACTCGACCAGGGCAAAGCTGTGCTGCAACACTTTAGTAAGGAGGGAGGCGTCTGGCTGGCTCGTGAATAAGATGGCGTCATCCTTGTAGAGGAGGAGTTGACTAGGGCGGGAATTGAGGAAGAGACTAAAAAGAAGGGGGTCAAGATTGGAACCTTTGCGGTACACCGGAGAGCACAGGACGGGGAGGTGGAGAGGGTACCCCTAATTTTCACCCATTGCATTCTGCCAGCAAGGTAGTTCTGAAACCAGGAGGTAACTGCATGTGAAAGACCATGGACGGAGAGAGGCTCAATAAATAGAGAATGGTTAACCGCATTGAATGCTTTAATTAGGTCAATGTAGATGGACCCAACTAGGTGGCCACGGTCGAGTGCTCTGTGAATAAATGTATTATATTCAAGAATTGCAGTAGTGGTGCTACGATTTTTTCTAAACCAGTGTTGCTGCGGACATTGAGTGTTGTATTTGGACAGGTAATTAGAGAGCTGATCGGAAACGATACATTCAAGCACTTTGGAGTAAGGGGGAGTATAGAGATGGGATGGTAGAGTGTAAGGTCTTGTCTCCCCTCTTATAGACAGGGGTAACTATGGTTGCCTTCCACAAGAGAGGGAATTAACCTAGGCAGAGGGACAGATTGAAGATCTTGGTGAGGGGTAGCAGTACAGCTTGTAGGGCAAGGCAGAGAAGTTTTAGATCAAGGTGAGGGGTAGCAGTACAGCATGTAGGGCAAGGCAGAGAAGTTTTAGATCAAGGGAATCACTGTTGTACCATGATCTGTTAAGGACCCAAAGGAGGTACTTTTTTGTCTCTTTGGTCGAGACTGTCCTACAGTAGAAGAGGGGGATTGGGAGTGGTCATAACTGTAGAGGAGCTGTTAGGGGTTCCAGGTGTAGAGGGGGCATTAGAGAAGAAGTCGGGGGGGGGGTACTCCACTCAGGTCTGAGAAGGCATTATTAAAGATGTCAGCAATCTGTTGTGGATCCTGGGTGGAAACCCCATTGATGTTGATAAGTGAGGGTGGAGTTTTGTTGGGCTTGCCAGTCAGTTCCTTGATGATCTCCCCAAAATTTGTACTGTTACCCTGTGTGTCAGTAAACACAGTTTTGTAATAATCAGATTTAGTGAGGCGAATTGCACGAGTGCAATTGCTCCTAGCCGCCTTGTATCTGTCCCAGTCAGAGGGGTTCCTAGTGACATGGGCTTTATGCCAGAGATGATCTCAAGCAGCCATCTGATTAAGGAGAGAGGTGGAGATCCAGGGGTTACAGGCACCTTTGTCAGGCAAGTGTTTGAAAAGGGAAGATCTTATATAACCAGCCTTATTGATTTCTTTGAAAGGGTAAGCCGAGCATTGGATGTGGTTTACCTGGATCCAAATAAGGCCTTTGATTTGGTTCCACACTTCAAGTTGATCAACAAGCTGCACAATGTAGGTACTTCTGAGACAGTGATAAATTGGATGACCTCTTGGTCATCTCATCAAAAGCAAATGGTTAGAACAAATGGGTTCCTCTCGGATTGGGACTGGGAAACTAGGGGTATACCTCAAGGTTCAGCATTAGGTCCATTGCTGTGTAATATATTTGTAACAGACATGACAATCTGCAACTAATTGGGCATCTAGTAGACGCACCTGATGAAACCAGTACCCTACAAGAGAAATCTAGTAAATTGTTTATATGGACAGAAAAATCAGAAATGAGCTTTAACTTGGGTAAATGTGCTGTGATTCACTTTGGTGCAAAAAATAAGACCAATGTAACTGTATCCTCTGATGCATCAGGAGACATTTTATTAGTAAGATAGGGTGGTCACCTGCCAATCTCGATCAATTGTTAAACCACATCTGGGATATTGTGGGTAGTTTTGGGCACCACACAATAGAGCAGATACAAATAGGATAGAGTGTGTGTAGTGGAGGGTGGCAAAAAAAATTAAAGGAGGTACCATATGTGGAGAGGTTGAGCAGTCTGGATCTCTGGAATATAGGAGACTAAGAGGGGACCTTATTTTAGTATACAGTGCTTCCAGAGATGATGCCCTAAGCAAGACTCTACACCTAGCTTTTAAAGATAAGAGTTTTAATGAAAGGGGACATAGGCGACAGTCAAAAGGTGATCATTTCAGAATGGAAAGGTGTGTTTTTTTTTTTTTGTTTTGTTTTGTTTTGTTTTTGTTACCCAGTGAGTGGTATCCTTATGGAATGGGTTACCTGTAAAAATAGTAAAACGTGGGAGTCTGAATGAGTTTAAAAATAATGTGGTTACCTTATTAGAAAAGGAATTGTTGGTTACACCTGTTGAAAAACAGCAGACAGTCATGATGGGCTTTGCATTCTGTTGTCTATACTTCCCTGTGTACACCACTCCTTGAGTCATTTATTGAAGTGTGAGATTCTCAGCTTCCTATTTGTACTGGCTCTGGGCATCAGCAGCACCTCAGAGAATGCAACTAGTAATGCCCTCTCCTTCAGTTTTTCACCAAGCAACCTGAACCTGGCTTGAACCACCACCACTTTTATACCCAGGTGGGCAACTACTGTAGGTCCCCCACCTTGGGTAGGCGTGTACATTATAGGTATGATTTTTTCAGCCATCATAACCATGAGGCGATCCATACTTCCTTTGTGCAGATCAGTCTTTCCCTGCAGCCACTCTGTTTCCCGTGTTATAAAGTCCCCTAGTACAAGGACTCTGTTACCCTCCCTCCCATTCGAGATCCTGCTCCCCATGATATTGTGGAGAACTGGCCAGCCCTCCCTTGCCTCCTAACCTTTTGACTTATTTAGCCTAATGTTGCCCCTTACACCATCCTCCTGTGACACTGTGGGATGGTTTTGCGCAGTCCCTTTTCCTTTTACCATTCTTTTTTTGGCAAGCTCCCCGTGTTGGTGGCTCTCCTCTGTACCTTCTTCATTTTGTCAATATCTTTCTTCAGATGCGTGGACAAGAGCTGCACACTATATTTAAGGTGGGGCCTAATTAAGGCTCTGTATAAGGACATTAGAAAGTCTCTTGGCTTGCTTAGTTTTTGTTGACCGGATAAGTGCACTAGACAGATTCTGCCTGTTTTCAGGCATGACCCGGGGGAGGGGGATACAGATGAATGCCAACTGACCTTGAACCAGATTAAGCTGTTGGTAGTATTTTAGTGGATGACATGGTATGGCATGATTCTGTTTGCCTTGCTAGCTGCAGCACCACACTACTGATCCAGTTTCAAGTTGCTGCTAATCAGTACTCGGGTCTTTTTCCTGCTTGGTTTCAGTAATCTCCGCTGTTCGCATGATGTCTTGCCTTCATGTCTGTTCTTCATCACCTTGCATTTCTCAGCATTGAAGTTCATATGCTGTTTTGCCACCCATTTCCCAGACCTGTCCAGTTCTGTCTGCTCAGGGGTTGTTCATTTTATTTTGGTTGTAGTCAAAAACATCCATGCTTTCAGATTTGGATTAATTTCAGTTAAAATACTTCCCATGCCCTAAATTTAGAATTCCTTATTCTAAGAGAGACTATGTTTGGAACACTAATACCACATGTACCACCTCTGTGTATTTTTTCAGTTTGACCTCTGCAGTATTTCAGTTGAGATAAAACTGTATGGTGAGTCCAAGGTTCTGTGCCACTGGAGCCCAGGCCTGAGGCAATCAGCTAGGGGGTTGTTTGGGCAAACAATAGAGTTCCTGTCTGCTACAGGGTGCTTACACTTCAAAGAGGTGGATTGCTTTCTTAATTACAGGATCTGCTTTGAGTGTAAACAAAGCCAGAGCAAGGGAGATGGGCCCCATGGACTTTACCAGATGGGATGACAAAAGGATGGATAGACATTGCAACCACAAAACCAGGGTCTGGAGTACAAATCTAGTTCGGATCAGTTTTTCAGATTTGGGGGTTCAGGAGCCAAAGGATGCGTTGAATCTATGATGTCAATGTGAGATATGGGATTATGCGTCATGAGGGGTTTGCAGCTGAAGGTTTTTAAGGATTTGTCGGACCCTAGAAACACAGTTAAGTTTGGGACATGAGTAGTTACCATCTAAGGACTGAGTCCACCCTGATTCACTGAGATTGTGTGTGTTAAGAAATCCTATTCTGTTACTTTTAAGGTGCTACAGAAATAGTTATTCTGTTTTTTTTCTGCTGTGTGTAGATAATTTTCTTTTTAATTTCTATAGTAATTCTGCAGTTTTCCCTAGTCTTTGTAAATTGTAATATCCTGTAGATAGTGTAAATGTTGTGAAGTAGTAAATTCAATTTTTATGTACTTCATGCCTCTGTGACTGAATCTTTTGGGGGAATAGTTAACCGTTGGTATTGATAAATACACTATCTGTCTCTTAAGGGGAGTAGACGTTACCATAGTCTAAGAAATAGTGTAGCCGGCTTAGTGACACAGAGGGCTGAGGCCTCTCTGCACTATCTCGTGCCACGCCGGTGACCCAGGTTCTGGAACAACCTCGAATCATCAGGGAGCCGGCATGAGGGAAAGGGGGGGCAGGATTGAGCTGCCTAGTGGTGGCTGTCTCTCCCAGGGAGGGGTTGCTTTCAGTAGTCCCGCAGTGGAGGTCGGTGGTGCAGGAAGCGGGTAATAGGCGACCAGTAGGTGGGGTGTCCTGCAGTGCACGCGTGCCTCCCCATGTATGCGCTCTTGCCAAGGATGTGAGGGCAGGGGTGCGAAACGGATAAAAATAATTAAAAAGAAATAAAGTGCTGTCTTCAGAGTGGATGACCAGGGTAGCGGCCCAGTGGCACTGAGGTATCCTGCTTTACCTTAGCCTACACCGCTACCTGGGTTGGGAATGACTTCAAGTTGCCGGGGTGCCGGCAGCGAGGAGGAGGGTGGGAGCAGGGTTGAGCATTGGCTCTCCTCTCCCGGAAGGAAGGGTCACCCGTCCATAGTCCCGCCGTCACTGGATGGAGGTCCAGTGGCAGGTGTAGGCGGCAGTAGGGTGACTGGTAGAGTGGGGCGTCCCGTAGTGTGTGATGTGCGCGTGCCTCCACACGTGTGCGTTACATCGGGGACACAAGGGGACTGGGATCGGGGAGAAAAAAAAGCAATTAAAATACCTGCAGAAAAACAAGAGAAGCGAGTGACCAGGAAGGCCGTTGCTGTAGCTAAGGGAGCACTTTACTATGTGAGCATTGGCTCTGGCGGGATTCGGACAGAGAACATCCCAAGGTAGGAGAATCACTTTTGAGTGGTGGCATCTACTGAAGTGCCCTTACAGGTGAGGAGGACTGAGAAATTGGTACCCTGTTGCAGACTGCATCCTGAGTGTGGAAAGGTTGTGACAAACTAGCGCCAGCAGTGTGAATTTGAAAAGGATTGTCAATAATCTAGTTAACTATGCAGTCACAGAATATGGTATTACATTATGGAACGCAGAGTACACTACTACTGTTATTTGGGTTTTTAGCAAAAGTAGTTAGAAGACATTATGTCTGGACTGTATGAAAAGTGCACTTTGCTAAACTTGCAATAGTTGTGCAAAAGGAGAGGGGTGGGTTTTGAGGAAAGCCAGTCAAGGGCAGAATTCTTAAGCATCCTCAAGGAAAGTGACCAGAGATGTGCTATAAAAGTGGTCACTTCTAGCCAGAGTTGCGCAGTGGCTGGAGAGCATGGACGTGAGCCAGAGCCGGAACTGAGGCAGCTTTGCAGGTATAGAGGTTGAAGCTGGAGCTTACCCTGGTTCAGGCAAAGGGTGAGGTAGCGCTGCAGATGAGGAAACTCGAAGCAGAGGAGGGAGGGAAGGAGAAGGGAAAGGCTGAGGAGCAAGATAAAGAGCACCAGCTTGAGATCCAGATGAAGGAGCGTGAGCATGCAAGAGAGATGGAGATTCTACACCAGAGGACAACACCAGAAACTGGGAGTAATGGCACAGGGGGGGTCAACCCAGGAAGCCAAAATTAATTCTGTAATGTTTCCCAGATATCAGGAGGGGGATGATCTTGATTTGTTTTTAAAAGCTTTTGAGAGAATCCGTGGGCAGTTTGAATTTGGCAGCGCTTCTTGAGCTACTCACCTACTGCCACATCTTGCAGGCAAGTCATTAGAAGCTTTTGCCAGAATGGATGATGAGGACTGCATGGACTGTGATAAAGTGAAAATAACTCTTGAGGCCTATAGGCAAAACGTTGGAGGGTTAAAGGCACCGGTAGATAGCTGTGCTGAAATGTGTATGCAGCTAAAGAGTTTGTTAGAACGCTGGATAGAGGGTGCAAAAACTTGCTGTGTTGAGGAAATAAAATATTTCTTTCTGCTGGAACAGTTCCTAAAACTGTACCTGAGAAACTGAAAATCTGAGTTGTTGAATAGGCACGCCAAGCTCCACGAGGAGGCAGCCGGAGAGCTGAGCACTTCATATCCAGCCAACCATCCTCTCATCATAAAGGTAATGGGGAGGGACAGCAGGTGGTTTTAAGGGAACCGGGGCAACCTAAGGAAGCCAACCTGTGCCAAAAAGGAAGCCAAGTGGTTTCAGAGGTAAAGAGTTAGGTGAATGCAGGTGCTATATCTGACAGAAACTGGGGCATTTGTCATATGATTGCTCCAGAAAAATGGCAAAGGTTAAATTGCAGCTGGAAGTGATAACTTGGGAAGCTCCCAGCAGTTAGAAGGCATTGCACTCTGTGTACATGCCACTAGCTCAGTTCATACATGCACACTGTATTTGTAAATGGGATGGTGACCTAGGAATTGAGGGACACTGGGACCTCCATTATATGCTGAAGCAGGATTTGATTCAGGAGGAACAGATCCTGCCTGGCCAGTTTTCTAGTATTAGAGGAGTGACTGGTCCTGCGGTCTCGGTGCCAATGACCTGGATCTTTCTAAACTGGGAAGGTGGCCGGGGCACATAAGAGGTTGTGTTGTACTAGACCTGTCCTTGGATCTAATCATGGGTGATTACTTCGATCATTGGGCAACTATTGTGTGTCAATTACCCATAGCAACACAAGGGAACCAGCTCCTGAGGACACAGTGAGGGTAGTGCATGAGGAAGCAACTCCTAACTTAATAGCAGAAGTTGTTGTGGTGAACAAGGTGGAAGCAGCAGTTTTAAGCCATAGCTACATACTGAGGAGAGCCCATCCATGGGCAGTTCTCCCACAGCAGAGTTTGTTTGGGGAAGGTCAGACGTGTAGAGCTGGGGAGAGCTCAGCAAGCTGACCCATCCCTGCAGAAATTAAGGGAGTTAGCCACGAGGGTGGAAGGTGACTCTAGGTGTCGGCGAAAAGGGAGGTGTACTGGGAGAATAGGTCCTGTACCATGCGTGGGTTCCCAAGGGAGAACTGGAGGAAGGGATATTCCGGCAGATAGGGTTCCCAGGGAATATAGGAAGCAGCTTCTGGCCTTAGCCTGTGACATACTTTTTTTTTGGACATCTGGGGGTCTGCTGTACAAAAAGGCAGCTGACTAACAATTTTACTGGCCCAGTATTTTAAAGACTTTGCAAACCTCTTATGGATTTTCCTGCCATGCCAGAGGGTGTGAAAGGTTGGAACAGTGCGAAGGTGGATTTGATTCTCCTGCCTATATTCAGAGATTTTTTTTGAAGTTGCCATGGACATTGTGGGGCCACTTAGCACCCCATGTCACTGGCAAGCGGTACATCCTGGTGGATGTAGATTATGCCACAAGGTACCCGGAGGCAGTTCCCTTATCCTCCACTGAGGCTGAGAAAGTGGCTGATGTACTGCTGGGGATATTTGCTGAGTGGGTTTCCCAGGAGAGTCTCTCGGACCAGGTACCAGCTTTATTTCTGAGCTGATAGTTAGTCTTTGGCAGAATGGTTGTGTAAGGCAGCTCAGGGCTTTGCCATACCAATCCCAGAGTTATGGTCTAGTTGAGCAATTCAGTGGGTCTCTAAAGACCGTGTTAAGGGCATTCACCAACCAGCATGCAAGAGAGTGGGACAAGTACTTACCCCATTTGTGTATAGGGAAGTCCCTCAAGAGTCCACAGGTTTCTTGCCCTTGGAGCTGCTGTTTGGCAATAGGATAAGGAGTTCCCTTATTTCGTGAGGGATGAATGGAGGGTGAGCTTGCTCCAGCTGTTGATTATGCTCTAAATTTCAGGTCACAGCTCAAGGAGCTCATTGGGTTTGCCTAGTAGCCCCTAGCCATTGCACAGCAGAAGCAGAAAATGTGATAAAACCATGGGACCAGAACCTGAGAGTACGAAGTCGGGTAACAGGTGATGGTGCTTATCCCCATCTGACAGAATAAATTACAGACAACTTGAGGGGCCTTACTTGGTGCTCAAGAGGGTTAATGATGTTAATTATGTGGTAGAGCTACCAGACAGGAGCGCAAACAGCAAGTCTGTCATGTAAACATGATTAAACCCTACCATGACCAGGACAGATGGTCATGGCTGAGTGCAGTCTGAAGGAGGAGGCTGAAGCAGACATAGAAACATAGAATTTGGGCAGATAAGGACAGCTTGGCCCACCCAGTCTGCCCATTTCCTACCTAATGGATAAGCTGCAGATCCTGGTTAACCAGCAGCCTACTTCTTCCTACCCCCACCCCCTAGAATTGCCTTATGACTGTCCCATGCATGCTTGAATTCCACCACTGTTTTTGACTCCACAACCTCCTCCAGAAGGCCGTTCCATGCATCCACAACCCTCTCTGTGAAAAAATACTTCATTAAATTACCTCTGAGCCGCCCCCCCATCTTCAAATTGTGCCCCCTTGTTCTTGCACACCCCTTTGTCTGAAAGATGCTACCCTCTTGGACTTTGTTGATTCCCTTGAGGCACTTGAAAGTTTCTATCATGTCCCCCCTCCTCCTTTCCTCGAGGCTTACATATTAAGCTCCTAAGTCTCTCTTCATATCTTCCGTGCAGACCCTGCACCATTTTAGTTGCCTCCTCTGGACAGCTTCTATCCTGTCTGTCTTTGCGGAGATTGGGTCTCCAGAACTGCACGCAGTACTCCAGATGGGGTCTCATCAGCTGTCTGTACAGAGGGATAATAACTTCCTGTTTTCTACTGGTGATGCCTCTCCCTATGCATCCCAGTATCCCCAGCTCTCCTGCTGCCCTCTCACATTGCTTGCCCACCTTTAGGTCATCTGATATGACTACCCCAGGTCCCTTTCCATTTTGTTGTTGTTAGTATCTCACCTCCCAAATTGTGTACTCTTCCCTGGGTTTTGTTTCCCAGGTGCATTACCTTGCACTCTTAGCATTGAATCTAAGCTGCCATACATTTGACCATTCCTCTAACCTTGCAAGTCCCTTCTCATCCTTTCCACCCCACCTTGTGCATTAGCTCTGTTGCAGATCTTTGTGTCATCTGCAAAGAGACATCTTTTCTTCCAGTCCCTGCAATGTCGCTTATAAAGACATTGAAGAGGACCGGTTCTAATACTGAACTCCTGCGGTACCCCACTAGTAACCTCTTCTTCAGAGTGACTCCATTTACTGTTACTCTGTGTCCTATTCTCCAGCCAATTTTTACCCAGGCTGTTATCTTGGGACCCACGCCCAGGCTGGCTAACTTGTATATTAATCTTTGTGTGGACTGTGTCAAATGCCTTGCTAAAGTCTAGGTAGGCCATGTCCACAGCCCCTCCCTGATCTACTACTTTGGTCACCCAGTCAAAGAAATCTATCAGATTTGTCTGGCATGACCTTCCCGCTGAATCCATGCTGCCTTGGGTCCTGTGCCCTCTGGCCTCTAGATACTCGACAGTTCTTTCCTTCAGAAGTGATTCCATCATTTTCCCTACCACTGAGGTTAAACTAACAGGTCTGTAGTTTCCTGCTTCTGCCTTGCTCCCACTTTGTGAAGGGAATCACATCTGCCCTCCTCCAGTCCTCGGGTACCACCCCATCCTCCCATGATTTGTTAAAGAGGGTAGTCAGTGGTATCACTAGTTCTACCTTAGTTCTTTTAGAATTCTGGGATGAATCCCATCAGGCCTCATTGCTTTGTCCACTTTCAGTTTTAAGAGTTCTTTCAGAACCCTTTCTTCTGTAAATGGACTGGTATCAACTTCTGTATCCAGAGTGTTTCTACTGTTTGTTTTAGGTACCTCCCTCTTCCTTCGTAAATACTGAGCAAAAATATTTTAGTATCTCTGCCTTTTCACAGTCACCCTCTGCCTACCCTCCTCCACTTTATTAAGCCTCACTATCCTCCCTTGGTCTTCCTTCACTCCCTGATGTACCTATAAAAGGTTTTATCCCCCTTCTTAACTGAGTTGGCTATCTTTTCCTCGGTTTGGGCCTTTGCTGTTCTGACTGCCTTCCCAGCTTCCTTTTGCTTTAACTGATACAGTTCTCTGTCCTGCTCCTTCTGTGATTCCTTGTACTTCCTGAATGCTTTCTTTTTCTCTTGAACCTTCACTGCCACTTCCTCTGAGAACCATAGTGGTTTCTTACATCGTTACGTTTTATTTATTTGCTTCACACAAAGGCTTGTTACCTCTGTGATGGCAGTTTTTATTATTCCCCATTGTTCTTCCACCCCTCCTTCCTGCCCATTTGCTAGTGCATTCCTTAGGCACTCACCCATTTTGGCAAAGTCAGCTCTCCTAAAGTCCAGTACTTTTGCCTTTGTGTGGCTTGACTCTATTGCTGTGTTTATTTTGAACCACACTGTTCGATGGTCGCTAGTTTCCAGATGGCTACCCACCTCTACATCTGTGATCCTCTCTCCATCTCCATTTGAGAGAACCAGGTCTAAGATTGCTCCCTCTCGAGTGGGCTCCAATACTAGTTGTCTAAGGCATGCCCCCTGTAGGGCATCCAGAATAACCCCACTCTTTGAAGTGGCTGCTGCAGCTGCACTCCAGTTAACATCTGGCATATTCAGATCACCCATCAGCAACATCTCCCCTTTTTCTGCCATTCTAAGTATACTTTCTATCATTTCCTTGTCCATTTCTCCCCTGAGAAAGTCTGTATTCAACCCTGTGCGGATTGTGGTGCCATTGCTGGTCTCCAGATTTACCCACAGTGCTTCTTCTCCTCCCTGTTTTCCCTTTTGTTCTGTTGCTTTGATTCCTTCCCTTATGTAAAGAGCTACTCCTCCTCTTTTACCCTCCCTGTCCCTCCTGTAGATAGTGTATCCTGGTATGTTTACGTCCCAGTCATGGTTTAGTGTGTACCATGTTTCTGTGACTGCCACGATATCCAGATGTTCCTCCTCCATCAAGGCCACTAATTCAGGAAGCTTGTTACCCAGACTACGGGCATTGGTACTCATTGCTCTCCATTTTTTGATGGCTTTACCTTCTGTTACAGCATCCCCCACTGACCGTTCTACCTCGGTCTTTTTCTCATTTAGTACCCTGTTTTGTAGGGAGAGGCTGGGATTTTCCTGCTGCTTGTCAGTGCCTCCCCCTTTGACTAGTTTAAAAGCTTCCCAGTGAAGCATTTAAACCGACTGCTCAAAAGACTTGTTCCCTTCCTGGACAGATGCAGACCATCCTGCCAGTATAGGCTGGTGTCCCTCCAGGTGGAACCCCAGTCCCCAATGAAGCCAAACCCCTGTGCTCCGCACCATTTTTTCAACCATTCATTAAACTGCATGGTGCTAAGCAGAGACAAAGGGGCCCAGGCCAGGAAGAACAATTGCCGGGGAAACCAGGTCAGGAGACAAAAGACAAATGGAAGGAGGAGATAGGGACTTGTGAGGGGAGGCGAAGAAGTGGCAAAAGTCATGGAGTGGAAAGGAAAGAACAGGTTACTATGAAGAGAGAGGGAGCGGGCATTTGTGAAGGGTCTTCGGAAAACAGCTGTGGCACTGCTAGAGAGGAAGAAAGTGGAGGAGGGAAATGATGAAATTAGAGGAGTAATTGATAAATGCCTGGACCAAACTGGAGCGGGGGGAAGTTCTGCTGGGAGAATTGCAACAGGGGTAAAAGGGGGAAATAATGTGCAGAAGGAAGAAGAGGAGCTGGAAATGAGAGAGGGAGATGAATGGAAGCAAGCAGGGAGTAAGAGGGGTGGAATCTTAGTGCTGGGGGACTCAATATTAAGAGGAGTTAGGCGGGATAGCAAGGGGGAGAGGCATAGTCGCATTTGGGTGGAGGCCATGCCAGGAATGACAGCGGAAGGGGAGGGACAGTCCGTTCTGAAATATGCTAGAAGGGGTAAGGACAAGCCTCATTTAATTATACACCTTGGGACAAAACGACCTGGCTGACAAGACAGTAGATATAGTCCAGAGGAGGTTTGAGGAACTAGCACAATTATGTGACGGTACACAGAGGCTATACAGGCACTCCCTGGCAAAACATTTAAACTGCTAAAACGCAGGACACCAGCCTGGCAGTGAGCATTTAGGCAAGCTCAAGGAAGACTTTTCGGGAACCCCCTTTTGTAGGGTGGTTACACATAGATTCTGGGTCAAAAACTGTAAATTAAAAAAGAAGAAAAAAACAAACATTTCCTCAGATTTATCGTGGGGTTATGACAACCTGATGTTTCTCAGTGACGCTTCTTTGATCTTTTGGGCACAGAATATGTTGATGTCATTTAGTCCATAGTCTCAATTATGTCCACCCCAACCCTTTATAAAACGTGCGTCTTAAAGATATAAACTTATAGAGACTGCTGAATTTGGCAGCGCTTCTTGAGCTACTCACCTACTGCCACATCTTGCAGGCAAGTCATTAGAAGCTTTTGCCAGAATGGATGATGAGGACTGCATGGACTGTGATAAAGTGAAAATAACTCTTGAGGCCTATAGGCAAAACGTTGGAGGGTTAAAGGCACCGGTAGATAGCTGTGCTGAAATGTGTATGCAGCTAAAGAGTTTGTTAGAACGCTGGATAGAGGGTGCAAAAACTTGCTGTGTTGAGGAAATAAAATATTTCTTTCTGCTGGAACAGTTCCTAAAAACTGTACCTGAGAAACTGAAAATACGGTTGTTGAATAGAACGCCAAGCTCCACGAGGGAGGCAGCCGAGAGGGCTGAGCACTTCATATCCAGCCAACCATCCTCTCATCGCAAAGGTAATGGGGGAGGGACAGCAGGTGGTTTTAAGGGAACCGGGGCAACCTAAAGGAAGCCAACCTGTGCCCGACCCAAAAAGGAAGCCAAGTGGTTTCAGAGGTAAAGAGTTAGGTGAATGCAGGTGCTATATCTGACAGAAACTGGGGCATTTGTCATATGATTGCTCAGAAAAATGGCAAAAGGTTAAATTGCAGCTGGAAGTGATAACTTGGGAAGCTCCCAGCAGTTAGAAGGCATTGCACTCTGTGTACATGCCACTAGCTCCAGTTCATACATGCACACTGTATTTGTAAATGGGATGGTGACCTAGGAATTGAGGGACACTGGGACCTCCATTATATGCTGAAGCAGGATTTGATTCAGGAGGAACAGATCCTGCCTGGCCAGTTTTCTAGTATTAGAGGAGTGACTGGTCCTGCGGTCTCGGTGCCAATGACCTGGATCTTTCTAAACTGGGAAGGTGGCCGGGGCACATAAGAGGTTGTGTTGTACTAGACCTGTCCTTGGATCTAATCATGGGTGATTACTTCGATCATTGGGCAACTATTGTGTGTCAATTACCCATAGCAACACAAGGGAACCAGCTCCTGAGGACACAGTGAGGGTAGTGCATGAGGAAGCAACTCCTAACTTAATAGCAGAAGTTGTTGTGGTGAACAAGGTGGAAGCAGCAGTTTTAAGCCATAGCTACATACTGAGGAGAGCCCATCCATGGGCAGTTCTCCCACAGCAGAGTTTGTTTGGGGAAGGTCAGACGTGTAGAGCTGGGGAGAGCTCAGCAAGCTGACCCATCCCTGCAGAAATTAAGGGAGTTAGCCACGAGGGTGGAAGGTGACTCTAGGTGTCGGCGAAAAGGGAGGTGTACTGGGAGAATAGGTCCTGTACCATGCGTGGGTTCCCAAGGGAGAACTGGAGGAAGGGATATTCCGGCAGATAGGGTTCCCAGGGAATATAGGAAGCAGCTTCTGGCCTTAGCCTGTGACATACTTTTTTTTTGGACATCTGGGGGTCTGCTGTACAAAAAGGCAGCTGACTAACAATTTTTACTGGCCCAGTATTTTTAAAGACTTTGCAAACCTCTTATGGATTTTCCTGCCATGCCAGAGGGTGTGAAAGGTTGGAGACAGTGCCAAGGTGGATTTGATTCTCCTGCCTATATTCAGAGATTTTTTTTTGCGAGTTGCCATGGACATTGTGGGGCCACTTAGCACCCCATGTCACTGGCAAGCGGTACATCCTGGTGGATGTAGATTATGCCACAAGGTACCCGGAGGCAGTTCCCTTATCCTCCACTGAGGCTGAGAAAGTGGCTGATGTACTGCTGGGGATATTTAGCTGAGTGGGTTTCCCCAGGAGAGTCTCTCGGACCAGGGTACCAGCTTTATTTCTGAGCTGATAGTTAGTCTTTGGCAGAATGGTTGTGTAAGGCAGCTCAGGGCTTTGCCATACCAATCCCAGAGTTATGGTCTAGTTGAGCAATTCAGTGGGTCTCTAAAGACCGTGTTAAGGGCATTCACCAACCAGCATGCAAGAGAGTGGGACAAGTACTTACCCCATTTGTGTATAGGGAAGTCCCTCAAGAGTCCACAGGTTTCTTGCCCTTGGAGCTGCTGTTTGGCAATAGGATAAGGAGTTCCCTTATTTCGGTGAGGGATGAATGGGAGGGTGAGCTTGCGCCCCAGCTGTTGATTATGCTCTAAATTTCAGGTCACAGCTCAAGGAGCTCATTGGGTTTGCCCAGTAGCCCCTAGCCATTGCACAGCAGAAGCAGAAAATGTGATAAAACCATGGGACCAGAACCTGAGAGTACGAAGTCGGGTAACAGGTGATGGTGCTTATCCCCATCTGACAGAATAAATTACAGACAACTTGGGAGGGGCCTTACTTGGTGCTCAAGAGGGTTAATGATGTTAATTATGTGGTAGAGCTACCAGACAGGAGGCGCAAACAGCAAGTCTGTCATGTAAACATGATTAAACCCTACCATGACCAGGACGAGATGGTCATGGCTGAGTGCAGTCTGAAGGAGGAGGCTGAAGCAGACATAGAAACATAGAATTTGACGGCAGATAAGGACAGCTTGGCCCACCCAGTCTGCCCATTTCCCTACCTAATGGATAAGCTGCAGATCCTGGTTAACCAGCAGCCTACTTCTTCCTACCCCCACCCCCTAGAATTGCCTTATGACTGTCCCATGCATGCTTGAATTCCACCACTGTTTTTGACTCCACAACCTCCTCCAGAAGGCCGTTCCATGCACCCACAACCCTCTCTGTGAAAAATACTTCATTAAATTACCTCTGAGCACGCCCCATCTTCAAATTGTGCCCCTTGTTCTTGCACACCCTTTGTCTGAAAGATGCTACCCTCTTGGACTTTGTTGATTCCCTTGAGGTACTTGAAAGTTTCTATCATGTCCCCTCTCCCTCCTTTCCTCGAGGCTATACATATTAAGCTCCTTAAGTCTCTCTTCATATGTCTTCCGGTGCAGACCCTGCACCATTTTAGTTGCCCTCCTCTGGACAGCTTCTATCCTGTCTGTCTTTGCGGAGATTGGGTCTCCAGAACTGCACGCAGTACTCCAGATGGGGTCTCATCAGCTGTCTGTACAGAGGGATAATAACTTCCTGTTTTCTACTGGTGATGCCTCTCCCTATGCATCCCAGTATCCCCCCAGCTCTCCTTGCTGCCCTCTCACATTGCTTGCCCACCTTTAGGTCATCTGATATGACTACCCCCAGGTCCCTTTCCATTTTTGTTGTTGTTAGTATCTCACCTCCCCCAAATTGTGTACTCTTCCCCTGGGTTTTGTTCCCAGGTGCATTACCTTGCACTTCTTAGCATTGAATCTAAGCTGCCATACATTTGACCATTCCTCTAACCTTGCCAAGTCCCTTCTCATCCTTTCCACCCCACCTTGTGCATTAGCTCTGTTGCAGATCTTTGTGTCATCTGCAAAGAGACATACTTTTCCTTCCAGTCCCTCTGCAATGTCACTTATAAAGACATTGAAGAGGACCGGTTCTAATACTGAACCCTGCGGTACCCCACTAGTAACCCTCTTTCTTCAGAGTGGACTCCATTTACTGTTACTCTCTGTGTCCTATTCTCCAGCCAATTCTTTACCCAGGCTGTTATCTTGGGACCACGCCCAGGCTGGCTAACTTGTATATTAATCTTTGTGTGGGACTGTGTCAAATGCCTTGCTAAAGTCTAGGTAGGCCATGTCCACAGCCCCTCCCTGATCTACTACTTTGGTCACCCAGTCAAAGAAATCTATCAGATTTGTCTGGCATGACCTTCCGCTGTGAATCCATGCTGCCTTGGGTCCTGTGCCCTCTGGCCTCTAGATGCCTGACAGTTCTTTCCTTCAGAAGTGATTCCATCATTTTCCCTACCACTGAGGTTAAACTAACAGGTCTGTAGTTTCCTGCTTCTGCCTTGCTCCCACTTTTGTGAAGGGAATCATCTGCCCTCCTCCAGTCCTCGGGGACCACCCCATCCTCCCATGATTTGTTAAAGAGGGTAGTCAGTGGTGTCACTAGTTCTACCCTTAGTTCTTTTAGAATTCTGGGATGAATCCCATCAGGCCCCATTGCTTTGTCCACTTTCAGTTTTAAGAGTTCTTTCAGAACCCTTTCTTCTGTAAATGGACTGGTATCAACTTCTGTATCCAGAGTGTTTCTACTGTTTGTTTTAGGTACCTCCCCCTCTTCCTTCGTAAATACTGAGTAAAAATATTTTAGTATCTCTGCCTTTTCACAGTCACCCTCTGCCTACCCTCCCTCCACTTTATTAAGCCTCACTATCCCTCCCTTGGTCTTCCTTCACTCCCTGATGTACCTATAAAAGGTTTTATCCCCCTTCTTAACTGAGTTGGCTATCTTTTCCTCGGTTTGGGCCTTTGCTGTTCTGACTGCCTTCCAGCTTCCTTTGCTTTAACTGATACAGTTCTCTGTCCTGCTCCTTCTGTGATTCCTTGTACTTCCTGAATGCTTTCTTTTTCTCTTGAACCTTCACTGCCACTTCCTCTGAGAACCATAGTGGTTTCTTACATCGTTACGTTTTATTTATTTGCTTCACACAAAGGCTTGTTACCTCTGTGATGGCAGTTTTTATTATTCCCCATTGTTCTTCCACCCCTCCTTCCTGCCCATTTGCTAGTGCATTCCTTAGGCACTCACCCATTTTGGCAAAGTCAGCTCTCCTAAAGTCCAGTACTTTTGCCTTTGTGTGGCTTGACTCTATTGCTGTGTTTATTTTGAACCACACTGTTCGATGGTCGCTAGTTTCCAGATGGCTACCCACCTCTACATCTGTGATCCTCTCTCCATCTCCATTTGAGAGAACCAGGTCTAAGATTGCTCCCTCTCGAGTGGGCTCCAATACTAGTTGTCTAAGGCATGCCCCCTGTAGGGCATCCAGAATAACCCCACTCTTTGAAGTGGCTGCTGCAGCTGCACTCCAGTTAACATCTGGCATATTCAGATCACCCATCAGCAACATCTCCCCTTTTTCTGCCATTCTAAGTATACTTTCTATCATTTCCTTGTCCATTTCCTCCCCCTGAGAAGGGGGTCTGTATTCAACCCCTGTGCGGATTGTGGTGCCATTGCTGGTCTCCAGATTTACCCACAGTGCTTCTTCTCCTCCCTGTTTTCCCTTTTGTTCTGTTGCTTTGATTCCTTCCCTTATGTAAAGAGCTACTCCTCCTCTTTTACCCTCCCTGTCCCTCCTGTAGATAGTGTATCCTGGTATGTTTACGTCCCAGTCATGGTTTTGTGTGTACCGTGTTTCTGTGACTGCCACGATATCCAGATGTTCCTCCTCCATTAAGGACAGAGGGCTACCGGCAGGTACCCCAACCTCAGAAGCCAGAGAGGGCAGCCTTCATCACACTATTTGGATTATCTGAATTCAGAACAATGCCATAAAAGATGAAGAATGTGTCCGTTACCTTTTAGCAGTTCGTGGACAGTATTCTGAATGGGGCAGGAGAGTTTACTCTTGCATACGTGAATGACATTGCCATCTATAGCCAAACTTGGAAGGATCACATTAGGAATGCGATGGAGGTGTTCCACCAACTGCAGGCAGCTGGGCTGACAGTCAAGGTGGTGAAGTGCCAGATAGGAATGACAGAGGTGTCCTACATTGGGCACAGGGTGGGTAATTGGTACATCAGGCCTGAGCCAGTGAAAATTGAGGCCATCCAGGGATGGGCTACACCCACAACTAAGAGAAAGGTTTGGGCCTTCCTAGGGATGGCAAGGTACTGCAGTAAGTTTGTGCCGAATTTCAGCAGCATGGCCAAATGTCTGTCTAACCTCACCAAAAAGAAAATGCCAGAAAAGTGGTCAGTGGACAGAAACCTGCAGTACAGCGTTCTGCCAACTGGAGGCATTGTGTCAGGCAACTGTGCTTGCCAGTCCAGACTATGCTCTAAGGTTTATTGTACACATAGGTCATGGGCTAGGCATGGTTCAGACTCGGGTTATGTGCTCAGGGAGAACATCACCAAGTCATGTACCCGAGTAGGAAGCTGCTGCCTAGAGAGGAGGCCTACGCCACAGTTGAAAAGGAGTATCTAGGTAGTGTCTGGGCTTTGCAGAAGCTGCAGCCTTATTTGTATGGGAGGGAGTTCACCCTGGTCACCGCGTACAACCCCCTCACGTGGCTGCACCGGACCAGTGGGCAGAACCCCAAATAGCTGAGGTGGAGCATGCTACTGCAGACCTATAATATGGACATTAGGCACTGTAGTGGGTCGTAGCATGGCAGTGCAGACTGGTTGTCTACACAGTTGTTAGTACTCCTTTTTAAAGTAGGAGAGGCACTATGAAAACCTGTGTGGGGTTCACCCAGAGAGTAAACCGAGAATATAGCAGGTGGTCCCAGCCATCTCACAAGAAAAACAAACATCATTTAATGGTGTTAAAGGATTTTTCTTTCATTTCTCGGGGGAGGGGGGGACAGCTTTTGTATATTATTGTTGTTTTTTGTGTTTAAATTTTATTATCGGCTACACCTCTGTAATATTTTAGCTGAGGCGAATCTAAGGTTGCATGCTGCTGGAGGTCAGGCCTAGGGGGATGTTTGGGCAGACGTTAAAGTTCCTGTCAGCTACATGCTACTTGCACTTCAGAGAGGTGAATTGCTTTCCTAATCATGGGTTCTGTTTTGTGTGTAAACAAAGTCAAAGCAAGGGAGACAGAACCCCATGGATTTTACCAGATGGGAAACAAAAGGATGGACATCAGAATCCGCAAAACCAGGGTCTGGAATACAGATCCAGTTTTCCAGATGGGAGGTTTTCCAGGAGACAAAGGAAATGTCGAATCTACAATGTCAGTGTGACATATTTGATGATACTTCATGGAGGCTGGCAGCTGAATGTTTGTTTTTTTGAGGACTTGCCAGACCCTAGCAAATTAGGTATGGAAACTCGAGCAGTTCACATCGAAGGTTCAAGTCTGCACTGATTCACTAAGATCCCATGTGTTAAGAAATCTTTCTACTCTTGTTATGGTTTGAAGAAGCTATAGGAAGAGAGTTTCTATTTGTTTCTTCTGCTGTGTGAAGACCATTTTCTGTTTATTTTCTGTAGTAACCCAGTAATTCCAGAGTCTCTGTGTATTGTGATATCCTGTAGATTATGTAAATATTCTGGAAGTGGTAAATACTTTTATATACTTCACGCCGCTTACTGAATCTTTTGAGTGAATAGCGAACTGTTGGTATTGAGAAATCCACAATCCGCCTCTGAGGGGGGAGCAGACGGCTATAGTTTCCATAGTCTAAGAAGTGAAGTGTTGTCTCCGGAGTGAGTGACTGAGGAAGCCGTGCCTGTTGCTGAGGAAGCACTGTACTGTGTGAGCAGTGCCTCTGGTGGGATTCGGACCAAGAAAGTTCCCAAGTAAGAGAATCACTCCTGAGTGGTGTCAGCTACTGAAGTGCCCTTGCAGGTGTGGAGGGCTGAGAAAACTGGCAACCTGTTGCAGGCTGCGTCCAGAGTGTGGCCAGGTTGTGACACCAGGTATTACTAGCAAATTACCCTCTTGCATAAAAATCTACTTTTTTTTTTTCTTTTTCCCCTCATGCCTTAGAGCTGGTTCCTAGTAAGGGTTTCCCCAACGCATATACCATAGCCTGCACCAGGCTCTGAGTTGAAATCCAGAAGTTATTTTCCTTAGTGCTGTCATAAAAAAAAAAGTTAGAACACTTGTAAAATTGCTGCCAGCTGCCACAGCCAGAAACACAGCTACTTACGAACATACGAACAGAAACTTCCTGTAATGCATAACGTGTCCCCACATGGCCCATTTGTGATATGTCCTTGGCAGAAAGCTAGGCGTGTGTGCGTCACATTGACTTGAATGGGGCCAATTTTCTTAAACATTTTATCACTATTTAATGTTGCGATTTAAATAAATCAAAATGACAGTTCGACTAACGGGGACCCTGATTCTCTCCTGTGATACCCTTCTTCAGACCTTGTCCAGTCTGTTCTCTGCCATTTATCCCTGCTGGCATCCCCACCTTGCCCCCATGACAGCCCAAGGGGAGAGGAGTCAGCATTCCCCACCCAGGAACACAGCTGTGTCAGAGGAGTGAGACAGTCAAGACTAGAGATGGGCAAAATCGATAAAATTAGTGAATTTCATGCAATTCGCAAAGTGCAAATTTTTGAAATTTCACAGACGAAATTAGCACTTCGTGGCAAAAACTTTGTGTTTCGGGTGAAGTCAGAGTTTCCCAGGTCTGGGGAAGCTCATGAAGCTCGTGAAGTGTAAATTCATCTGCAAACTTCACTGGTGAAGTTTGCTGTCACATCTCTAGTCAGGACCAATGGGAACTGAGAGTGCTGGCACCATCCAGTTACTGATCAGTACTGGAACAAGGTGACATTAGTCGAATGAAAAGAGTGAGACTTTTCACTGCAGGAGTCCACTGAACCACTGACACCAGGTTCTGGAATGGAACCTGGTAACATTTGTTGAATGGAAAGAGTGAGACTTTTCACTGCAGGATTCCACTCGGCCAGTGACACTGGATTCTGGAATGGATTGGTGATTATAGCAATATACCCCGACAGGGTGTGGGTATACTGGTGGATTTACCATGGCTGGTGTGGTTCGGTCCCGAGGCGCAGCCGAGGGACTTAACCACACCAGTAGTGGTAAATCCACCAGTATACCCACTCCCTGGAGAGGTATATTGCTATTATACAAAGGTCCTGCTTGTTTTTTTCTAACAAAAAAAAAATATTTAAAAGGTCCCTTTGTTTTAAAACTTGCTGCTCGTTTGTTTTTCACCGCAGCGGTAGTGGTCGGATTTTTTTGCGAGTTCTGTGCATGTGCAGGAGGCTCGCAGATTTCCACCACTACTTTCTTGCAGGGGCCTGCAATTGCTGACGTGCTGGGATCACCAGAGACAGATTGCTGAATTTCCCCAGGTATGTGTACAGTTTCTGGGGCATTTGCTGTTTCAGTTACCGTTGCCTGTGTAGGATTAGTGCGGGGAGTACCGGACTGTTCAGTGGTTCTATAATATTTGCTGTGGGGTTTGAGGAAGTGGCTTCTGTGCCGGAGAGTCATTTTGGTTACTAAAATATTTTCTAAGTCGTTTAGTCTAGGTGTGAATGTCGAACTTGTATTTGTTTTGAATTTACCACGGTAGCGCGTTTGTGGTGGCGTTCAATATGGCGGCGATTTGGGGTGCTGTGGGGGCTCGAAGGGATATTTTTATTGGTGGCATGGGATGAGGCTGGCTGGCACCTTTTCCAGTGGGTACACTAGTGGATTTACAACGGTGGGAAGGTGCCAGCCAACCAATCAGGATGCTGCATTTTACAATTTATTTAGTGTCCATTGTATAACATAAATTATAAAATGGGTCTCGAAAATCCTGTAACCTCATTGGTCAAAACATGTCACTTGACTGTGTGTAAATCCTGCAACAGACAACTGGTAAAGATCCCGGTAATCAAATGTTTACTTTCTTTACCCTAATTCATTTTTACTTTAATTTGTAATAATAGATTAATTTCATAATTGTAGTAATGCACTTCAGGGCATGTGTAGTAGTAGGATTTACACACTTCTTGTGTGGTTAAAGTCACTCGGCTGCACCTTGTGACACACCACACAAGGCATGTGTAAATCCCACAACAACACATGCCCTGTTATGCATTATTGCTTAAATCAGCATCAGGTAAGGAAAAAAAGAGCACGAGAGCAAGGGATCCCTAACATTTTCAAAATGAAGGGCTGGCCCTGTGGCACAGAGGGCTGAGGTGCCAAGCACCACACCTGACGCCATGCCCAGGTTCAGGAACGGGCGCAGGTCACTCAGAAGCTGGCCAAGGAGGGAAGATTGAGCCTCCATAAGACTGCTCTCCTCCCTCTGGGAGGGGGTTTAAGATGACATGCTGCTTGTCTGTCACCTAGAGGTATCCAGGTGACAATGCATGCCATCCATTCAAGAAGGGAGGATCTTACGCACAGGGTATCCGGGGGGGTGTGTCTGCCATACCTAAATCGTGATATCAGGCTACTGGAGGGGGTGCAGAGAAGGGCAACAAAGATGATATGTGGAATGGAAGAGATAGACTATGACAGCAGGCTGAGAGACCTGAATATGTACACCCTGGAGGGTAGAAGGGACAGGGGGGACATGATGGAGACATTCAAGTATCTGAGGGGAATCAGTGAGGATGGGGCAGATGGGGTCTTTAAGTTAAGGAGGAGGAGGGTCACCGGGGGCATGCACTAAGAATAGAGGGGGGAAGATTTAGGAAGGAAATGAGGAGACACCATTTCAAAGAGAGGGTGGTAGCAAAGTGGAACGCCCTACCAGAAGAAAAAATTACTCACCTTAGTAATTGTGTTTCTTCTAATGGAGTCTTGCTGTATTCTGATAATCTGCAGTTAGCTCCAGCCTTTAAACTGCCCCAGGGAGTAGAGGGTTAATTTTCTATGCAGTGCATAGAACGTTGAGCTTGAGCTCGGTTGAGGTCTCTGTCTGCAGCACTTTGAAACCCAACGGTCAGATTCTTATGAGCAAACACTCACTGACTGACTATGTGGAAATTGTAACATTTTTTAACTAGCCAACTGGCAACAGAAAGTTTTGGATTCCCAAAGGAAGACTCGAGCTAGGAAACCCAAAACCAAAACCTATCCAAAAATAAAGATTATAATACAAGCACCCAGGTAAAATGGAGGGTGTGCTGAAGACACCCTTGGGGTGCAACACTGCACCTGCCCACCCACTTCCCAAAAACAGGTTCTGAGAGGGGAGGCAGGGAGGGAGGTCAGAATACAGCAAGACTCCATTAGAAGAAACACAATTACTAAGGTGAGTAATTTTTTCTTCAAACATGAAGTCTTGCTGTATTCTGACAATCTGCAGACTACCAAGCAGTACCTCCAGGAGGGCAGAACCTACTTTGGGAATAGGCTCGAAGTACTGCTGTGCCAAACCGAGCATCACTCCTAGCCTGGATATCCAGAGAGTAATGCTTGGTAAGGTATGGACTGTTTTCCAGGTGGCTGCTTGACAAATTTCCAACAGAGGGATATCCCTGGCAGCAGCCAGGGAAGCAGCTGTACCTCTTGTGGAATGAGCCCTCAGTCCTGAGGGTGGAATTTTTCCATTTCTCATAGCAGAATTGTATACAAGAGACAATCCACCTGGCAATAGTTCTCTTGGTGGCAGGTTTGCCCTTTCCCACTTTCCCATAAGTGAGGAACAACTGGAGGGAATCAAACCGGTGACCCTAGGTACGCTCTGTGTAGTAGCTAAGGGCTCTTTTAACATCTAAACTGTGTAACCTCCTCTCCCCTGAGGAAGAATGATCAGTAAAGAAAACAGGGGGAGACATGGACTGATTCAAATGGAAGTCTGAAACCACTTTGGGCAAGAACCTCCTATTGGTTCTCAGGACCACTTTATCTCTATGAAAGGAGATAAAATCATGTTCCACTGACAGGGCTTGCAATTCACTATACGTCCGGCAGAGGTAATGGCTACCAAAAACACAGTTTTCCAAGTCAAGTACTTAAGCTCTGCTGAGGACATAGAAATGGGGGTTGCATAAGTTGAGCAATGCAAACATTTAAATCCCAGTCAGGGACAGGATCCCTAAAGGGAGGATTGGTATGAAGCAATCCCTTGAAATATTTACAGAATACAGGGTGAGATGACAGTGAGGAAGGCTTTCCCACTGACAGAAAAGCAGAAACAGCTGACAAGTGCACCTTGAGAGTAGCTGGTCTGAGGCCTAGGCCATTAAGATGGACCATAAAATCCAGAACTGTAGGCAATCCAGCAGTGTCTGGAGATATATGCTTCTTGGAACACCAAATGCTGAATCTTTTCCATTTGGAGTCATAAGTCTTTCTGGTGGCAGGCTTTCGAGAGGCTTTGAGAATATTGAGAACCTCTTGGGACAGATGCAAATCTGCATACTCTAACTCTTCAAGAGCCATGCCTTGAGATTGAGGGACAAAAGGTTGGGGTACCAAATCCTCCCCTGAGAGGAGGTTAACAGGTTGTAATTCCTGGGAAGAGACAGGGGAAGGTGAACTGCTAGGGACAGTAAGAGGGGGTACCAGGGCTGCCTGGGCCAATCTGGAGCAATCAGAATCACTTTGTAGGGTTGTGACCTCACCTTGACCAGAACCTTGAACAGTAGAGGAAAAGGAGGGAAGGCATAGAAAAATGTCCCTTCCCAGTTCAACATCAGAGCATCCAGAGGGACTGAGCCCACGACTGGGGATCTGCAACAAAACAGAGGAAGTTGGTGATTGTCTGGGACTGCAAAGAGATCTATCTCTGGAGTACCCCACCTTGAAAAAATCACTTTTAACACCAGAGGGTCCAGGGACCATTCGTGATGGCCCTGGGAGATCCTGCTCACTGCATCTGCTAGCACATTGTCATTCCCTGGAAGGTGGACTGCTGTCAGAGAGGTCTGCAGAGAATAAGCCAGGGACCACAATTTCATGGCTTCCGTGCACAAGGCCGTGGACCGAGTGCCTCCCTGCTTGTTGATGTACCACATGGTGGTGGTGTCTGTTCTGACCTGAACCACCTTGTTCTGCACTGACTGAGAGAAAGCCTGCAGGGCCAGAGAAACCGCCCTGAGTTCCAGGAGATTGATATGAAGAAGGGATTCCTGAAGGGACCACAGTCCCTGGGCTGTGAGAGCCCCCAGATGGGCTCCCCACCCCAAAAGGGAAGCATCCATGGTAAGGACCACCGAATGAGACTGAGTAAAAAATGGGACCCCTTGCCTTTAAATTGTCCTGATCCTGCCACCATTGAAGAGCCTGGATCAGTGTCCGAGTCACTGGAATCAGTTTGGTAAGAGGATCTCTTCTTTGGGACCAAAAGGCCCTCAGTCGGAACTCAATGCCCCTCATCTGGAATCTTGCCCCTTGGACCACTGCTGTAGAAGCTGCTATGTGGCCCAAGAGCTGAAGGAAGTGCCTTGCTGGTCGGGACACCTGAAGGAAGAAGCCAGTTCTATAAGAACTCTTGCCCTTTCCAGGGGAAGAAAGGCTCTTGCTTTGGCAGTATCTAGCTCTGCCCCTATAAAGGTAAGAAGCTGCACGGGTTCGAGAACCGACTTGGGAAGTTTGAGTAGAAATCCCAGGGAAGTGAGCACTTGCTGAGTCACTTGCAGATCTGACTTAACTTGGTCTGGAGATTGACCCACTATGAGCCAGTCATCCAGATATGGAAAAATGCAAAGCTTTTGCCTTCTTAGAAAGGCAACTACCACTGCCAGACACTTTGTGAAAACCCTTGGAGCTGATGTTAGACCAAAGGGCATTGCTTTGAACTGATAATGGCCTGAGGGTAACTTGAACCTGAGGTACTTTATGTGGGAGCACCTGATGGGGATGTGAAAGTAGGCATCTTTGAGGTCCAGGGAGGCTAGCCAGTCCCCTGTCCTCAAGGAGGGAAGAATTATTCCCAGAGTCGCCCATCTTGAACCTTGGTTTTAAAAGATGTTTGTTCAGATATCTTAGATCTAGGATGGGTCGCCACTCCCCTGTCTTTTTTGGGGTAAGGAAGTACCTGGAGTACAGACCTTTGCCCCGGTGTAGGGTAGGAACTCTCTCTCTATGGCTCTTAACTCATTGCCTCCACAGGAGCTCTCTGAAGCTGCACCACTTGTCTCCTGTACACTGTTAACAGTAAATCCCTGGGCCTTTCTAAGCAAAATCAAGCTAAAGTCAGCATGCCACAAACAAATCCTTATAGCTCAAGAACTGTAAGTGCTAGACATAAAGTATGAGTGCCAAAGTTATTCAGCATAACATTACCTTTCCAATGGTGGTATGCAAATATGTATTTTTTTTTTTATGCTGGTTGAAACAGCAAAAAAATATATTTTTTTTTCACTAAAACAGGCAGCATAAGCCATACACACCATACCATAAACAAATGTGAATAACTCTTAAAGTATACATGATGTACACAAAATATCAGTAGCAAAGTTGTTCAGCATAAAATTACCTTTCCAACGGTGCTATGCAGTTAAATATGTATTATATTGTGTTACACTGTATATTAAAATATATAAGTGACTTCTCCAGACGTTGCAAGGGCACACTGGGAGTCAGTAGCCGACTTCTGCAGACGTCCTCAGGACACGCCAGTGAATTTTACTGACGACTGTAGGCGTATGCTAGGAGACAATGAGTTAAGGCCAGAAGAGATGAAACCTCTGCCTTTAGCGCAAGGGTTTCGGAGAGACTTGCAGGTGGAAAAGATCTGGCTCTCATCTTCGGAAATATTTTGAAGCTGAGAACCAGTCCCTGGCTTACTACTTCCAGGACCCACTTGTCTGAAGTAACAGACATCCAGTCCTGGACGAAGTAAGCCAGCCTGCCCCCAACAGGGATAGGAGATTCGACACGGGCAGACCCATCATGGTGTCTGCTTGGCAGGGGCCTAAGGCTGAGGAGTGGATGTAGCCCTGCTTATCCCCCTTCTGCCTCACCCTCTCCCTCTGAAGACCCCCCTCTGTGAAAAGAGAGAAGAGGTCTGTGCTTGGTAGAATGGCCTATGAAAAGGCCTGCCCCTGCCCCTAGATTGCTGCCTTTGAGGAGTTGCCTGCCTCTCCTTGCCCTGAGCACTCCTATAAGTGGTCCTGTACTCATCCATTTTCTTCATGTAATTCTCTTTCTGCTCCCCAAACAGAGAATTACCCACCACAGGGAAATCCATGGCCATAGCCTGGGTGTCCTGTGAGTGGCTAGTACATCTGAGCCAAGCCATTCTCCGAAGAGCCACAGATGTAGCCATGACTCTTGATGACACATCATTGGAGTCCACAGCAGCATGAAATTGTACCTTTGATGCCTCAATCCCATCAGCAGCCACCTCCTCCAGCTCCTTGTCCAGCTGGGGGGAGGCCTTCTTAGCCAGTGCCAGTACAGTGTCCCACCTAGACTTTTGGTACCTGGCTGTATAGGCCATATAGTTAGCCTGCCTGAGTCCCAAGGAGGATGCCATGTACTGCTTCTTTGCCATGGCATCCATCTTCCTGGAGTCTTTGTCTGGGGGGTGTGATGCCAAGGGACTACTTGCCTTGTCACAGCAGCAGCCTGCACTACCCCAACATGGCTCCATTGCTGGTAGAAAAACTCTGTATCTGAGCCTGATAAAGTATACCTCTTGTCCATCCTTCTGTTGACAGGAGGTACAGAATTAGGAAACTTTAGGATTTTTTGTGTCTGCTTCCCAAAGGACTTATGAAGGGGAATAGATAGTCTCCTGGACTCTGGGATGTCCATCACTGCAACAAAATCAGGCTCCTCTTGATCCTCCACAGCCTCCTCCATAGAGAGCTGGAGGGTTTCAGCCAGTTTTCTGTAAAACAGATAGTGGGGAGGGGACTCGGAGAACCTAGGAGGGGAAACACCACAAGGTCTGTCTGGGGAGATGTCCGGTTCCACAGGCACATCCAGACTTTCACCATCATCTTCAAAATCCCCCTTCTCTTCAAACTCCTGTTCATGAAAGTCTTCAGGGGTATAATCTTGAACCAGGGGAGCTGACTGAACCAAACCCCAGCCATAGGGCGCTGGATCGGTTGGAACCGGACAAAGCGATTCAGCAATCCGAATCGCTCTGGCTGTTTCTTCAGCGGTCGGAACATGAACCTCTGGATCTGAACCAGTCGATTTCTCTTTGCATTTTCTTTTTGTAGGAACCGACTCCTCTGGATCGGCTCTCTTCTTGCCTGAAGAAGTATTGCCCTGGTCAGAGGGCACTCTTTCTGGTTTGGTCGGAACTGAACCGGGCTGGCCATCCAAGTCAGCGGACTTCTTGGCCTCCTTTTCCCTAAGTCTACCGAATATTTTTTCCAGGGTAGACTTAGGAAGGTTTTTGCATATTTGGCAGTCTCTATCGAGGTGGTCAAACCCCAGACAATAAACACAGGTGGTGTGGGGATCGGCCCTAGCAAAGACCTCCCCACACTCACTGCAGTGTTGAAACCCAGTGGGCCCGGTTTTTTTCTTGTGTTTCTCAGACATGGCCAACCTAACCAAAAATACCCTTTTTTTTTGCAACCGCCAGGCAAGACTCCCTTATCGGTTTCTAACCGTGTACGGCTGTTGGAAAAAACTGTTGAAACACATTTTTTTTTTTAAACCGATAAGGACCGGTAACCACACCCTAAGGAAAAACACAAGAGTTCATATATGTTGGATCGGTTCAGCCGAACCGATCTAGAATACAAGTTTTACAATTTCCACAAAATAACAGAGAAACTATCTAAAGTACTCATGGTACCGCAGACAGAGCCTGAACTGACAATGCGGAAATAAATTCAGAATGAAACCGACAATTTTAACCAACTTTGAACTGAGCAGAAGGAGAAATCTCTAGAGCGACTGTTCAGTGAGGCGGAGTAAAGAATCTGACGGTTGGGTTTCAAAATGCTGCAGACAGAGACCTCAACCGAGCTCGAGCTCAACATTCTATGCACTGCATAGAAAATTAACCCTCTACTCTCCAGGGCAGTTTAAAGGCGGGATCTAACTGCAGATTGTCAGAATACAGCAAGACTTCATGTTGTTTGAATGGGTGGCATCATATAAATCTGTGAACAGTTTCAAAAGAGCATGGGACAGGGAACAGGGAGAGTGAGCGTGGGGTGGCAGTGAGATGACAAATGGGGGGCAGCTGCAATCTAGGGGTGCTAGCTGCACACTCGAGAACGACTTAGACCGGGTGGTCAGTTTCGCTGGCACGTCAAGATGAAGTCAGTGACATCACGCCTATTGCACAAGTTGTGGTCAGCGAAAATCTGGGGACAAAGCCGGATCCGCTGGATGAAGACAGACTCGCTCCTTGCAGGCCCCATACCAGTGACTGGGCACCCACCACAATCCTGTGGCAGGGGACAGAGGAGGAAGGTAAGTCCCTGAGAAGCCAGGTGAAGGGCCTGGGGAGTCAGTCAGAATGGAGTGGCCAGGGGTAGATACAGTGTATATGGGGAAAAATTATGTTTCAGAATGAATGCAGGAAACGGCACACTAGGGATATTAGACTAGGCACATGCAGAAATTCCCAGTTGTATTAAGAAAGTAAACACCAGGATTATGTTCCCTGTAATCCAGTACAGCTACTGCCACTATTCCACAAGGCACTTGATACAAGTTGGACAGTTCAAGAAGTCATGTGCTGTCTGGTGCAGGATCAGAGGTGCCACTGAAAGGAGGAGCCCCCCTCAAACGTAACTAAACCAGAACAAGAAAACAGCAGCACTCAGAGTATGGAGCACTGCCACCAGTGATGAACGTGGGTGGGGAAATTCTGGCCACCACAAGTCAGGAGAGAGACCTGGGGTTTATCATATCTGACGACCTGAAGGTGACCAAACAATGTCAGAAGGTGGTGGGGAGAGCAAACAGAATGTTGGGGTGCATAGGGAGGGGCATAACAAGCAGGAGGAAAGAGGTGGTTATGCTACTGTACAGATCACTGGTGAAGCCTCAGCTGGAGTACTGTGTCCAGTTCTGAAGACCACATCTCTGGAATAACGCTGACAAAATAGAGGCAGTCCAGAGAAGGGCAACGAAGATGGTACATGGACTGCACCAGAAGCCCTACGAGGAAAGTCTTAAGGACCTTAATATCTATTCACTGGAGGAAAGAAGGGAGAGGGGAGATGTGATAGAGTCTTTCAAGTACCTTATTTCAGAGAAAACTCTGCACAAGAACAAGGGGTCATGATACAAGGCTGAAAGGTGGAAGACTCGGGGGTAATGTTAAGAAGTACCTTTTCTCCGGAAAGGGTGGTGTAACCCGTGAAATGGCCTTCAGCAGAAGTGTGTGGGTGCAAAACAATACAGAGTTCAAGAGTGCATGGGAGAGACATAAGGGTACCCTGGAGATATGCAGAGCAGGAGAGTCGCAGATCAAATATGATCTGGGGGCTGCAGCAGGGAGTAGGGAAATGGGCAGACTAGGTGAGCCGTATGGTCCTTATCTGCCGACAGATTCTAAGTTTCTACTAATATGTTTCTGTTAAATACCAATTCAAAGTTTTTCATTTGTATTAATTTAATGAAGATACAGACACGGTGACAAGTGCTCTTGGAGCAAACACAGACCCATCACATAACAGGTGCCCCGGCACTTCACCCGGGTAGAGTTTTCTCAGGGGGCCCCAGACAGAAAATGTGATATTGGTATTCTTGTTTTGACTTGATGCATGTCAGCAACAGAGAACACTTTTGTTTAATAGCCCTACTCTTCTAAGCTGTTTCTATGGTGGTTCTTAACTGCTGCAGTCCAAGAACAGAGTGAGGGTTTAACAGGGACCAAGGCAGTAGACATCCTCTATCTTGATTTCAACAAGGCCTTTGACTCTGTGCCCCACAAAAGGTTGATCAGGAAGTTGGTGGATTTCGGGTTGGGGAAAAGATGGCCAGATGGGTGGAAAACTGTCTGAAGGACAGAACCCAGAGGGTGGTTGTGGTGGGAGAGTTCCCTGGCACATGACAGGTAACCAGTGGGGTCCCGCAGGGCTCGGTGCTGAGGCCGGTGTAGTTCAGTGTCTTCATCAAGTGGCATTGGAGATGGCATTAAGGGCAAAATGTGCCTATTCGCGGATGACACCAAGCTCTCTGGGAGAGTGGACACAGCTGAAGGGATACAGGACATACAGGAAGATCTGGGAAAGCTAGGGAGGTGGTCCAGGATCTGGCAGCTTGGCTTCAATGCCCAAAAAATGCAAAGTTGTGCATATTGGAGCCAAAAATCATAGGACAGAGTTGCTACCTGGGTGGAGTCCAAGTATGTGCATCTGAGAAGAAGGACCTGGGAGTGACGATTGTAACACTCGGACAGCTGGTTCTGATTAATCTATGATTTTTGTAATATAAAAATGTGTTCTTGAATGTCTCTCATGAGAGATGCTGACAGCCTGTGGAATGACACCCCCCAGGTTTTAGCTACAACGTGTTACCTGGAAGGCCAAGAGATAATTACCGGCTAGAAGAGACTTAAAATGTAGGATCTCCTGTTTATGTGACTAATTGCAGCTTGCCAACTGCCAAGATAGATCATAAACTTTTATAACGTTCAGAGGAAACGCAGTTAATATTCACATGGTGATACAAAGCATGTTGCACCTCCGTGAGATCTGGCAGACAGACGTAACAAGTCCTTTGATGTCCTGGAAAGTGGAAGCTGCTCATAGATTAAAGAAAGTCCGTTTGAAAAAAATGAGTTTTGCTGAGGTCTCAGAATTTTAATTTACCTTTGATAAGACATCCTGTTTTGCATAGATATATTTTTTATATTCTGACAGGGAGGAGCTAGGTGACCTCATGCAAAGAGGCTGGCAACGCCAGTTTTTAAACAGTATTCTGTTTTCCATTTACTCACAAATGGTTGGACTCTGAAAGCTACAACATGCTAGCAGCACTTTAAGAGATACATTAGATAGATGAAGTCTAATTGTCTGGTGGTAGGAAATTGCACTTTTAAAATTTTGTTTTTTTTAAAGTGATTGTATGTTTTTGTGATATATGGCTCTGTGTTTTACATTTTACGTTCTTATCTATTTTTAAGTAAACATCTCATTTTTAAATAGAATATTTGTGTCTTCCAAGTCCTTCTGTTTTTGCCTGTGATGCGTGGATGGCTAAGAGTGTGACAACACTGTGCATAAGCTTATATGGTAAAACCAAACTGGGAACAGGTAAGTGTTATCCGAGGTCTTTATTAGATTTTTTTAAGGGTTCATTTTGTATACCTGGTTAGGTGCCCGTAGGTGAAAGATATCTGCACCCCCCCGAAGAACAGAATTATCTGAGCCTGTACATTGGGTACGCTAACACGATGTTCACAGTTTGAATCCCTCCAGAACTGAGACCAAAGGTTGATTCGAACCCACAAAACAGACAGGAGTATTACCCTGTTTCTGTTTCCTGTTCACAATACTACGCTCGGAGGTTGGCACTTTGGGAGTAGAGGGCTGACCTGCTGAGTGGGTTTGTGACAGATTGGTTGGCAGCGGTGTGATAAGTTTGGTATTACAAGCTTATATTGTTCAGTGTGTCAGCTTGAGACCGTCAGCTCACTTGGCAAAGAAAGAAAAAGGCAGTGATTTATTTTTAAAAAGGAGACAGAACTATATCACTTGGCGTACAGTCAAGTTCCTACCCTTTTTTTTTTTTTTTTTTCTAAAATGCAAGTCAGAGTAGCTGTAGTTAGGGAAGAAGTTGGCGTCCAACTATAGCAGGCACACTGTAGACTACTTAAAGCAGTTGTGTGGGGACAGAGGAGTCCCGTTCGAGGTGAAAGCCAGCAAACAGAACTTTGTGGATGCCCTGATGCACTGACTCACAGATATCCAGAGCACCGACTCACAGACTGTGACTGTAAGGGACCAAAACTTGAATGTGGCAGGGCTAGCGGCCAGTGCAGTGTCCAGATCCGGTGAGGATGACAACAGAGCCACTGTCAGTGAAGGGCCACAGCAGCAGGGGAAGGTCACCAGTATCCTGGATCCAGAGGTACTCGGGCTGCAAATTGAGTTGCACAGAATGGAGCCGGAGTTCCAGAGGAAGAGAGACTGGAACCGGCGGGAGGCAGACCGTGAGGAGCGTGTGCGCCAGCGAGCTGCAGAGGAGAAGAGGGAGTGAGAACGCAGAGAGGCAGAACGAGAACGCTGAGATGCGGACTGTGAGGAGTGTGAGCGCCAGAGACAACATGAAATGGAGAAGCTACGACTCCAATCACCAGCACCAGAGCAGGTAAGTGGCTTGGGTTTAACTGGGACTACAGGACTGGGTTACAAATTGAATTCCAAATTGATAGCCAGATTTAAAGAGGGGGATGACATGGATGCCTTTTTAAATTCTTTTGAAAAAGTTTGTATTCAGGCTAAAATTCCTAGAGAGTCCTGGAGCTTCCAGCTATCCCAGCTACTTACCAGGAAAGCTCGGGATGCATTGGGTCAAATGGACAATGAGGACAGTAATGATTACAGAAAACTTAAAGCTGCGCTGTTAAAGAACTTTGAATTAACTGCTGAATCATACAGAGCTAAATTCCGTAAGCTCAGGAGAAGCTCTGACATGAGCTACGAGGAGCTAGCCACGAAACAACGTCCGTTTTTAAAATGGTGGGAAGGAATTGAAGCAAACTCTGTTGATAAAATTGCAAATGTTATTTTGTTAGAACGGTATTTCTGGGCATGCCCAGCAGAGCTGAAAACCTGGCTGGAGGACCAAGATTCCAAAACAGTGCAGGAGGCTGCTGATCTCTCGGACCGCTATGCCAAGAGCAGATCTGCTATGAGAGTGAATGGGGCTGGCGTGGCAACGCAGAAAGGGAAACGCACATCTTCAGGGCAGCTAAAACCCTCACTGCCTCCACCGAAACCAGTTAGCCCCAGGTTTCAGAGAAAAGATTTCTCTGAAAAGAGAAGCGAATGTTGGTTATGTAAAGAAACTGGGCTTCTAGGAGCATGGATATGTTGTTCATCCACACTTTTTGGCATGTCCCTTTCCTCTTTAAATCTTGTTGGAAGTTGTCAAGCTGGCTCCTCCCACCCACCCACCTGGGTGGTATAAACCTCGGCTCCGCCCCATGTCGCAAGATCTTCCTTTCCGCTGGAAGATGCAGTTTCCCTCGTGCTTCACAGCATTTCATAGGCCCTGGATTCTAAGCGTCGTGTTCTACCGCAACTTACCTTAAAACTCGTTTGAGTTTTCGATTCCGATAGTAGCGCATCGGACATGGAGGATAAATCTGCTCCCGGATTTCACCGGTGATCCTGCGGCCAGAAGATGTCGCGCGTCGATCCCCATCTAACGTGCGTCTACTGCCTAGGTGTAGGACATAACACCTCAACCTGCACATTCTGACTGACCTTCCATTCCAATGTCCTGGACAACCACTTGGCATGCCTAAAATTGGGGAGACCAGAGAAAAGGAACCCGCTGGTGAAATCAAAGGAGGTGAGGTGGGTAATTTCCACGGCTGCGGGATCCGCCGAGCAGTTGGAGCAAATGAAGGCTTTCGAGGAGGAAGCAGCTTAGGCTTCGGCCAGTCGGAGCTTTTTTGTTCCTCTGAATCTCTGTTCCACCTTTTCGAGCTCCTTCAAGGAGTTGTGCCAGTCTCTTCCCAACAGGGGTGAGACGCCCTCGGGCTCACACTCCTCCCGCCCTCGGAAGAGGGGATAAGGACCCGAAGTCTTCGACCAAATGAAGATGTTCTTGGGACCGAGAAAGGTCAGAGTCCCAGGAACACGTGGCCTCTACCTCAGTCAAGATCGCATCCTCAGCAGCCGGCTTCACGGATCTTCCGTCTGGCCAAGAAATCGAGGAAGTGGTAGACCAAGTTGAGATTTCTCTCGACTTAATCGACCTTATTTCGCCAACTCCGGTCGGCGATTCTTTGGAACGGATCCCAGTCCTTGTCATTCCCGATGAGGAGACCCAACCCACTGGTGTCACCATTGAGGACACGGTTCCGGACCCTCAGTTTTTACCTAAACTGGTGTCTCCCGATTGATCGAGACAGCCAGCCTGTTTTCGATCAAGGTCCAGAACCCCTTCGGTTGGACGACCAAAGAAAAGTCTTAAGCACTCTAAAAAGAGGCATTGCCGCAGATCCTCATCCTCCTCAGATGACGAGAGGCTTCGACGGAAACTCCGTTGATGCTATTAGGATCTTATGTGGCAACAGCTGATTTTGACTGGGCAGAAGTCGGCTCCGCTGTCCACCCCGGCCATAACTTGGCTACCGTCTCCTGGCCCGATGCCGACTCCTCCGGAACCGAAGCCTTCAGTTCCCCGGCCCACTGGGCCAGCCCGTATTCCAGTTAGGCCTGTCTTGGTCTCTCCACCGATTCTAGTGGCACCACCGCCTAAGCAGCCTCAGGGAGGGGCTCCCTCGAAAGAGGACCGTACAGACACCGGGCTTCCCCAGTGTCTGTCTGTCCATTACTGTCACCCCTGACCGCCCCCGGCGGATCGAATGGGGACCTAAGCGGGAGACCGTTGTACCACGATTCCTCTGACTCGGATGTCACAGGGCTGCACTCCCATCCTAGGGATTATGAGTCCTCCATGGCAGGTTTAGAGGAGGGTCATTCCTCCTTTCAGGGCATTCTCCGCCTGAGATCCGAATCTACTGGAATGCCCCTGGAGTCTATCCAGAAAAAGGCAGAGCACCCCCTTACGGACATCGTAAAAGGGGGGGGGGATAACACAACGGAGGCCTTTCCAGTGGCCGAAGCCACCACCTGGCCCTTGAGCTCTAACAGCACCCAGCTTCCTGCCCAGCACCGTCTGCCCGCATGGCCCGCAGTTATGCGGTGCCCATGGGGTCCCTGCCAAGATTCACAGAACACCCTTCGGCCGAGAGCCTGGTGACTGCTTCTGTATTTAGATGAACTGGTAGCTCGGGCAACACAGACCAACCTCCGGACAAGGAGTCCAAAAATAAGGACTACTCTGCCTGCAAGGTCTGTGCGGCCTCTTCCTTAGGCCTTCGTCAGGCCAGTTCAGCTGTCATTATGGCACATTTCTTTCATGCCCTTTTTGGGACACTGGATGAAGTCCTCCCTCATCTCCCGGCGGACGTGCAGATCACGGTCAAGCAAGTCCGTGATCAGGGCCATGCTGCTGCAAAACAGCAGCTCCAGACGGCCCTCGACATTGGGGATTCCTGTACGTGCTCCTTAGCAGCTGCAGTGGCCACCAGCTGCAGGGCCTGGCTGAGGCTATCCTCCTTTCCGGCGGATACCCAGCACAAGTTAGCTGATGTTCCCTTCCTTGGCACCTACCTGTTCGGTCCAGGAGTGGCCAGTCACCTTCAGCGTATCGAGCAGTCCAGTGCCACCTTGGATGCTACCTCTACAAAAGATTCTTCGGGTAAGAACCAGAAGAAAAGAAAGAAGAAGCCATTTTGGCATTCTTCTCCTGCAGTCAGGAGCCCTACTATCAAGGAGGCCAACAGCAGCAGCAGCAGGCTCAAGCTTGGCGCCTGCGGACCAAGCAAGGCCCTCAACAGCCCCTTTAAGGAGTCCGAGGCTCAGGTCCAGGAGCCGCCTCCTCCTTCTCTAAGCCTGCTCAGTGACAGGTCGGGGGTTGCCACCCCTACACCCATCATGCCAGCTCCGGGTCCTCCTGTGGGGGGGTCAGCTCCGCCACTTTAATTCCACCTGGTCTGATATCACTTCGGACAGGTGGGTTTTGGAAGTAGTCAGTTAGGGACTGCCTCTGGAGTTCGAGCAGTACCCTCCCAGCCGAACCCACACCCCTCAGGAGGAAAGGATCTCAGTTTGCACTCTGTCGGCACTTCGAGATGACATAGCTCAGTTCCTTTGCAAGGAGGCGGTAGTTCCAGTGCTGGATCCTCCTACAGACCCAGGCTTCATGTCCAGGTACTTCCTGGTGCCCAAGCGGATGGAAGGTTGGCACCCCATCCTAGATCTCCACGACCTGAATCAGTATCTCAGGTCCTGCACATTCCCGATGGTAACTCTGAACCAGATCATACCACCCCTGGAGTGAAACATGTGGTTCTGTTCACTGGATCTTCAGGACGCATTTTTTCATGTCCCAATCCATCCGTCCCTTCAGCGGTTCCTCCACTTCAGGGTCACAGGAACCCTGTACGAATTCCGAGCCATGCCATTCGGCCTGTCATCGGCCCTGCGGTCTTCACCAAGTGCATTGCAGTGGTGGCAGCCCATCTTCGGTGTCGAGGAGTACGAATCTACCCTTATCTCGACGACTGGCTCTTGGCAGAATCCTCCCTTCAGGAGGTGGGGAGGTCCAGGGATCTGGCTGTCGATACCTACTCCCAGCTCGGCCTCCTGATCAACGAGGCCAAGTCGGAACTCATGCCTGCTCAGGTGATGGGTTTCATCTGCGCAGAGCTCGGCTCCCAGCGGACAGGGTGGAGGTTCTCTCCTCCTTTGCCCGATCATTTCTGGTTGGGCACTTGTGCACTGCCCGGGACTTTCTGCGCCTTCTGGGTTACATGGCAGCGTGCACCTCAGTGGTCCATTGGGCCAGGTGGCACATGCGCCCCCTCCAGTGGGAGCTGGTCGCCCAGTGGACTCAGCACCACGGTCATTTTGACCAGCTGATCACTGTAACCCAGAAGATGTGGGACGCTCTCCAATGGTGGACTGCCCCAGAACGGTTGCAGGAAGGGATCCCGTTTGTCTACCCCGAGCCGACAGTCGTCCTTACGACCGATGCCTCTCATCGGTTGGGGAGCCCACATGGGGGACAACAGGGCCCATGTGTTCTGGACCCCCGAGGAGTCCCGATGCCACATTAACCTGTTGGAGCTCAGAGCAGTCAGACTGGCATTGTCAGCTTTCGTTCCTCAGCTCTGGGGTCAAGTGGTTCAAGTCCAGACGGACAATACCACGACCATGTACTACCTCAACAAACAGGGCGGCACGCACTCCCGTTTGCTGTGCAAGGAGGCGCTCCGCATCTGGACCCTCGTAAGTCGGCTGGAGGCAGATCTCCTAGCCATTCATGTGGCAGGAGTCTCAAACCAGCTGGTAGATGCTCTCAGCCACTTAGGCCAGACATCCCACGAGTGGTCTCTCCATCCAGAGTTAGCTTGCAGTCTGTTCTCCCGCTGGGGCAAACCGTTGTTGAACCTGTTTGCCTCCAGGGAAAACAACAAGCTGAGGCCGTATCATGCCTGCCCCCCTTAGCAGGGCTCACTGCAGGGGGATGCCTTTTCGAGGCCGTGGACCCCAGGCCTCCTCTACACCTTCCCTCCATTTTCCTTGATCCACAAGGTGTTACTCAAGGTGAGGAGGGACAAGGCGAAGGTGTTCCTGGTAGCCCCAGATTGGCTGCACCAGTTCTGGTATCCAGATCTCCTCAGCCTCAGCTGCAGGCCCCCGGAGCGGCTTCGTACATGCCTGGACCCGATATCTCTCAACCAGGGGAAGGTCTTCCATACGGACCTTCAATCCCTGCACCTCACAGCCTGGTACCTGAGCGGCTAGAGTTCCAGGCCCTGGGTCTTTCCGAGGAGCACCATGGTGGAGGCATCTCTTAAGGAATCGACCAGAAATGTTACGTCCTTCAAATGGAAGAGATTTTCCATTTGGCGTGGGGATAAGTCTGGACCTCTTATCCTGCTCTGTGGCTAACATGGCTAACATTCTCGACTACCTTTGGTCTCGCTCCAATGGGGGTCTGCGGTCATCGACCCTTAGGGTGCACCTGGCAGCCATTTCTGCTTACCGGGCACAGGCCGGTCAGCCGACATTTGGTGCAGGAGACAGTGGTTGGGCGCTTCTTCAAAGGCCTGGATCACATATCCCCTCTGGTGCGTGAACCTCTTCCTCCGTTGGATCCGTTGCTGGTTTTGCCAGAGCTCATGGGCAAGCCATTTGAACCTATGCACAAGTGTGCACTCTCACACTTGTCGTGGAAGACGGCCTTCCTGGTGGCTATCATGTCAGCCAGAAGGACAGAGGAGCTCCAGGCGCTGTTGGTGGACTCCTCTTGTCTGGCCTTTTAAAGGGACAAAGTTGTCTTGCACCCCCCCCCCCCAAAATTCCTTCTGAAGGTGGTATCAGAGCTTCACCTTAACCAGGTATTGACTCTGCCAGTATATTACTCTAACTACACCTCGGACGCGGAGTACAGGCTCCATACTTTGAACCTGAGATGTGCTCTCTCCTATTATAAGGAGAGAACGGCAGAAATTCGTGGAGAGGTTTGCCAGCTGCTTGTCACCTACGCTGAAGCTGCTTCTGGCAGACCTGCAGCCAAACAGTCCATTGCAAGGTGGATTACATCATGCATAGGTCGTGCTATGAGTTGGCTGGCATGGAGCCTCCCAGAGGGATAAGAGCTCATTCTACCCACCATACTGCTGCATCGGTGGCTGCTTCCAGGGACATCCCTATCCAGGAAATCTGTTGGGCTGCTACCTGGCAGTCAGCAAACACCTTTATTACCCACTACCACATCGACCCTGAGTCACGCCGGGATGCTGGTTTTGAGGCCTCGGTTGTCCAATCTCTATTTCTTAAGTAGGGTTTGTGTGCCTTGCCTCCCTCCTCCTGGAGAACTGCTTGGAGTCTGCCAAGAAGTGTGGATGAACAACATATCCACGCTCCTAGAAGAACAGGTTACTCACCTGTAAAAAGTTCTTGGAGTGGTATATGTTGTTCATCCACACGCACCCACCCGATCTCCCCGGCTTTAGATGCACAACCTGGTTTCCAGCGGGCTCAGATAAGGTGTCATGGGGTGGAGCCGAGATTTATACCACCTGGGTGGGTGGGAGGAGCCAGCTTGAAGACTTCCGGCATGATTTAAAGGGGAAAGGGACATGCCAAGAAGTGTGGATGAACAACATATACCACTCTTAGAACTACTGATCTTCTTTGAGGTACAGCTCTTGCAGCAGGTTACACCATTAGGACTGAAGCCGGCAGGTGTCAGGACCCCACGGAAATTTTATAGCTAGCAGTCTTCAGCGGGGACCGCCTCCGACGTCAGTCCCGCCCCCAGACGTCAAGCGTAGTACATAAAGAGGCGGTCCTGCCAGAATCCCCAGTTCTTTCTCGCCGTCAACTTGCATGTCTCGACCCTTCAGTCAGTTCTAGCGGGCGACGACCAGGAATTCCTTCCGAAAGACAGAATTTGTTCAAGAAGACCTTCTTCAAGATCTACTCTTCTGTCTGATGTCCTCCCCTACTTCTGTGGAGGGCCATTCTTCCAATTGCGCCAGTGGGAAGCAAATCCCGTTCAAAGACCCCCACTCGGCCTGCGTCCGGTGCCTGGGTCCAGAACACAATATCCAGGCTTGCTCTTTCTGTCAGAACTACTAACAGCGGACCCAGATTCGCCGTCAGAATGCTCTCCAGGCTTTCCTCTTAGAAGAAAAGCTCAAGGCCATGGATCCTTCCTCCAAGGGGGAGTCTTCGGAGAAATCCCGCAGGCACTATGAGAAGCACCGGGAGAAGGTGAAACCTAGATCCCCTTCTAGGGCCTCGGACTCCCGCAGCTCCAGCTCCAGGTCCGACCGCTCTCCGTCTCGGGCCATTCTCAGCCTCCCCCATTCGTGGTCAAGTCCGCCAGTGGTTCTTCTACCCTGCAGCCTGCTAAGACCTCCAGGCCTACTTTTTCTTCCAAGGCCTCGTCCAGGTCAGGGGAGCACCACAAGTCCTTGTCCCAGCACTCGGCCTCCGACGTCCGGTCAGTCTCCTTGCCACCGCCTCCCCAACGTAAGACCAAGGAGCTGACCTCCCTGAAACGGATGTTGGACCCGACGTCGGCCCACCCGACGTCAGCTAAACTTCACAGACACTCCCGGGAGCCGACAACAGTTCGTCACCCGTCGCCGGACCAGGCACTCACCTTCCGGACGCCGCCGAGAGGACCGGCAGTCGATACAGCAGCTAGAAGAACCTCACCGCCGCCTACCGGCGTTGGCGGGGCGTTGCGGAGGAGGAGTCCCTCAGCCGAGGACCAGGCGGGCGACCCAGTCCGTCGAGCTCCAGCAGAACCCTCCCAGAACCGGAGACCCCTGGGGAACTGATGCCCGGACCCGAAGACAGGCCACCGGCGCCCAGCCCGTCGTCTGGCCTTAACTTGGCAGAAGTGAAGGAGCTATTCACTATCTGGTGGGACACCATCAAAAAGGATGTGGTCACCACGCACCCTCCTCCCGCATCTGCGGCATCCACCGACCCTCGCCTCCTCACGCCAAAAGGGCAGCAGGTGAAATACTCTCTCCCAGGAGCCAAGGGGACCTCCTAGGGGCAGACCTACAGATAAGAGAAGACCTCCGTCCAGATCCTCTTCAGGGTCACCGTGACCCAAGAGACCCAGAAGATGCCGCTATTCACCGTCTAAGAAGGACTCACGATCTGACATCTCGGTATGCTCCAGATCTCCTTCACCGATCAGCATCCCTTCTCTGGACCCATGTGAACTTCCTAGGTCTCCTCCGGACGACCCCTCGTTCTCTGACATCATGCGGCACATCCAAGAGAACATGGGGTGGCATGCAGAGGAACTCAACCCTGAAAGGCTACGCCATGCCTGCTATCTTCGGCAGAAAGATCCTAAGCCTGTGGTGGTACCACCTTTGGTGGACACCTTTGTGGACGTCACCAAGGCAGCGTGGAAACGTCCACATTCGCTCCCGGCTATGCCGAAGAAGGCTGACCGCCTGTACAAGGCCCAAGGGAGGACCAGTATGACTAATCATCTCTGGCCGACTCCTGGACAGACAGCCTCTCCAGAGACCCGGTCCCAGAGGCGCAACATCTGAGCACGCAACCACCGGACCCGGAGTCCAAGCAACTGGACGTGCTGGGTAGGCGCACTTACGCAGCTGCGACCTGCACCATCATATCCCTGAACTACCTAACCCACATGGTTCAGTTTCAGAACGCATTGTGGGAACAGGGACAGGAACTGGTAGAGAAATTACCAGACGGTGACCAGAAGGAGGAGCTCCTCCGCAAGGGTTCAGACGTGGGGACCCAGGTGCTCCGAGCCGCGTATGACTCCACGGACTCCTCGGCTAGAGCGGCAACCTCAGGCGTATGCCTCCGGAGACACTCATGGCTCCGTGTCTCCGGATTCACCCCAGACGTGCAGAAGAACATTCTGGGACGCCCCTTCCATGCGAGTTTTGTTCGGTGAAGCATCTGAAAGGTGATCACCCAAACTACAATGACTGGGGGAGGCTGTTAGATCTGTCAAGCAATGTACAGATCTAGACTCTATTCGCTTCGTAGGAACCAGAGTCGTTTTCGTAGCAGATTCAGAGGCAGCAACCTCGTCCCAGCCAACAACAGAGGGCTCTTTCTCCGAAAAGCCCAGGTCATGCAGCCCTCAGGTAGAGGACAACGTCCCACCAAGTGCAGCCTGCAGGGACCCTCTGCTGCCACGGCATGACTTCTTACCGGTCCCTCCCCAGGATCAGCGGGAAACAAAGGTCGGGGGTCGCATCGCAGATCACCTGCCGGGGTGGCAGTAGATCACCACCGACAGGTGGGTGTTGCAGTTGGTCAAAAAAGGACACTTTATAGAATTCTTAGACAAGCCCCCTACAAGGCCTCCTCTGCTCTCCCGTTATTCGGGTCGGCATGCCCTGCTCATCAGGGAAGATGTGCTCACGCTTCTACAGAAAGAAGCTTTGGAGTACGTCCCAGGGAACCAGAGAGGATCAGGATACTATTCCCACTTCTTCCTGGTTCCAAAGAAAATGGGACCTCTGTCCAATCTTGGACCTCAGCGACCTCAATATGTCGGTTGCCTACAAACGTTTCCGCATGGTGACCCTTCCGGGTCTAATCCCCATGCTGAAGCAGGGCGCATTCTTGGCATCCTTGGACATGCAGGACGCTTACCTGCACATCCCCATCGCTCAAGCGCACAGGAGGTTCCTGCGCTTCGAGTTTCTCGGCCACCATATTCATTTCCGAGTGCTCCCCTTCGGGCTGTCATCGGCCCCCAGGGTCTTTACCAAGTGCATGGCAGTTGTGGCAGCGTCTCTGAGGAGACAGGGCCACTATGTGTTACCATACCTGGATGATTGGCTTCTCATGGTCTCCTCCAAGGAGGAGCTGTTGATAGCAATCCAGCATACCCAGGCCCTTTTTCAGTCCCTGGGCATCCTAATCAACTACGAGAAGTCTCTCCTGGTACTGTCCCAGAAACTGCAATTCATATGGGCAGTTCTGGACACCATTGAGGGAGAGCTTTCTGCCCGAAGACAGAGGCGGGCAGCATTCGATCCCTCATCAGGGACCTGTCTGCAAAGAAGACCGTCCCAGCCAGACTGGTCCTCCGCCTGCTCGGACATGGCTGCAGCCATTCCTACTGTCGTCCGATGGCACGGCTCCACAGCAGGTAACCCAGTGGATGCTAAGAGTGCAATGGGACCAAAGGCAAGACCATATGCAGCATCCAGTCAGAATCACGAAGTCCGTGGTTCGAGACTGGCAATAGTGGCTAAACCGGGAATCCTCTCTGTGGGGGTTCCATTCACAGCGCCATCCCCAGTGGTAACACTCTCCACAGACGCCTCAGGGCTGGGATGGGGAGCACACTTGAATGGGGTGAGGTCTCAGGGAACTTGGACCACTCAAGAATCTCATCTCCATATCAACATATTAGAGATGAGGGCGGTCCTTTATGCCCTGCAAGCCTTCCAGTCGGACATCCCGAGTACTCTCCTGTTACAAACGGACAATACAGCGGTGATGTATTGCCTCAACAAACAAGGAGGCACACACTTTTATCCTCTCTGCAGGGAGGCCATGAGAGTGTGAGATTGGGTAATACGACACGGCGCAAACCTCATTGCAGTTCACGTTCCCGGTGTGGACAATACTGTCGCAGACAGCCTGAGTCGCTCCCAGGCCAGAGTCCACGAATGGGAACTTCTTCAGGAGGTGGAACGCAAAACTGTCCAATTTTTGCTCACTAGATCCAGGGCCTGGTGTTTTCTGGCAAGACGCGTTGTCCCTCTCCTGGGCGGACAGATTCCTCTACGCCTTCCCTCCCTTCCCGTTGATCCAGAGAGTTCTTCTCAAACTTAGCAGGGAGCATGCAATGCTTATCTTAATAGCGCCCTTTTGGCCCAGACAGATTTGGTTCCCGCTTCTGAATCAGTTGGCCCGGGAACCTCCGCTTCCTTTGCCAATCAGCTCCCACTTGCTGTCTCAGGAGGAGGGTTCACTATTCCACCCGGACTTGCTTTCTCTGAACCTGCACGCCTGGCTCCTAGAGACATAGCCATCTTGCGACACGGGGTCTCGCAGGAGGTGGCAGAAGTTCTTTCTGCCGCCAGAAAACCCGCGACACGCTACATACGCCATGAAATGGCGTGGGTTTGCTTGTGGTCTCAGGCACGCGGCTTCTCACCCTTAGACTGCCCAGAGAAACTAGTTCTGGAATACCTATTTTCCCTCTTTCAATCAGGGTTAGCTTACTCCTTGATTAAAGTGCACCTGTGTGCAGTCTCAGCCTACCATGCCCCCATAGGCCAACGCACGGTGGCACAGCTGGATACCTCCCGTGTCTTCTTCTTAAGGGGGGGTCCTTCACCTGGGCGCGCCTATCAGGGATCCTGTCCCTCCTTGGGATTTACCTTTCGTCCTGGAGCAGCTTACGCTGCCACCATTTGAACCTGCCGCAGATTGCGAGCTGCGTTTTCTGTCGTGGAAAATGTTGTTTTTAGTTGCTGTTACTTCGGCAAGAAGAATCTCCGAACTACACGCTCTCATGTGCAAGGAGCCTTATTTAGTTTTCATCAGGACTGGGTGTCCCTGAGGATGAATCCCAAGTTTCTGCCTAAGGTGGTATCAGCCCTCACTCTTAACCAGGACATTGATTTACCAGCGTACTTCCCTAAGTACGCTAATCGAGGAGAGGCACTACTTCACACCCCTGGATGTTCACCGGTGTCTTAGATACTACTTGACCAGGACCAAACAGCACCGCAAAGTGTAACAGCTGTTCGTCTCATTTGCTGAGAGGATGATGGGGGTTCCTGTCTCCAAACAGACCCTTTCACGCTGGCTCATTCAGTGCATTTCCTTTTGCTACAGCAAACGCCAGAAACCCTTACCAGGTGTGGTGAAGGGCCATTCGACAAGGGGAGTGGCTACATCCTTTGCGGCACTCAAGAACGTATCCACATCGGCCATATGTGCTGCAGCCACCTGGAGCTCGGTGCACACCTTTATCAGGCATTACAGCCTTGACATCACTTCACGGCGAAGACCGGGTTTCAGCCTTGCTGTCCTACAAGGCCTCCTGTCCTAGGCTCAGGACAGAGTGGAGCTTCTGTATTGCCTCCTCCCGATGGCTTTCAAGGCGCCATTGCTTGGCAATCAGTCCTAATGGTGTAACCTGCTGCAAGAGCTGTACCTCGAAGAAGATAGTACAGTTACATAAGAACTTACCGTAACAGTAGATCTTCGAGAACAGCTCTTGCAGCAGGTACCTTCCCGCCCACCATTCCCCCTTGGAGGAAGTAGGTTCCAACCTACACTTGGAAAGGTCGGTTCTTAGTCTTGGCCATCTGATGGCGGGTCCTCTGTCTCCTTTTCTGATGTCATCCGGCGGGAGAACTGGGGATTCTGGCGGGACCGCCTCCTTATGTACTACGCCTGACGGGGGCAGGACCAATGTCTGAGGCGGTCCCCACTGAAGGCTGCTAGCTAGAAAATTTCCATGGGGTCCTGACGCCTGCCGGCTTCAGTCCTAATGGTGTAACCTGCTGCAAGAGCTGTTCTCGAAGATCTATTGTTACGGTAAGTTCTTACGTAACTGTACTTTACAGGTGAGTAACCTGTTCATATTGCCAGACAGTGTCCCAAAAGAACGAGCAATAATACGTAGAATGGTACTAGAAAAGAAGTGGGTTGTTTGTGTGTCCCTGGAAGCATGCCTGTGAACATGAGGGAACACATACACCCAGTCATGGTGAATGGTGTACAGATGCAAGGGTTAAGGGACACAGGAGCATCCTTGACCTTGGTAAAGGGGGCTCTAGTAGAGCCTGGTCAGCTTATACCCGATAAATACGTCACTGTACAGGACTTTACTGGTGAGGCAAAAACATTGCCCCTCGCTAGTGTTCTCCTAGACTGGGGTAAAACGGGGGACTGTGCAACAGATGGGCTGTAGCTGCAACCTTGGCAATGGATGTGATCTTGGGCAACAATCTCAAATGGGGGATGGTGTGTGCAGTTACCCATAGCCAAGTGGCAAGGGAAAATTGTAGTTGCCTGAGCCCCACAGAAACCACTGTGGAAACCACTGAGAGGCTGGTTCCCCAGCCTTTGTCTCCAGATTGGGAGACTAATGAAAAGGGGGTAGAAATTTCCCCAGTAGCAGTCAACCATACAGCTGCGGAAGGGTTACTCCGAAGAGGGAGGGGTGACCCATTGTCAGAGGGTTGGGATTGACAGTGATCCTGAGTGCCCTGACGCTAGTGCTAGGGACCATAGTTTAGCGACTGAAGGGGACCTGTCCCATGCCTTGAGAATGTGTGAGGGGTTTGCAGCTGCTCAGAGAAGTGACCCTAGTCTAGAGAAGCTGAGGGCTTGGGCAGACTCTGACGGCACACTGGGAGGTGACGGCAGACATAAGGGTTATTGGGAAAATGGACTTATGTATACTCAGGCAGTATAGACAGAGGGAGGGGTGCTAGGCAAGCAGCTTGTCGTTCCCCAGGGGTATCGTGAGCAGTTGCTCAAGATTGCACATGATATTCCCTTGTTTGGTCATCTAGGAATCGCACGCACGACGCAGCGGTTGGCCCAGAATTTCTACTGGCCTAACTTCACCCAGCAAGTGAAGAAGTATTGCAGGTCTTGTCACCGGTGCCAAGAGATAGGGAAGGCGGACAAGAAAACCCAAGCCGCCCTGATTCCCTTGCCCATAGTGTAGGAGCCATTCCAGAGGGTGGGAATGGATATTGTGGGGCCTTTAAATACCCCCAGCTCCTCAGGGAAGAGATTCATCCTGACTGTGGTGGATTATGTCACCCAGTACCCAGAGGCAGTCACCCTATCCTCATTGAGGACAGACAAAGTGTCAGATGCCTTACTTGGGATTTTCTCCTGTGTTGGGTTTCCGCAGGAGGTTATCACCGATCGAGGGGGTTCCTTCATGTCGTACCTGATGAAATGTCTATGGGAGAAGTGTGGGGTGGTGCAGAAATGCACGACACCGTATTGCCCACAAGCCAATGGGCTTGTGGAATGATTCAGTGGTACCCTAAAGTCAATGCTCCGGGTGTTTGCTGAACAGCATTGGAGGGACTAGGAGAAATACCTTCCCCACCTGTTGTTTGCATACAGGGAGGTGCCCTAAGAGTCGACAGGATCTTCCCCCTTCGAACTCTTGTATGGATACTGGGTACGTGGGCCCCTAGACTTGATCCAGGAGGACTGGGAAGGCAAGCACGCCACCCAGGGAACTCCCATTGTGGATTACGTCCTTAGGTTTAGGGAAAGGCTGAAGGAGCTTATGGGGACAGCCCAGAGCAACCTGGAAGCTGCCCAACAGAAACATAAAGTGTGGTACGATCGCAGAGCCAGAGCTCACTTGTACATGGTGGGTCAGGAAGTCATGGTCCTTATTCCAGTCTGGAAAGACAAAAGCTGCCGGCTGAGTGGGCAGGACCGTACAAAGTGGTTAGGAAGGTAAATGACGTGAACTACATTATAGAGTTACTAGACCAAAGGCAGACAGAAAGGATGTACCATGTCAACATGATGAAGCCATATGCAAATAGGGCGGACATGGTGTTTGCAGTGTGTAGTCCTGTGGAGGGGACAGATGAAGGAGACTCCCTTCTGGACTTGCTGGAAGAAAGTAAGCAGGAGTCCTCTGTGGAGGCAGTACAGTTGTCTCCCCAGCTGGTCCTGGACCAGATCCAGAAAGTAAGGGAGGGTTTTAGCAGACTTTGCCCCGTTTTTTAGCACCAAGCCTGGACTAACCCCCTTAGCGACTCACGATGTGGAGACAGGGACACACAGACACCCATACGGCGGACAGCATATCTGGTGTCAGAGGCCATCCAAAAGGACATTAGGAGGGAAGTGGAGGAGATGCTGGATTTTGGGGTAATCCAGAGATCCCACAGTCCCTGGGCCTCACCCGTAGTCCTTGTGCCCAAGCCAGATGTCTCAACTTGTTTCTGTGTGGACTGTCGTGGACAGAATGCAGTCGCAAAATCAGATGCCCACCCGATGCCCCAGAGGGACAAACTCCGGGACAAGTTGGGAGGGGCGACCTACCTTACGACGATTGACCTGACCAAGGGGTATTGGCAGGTAGAGTTGACGAACAGAGCTAGGGAGAGGTCGGCCTTCATCACTCCGAGAGGCTTATTTGAATTTAAAGTAATGCCTTTCGGAATGAAGAACGCCCAGGCCACTTTCCAAAGGTTGGTGAACCGGGTGTTAAATGGTGCTGAGGAGTGCGCTGTGGCGTAGCTGGATGACATTGCCATCTTTAGTGCCAGCTGGGAGGAACACCTGTCCCACCTTAGGGAAGTGCTGGGCAGGATACAGAGGGCTAGGCTCATTGCCAAAGCCGAGAAGTGCCAGGTGGCCATGGGAGAAGTGGCATACCTCAGGCATGTGGTAGGCTGGGGACAGCTACGTTCTAACCAAATAAAAATAGAGGTAATCCAGGTGTGGTCCAGACCAGAAACACAGAAGCAGGTCAGGAGTTTTCTAAGGTGCTGCTGGGTACTACAAGAAATTTGTACCCAATTACAGTACCCTGGCTGCTCCCCTATCTGACCTGACAAAGAAAAGGATGCCCAAGAAAATTACCTGGGGCACAGCCTGTGAGGAAGCCTTTTCCAAACTAAAGGAGGCACTGTGCAGTACTCCTGTTTTGACAAATCCTGACTATAGCAAACACTTTATAGTTCAGACTGACGCCTCAGATGTGGGTATTGGGGCAGTACTGAGTCAGACATCCAGCCAAGAGAGAGAGATCACCCAGTAGTGTACCTGAGTAGGAAGTTACTTCCCAGGGAGCAGGCATACTCTACTGTGGAAAAAGAATGTCTTGCCATAGTGTAGGCCCTAAATAAGTTGGAGCCATACTTATATGGGCAGCATTTTGTGGTGCAGACTGACCACAACACCCTGGTTTGGCTGGCGCAGATGGGGAAAAACAATGTTAGATTGCTAAGATGGAGTGTTGCTTTGCAAGTGTATGATATGACAATTCTGCATAGGGCTGGAGGCAAAAATCTGAACTCCGATGGGCTGCCTCGTGTGTATGAGGAGTGAACTGATTTAGGAAGCTCATCCCATGCAGGGGATAGCGCCCCCAAATTCAGTCTAGGTGGGGAGGAATTGTGACAGTCAGACAGCTGGTTGTGATTAATCTAGGATTTTTGTAATATAAAAATGTGTTATTGAATGTGTCTCAGCCTGTGGAATGACACCCCCCCCCCAGGTTTTAGCTACAATGTGTTACCTGGAAGGCCAAGAAATAATTGCAGGCTAGAAGAGACTTAAAATGTAGGATCTTCTGTTTATGTGACTAATTGCAGCTTGCCAACTGCCAAGATAGATCATAAACTTTTATAACGTTCAGAGAAAACACAGTTAATATTCACATGGTGATACAAAGCATGTTGCACCTCTGTGAGATCTGGCAGAGGGACGTAACAAGTCCTTTGATGTCCTGGAAAGTGGAAGCTGCTCATAGATCAAAGAAAGTCGTTCGAAAAAAATTAGTTTTGCTGAGGTCACAGAATTTTAATTTACCTTTGATAAGACATCCTGTTTTGCATAGATATATTTTTTTATATTCTGACAGGGATGAGCTAGGTGACCTCATGCAAAGAGGTTGGCAACACCAGTTTTTAAACAGTATTTTGTTTTCCATTTACTCATAAATGTTTGGACTCTGAAAGCTACAGTATGCTAGCAGCACTTCAAGAGATACATTAGATAGATCAAGTCTAATTGTCTGGTGGTAGGAAATTGCACTTTTAAAATCTTTTTTTTAAGTGATTGTATGTTTTTGTGATATATGGGTCTGTGTTTTACATTTTACATTCTTATCTATTTTTAAGTAAACATCTCATTTTTAAATAGACTGTTTTGTGTCTTCCAAGTCCTTCTGTTTTTGCCTGTGATTTGTAGATGGTTAAGAGTGTAACAACACTGTGCATGAGCTTATATGATACCAAACTGGGAACAGATAAGTTATCTGAGGTCTTCATTAGAGTTTTTAAGGGTTCATTTTGTACACCTGGTTAGGTGCCCGTAAGTGAAAGGTATCTGGCCCTCCCCCCCCGAAGAACAGAATTATCTGAGCCTGTACATTTGGTGTGCTAACGATAGGTTCACTGTTTGAATCCCTCCAGAACTGAGACCAAAGGTTGATTTGAACCCACAACACAGACAGGAGAGTTACCCTGTTTCTGTTTCCTGTTCATAATACTAAGCTCGGAGGTTGGCACTTTGGGAGTAGAGGGCTGACCTGCTGAGTGGGTTTGTGACCGCGATCACTAGTGACCTGAAGCTCTCCACACAGTGCAAGAAAGCAGCAGCAGCAAAAGCAAACAAGATGCTGGGATGCATATCTAGGGGGATAAGTAGTAGGAGAGAGGAGGTTATACTGCCCCTGTACAGGTCACTGGTAAGGCTGCATCTAGAGTGTGGAGTTCAGTACTGGTGCCCACGCCTCAAAAAGGACATTAACCTGTTGGAGACGGTCCAGAGGAGGGCTGTAAAGATGATAGCTGGTCAGCAGGGTAAAGCATACAAGGAGAGGTTGAGGGCTCTGAACAGGTACTCCCTGGAAGACAGGAGAGAAAGAGAGAGAGAGAGGGAGGACATGATTGGGACCTTCAGGTACTTGAAAGGGATAAGTAAGGTTGATGAGGAAAATCTCTTTAAGCTGAGTGGCAACTGTAACACAAGGGGACATAGTCTTAAGCTGGAGGGTGGGAGGTTTAGGAGGGTGGTCAGGAAGCACTTCCTCACAGAAAGGGTGGTTGACACTTGGAATGGGCTGCCAAAAGAGGTAATCTCATTGAAGACAGTGGGCGGCTTTAAGAGAGGCTGGGATAGGTATAGGGGGAGGGTAAGGGTCATGGGTGGGGAGGATGGGAGGAGTGGGGAGAGGGGGCAGGAACTATAGCTCAAACTATGGACCCAGAAACATGAGCAGACTTGATAGACCAAATGGCCGCCTTCTGCTGGCTTTTTCATATGTTCATATGCTTCAACTGTTGGCCTCATTGAGTTGTATCAGCATGCCCGATCAGGCGTTGAGTTAAGGCAGCAGTATTTGTTAGTCACCATGCAGTTATTTTCAGCAATAATGATCCTCTGGCGTAAATATCAATATACCCCATTTTCTTTTTGCTTTCTTTCATTCCTGGAAAAAGATATAGGACTTTGAGGTTTTTAAAAATTCCCACTTTTGTGATATGCTTACCATGGAAAAAAAATTAATATCTTGGTACAGTGCAGTGCTGATTACCATTAAAGACGTGTAGTAGTACTATCCTAATACAGCCACAGTATGAATCTAATATGTACTTTTAGCATGCAACCCCAACGGAAGAGATTTTTAGATATTGCAATTGGTGGCCATGTTTAATGACAAATCATTAAATACAAAATTAACTATAAATGGATTTTATAAAATAGCTAAGAAAATTAAAAATACACTGAGGATGCATCTAAGCGTGTCAGAAAAGACATTTTTGCTTAAAAAAAAATATATAATTTTTTGTCAACTAAAAAATACTGCTGAACTTCCAAAACTAAAAGGACAATGTGGGGAGGAAGTGCACTCAATTTAGCTTATATTTTTATATTATTTTTATTTTTTTGTGGGATGCCGACAGGGAGCTGTAGTCCCTCCCTTGGAGGGACTTGTCCTTCGACCCGATAATTGGGTCATCATAGACCCTGTCGGCTCCAGATTTTGCTGTCTCCCCCCGCCCAGGACCCAGGACGTGCAATGGGTGGAGCATCTGGCTCCGCCTCCCGCGGGCGCAACCTATTGCCCTGGATATGGGCCCTCTACATTCTTGGCGGTACGCCTGTGTTGACACCCAGCCACCACTAGGTGCCAGTCTGCAGCGCGTCGCGTGATTCCCCCCTCTCCTGAGGAAGGAGAGCTGTCTATGGATGCTCAATCCTTCCTCGCCGCACCGACTCCTCAGCAACCCAAGTCCGTTTCCGAACTTGGGTCGCCAGTGTGGTGCAAGGTGTGGCATCCAGCACCTCAACCCTTGGCGCTGCCAGGCCAGCTAGCTTATATTTCAGTACTGTTTCTCATACTTTATTATTGTGACAGGGAGCTCCTGCCACTCTCGAAGACCGACCTTTTCTTAAATCTGTTGCTACAGTTCTTCTATTTTTAGCCCAATCTATCCTTTACAATTTCTAGACCATAAGGTTGGTCACTCCTTCCCTTTCTTGACTATGCTATAGTGTCCTCTTTAATTTTCCTTTTCCCTCTCAGGTCCTCATACAAGGAGGTTATTGTGATCTCCGAGCTGATATAAAACAGGCTGTGTTCCTCGTTGTTGAATTTAGTATGCAATGGCACTGTGTCATAAAATACTTTAATGTGTATACATTATATGTATAAAACCTGTAAATCTTAATTACAATGGCACTAGGTGTTTTTGATAAAGGTAAAAAGTACTTGGTGGTGATATTATAGAAGTTAAGTTAGTTGTGTTATTTAAAATGCAAGTAAATTGCTGTAAACTGAATAAGTCTGAAATTTCATGGTGATTTGCATATGTAACCCCCCCATTACCCGGGGTTACTAGAATCCCAGTAAGACCTAGTGGTAGGCAGGGAAGGCAGCTTGTGAAACTCCAGTTAAATGGATTTCACACTGTCTCATTCTGTTCTCAGTCTCGGCTGAGATTGAGGGATGACATCATGATAGAACTATCGCAGCTGCATGAGCCACATTGGAATCTGCAGATGGGAGTTAGGTTAGAATGTTGGGAGTTTTTGAACAGTGAGCAGCAGCAGCTGTGTGTGAGCAGTCTTGAAGAGAGGAGCACAGCAGTCTGTGCACAGGCTCTTGGAGCCTAAAGCTCTGATATAGAGCTACTTTTAGGGAAAGGTGTGTGTTTCTGCCAAAAGTGGAACACAGTAAGCTGTTCTTGAAGTGGTGGAGACCGCTGTTACTGGTCTCTGTGCCCCATCCCTGAGGGGATGGGGGTGGAAGGTTTGCCTGTTATTCCAGGGGCAGCCCCCTGGTTCCGGCTAGGGAAGAAGCTGCCTTGTTTTTCCAAGTGTGTTGTGGCACCAGAAGCTGTCAAGATTCGCCTGTGGGGCACCTGCAACCAAAGAGTGAGTTATGCTCTTGTCATGGGGCCTATGTTTCACCTGAACTGTTGTTAAAGTGGGGATTGGACTGCTTAATCAGTGGGAGGCCCAGAGGAATAGGCTAAGCCAAAGTAAAAGTATGTTCAAGTCCAGCACAAGGGGAAAGCCAAGACATGTAGAGGAAATGTGCTATACATTTACCCTTTAATCTACACTGCCAAGCTTTTCAGGAAGAGATGTAAAAGTATGTTCAAGTCTAGTACAAGGGGAAAGTCAAGACATGTAGAGGAAATGTGCTATACGTTTACCCTTTAATCTACATTGCCAAGCTTTCAAAGAGAGTTGTTTAATGTCCAAAGAAATGGCCGGGTATGGATTGTGGAAGCTGGAGGTGGGAGACCCCCTCCATCTTTAGTAACCAGGTTCACCTCTACGGATTTGCTCTGTGGCTCTTTTCCTTTGCCTCAGGCACTTGGCCAGTGCTGAGGGAAGTACTCAGGCGTGGGACTGAAAGGAAATTTCCCTTATGGAGTCGAAGGCTCTAAGGTGGTTTACGGAGCCACCAGGAACATGTGTCCACTGCCATATGGACAGGGTTCGAGTGGCCGGCAAGGGAGCTGGGCCAGGAAAAACCCAAATAGTGTACAAGTCGGGTTGTGTACCCAAAGCAGCATGCAAGTCCGGGCTGTGTGCCTGGTGGGTCCGGAGCCTGAGGGCTGAAGTGTTGAAGAAGTGTTCTGTTACTCTTATCTACATTACCAGGAATGTAGCCCTGTGGGGGTCCGTCTATGCTTGCTTTGTTCAGTTTGGATGTGAATAAAAGCCACAATTTAGAATCCCATTCCTGGTATTGGACATTACAGTTATTGTTTCCTGTGTTCGGATTTACTTGGGTGCCCCTGTGCAGAGTTGCCAAACCTAGGCTCCTGTGCCGAGTAACCTAGTCCTCCCTGAACCCAGTCTCCACCTAGTACTGCTGTCCGCTTCAACAGCATACCACCTGTCATTTGCAAAAAGGCAGGGGTCCTTGGGTTACTCATCCCATTATGCTTTGCATTATGGAAGTATGTGTGGTGTGTTTCTTTGAAACTTGGCTTATTGTCAATGCCCTTTAGGGTAACTCATGTTTCGGAACGTCTCGCACTGAGGTTCTTTGTCTTTAGCTTGTTTTTTTTTATTTGATCCCCCACCACGCAAGCAAACAAGGCCCGCATAGGGGTGGAGGCTGAATCTCTGCTGCTAAGTTAGATCAGTGAGTCAGTAGGTGCTGGCTAAGTGTAGAGGAAAGACTTGCGTAGTCTGTTGCTACAAACTGATGTACTGAAGAAGGAATATGCATGCCATTGCTGAAGGTTATCTCCTGCATTTTGAATAAATATCACACAGAGATTGTGTGTTAAACTTGAAGTTCGGTGTTTGGTCCATCTGTTATCCCATAACCCCTCCACAATTATTTATGAAATTTCCATTAAAACAGGATCTGTCACCTGGTCGTCATCTGCTCCAGCTGCTTGTCTAAAAGTGACATCATAATCCAGCCTTGTGACATCACAACTGATTGCTGTAAAAAATAAATGGCCGTGATGCCAAATTAGAGGACTGTACAGTGTATGGGGAGAATGTGATTGCACATGAAAATTCCATTACTAAAATGGGCTTTTTATGCTGCAGTAGTGATGGCAAGTTGCTGTTTTACGCTGCACTAGATACATCACTACTGCAGCACAGCAACGTAGAATATCTTAGCGCATGTGCTTTGAGCCAGCCCCAGCAGTGAGAGCTGGCCAGAAAGTGAGTGGCACCGGAAAGAAGTGCGCCACAGTAAGGCTGTTTCTTGACATTTCCCTGGTAACGAGACCTCTTGAGCTGCACACTCAAACAGCCTTGTTGTGTATGATTGCTCATACACAATCCTCTACCATGTCATTTGTAGACAGGCAGCCAGAGCACAACTGAAGACTAAGTGACGGATCCCGTTTGCATGCAGTTGTCCTACTAATGAAGTATGGGGGAAGGGAAGTGCTGAATAATTAATTACAAGTTGAACTCTTATGTTTTTCAAAGTTTCCTTGTGCTGTCGAAGGCTATTTTAGATGTTCTGAACATCAAAATGGTGATGTGGTGTGACTAACAAGATGTTACCTGTGCCATCTGTGGTGATACGGTTGCATGGTTTGTAATGCTTATTAACAAATCACATTGTTCATGTTTATTCCTTGCCTAGTTAGAATTCCTTATACAAGAGTCCCACAGGATAAGTATTCCCAGATGAGGATGCTATCCCAAACTTGCTTGGATGTACAGGGGTTAGGCTTCCTTTGGCTTTGCTGTACCCCTTTGGGGCGGGGGGGGGGTTCTCAAAACAGATAGGTTATTTTGTTTATAATTACTGGTGAGCATTTTTAATGGTCTAATAACTGGTTTGTAAAATGCATTACAACCACCTGGTTGTAGTTGTGTTACAACTAGGCAGTTGAATTGCCCCCATCTGTCAGGCTCACACTGTGAGCGGCATGAGCACCAGTCACACAGCTGCCACAGTAATTAAAAATGCTCACTGGTAATTATAAAAAAACAAGACGTGGGTGGCTATAAACCAGAATTATAGTACAATGGCAAGAAAGAATGCTGGGCTGTGATTGGTCAGTCTGGGACTGGACCCATGATGTTATCCTGGCATAACATCACGGATGTAGTCCCAGCACATACATGACCCCATCATATATGCTAGCTTGTAAAATGAGTCACTGCCCACTTCCCAGTAGCGGCACTGCCCTAACTACTCACAGTGGCAGCAGTCATCCCTCGAGCAGCTGTTCAGTTCATCACTTATTACACAGTCCACACATAGTCCCCAAAAAGTTCTCAGTTGAGTTCCAGTTTAAAAAAAAAAACACTGAAGAAAAAACGAAGTCACCAGCCCTGAGTCCACCACTTAGCACGAGCCGTCATTGCGATCGACTTCAGTACTCCCGCCCAGAGATAAAGCCCTCCCACCGACTGTCACGGCTATTCTGCAGCTTACCACTCTTATTTTTGCCCTAATATATTTTAAAAGATATGAAATGCAAAAGAAAGCCGTCATAGTCATTGGCAGTCCCCGCTAACAGACTTGCCACATGCACATGCAGCCAGTGCTCCACTCAAGAAATGGCACTGTCCCTGCCTTCCCTGAACTGATGGAGCGTATCTGTTTAAAAGTGAAAAATATTTTTTTCTTCCTACAAAGACCTGCCTACATACCAGGATAAAGCCTATGACACTCAAGAGACCACGAGCGCGTGTACTGTTTAAAGCACCGCACTTCACTTACCAATCGTCAGCTCTGTTTCCTTTCCCCATAGACAGTCACCATAACTTTTCAGCAGATCCAAACATGCAGCAGTTTCACCGAGAGTGGACAGTACTGGTGGAATTTTTTTTTTTGGGGGCGTGAATAACAAAACACATTTGGTGTAGGTGAATAAAAAAACACTTGGTGTTGGGGGGGGGGTGATACGAACCAAAGACGCACAGTAACAACTGGGCACAGAAACTGTGACACTGGAGAAAACGTTTTGAAGCAGCAGCCCCACCTGCAGGACAAAACACTAAGGGCTGGATATTCAAACTGCGCCATTCTGAGGCGCAAGACCTTGCGCTGCGCGCAAAAATAGTTGCAAGAGGGTGTGGAGCCGGGCGATATTCAAAGGAGTTGGCGCTATTGAGCAACCTTTGAATATCACCCTCAGCCACAGTAGTGGAACTTGCGCCACCGCAAGTTGTCAGAGTGGAGCATTCAACTTGCGGTGGCGCAAGTACCATTGCGCCATGCGCAAAATCACGATATTCAAAAGGTGACATGCAAATGGGGCCATAATTCATGCAAGGCGCAGGGGGGGCCATTTGCATCTGATTATGGCCCCATTTGCATGCCATTAGCATGTAGGTGCGCCGATCCCCGAGGACTTGCGCCTGGCGCCCTGCCAGGCAGCAGCCGTCGGGGACCGACGCACCCTGCAGCCCGATTATGGCAATATGGCTCCCACCTCCTCCCGTACATATCCCTGGTGATCCAGTGGACCGAAATGCCCGATCATGGGCGGTATGTTTAATAACTCCCCGTTCCATCCCTGGTGGTCCAGTGGACTGAAATACCCAATCAGCGGGCAGAAATGCGGAACCCCGAACATCTCCCTTGTGCCCGATCGCGGGCAAGAAAGTAAACTAGACCCCGAACATCTCCCTTGTGCGATCGCGGGCAGTAAGTAAATTGAACCCCACCGAACATCTCCTGGTGGTCCAGTGGACGAAATGCCCAATCGCGGGCAGTAAGTAAATTGAACCCCCCAAAACATCTCCCCTGGTGGCTAGTGTCCCCCACCCGCTCCCCGGCAGCTGGCGGGCGGCAGCATCCCGCCCGCCTGCCGCCCGCCGACTGACTGCCAGTGAGGCTGCCGCCGATGGTGCAGAGCAAGAGCCAATGGGCGTGCAGCCATACAATACTATGACAGTCAGATTTGTGGATGATTCATTCACAAATCTGGACTATCATCGTATGGCTATGGGCGTGCGCGCCCATTGGCTCTTGCTCTGCACCACGAGCCCTACCGGCAGTCGGCTCGGCGGCGGCGGGCGACAGGCGGGTGGGATGCTGCCGACTGCGAGGCGGGGTGGTGGGGCTTCGTGGTGGTGGGGGGACACTAGCCACCAGGGAGATGTTTTTTGGGGGTTTCAATTTATTTACTGCCGCGATCGGGTATTTCGTCCACTGGACCACCAGGGAGATGTTCGGGGGGGTTTCAATTTACTTACTGCCCGCGATCGGGCATTTCGTCCACTGGACCACCAGGGATGTGAACGGGAGGGGGTTCAATTTACTGCCCGCGAGTCGGGCACAAGAGAGATGTTCGGGGTTCAGTTTACTTTCTGCCCGCGATCGGGCATAAGGGAGATGTTCGGGGTTCGTTTACTTTCTGCCCGCGATCGGGCACAAGAGAGATGTTGGGGAGGTCCGTTTACTTTCTGCCCGCGATCGGGCATTTCGGTCCACTGGACCACCAGGGATGTGGAACGGAGGGGCGAGCCACATTGATGCCCGCGATTGGGCTGGTGGGGAGTACACTATGCCCGCGATCGGGCTGCGGGGGTGCACAGGGACTGAGTTAGGCCAGCCACAGGTGGCAGCTGCTGTGTTCGCGCCCTGCAACCCAGCAGCTCACCTGTGGGTGGCCCTCGACTCGCCTTTTTTTCGGCTCAAAGTCCTGCAGGGGCGCAGGTTGGAGTTCGCGCCTGCACAACTCTGCACAGCCCGGCTGAATATCGGGCTGTGCAGTTTATGCATGGTTCCTCCCTCCAGTTGAGCATGCATTCATTTGCATTGCGCTGTTGCTCAGCCTGTTTTCAGTGGCGCAACTGCCTCCTGCTGAATATCGCAGAATGGCGCAATTTAGGACGGTTGCGCATGGCGCAACCCTTTTGAATATCTGGCCCTAAATGTGCACTATTTGTTTTACTGTGTATACCTACTCATTAAAAAACTACTAAAAGTCTACTTTTGAATGTATTTTTTAATCTTTTTTTGCTTTTCACACAAAGGAACCATTGTATAATAGGAATAAAGCACTCCACGGTGTGTCATGCTGGGATAACGTCACTTCTCGGGTGTTGGACACACTCATTATGTGGCCTTGTGCCCAACCACCCAAGGCGTGACGTTATCCCAGCATGACACACACCCTGTTGTGCATTATTCCTTTATATAATAACTGGCTTTCCCTTTTTTCCATAGGGAAACCATGGCGTAATTTGCTGTTATAAAGGAGTGTTTATAACGGCAAACACGCGCACAATTTCCCTTGCTGGTGCGCAAGCTCAGGCAGCAGCGCGCGACCAGTCCAGACCACTCAATTCTTCCATCTTGCACCAAACAGAACCGCCAGAAGAATGTGGCGGTAAGTTCTTTTCTTTTTTTCCCCCCACATATACTGTAACACATACAAAGACCTGCTCAAAGGAAGAAAAATGAGTTTAAAATACGGCAAATCTCGGCACCGCTAAAACTAAACTGAACTGAGGACACACCTCAAGCTCTTTATTTTATATAATTGCTGAGGCAAAAAAGGGAAACCCAGCAATTATATAAAATAAAAAATGGGTCGGGTATTAAACTGATTTTACACACACCCTCGTTGTGGGATGCTTTTCACAAACCCCTCTGTTAGCCCTGGGTTTATGTAGCATCCCACAACCTGGGTGTGTGTAAAATCAAGCTACACACCCCGACCCATACTTTATTCTATATTTTACACACACCCTTGGTGTGGGATGCTTTAATAACCTCCTCGAGCTTCACTCTTGGAGTGTATGTAGCATCCTACACCTCCTCTGATGTGTGTAAAGTTCTTACTACACACACATCCCCACATATTACTCTCTGTATAATTGCGTACTTTAAATTCAGGAAGCCATGGCAGTAGTTGTCTATGCCTCCTGTAAAGGACCCTTTGCTGTGATTTGTGAGACAGAGAGAGAGTGAGTGTGTGTATGTTTGTGCACCCAATAAAGTGAATTAAGAGCAAGCAAGCAATTTTTAATTCGAAAGTAAATTTGTGATATGTATTCAGCTTGGTTGGTTATTTTGTATTGTGGCTGTACACTTCAGAGAATGGTGAACACCCTACTAAAAGCGCTTTTTAGCGTTGTTTTAAACCAACTTTGCACCTTATACTGCTTAATAGATAGCACTGGGGCTCATAAATACAAACTATTAACACAGTTTACTAAGTTTGAAACGCGAGTGTTCCCATGGCCTCTGTGCAGTACTTCCGGGTCATAGGACCCATAAAAGCTCGCACTACAGCGAGGGAACTACTCTAAAAAGCAACTGAAAGTGTGGGTCTGCATAGGGCTGTTCTGCACACTGGAAAAATATACCATTTCTAAATTGTGAACTGTTTTTCTTCTGTTATTTAAACTGTTTGTGTGGAGCCCTGTAATTCCAAACAGGAAACAGGAAGAGGGTAGGGTGTCACACAGGGACAGTGAACACCCTACTAAAAGCGCTTTTAGCGTTGTTTTAAATTGTTTTAAACCAGCTTTGCACCTTATACTGCTTAATAGATAGCACTGGGGCTCATAAATACAAACTATTAACACAGTTTACTAAGTTTGAAGCGCGAGTGTTCCCACGACCTCTGTGCAGTACTTCCGGTCATGGGACCCATAAAAGCTTACACTACAGCCCGAGCAGGAAACACTTGGCCAACGATGATTGCCTTTTGAGACACCACGCCCGTGCCTGTTGTGTCCGCTGGGACTGTCAGGACGTAAGGCAAATTCAACAACTGACGTAGTAAGTACTAGTTTAGTATAAAATACAGCTCTATTCTGTAAGCAATACCAGATAAGATTACAAAATGGTTACGACTAAAGCTAGAAAAAAATGTCATAGACCATGCATATCTTGCAAAATGTATACAGAAGAAGAAATACCCCCTGCCAGAGGAAGTGGTGGGGGCTGAAACAATTACGGGATTTAAGAATGCATGGGATAGACATAAAGGAATTCTGGAGGTCAGGGGTAAGGGGCAACAGATTTCTAGGAAAACATAAACTGAACTTACAAGCTCAAATGGGCAGACTGGGTGGGCCATAGGCCCTTATCTGCCAACACTGTCTATGTATCTATGTATCTATAATAGTGGTGGAACTTACATGTGAGAAGTGCATACAAAATCAGGCTTTGCATACTGAAATAGATATAATGAAGAGGAAGATGGACAGTAGTAACCAAATAGAAACATTAGAAGTCCAGAGAGAGATCGGAGAATTAGAAGCTTACATAGATTCATTCATAGTTGAGAATGATATAGAGCTACTACACAAAGGGGCCCAAAAAGAGTCTCAAACAGAGACACCACAAAAACATGGTGATAATAAATGCTCTACCAAAAAAGAGGAAATAAATCGGCTGTTAACATATTATCCAGAAACAGAAAATAGATATAAGACATTGGATCCGGAAAGGCAAGCTACACACGAGTCCTTGGAAGAAAGTCATGATGGGGGGGGGAGGGTTTGAAGGTTAACCAAAGTCTAAAAGACTCTAGTTTAGGTCGAGAATTATTACCAGATAAAAGGATAGACAAAGTACATAAGGAATCCAAACAGAGTAATGTTTGCCAAAATATAAAAAAAGCAATATCATCCAAAGTAGATTCCACAACAGAAAAAGAAACCACAACACCAATAAAACAAAAAGATATCCTAATAATAGGAGACTCCCTAACTAGAGGAATTGATACAATAGTGTGTAAAAACAGAAGAATGCACACTACTGTGAGCTCGCTACCTGGGGTAAAAATCTCAGACATTGGTTACTTATTAGATGGCTTGATGGAAGGACTACAAGACCCTTTAATCATAATTCATGTTGGTGTAAACGATGTGGGGCTGATGTAGTATAGATGACATCATACAAGATTATCAACACATTGTAAATACAATGAAAAATAAAGGATGTGATATAATTATTTCAGGTCTAATCCCATGCCACGGGAGACATGAATTTAAAAACTCAGGCATTGAGATACTTAATATGAAACTGAGAACCCTTTGTAGGTATAATCATATTGGATTTATGGACAATTCAGGGACCTTTGGGAAAAACACTCTTTTAAAAGTGATGGATTACACTTAAATAAAACTGGCATCAGAATTCTGAGTATGAAAATAAACAATGTTATCTCTTTTCATTTAAACTGGAGGAAGAGGAGGAGACTCACAACTTAACATTTACAACTATGGACCTCAAAGAGGGATGGAACTGCATTTTATTAAATGCACATAGTCTAACAAACAAATTTGAGGAACTACAATACTTATTATATGAAACAACATACAAATTGCACTAATAACTGAGACTTGTGGACTACCCAAGATAGATGGGATAAAGAAATAACCGGTTACAAACTATACTACCTATCAAGGGAATCAAGGAAAGGAGGGGGTATAGCTATATACATAGAAAATCTTATACAATGTGAGGAAATAACTAGAGCTAAAGATGGCCTGGAAATGGTGTGGTTAAAACTCATACCCAGGGGACAAACAAAAATTAAATTAAGTCTGGTTTATAGACCCCCTTCAATGAGCCCAGATGGAGAACTAAAATTATTAAAAGTCATCAGTAACCTAGATCCGTCAGAAAGAATAATATTGACCGGGGATTTTAATTTCCCAGACATAAACTGGAAAAAACTTGAAGGTACAAACAAAAGTACACAATTTTTGAGGCTGTAAACCAAATAGGACTTATTCAGCTTGTTCTTGAAAACACCAGGAAATAACACTTTAGACTTGATTTTAACTAATATGGGACAGACAATACAAAATGTGCACACTAGTAACCCTTTGGGAAATAGTGACCACCAGTCAGTCAAGTTCCTAATTAAAGATGCACCAAATACTGTTAGGAAGGAAAACTACATTCTAAACTTTAAAGGCTGACTTTCCTGCTATGAGGAAATACCTCACAAATTGGGATTGGCAGAAAGAACTTGGAAATCACACAGCTCATAAAATGTGGGACTCCTTGGTCAATGTACTACACAAAACTATAAACATATATATACCAAAGTACCCTAAGTACTCAAACAAAAATATCCATAAATGGCTAACTCCAAGAATTAAAACATTAATAAATAAAAAAAAAACAGATGGTTCAAAAAAATTAAACATGAAATAAATAAACAACCCAACTTACAGTATAGAGAGTTTGTTAAAAAAGTCAGATGGGAAATAAAAAAAGCAAAAAAAGACTATGAATTAAAACTTGCATCACTTGTTAAGGACAACTATAAGACCTTTTATTCTTATATAAATAATAAACAACAAAAGAGTACTATTATTGGACCTTTTAAAAATACTGCAGGAGAAATACTTAGTAATAGAGACTGTGCAGAGTTACAAAATAAATATTTCTGCTCTGTCTTTAATCCAGTTACCTTACTAAATACTACTTCCAATACTACTTCCAGACCAGGGAGGATACAGATTAAACTACAAGATGTTCTAGATAAATTAAAAACAGTACATATAAACAAATCACAAGGACCTGACGAAATTCTTCCTAGGGTACTGTATGAATTGGCAGAACAACTTGCACCACCTCTAACCCACATATTCCAAAAATCCCTAGATACAGGACAAGTACCACAGAATTGGCGAGAAGCGATGGTAGTTCCTGTATACAAAAGTGGATCGAAATCTGAGTTAAAAAACTATCGACCGATTAGTTTGACATGGGTAAGATGATGGAATCCATTCTAAAGAATTATATAGTTGAGTACCTTGAGGTTAACAAACTGCAAGACCCACTACAACATGGATTCCGAAGAAACCGTTCCTGTCAAACAAATCTCTTGACTTTTTACAAAAAGGTTGGGAAGGCATTAGATGTGGGAAATTGTGTTGACGTTATTTTTTTGGATTTTTCTAAAGCTTTTGACAAACTCCCACATCAAGAATTAATACTTTCCCTTAAACAGTATGCACTAGACACCAATATAATAAACTGGATGGATGCTTGGCTATGTGAAAGAAGGCAAAGAGTGGTGATACAAGGAGAAAAATCAAACTGGGAGACTGTGACTAGTGGGGTCCCCCAGGGATCGGTACTTGGACCCTGCCATTTTAACATCTACATAACCTCCTTGAAACTGGAAAATAAAGATATTTGGTTGACAACATTTGCGGACGATTGCAGAATTGGTGCAATAACCAATACAGTAAAAAACCAGCAGGATCTACAAGAAGCACTAAATTACATACATCACTGGACTGTAAAGAGTAAACTTGAATTAAATAAAAACAAATGTATGACTATGCATTTGGGTAAAGTAAAAAAACAACAACCTTCTCCCCTACAAATTGGATAATATTGTACTCAAAATAGAAGAGGAAAGGGATTTGGGGGTAACAATTAGTTCAGACTTAAAAATTAGTACACATTGTAACAAAGTAATAAGAAAAGGAAATCAAATTTTGAATTGTATTCTGAGACGCATCTCAAGTAGGGACAGGAGGGTGTTAATCCCTCTTTATGGTGCTCTAGTTAGACCAAACCTGGAGTACTGTGCTCAGGTCTGGGCACCTTATAAAAAAGCAGATATACATAATATTGAATGAATACAGAAAAGAGCGACTAAGTCAGTTGAAGGGCTGGAAAAGAAGACTTACCCTGAGAGATTAAGGGAGCTGAATTTGTTTACCTTGGAGTATAGAAGAACTAGGGGGGACTGTTGTCTACTATACAGATGTATAAATGATCCTGCACTCTTGTCAGAACTTGGACTAGTCTGGAGGAAATCAAGATACGAACCAAGGGGGCACCCCTTCCAGTTTGAAACACAAAAATGCCAGACTTTATCACGAAAATATTGTTTCAGCAACAGAGTTGTGGTAGGATGGAATTCTCTGCCTACGGAAGTGGTGTCTAGTACAAATATGGACTCCTTTAAAAACAAACTCGATAACTTCCTTTTGGATAGAATAAAATAAAGGGTTATAAATAATAAGGCAAGCATTATGGATGAAAGTCTACCTAGCTTGAAATCACCTATGAACAGTGATGTGGGACGAAAAGTTTTAGTTAGTGCTTTTGTTTACATATGCGCACTCAGTATCAAATAGTGATTGACATCTCTCAGGTGCCATGCATTTGCACATGACTGTGTGCAATGGCAGACTACAGCATTGTTTTCTATGTGTAATCAAGGGCAGTCAGTAATTGTAAAAAAAATTCTTACCCCAGGAGCCCCTTAGCCTCAGTAACTATAGCAATTAGCTGGCTAGGTGCAACTGCCCTGGAGGTATGCCTTTAAGATAATTAGCATAATGAGCTTGGGCATCAGCCAGTCAGAAAAAAGGAGGGGAGTGTGCTGAGAGGAAGCAGCCTGAAGAGCTTCAGAATTTTTTCTCCGCTGACTGAGCAACACTGCCCCTGAGGTGTGGCTCAACTTTCCTTGTTGACAGTCTTTTTTCTGCTTCTCCTGGTAAAGTTTTCTTCACAAACTTATTTTTTCAGTGTGTTGTGTATATTTTCACTGTTTTTTAGCGGTTCCTCTCGGTTCCCAGGACTCGCTATTTTCGATTGGTTCCACGGTTCCCTACACTTATTTTATGTTTATTTTTACCACGATTGAGTGTTTTCAATGGTTCCTGTTACTATTTTATTATATAATGGCAAGAAAGAATCTTGGACTGTGATTGGTCAGTCTTGGGCTAGACCCATGGCGTTATCCCGGCACGATGCCACAGGTCTAGTCTCAGCCACACTGTGAACCTGGAGATGAGCTTGAGCATCTTGAGCTTGATTGTTTCATCTGCTCTTAAAGAACAAAAAATATTTTTCCACACAAAAACATCTTTAAAATTATTTTTTTTATTCAGTATAACAACGAGCCATTGTATAATAGAATAATGCACTCCAGGGTGTGTGTCGTTTGAGATAACGCGCCCGCCTGGGGCATTGAACTTGCTCTGACCTGTGGCGTGCCGCCAACCCTCCCAGGGCGGATATCCCAGCACCCACACACACCCTGTCGTGCATTATTTCTTTATTGTGGTTCTCCTTTTCTTGAGGGAACCAATGATTTTGAAGCTTTTTCATGTATTTTCTACCCCAGTAATCGCAGTTCCTTACTGCGAGGGGACCTGTTGGAATCTTCATATTTTGACAGTTATTGCTGGGTTCTCTGTGGATTGGCATGTCAGAGATCCCCAAAACAAAAAAGAAAACTGGTCCTATAGGTCTTAAAAAGTGTGTCAACTGTCACAAGATTTTGGCATTGCAGATTCTCATAGCCTGTGCCTTGGGTGCTTAGGTCCAGATCATACTTGCTCTCTTTGCAATAACTTTTGTAAACAAAAAAAAAACAAACTTTGAGAAACAGAGCAAAGAGACTCGAAAAAATTATGGCCAAGGAAAAAATCAAAGGCTACCAATGAGGGGCCATCTAAAAATAATAATAAAAATTCAAAAAGAGGTGCTGATGAAGCATCCGAGTCCCAGCCTAAGAATACAGCTTCCAAAGGGGCTGATGAAGTACCTACAGACTAAAAAAATAATAAAGGCGCTGATGAAGTGTCTGTGCTAAAAAGGAAATATGATCAAGCTCCTGATGAAGTGGCTAAAAAGATGGTCTGCAAAGTCAAAAACACTCTTGTTCCTCCTGGGAAAGCCAATAGTGAAACAGGCATCTTAAAACATCAAGAAAAAACAAAGCACACACAGCCACAGTCTGCACAGGAACTCCCATCTGTGCAAGATATGGCAAAAGCATGGCGCGTCTTTCAGACCTGTTTTCTGGGGCTAGTAAACACTCTTCCACAGGTCTCTCTTCTGGAGACTGTGAGGGTGATGCAGATGATAAAGAACATTTCTATGATGCCCCTGATATGCGGTTGTAGGGCCTAGAACCTGACGTGTCTCCTGACCCTCATTTTGGAGCTTCCTCTGTGCTTACGTTTATCCAAAATGTGCTAGACACCCTGGAACTCCTGCTCAGGAGTCTAACCAGGGTGAGGACGAAGATAAAGATTATAAGGGGATGAAAGGTCTCCCACCCCCTAAGAGGTTAGTTGTGCCTATCTATAATGCTTTTAGGAAAAATACTATGAAATTGCTTCAGACCCACACTTCTGTGGCAGGGGTTGACAAGCGTGCTGACAAAGAATAAGTTTTCTAAAAATGGTACTGAATTCCTGTCTGTACATCCTAGCCATGAGAGTATAGTACAGCAGGCAGCATGTGAGAAAGCTGGAGTTCCTTTTCTTCCTTACCTCCTGACAAGGACTCCAGAAAAATAGATTTCATAGCAAAGAAGATGTACACCACAGCCTGCTTGTCAGACTTGCTTCCTATGTGGCTTTCACTGCCAAGTATCAGACAGCACTGTGGAGCTCTGTCCTGGCCATTACCAGCAATGGGTCAGACACAATGGCACAGGAACTGGTTGGATACTGCAAAAACTGCCCTGGAAGCTACGAAATACCATTTCCACATGGTAGATCATGACAACAATTATGCCGCCTCCGGAGCCATGGCCCATACCATCAATTTGAGGCATTTTGCCTGATTTAGAACTACCAGTCTAACCCCGGACACTCTGTCTAAGGCCATGGACTTTCCCTGTGATCAAAACATGTTTTTTGATTCCAGGACAACATACTACATTAAAAAGGTCGATGAGTACAAGGCCTCTTAGCAGAGTCAATCCTCTAAACCTAAGCCTCCTGCCCCACAAATATCCCACCTGAGGGGTAACCGGGGCAGAGGTTATTTTCCCAGGCCTTACACTCCCTATCCCCAGCCTGACTTCTCTCAGTACAGGGGTGTTTTCAGAGGGAGGGGCAGAAGGGGCCAAAGAAGAGCCACCTCTACCCAGTCAGCACCCTTGCAGTCTAAGCCCTGGAGTGTGTCCAGGTCGCCTCTTCTCTGCCAGTAGTAGTAGTAGTAGTAAAATGTTATTTTTATACAGGTAATGATGTTATTACATCTTTGGGAACATGTTCCATTTTTCAAGATGGACCTGTTTCACACATAACATCAAGTTATTACACAAACAATTTTTAAAAACCAATCACATACATTAGTATAAAAAATCATTAACTTAAATCCAAATATAATGACCAGTCTACATTATTTGCATATACAAGTTATCGACTCATCCACTTTAACATATCAGCTGTTACACTTACATTTCATGGGAGTTTCACAATCAGTAATTTTGAAAAGGTCTTTTATTTGTTTGATTTGTTTGTCCCCTTCATCAATTTGGTCCCATAATTTGGCGACCTTTGCTACAAAGGTCATATTACCAAATGTATTTTTTACTCTTGGTCTAATATATTTTATCCCCCTTTCCCTCTCAAATTATAATTATATTGATATATGGATTGTGACATCTTGTCCATAAGATATCTGGGACTTTGATTGTGGACCACCCCATGGATCTGCTTTATCCACTTTCGATCTATAATTTAGTCTAATTGAAACCACTGTAATGAAGTAAACATTTCACAGTGGTGAGTTGTATACTCGCAGTTCAAGACAAATCTAGCCAGGTTGTTGTATAATACTTGGATAGGTCTAAACTTAATTTTACTAGTCATACTATATATATATCTGAATTCCATACTCAGTATTGAGTAAAATCAATTGTTTTACAATATCCCCTCTCATTTTTGAGTTTAAACAGTATTTTGTCCTCCGGAAGGCTCCTAATTTATTTTTATTTTTTTTAACTAACTCCTTTATGTGGGTATCAAAATTTAAATCTTGAGCCACTAGGACCCCCAAATATCGATACAAATCAACTTAACTTAGTGTTTCCTTATTTAGAGTTTTAATACAAATCTTAGGATGATCCATATCTGCCTTACTTCTACTCTGAAATACCATTACGTTTGTTTTTTACTATTTAAGACAAGCTTTGCCTGGCACAGCCATAGCTCCATTTTGCTAAAATCATTTTGGAGCCGACTTTCTACTTCTTGAATCAAACATCCATGTGCCAATAAAACAGTATAATCTGCATACATTCTTAAAGCAGAGTACTTTATAATCTTAGGTAACTCATTTACATACATTACAAACAATTTCTGGGTTTGAAAGGACGTCCCTAACCTGGACCTGCTGTACTCTATTTTCTAAATAGGATTTAAACCAAGGAAGGGCTTTGCAATCTATACCCAAGCTTTGCATCCTTTCAAACAGAATCTCATAGTCTATGGCGTCGAAAGCCTTGGAGAGATTCACGAACATCGCCCCCACCGACCTACCCTCATTTACATGGGTAGCAATGTTATCAATTAGGTTGGTGAGGGCAGTGTCCGTGGAATAGCCTTTTCGGAAGCCTGACTGGTAACAGGACAAGAGAGAACCCTCCTCCAAATATTCTCTCAATTGATTCTGCACCAGTCTCTGTAAGACCTTCAACACACTGGACAATAGAGAAATTGGCCTATAATTTGCTGGTTCCAAAGGAGAACCTCCTTTATGGATCGGTACAATTTTTGCCATTTTCCAAAGTGTTGGGAACTTCCTTTCAATCAAACTCCAGTTAAAAAGTTTAGTTAATATTGGAGCCATTACATCCATGGAGTCTTTCAATAGCCTATCTTCAATGTGATCCAACCTGGGGCTTTCTTAGTTTGACGTTTTCTTAATTCCTCCTTGACATTACGGCAAGTGATGGCTTTGAATCTAAATTTCTTAATTGGGGACATTTGTTCATACCATGCTTCCTTAACACAACCATCTGGAGGAATAGTTAAATCGGGGAGAGAAGCAAAATATTGATTAAATAATCCTGCAGATTTTTGTGGTGTCAATAATATGTCACTAACCTTTATCTGAATGGGCAGTTTATCTGTCACAGGTTTTTTAAATGATTTTAATAATGTCCAATATTTATGCGGATCCGTGGTTTGGGCAACCCTATTTTCATAATATTGCATTTTAAAGTACGAATTTTAGATTGTAATCTATTTCTCTCTCTTTTTTTTATGCTTCCAGTCCCTTTCCTTCAATATTTTATTTGCTCTTTTCCATAAATTAACTTTATATCTAATATTGCACATTAATTTATCTGTAATCCAAGGGGTATTACTCATTTTACTGTTGTTCTTAAGGGGAGCTATTTCGTCACATACTTGTGAGAACAGATCTGTAAATTCTTCAATTGCCTAATCAAGCTCAGGGATTAAAAACAGCCTTTCCCATTTAACACTTTTTAATCTGCATAGGAATGCCTCTTTACTGTATCTACTGTAACAACGGTGTTTTCCTTCATTTACATTCTTAATTACTAATGGCCTCTTGTTTATACTAACCTCATATTCACAAATTATAGAGCTGTGGTCCCCAAATATAGGTTGCTTTACTGCCAAGGTAGATATTTTGATTGCTTCAGAAGTAAAAATAAGGTCCAAAATATGTCCATCACTTAAGATGCATGTTTTTCTTGTAGAGGTTGCTACATTTTGACTCAAATTTAGTGGATCCAAACTATTCCTAAGGGCATTTTCTCTCAATTTGTTCCACGCAGCATTAAAATTACCCACCAATAATAAATCAAGCCCCAGTGCATGTTGTTGTAGAACAGATGCCAGAATATCAAACTCTGCTATTTTAACCTTCGGGGGGAATGGATTAAACCCAAAACCAAATTCAGTTCTTTTACGTGTATCAACATACATTCAATCATCCCTATTACGCCTGTATATAACACAGTTGTTTGTCCTAATTCTCTTTTTAAATATATTAATAGTACTCCTCCTCTTTTCCCAACCCTATCTCTTCTATATTGTGAGAATCTCTGTAGCTGAAGTTCTCCTTCACTAACCTTAGATGTCAACCAAGTCTCAGTCAGAGTTAAGATGTCAGGGTTTTCTGAGGTCTCCCATACTCTTAACAAGTCTATCTTATTTTTTAGACTTCTTGCATTATCATATGCCAATTTAAGAGGACAAGAAAAAGGCCCTGGATTCAATTCCACATCTCCACTCATAATAAGGACCATACAGATATTTGTCCATAAGTCCATGCATCTAAAATGCATATGTGGATTAGGGAGTAGGAGGCAGACTCTTCCACTATCTTCAGAACTGGTCCCTCATTACCTCGGACAAGTGGGTTCTGGAGATAGTGGAAAAGGGTCTGCCATTACAGTTCAAGCAGATGCCAGATCTCAAGCATACCCAGATGTCAAAGCCTCTGACCCCAAAACAGGTACTACTGTTTGAGTTGGAAATAAAAAACCTTCTAGCTCTACGAGCAGTGGAGAGTGTCCCTGCCCACGAAACAGGCAAAGGCCTCTACTCCAGGTACTTTCTGACACAAAAGAAAACTGGGGAGTGGCAACCTAACTTGGATCGCAGATATTTAAACAAACCTGTGTTAAAACCCAAATTCAAGATGGTCACTCAGTCACTAGTCATACAGTCCTTACAGCAGGGAGACTGGCTAGCCTCCCTTGACCTGAAGGATGCTTAATTCCATATACCCATAAAGAGGTCTCACAGGAAGTTTCTCAGGTTCAGACTCCCTTTGGGCCACTATCAGTTTGCTGCAGTGCCCTTTGGCCTGTCCTCTGCTCCAAGAGTCTTTACCAGATGCCTGGCAGTGGTAGCAGCGCACCTCAGGAAACTGGTGTCTCTACCCCTATTTGGATGACTGGCTTATAGTGGCAAAGTCTCCTTGTCAGACCAAGGAGTCCCTTTCCCTTACAGAGCACCCTCTGGAATCTCTGAGCTTCCTGGTAAATCTGAAGAAGTCTCACCTGGAACCCACTCAGCTATTCACTTTCATAGGAGCTCAGCTGGACACTCAGAAAGGATATGCCTTCCTGCCACAGGAGAGAATTCAGAGTTTTCTCTCAGTGGCAGATTATTTCATCCAGGGACAGCCAAGACCAGCCATACATTTCCTTAGGCTCTTGGGACATATGGCTTCAATGACTGCAGTGGTCCCAGGGGTCAGGTACAGGATGTGAAACCTTGCAAGCCTATCTCAGAGCTCGCTGGTCTCAAAGAAGCAACATCTTTTCAAAGCTAATACCTGTGACAGAACAGTTCCTTCAGGCTCTGCTTTGGTGGAAGGACCCTGCAAATGTGGTAGAAGGGATCCACTTCCAAGCTCTGCTTCCCACAAAGGTGGTCACCATAGATGCCTCCCTCCTGGGGTGGGGAGCTCATCTGGACAGTGCCTCAATGAGTGGTACCTGGACTCTGCAAGAGTCACAGTTGCGCATAAACTTTCTGGAGCTCAGAGCAATCTTTCTGGCTCTCAAAGCATTCACTCCTGTCATAAAAGGGCAGACTGTACAAATCTGAACAGACAGCACCACTGCAGTGTTCTACATAAACAAGCAGGGTGGTACCAGATCAGGGGCACTCTGTTCGGAGGCTCTGAAAATGTGGTCTCTCGCCTTTTCCCTGGAGGTCAGCCTTTCAGCTATTCACCTCCCAGGCAAGCACAATACCCTGGCAGATGCTCTAAGTCACATCAGTCAGAGTGTACTCTGAATAAGCAAGTACTAGCCACAGTGTTCAGGTGGCGGGGCACACCAGAAGTGGATCTCTTTGCCTACCTCAACTTCCAGCTTTCTGAGTACTGTTGCAGGCCTCCAGTCCCAGGAACACTTGCTCTAGATGCCTTGATTCTGGACTGGTCAGGGAGGTTCCTATATGCAATCCCCACCTTTCCCCTGATACTCGGGGTATTGCTGAAGCTCAGACAGCAGCCCACATCTCTGATTCTGGTGGCTCGGAATTGGCCCAGGCAAACCTGGTACCCTCTCCTTCTCTCACTGTCCTGCAGCAGGCCCATTCGCCTGCCACCAACTCACTTTCTGCTGACGCTTCCCCAGACAGGAGTGCATTATCCAGACATACACTCTCTTCACCTCAAGACCTGGTTCTTGAGGAGCTAGAGTTTCCATACTCAGTACTCTGAGCAGGTCCTTAACATCCTGAGAATGGCTAAAAAACCTAACACAAAAAAGACTCATGCAGCCAAATGGAAAAGTCTCTCTGTGGTGCAAGAGCAAGAAGGTCAGTCCTCTTACAACTTCAGACTCACAGCTGCTGGATTACCTGGTACATCTGCAGGCATCGGGTTTGAAATCCTCCTTTCTCAAGCTACACCTGGCTGCAATTTCGGCCTGCTTTTTGATGGGGAAGAAAAAAATCAGTTTTTCCCCAGTCTGTGTTCAAACAGTTTTTCAAAGGCCTCTTGCACCTCCAGCTTCCAGTCAGGGAGCTGGTTCCTCCTTGGAGCCTGAATCTCTGCATTGCCAAGCTCATGAAACCACCCTTTGAGCCTATAGCCACTGCACATCTCAAGTTTGTAACCTGGAAGTCTGTCTTCCTAATGGCCATTACCTCTGCCAGGAGGATTTCAGAGTTGCAGGCCCTGTGCACTGAGCCTAATTACATCATTCTTCACAGAGACAAAAATGAGCTCAGGACAAATAGGTAGTTCCTGCCTAAGGTGGTTTCTGAGTTTCACCTTAACCAGTCTATTACCCTGTCTTCTTTACTGAAAAATCCAGTCCTGGTGAGCAAAAGCTTCACAGTCTGGATGTCAAGAAAGCTCTCTTTTACTATCTAGAGCATACTAGGCAGTTCAGAGGCTCTTCCACTCAGTTGTTCCTCACCTATGGGGATGTAGGCAGAGGAAGACCAGCTACCAAGATAACTATTTCCTGCTGGTTGGTCTCTTATATTGGATTCTGCTGTGAAAAAGCTGGTCATCGGCCTCTGTGGCAGGTGCAAGAGACATGCGCCTTCTGTTTGTCTGCAAAGCAGCTACCTGGAAATCTTTATACACGTTCATTCAGCACTACAGTTTAGATGTGCAGTCCAGATCTGATGCCTGATTTGGCAGGGCGGTTCTGCAGAGCCTCTTTCCTAAGTAGGTTCTCTGCTCACCTCCCACTTGGTACTGCTCGGTAGTCTGCTATAGTTACTGATGCTAAAGGACTCCTGGGATAAGAAGAAAAAATTACTCACCATAGTAGTCTTCTTTCTTCCATGGGGTCCTTTAGCATCAGTAATCTCTCACCCTTCCTCCCTTTTAGGAGAAGGGCTCTGTTCTCAGTTTTATTACCAAAATGTGTCTATTATTTTTAAAGAGCTTTCTGGCTCAGGTTGTTTATCTGTTTTTCTGGTTTGTTTTTTGAATCTTGTTGGTTCATTTTTAGGGGCATGTGCCCATTATCTTCAGAAAAATTCTGAAGCCTTTCAGGCTGCTCCCTCTCAGTACATCCCCTTCCTTTTTTCTGATTGGCTAATGCTCAAGCTCATTATGCTAATTATCTTAAAGGCATACCTCTGGGGCAGTTGCACCTAGCCAGCTAACTGCTGTAGTTACTGATGCGAAAGGACCCCTTGGAAGAAAGAAGATTACTACGGTGAGTATTTTTTCAAATAGTACATAGGTAGGGGATGTACACTGAGATTTTACACACACACCCTCGATGTAGAGTGCTTAAATAAACCCCACGAGCTTTGCTCCCAGGATTTATATGGCATCACATATCTCAGGTGTGTGTAAAATCCTATTACACACCCTTCCCCATATGTTGTTCTATATATTGTTGGTCCTCCTGTCCCCAACCTTAGTAGCCAGGGTACCTTGGCTACATGTTTCTAGCTGATGCCTATGCTGCATTTGGCTAGTCAGCAGAGGATATGCGGATGCCAGGTGGCCCAGCACCTTTCTGCTCTGGGAGCAAAATGCCCCGTGCACATGCTGCATTTGGTCCCTATCTAGCCTTACCATGGGACTTCAGGGTTGGCATGTGAACACAGATTTCCTAGAAAGCAGTCCTTGACATGTGACCCCCCAAGGGGCTGTCATCTATTGAATTGTACAGATGTTGAGCTTGTCCTTCACTGCCGTAATGAACTTTGACTTGCAGTTACAGATGTGTTTATTTATGGGGTACTTTTGACTCTTCAGACAGATGAGCCGCATTTGTATACTCGTGCACTTAGTATGAGGCTGCCACTTTGTTCTGCTCCAGGAAGACTATTTATAAAACCATCATTAAGTACATATCCTGAATTGTTTGTTTATATTTTTTAACAGGAAGTTGCTGATAAAGAAATAGCCAGCTTGCCACGCGACAGCTGCCCTGTCCGGATCCGGAACAGATGTGTCTTGACCTCACGACCTCGAGGTGTGAAGCGCAGGTGGCGGCTCAGTAGGATAGTCTTCAGACACCTAGCAGACCACAATCAGATGTCGGGGATACAGAGGGCCATGTGGTAGCACTTCCATTCATGACTGAGGAAACGGGACATTTACCACCTTGTGTTTGAATGCTAGTTGTAAAGCAGGCCAGGATCTTTAATTTAAAATGAACCTCCGTTTGACATGACCGTAATAAAATTTGTTAATGAAAAGAGTCTCTCTGGATATGCAAAACTTTTCTTATCCAATTGCATCTCAGGGTTTGGGTGAACATAGAAAATGACATGTTAGCTCTGATCTGAAGAGCCATGGTGGCCTTCCTTATGAGACAACAGTGTACCTGTGCTCTTGCCAGATATTATATGCGTCCTACTATGGTCAGAAAAAGGAGTGAGTTTTTCAGCAAACAGGATGGGGAGGTTTTTTTTTATTTTATTTGTTGGTTATTACAGTAAACTCTACATTTGCTCAACTGGTCCTTTTGGTCAGGACCTCCTTTGACTTGCCACCAAATGGTGCCATCTCCCCTGATGCCTGCTAGGACACAGCTCCACAGGCCTGTTGCTGCATTCCTGCCCCTGGGCATTGACCATCCCCTTGAAATCCAGACATTCACAAAGAGGGGATGTGCCCAATGCTGTTGCTAGATGGGGTGGAGCCTTGCTGGATGTGTGGGCAGCTGCAGTCCCTGCAACCTTGAGCCAAGAGTACTGTCCCATGCAAATACTAGTGGCAGCTGCCCTGACAGATGCCTCAGAACATACAGCAAATGTTTGCCTGCCTCAGCCCCAGAATTAAGGGGCTCAGTTTTCTACCATTCCCTAGATTGATGCACGATGTGCCAATCAAGAGCTGCAACAAACTCTGGGTGCATCAGGGACCCTGCGCCCTAGCCTACAAAAATGGGGTCCCTGTGCCAAATTCCCAAGAGTGGCCACAGGGTTGCATTGATGGGTTTGATGGAGGGTCCCATCAAGCCCCCTTCCCCCAGGCCCTGCGCAACCCTGGTGGAGCCCCAAAAGTGTGAAGGGGGAATATGCCTACAAGGTTAGGACCGTGGCAGAAGGACCACTGGGGGTGCCATAGTGAGCAATGGGGGAATGTGGCAGTGTCACGATGCAGAGGTGCCACACCCACTAGGACAGAGCTGATCGGCCCAGGTACATGGTTGGCATGGGCGGACCCTGTCCTGGACCCCAGGTGGCAGCAGGCCTGACACCTGCCCGAGAGATGACGCAATCCCAGCTAGTGTTACTGGGCATCAGCCTGCCTCCACATGGTGGGCTGTGTACCAGGGGAATGCAGCGATATCCAGAGAATGTTCCCATCCACTGACTGCATCCTGAAATCTGCAGCCAATACCACCCGCCGCATGTAGGGAATTGTGTCACCTCTGTGGCAGATGCGAGGGCTATTGTCACGTGGGGTCCAGGACAGTCCATTCGTGCTAGCCCCCATGTACCTGGGCCAATAGGCTCTGTCCAAGTGGGCATCCGGAGGCCACTACTCAGGAGGTATCTGCTGTGAGCCAGCCAGTGGCGTCGTCGGGGTCTACGATGCAGGAACACTCATCGATGGCAGTACAGGTTGTATATGCCCCTGGTTGCCGGGCGGGGGTTGTGTCACCACCACCAAATGATGATGAGAAAGAAGGTGAAGTACTTGTAGGCTGCAGTGGCGACCTAGACCTTTCTGGGGAAACAGATCTGTCTTTATCCTTATATTATGCTTGTGCTCCAATGACAACTGGTATTTCGATTTCAATGACGAGTCAGTCAATGGGGCTGGTGACACTGCTTTCTGACCCTGGGATTTTTACATGGCTGCTTGAGTTTTTTCCTAGCAAAAACTTCTCCAGCACTTTCAAACAACATGAAGTCTTGCTATATTATGACAATTGCAGCAGTATGACCGCTGGTTAGAACTGCTCCAGAGGTGAAATAGTTAACTTTCCATGCAGGCATGGAACTTAGAGCGCGAGCTCGGTTGAAAACTCTGTCTGTTGTGATTCAAAGGTAAACTGTCAGATTCTTTACTCCGCCTCACTGAACAGTCGCTCCGGAGATTTCTCCTTCTGCTCGGTTCATTTTGTCGGTTAAAAGTATTATTTTTCGGTTTTTTAGCCGAAATTAAACCGCAACCGGTCGGTTCAAGCTCTGTCTGTGGTATTGTAAGTAATAGATAGGCTTACATTTATTTTATTCTGTGTGGAACTTGTAATTTGTTATCGGTTCAGTCTGAACCGATCAGGTTGTATTTAAATCTACTAGCCCTTTTTTAGAGTGCGGTTCCTGGTTCATATCGGTTCTAAAAAGAAACGGATTTCATTACGTTTTTTTCCATGACCTGTGACACGGTTGGGAACCGATAAGGGTGTCTTGCTTGGTGGATTGCCGTAAACGGGCAAGTTGGTTAGGCTGGCATTATGTCTGAGAAACCCAAAAGAAAAACCGGACCCACTGGGTTTCAACACTGTAGTGTTTGTGGGGAAGCTTTTGCTAAGGCTGACCCAACACCACATGTGTCTATTGTCTGGGGTTTGACTACTTCAATTCAGACTGCCAGATTTGTCACAATTTCCCTGCTGCCACCATAGATAAGAGAGTTGGTAGGCTCAGGGAAAGGGAGGCCAAAAAGTCCGCTGACCTGGATGGCCAGCCCGGTTCGGTGCCAACCGAATCGGAGGGAGTGCCTCTGACCAGGCGATACTGGCAAAATCGGAGCCGGGTTTTGAGGAGCCGGTTCCATCAAAAAGGGCTAGAAAGTCAGCTAGTTTAGAAAAAGTTCTCTCCCCAACTGCTGAGGAAATAGCTAAAGCAATTAAAATTGTTCAGTCTCTCTCTCCGGTTCCGACCGAACCAACACCTTCTGGTAAGCGTTCGGTTCGGCCGGTTCCACCGGTTCCAGATTATGATTTTGAGGATTTTTATGAACCGGGGGGAAGGGGAAGAGGAATATGAGGAGAGTAAATATGGTTTTGAAGATCTGGATGTGCCCATTGATCCGGACATCTCTCCAGATAGACCCCTAGGGGTTTCTCCTCCAAGACTTTCTGAGTCCCCTTCTCATTTCATGTTTTATAAAAAAGTTGCTGAAACTCTCCAGCTCCCTGTTGAGGAAGCTGTTGATGACCAGGAGGAGCCAGACTATGTAGAAATGATGGATATTCCAGAGTCTAGGAGACTGTCTATTCCTTTGCATAAATCTTTTCGGAAACAGGCAGTAAAAGTTTTAAAAACTCCTCACACTATACCTCCTGTGGATAAAAGGATGGACAAGAGGTATACCTTATCAGGCTCCGACACTAATTTCCTCTCTCAACAATGCAGCCATGTGGGGGTAGTGCAGGCTGCAGCCTGTGACAAGGCTAATATTCCCCTAGCTTCACACCCCCCTGAGAAGGACTCCAGGAAGATTGATGCTATGGCAAAGAAACAGTACATGGTAGCATCTTTGGGACTCAGACAAGCAAATTATATGGCTTATGCTGCTAGGTGCCAGAAATCCAGATGGGATACTGTGCTAGCCCTAGCAAAACAAGTCCCTGACCAGCTTGCCAGGGAGCTGGAACAGGTGGCTATGGATGGTATTGCGGCATCCAAGGTGCAATTGCATGCTGCAGTGGACTCTAATGATGTTTCATCAAGAGTCATGGCTACATCTGTGGCACTTCGCAGGATGGCTTGGCTCAGATGTACTGCCCTGTCTCAGGATACCCAGTCTAAGGCCATGGATTTTCCTGTTGTGGGAAATTCTCTGGGGAGCAAACGGAGAATTACATGAAGAAAATGGATGAATATAGGACCACCTATAGGAGTGCACAGGCTAAGGAAAGGCAGGCCACTCCTCAGAAGCAGCTACCTAGAGTCAGGGGCAGGCCTTTTCATAGGCCTTTTTACCAAGCCCAAGCTACCTCCTCCGCCTATGCTCAGAGGGGGTTCTTTAGAGGAAGAGGCAAACGGGGTACAAGCAGGTCTGCTTCCACCCCTCAGCCCAAAGCCCCTGCCAAGCAGGCACCCTGATGGGATTGCCAGGGCCGATTCTCCTCTACCTGTAAGGGGCAGGCTGGCTTACTTTGTCCAGGACTGGAAGTCTTTAACATCAGACAAGTGGGTCCTGGAAGTAGTAAGCCAGGGACTGGTTCTCAGCTTCAAAAAATTTCCAAAGCTGAGAACCAGATCTTTTCCACCTGCAACTCCATCAGAGGCACTTGCCCTAGAGGCAGAGGTCTCTACCCTCCTGGCTGTCAGAGCTGTGGAAAGGGTTCCTCCCCTACACCAGGGCAAAGGTTTGTACTCCAGGTACTTCCTTACCCCAAAAAAAGGAGAATGGCAGCCCATCCTGGATCTCAGATATTTAAACAAGCACCTTTAAAGCCAAAGTTCAAAATGGTGACTCTGGGAATTATCCTACCCTCTCTAAGGCCAGGGGACTGGCTAGCTTCCCTGGACCTCAAGGATGCCTACTTCCATATTCGCATCAGAAGCTCCCATCGAAAGTACCTCAGGTTCGAGCTGCCCTCAGGCCACTACCAGTTCAGAGCAGTGCCCTTCGGCCTCACTTCTGCCCCAAGGGTATTCACCAAATGCCTGGCAGTAGCAGTTGCCTGCCTAAGAAGGCAAAAGATTGCCATCTTTCCTTACCTGGACGATTGGCTCATAGTAGGCCAGTCCCCAGACCAGGTCAATTTACACCTTCAGATAACGCAGCAACTGCTTACCTCTCTAGGTTTCCTTCTGAATCTCTCAAAGTCGGTTCTAGAGCCTGTTCAGCTTCTTACCTTCATAGGCGCAGAACTGAACACACAGAAAGCCAGGGCCTTCCTCCTGGACAGGGCAAAGACCCTAGTCTCCCTGGCCTCCCCATTTACCCTGCAGGTCTCCCGCCAGCAAGGCATTTTCTGCAGCTCCTAGGACACATGGCTGCTTCCACAGCAGTTGTGCAAGGAGCAAGATTTCAGATGAGGGACATCCAGTTCCATTTGAGAGCTTTTTGGTCTCAAAGAAAGGATTCTGTTACCAAGTTGATCCCAATAACTCGAACCCTGATCCAAGCCCTACAGTGGTGGCAGGATCAGAGCAACCTGAGACAAGGGGTTCCTTTTGTCACTCAGTCTCATTCTTTAATCCTTACTACAGATGCGTCCCTCTTGGGCTGGGGAGCTCACATGGGCGACCTCACCACTCAGGGTCTGTGGTCTCCCCAGGAATCTCTGCTCCACATCAACCTGCTGGAGCTCAGAGCAGTTTTTCTAGCACTTCAAGCTTTTTCCAAATCTGTTCAGAACAAGAGTATTCAGGTCAGAACAGACAACACCACTACAATGTGGTACATCAACAAGCAAGGGGGCACTCGGTCTACGGCCTTGTGCACCGAAGCGATGAAGTTGTGGTCTCTGGCTTACTCCCTGAACACCTCCCTTATGGCAGTTCACCTCCCAGGCAAGGACAATGTCCTGGCAGATGCTCTCAGCAGGATTTCCCAGGGCCACCACAAATGGTCACTGGATCCCCTGGTCTTGGGAGTAGTATTTGCCAGATGGGGCACCCCGCAGATAGATCTTTTTGCAGCCCCAGACAATCACCAACTTCCTCTTTTTTGCTGCAGGCCCCCAGTGTTGGGCTCTCTCCCGCTGGATGCCTTAGCCCTCAATTGGGAGGGGAAGTTTCTCTATGCCTTCCCCCCTTTCCTCTCCTGTTCAAAGTGCTAGTCAAAATCAGATCCCAATCCTGCAAAGTCATTCTGATAGCTCCAGATTGGGCCAGGTTAACCTGTGCCCAGGGAAGGGTCTGGTACCCGAATCTCAAATCTCTCAATCTCAAGGCTTGGTTCTTGAAGAGTTAGAGTTTGCTGATTTACACCTTTCCCAGGGTGTAATGGATATATTGAAGGCCTCAAGGAAGCCTTCCACCAGGGCTACTTACAATTCCAAATGGAAAAGGTTTTCCATATGGTGCTTGGAAAAGCATATTTCCCCAGTCTCTGCTGATCTTCCCACAGTCCTGGATTATATGGTCCACCTGAATTCTTTGGGGCTGAGACCAGCTACCCTCAAGGTGCACTTGGCAGCTGTGTCTGCTTTTATTTCAGCAGGTAAATCCTCTTCTCTTTCAGCTCATCCCATATTTTCCAAGTTTTTTAAGGGGTTGTTGCCCAACCCTCCATTCAGAGATCCTGCCCCTGCCTGGGATCTTAATGTTTGCATTGCTCAGCTTATGCAACCTCTTCGAGCCTTTTGTCGTCAGCTGAGCTCAAGTACTTGACTTGGAAAACTGTGTTTCTAGTAGCCATCACCTCTGCCAGACGCATAAGTGAATTACAAGCGTTGTCAGTGGAGCAGGAGTTTATCTCTTTTCACAGAGATAAGGTGGTCCTTCGGACTAACAGAAAGTTCCTTCCTAAGGTGGTTTCAGATTTCCACCTTAATCTATTTCTCTTCCAGTGTACTTCACTCACCACTCCTCTTCTGGGGAGAGGAGGCTGCATAGCCTAGATGTGAAGAGAGCCCTTAGTTACTACTTAGAGCGTACCAAGGGTCATAGGTTTGACTCCCTCCAACTGTTCCTTACCTATGGCGAAGTTGGGAAAGGGAAGCCAGCCACTAAAAGATCCATTGCCAGGTGGATTGTCTCTGTATCCAATTCTGCTACGGAAGTTGGGTAAAGTTCCTCCCTCAGGCCTGAGGGCTCACTCTACCAGAGGTACAGCTGCTTCTCTGGCTGCTGCCAGAGACATTCCTATTCTAGAAATATGTCAAGCAGCTACCTGGAAAACAGTTCACACTTTTACCAAACATTACTCCTTGGACATCCAGGCTGGGAGTGATGCTCGTTTAACTGAGCGTGCTTCAGAGCCTATTTCCTAAGTGGGTTCTGTCCCTCCTCCATAGAGTACTGTGTGTAGTCTGCAATTGTATAATATAGCAAGACTTCATGTTGTTTGAAGAAAAATTACTCACCTTAGTAATGTTGTTTCTTCTAATGGAGTCTTGCTATATATGACCTCCCTCCCTGCCTGCCCTCTCAGAACCTCTGTTTTTGGGATGTGGGTGGGCAGTACAGGATGTAGCACTTTTGTTGCCCACCTTGTTGTTTTCACCTACCCTTCGGGTGAATTGGTGTTGTGTTTTGCATTTTTGGGTCTCCTGACTTGAGTCTTTGTTTTAGACCAAAAATGAGTGTTTATGTTAGTAGCCAGTTGGCTAGTGTAGGTTTACAGCTTCCACACAGAACCTTAGTGAGTTTTAGCTCATAAAGATCTGACAGTTTACCTTTGAAGCACAACAGAGAGAGTTTTCAACCGAGCTCGCGCTCTAAGTTCCATGCCTGCATGGAAAGTTAACTATTTCACCTCCGGAGCAGTTCTAACCAGCGGTCATACTGCTGCAATTGTCATAATATAGCAAGACTCCATTAGAAGAAACATTACTAAGGTGAGTAATTTTTTCTTTCTGCTGCATCGCCTGGTTGCTCGATTAAAGCTCTGCCAAATCTCACAAGTCATTACGTTGTCCAGAACAACGTCGTCAGTTTTGGCGGCATGCAGAGGCAGCAATAGGACTATATATTTAGAGATTACTTGGATGTAAAAGAATAAACAACAATGGCTAGTTTGTCAGCATTTCCACTGTAGGTCCAATGAGTACAATCAACAGCAAGAAAAGAACTGAGGAAAGATGGGGCCGACCACATTTATGTAGATACTGATGTGTGACATCATCATGGGTGGCCTCCCCCCGACTAGCATAAGTTTCTGTGTGGTTCTAGTGCTGAGATGGGTATAGTTCCAGAGGTGTGGCCTAAGGGAAGAGATAATCCTTAAAGATGATCTTTAAACTTTCTTGTACTATGAAATACTATATGCTAAAATCAGACCATTGATACGTATCTAAGATAGTTGTACTGGTGTAGTTTTTATGGTTGGGGATGTGCGGGTGGGAGAAGCTCTGAAGTGGGGGTAGTGAACGCTGCACTCTGGTAGCTCACAGGCCGCATGGGCAATGTTGGCGTATGTGCTTGGGTTGTGGGTGACTTAGTCTGAGGGCAGCGCCTGTGACCAGGGACACATTCAGTGAGACGGACAGATCGGGGCATAAAATAATGCGTCCTGGAGATCCAGTGAGCAAAACCACATGTTTTGCTCCAGAGATGGTATAATCTGAGACAGTTACCATCCTGAAGGTGTGCAACTTGAGAAACTTGTTCAGGTCACGCAGATCTAGAATGGGGTGCCAGGCCCCCCCCCCCAAATCCATTTTGGCACCAGGAAGTAACTGGAGACAAACACTGGGTGTTCCGGAGGGTCCGCGACAGGAACCGTGACCTCTTTGTGGAGGAGCTGGGCAGTGTCATCCTGAAGAGCCGACAGGATGTCTGGCGATACCAAGTACTCCATTGGGGCACGGGCTCTGCAAGGAGGGTACTGCTCGAATTCTAGAGGCAGACACTGACCCACCACCTCGAGGACCCATCTGTCTGTGGAGGCAGAAAACCAGGCGGAAAGGAAGTGGCAGAGCTGGCCCCCCATGGGAGGGCCTAGGGGAGGTGTGACAGGCATGAGGGAGGCATCCTTCATCCCATCACTGGGCAGGCTTAGAGGAGGAGGAAGAGGGTCCAGCTGAGGAGCCACCAGAGCCTCCCCCTCCCCCAGGCTTATGGATGACCGAAGCCACTGACTTTGGCCGAGGTCATCCAGCCTGGACCTGCTGACCAGCCTGAGGCTGGGCTGGTTTGGCCACAGGAGTAGAGGTGGACCGAAAGGGCTTCCTTGTCTGCTGCTGTTTAGAGCCCTTGGGGTCCTTTTGGGCAGATGTCATGGAGTTGAAGGTGGCATTGGACTTCTTAATGCGGGTGAGGTGGCCCTCAACCCCGACCCGAACAAGTCTTTGCCCAGGAAAGAAACATCTGCCAGCTTGTGCCGAGTGTCTGTCATGAAGGTCGAGATCCTCAGCCAAGCCCTGTGGCGCATGGCCACTGCAGCTGCCACGGAGCGGGCACAGGAGTCCCCAACTTCCATGGCTGTCTGGATCTGTTGCTTTGCTACAGCCCGGCCCTGGTCCCAGACCTGTTTGACCGTGGTCTGGAGGTCCACCGGCAGAGGAAGAAGCACCTCATTCACGGTGCACAGCAGGGCATGGGAAAAGTGGGCCATAAGAAGGGCTGAGCTTGCCTGGCGAAGACCAACTAAGGCAGCGTAGACCTTCTCAGCCTCATGGTCCGACTCCTTGGACTCTGTCAGGCAGATTGTCAACATCCCCAGTGTTGCCAGAGTGTCTGAACACAGAATCTGCCACCAGACCCATGGCTGAGAGGTGTTCTGTGAATCCTGATGGTGAACTGGTAGGTACCGCATACTTGCGGGCCATCCAGACAGAGGGCGCAGGGCAGGAAGTGGGGCACTGCCAAAGCTTCAAGGCAGGGCCAAGGATGGCCTCTGCCACCAGGATGGCCTCCCCAGGAGTATCTCCCCTGTCCAGGATCTCAGTCAAAGGGTATCGAGCCGCTTTGTGGACAGGCTCCACTTTCATACCCGTGGACTCCGAGATCAGGCAGAGAAGGCCCATGAAGGAAGTAGGGTCTTTGTCCATCGAGAGACCCCCCAACGAACTCCACATCAGTCGGATGGGAGTGCAAGGAGGGAACCCTCTGACTCTGAGGAGTCAAAGAGGGGTCAACCACCAGAATTCCTGCTGACGGTCAGGGATGACGATGACCAACAGCCGATGGGAAGCCTCTTGGCCGACTGAGACTCCTTTGTCGGAGTGCCGGTTTTTGGCTGTATAGGTGGCAGCTCTACTGGAACTGGTAGAGACGCCAGAAGCAGCCGAGCCGGGACCATCTTGGTTGGCTCCTGAAGCGGAGAAGGCATCAGCTGTTGAGTAGAGAGCCAAGTGATGGCCGGTGTAGGAGCCGGAGTTGGCTTCATACTGGAGAACACCAGCTGTTGCCATATAAGATCCTCATAGCATCAACGCAGCTTGCGCCAAAGCCTCACCTCACTTGAGGACAAGGATGAATGGTAGTGGCAGCGCCGCTTCCCATAATGTTGAGAGCGGGAGTGCCGACATTGCCAGGAACTGCTCAACCCCTGGGGGTGTGACTGAGACCTGGACCTCAACCAATGAGGGAACCGGCAGCAGAAATTGAAGGGAGTCAGCGAGAGTCGAGGCATCTCCGGGTGTTGGTTGATGACTGTAGGCGGCGGGTCAGCGGACAGATCCGTTCCTCCAACGGCCTGAGTCAGGACCGGAGTCCTGGAAAGTGAAGTTTTAGCCTCCTCAGTCGACGACTGTTTGATTGGTTTGAGAAACGTCTCGGCCGACTGGCCCAGTGGGGTGCTGTGGAGCTGGCAGCCTGGGCCCAAGATTCAACCAAAGTCAGATCAGAAGCCTTCGACCAAGAGTGTTCCCAATCCCATGATCGGCAAAACCATTTTTTGGCCTCTTTTCTAGACTTGGATTTGTGCTCAGAAGACAGGCCCTCAGCGCCTGTTAGCAAGGACTGGCACAACTCCTTGAAAGACCCTGGGAAGGAGGCGGCCATTGAATGCGGAATAACGGCTGAAGCCGAAGAAGTGTGAGCCTCGGCCTGGGCCGCCACCTCCTCAAACTCTGCAAGCTGGTCGGCGGACCCGGCAGCCGTGAAGACCACCCGGTGGGCATCTTTAGATTTGACTGGTGGGTCCTGGTCGGCCGAGAACAAGCCGGGAGCGGCAGTCCTCGAGAATGGAGGGTTGGAAGGAACAACATATTTCGCAGGCCTGAGGATTTTGTCATGACATAAACAGTAGATGCACGCTGTGTGCGTATCTGTTCGGGATATCTTCTGCCCACAAAGGCCGAACCCTGGAGCAGACTTACTATCACTCATCATGGTCACGATCGAAGATTGAGCCTGAAGACAAAGTATTGATGGTTTGGAAGTAAATCCAAAGATTTAGAGCAAAAGGGCTTACTCAGCGGTGAGAGTGATAAGTAAGGAACCTGCTTCTTCCAGTGGAAAGGAAGATCTGGCATCACGGGGCGGAGCTGAGGGAGTTACCACCCAGGTGGGGGGGTGGGAGGAGCCAGCTTGAAGACGTTCCGGACAGGTTTAAAGGGAAAAGCAACTGCCAGAAAGTGTGGATAGAACATCATATCCATATCCCTAGAACTACAAGCTTAAAAAAACATTGTGGTTAGTCCAGAAAGGCCTGTTTAAAGAGCCCTCTTAAACGCCTCCACCGACGAGGCTTCCCTTACAGAGCTGGGAAGCGAGTTCCAGAGGGCCAGGCCGGTGACCTCGAAAGCTGGAACCACAAGGAGGCCCCTGGTGGAGGAGCAGAGGGAGTGAACCAAAGTGGCAGAGGTAAGATCATCTGTCAGGTAGCCAGGGCCCAATCCGTACAGGGCCTTGTAGGTGAGCAAACCCACCTTGAAGATGCCAGGAAGCCACAGCACCCCCACACACCCTGGCGAAGAGAGCAGTCTGTGGGATGCTTATCCTACCTCTCCCTGGCCTACCCTCTGCCACATCATGCTCATTCCAGATGACAAGTCAGCAGCACCACAAACAGAAAAACTACCGCTGTGATGGTGGGCCAGCTCGTCTGTCTTACATGGTGAGCAACAAGAATTTCAGGGAACATCTGACCAGTAACTGGAAATTATATCTTGACACTAATGTGGCCTCCCTTCCCTCAAAAGCACCCCTTTGGGAAGCTGGGAAGGCATACATGGCTGCCCAACATGAGAAAAGGGACAAATGAAAGAGTCTGGAAAACACAGCCAGGGAGCAGCAACTAGCAGCCTTTAGCGACTGTAAAGAAACTTCACTAAGGGGCCTTAAAACAGCAAGAGAAGGTATAAATAGGGAGCTGGTGGTGGTCGCAAATATGAGGGTTACTCACCTGTAACTAGTTCTAGGAGTGAGTTTATGTGTGTGTGTATGTATGTGTATATATAATACACACACACACACACACACACACACACACACACACACACACATATACAGTACAATCTCGATTATCCAGACTGCCTGGGAGACATGAAATTAGTTTGGATAATAGGGAGTCCGTAAAACTGGGATTAAAATGTACAGAGAGTATTCACTTGGGAGACATGCTACCAGTCCATTAGATAGGGATGTCTGGATAATGGGGGTTCATTAGATCGAGATTGCACTGTATACTGTGTGACCCTGAGCAAGTCACGTAACTTCCTTGTGCTCCCAGGTTGCATCTGGAAATGAGCTTCTGCTTAGTGTGCTACTCCTGGTTAAACAGTGTTCCCTGGAGTACATCTACACTTCTTGCAGGATCCTTTCCCTTTAAGCAGTGGCTGGAAGGTCTTCAAGCTGGTTCCTCCCACCCACCCGGGTGGTATCCTCCTCAGCACTGCCCAGTGTCTTCAGATCTTGCACGCTGGAAGCAAGAAGGTGTGCCATTTTCCGGGGAGGTGTGGATGTACACCATATACCAGTCCTAGAACTATGGTTACAGGTGAGTAACCCTCATTTCCAGGGACATGGATATGGTGTACTATCCACACTTCTGGCAGACTCCTAGCAGTTCTCCAGGAGGAGAGGGCAAGGCGCATACCCCCTATTTTGGGAATAGAGATTGCAGAACGGAGGCCTAAAAAAACAGAATTCTGGCATGACTCAAGATCAATGTGGGAGATGGTGTGTGCTGACTTCCAGGTAGCAGCCAAGCAAATTTCCTGGCTAGGGACGACCCTGAAAGCAGCCACTGAGGCAATGGTATGTCTGGTGGAATGAGACCTTAGCCCAACCAGAGGCTCCCTACCAGCCAACCTACAGCAGAGGTCGATGCAGGACGCTATCCACCTGCCAATCGTCTGCTTAGCAAATGGTCTGCCAGGCGTGGCTTCAGTGTAGGTGACAGAGCTGGCGAACCCCTCCTCAAAATCCAGCTGTACGCTCCTTATAGTACACAAGCATTCTCCTCAGGTCCAATGTATGGAACCTGTGCTCGGCCTCCAAGGTTGGAGTGGTGAAATAACCAGGGGATATATCACTTGGTAGATGCATCACTTGGTTAAGATGAAACTCCGAAACAACCTTTAGGAGGAACTTTGGGTTGGGACGGAGGACAGCTTTGCCCTTGTGGAAAGACCAGATAGGAAGACTCCACCAAGAGTGCCTGGAGCTCACTAATCCTTCTGGTGGAGGTGACAGTCACCCAGAAGGTGGTCTTCCATGACAGGTGGGAGATGTGACACCTGTGCATGGGTTTGAATGGGTTGTCCATGAGCATCACCAAAACCAGCAACAAGTCCCAGTCGTGGTGGTTCACACACCAGAGAGCACAAATGGTCAAGGCCTTTGAAAAAGTGTCTGACCACCTTGTCCTGCGCCACCATTGGTGTACCTGCCTGCGTCCGGTATTTTGAGATGGCTGCTAGGTGCACCCTGAGGGTCAACTGGGGGCCGATTGAGAGAGGGACCACAGATATTCCAAGATGCTTGCCAACAAGCAGGATAAGGGGTCTAGGTCCTTGCCCTGACAACAAATGGAAAATCTCTTCCATTTGAAGGCGCAGCACTGGCAAGTCGACTGTTTCTGAGAGATTTCCATGACATGGAGGACCTCATTAGAGAGACCCAAAGCTTGGAACTCTAACCACTCAGGAATCGAGCAGTCAGGTGCAGGGACCAAAGGTCTGGGTGAAGCAACTTCCCCTGAGAGCAAGTCCAGGCGGAGAGGCAATCTCCATGGGGTCCTGCTGCTAAGGCTGAGGAGATCCAGGTACCAGAAATGGCGAGGCCAGTCTGGGGCCACCAGGATCATCTGGGCCTTGTCCCTCCGCACCTTGAGCAACACCTTGTGGATCAGGGGGAAGGGAGGGAATGCGTACAGGGGACCCTGAGTCCAGGGTCTCACAAAGGCATCCTCCATCAGTGTCCTGCACTGAGAGGGGTGGGCGCAAAACAGCTCCAGTTTTGCATTCTTCCAGGAGGCAAATGGGTCGATCAGAGAGCCCCAGAGGGAGAACAGGTGATTCACCACCACCTGATGAAGGAACCACTCATGAGTTGCCTCACCCACTCTACTGAGGGCGTCTGCCAGCTGATTGGACACACCGGCTACATGAATCACCAGAAGGTAGCGGTCCAGGCTGCGGATAAGGGACCAGGTGTAGCGTGCTTCCCAGCACAATGGAAGGGAATGTGTCCCGCTCTTGCTTGTTGAGGTTGTACATGGTAGTTGTGTTGTCTGTCTGGACCTGGACCACCTGATCCTGCACTACAGGAGTGAAAGCCATCAGAGTAAGGTGCACTGCAGGGAGCTCCAACAGATTGATGTGGCAATGGGACTCCTCTGGAGGGGGGGCAGATCCTGTGGGCTCTGTGGTACCCCAAGTGTACTCCCCATCTGGACAGAGGCATCGGTCATGAAAGTGACCGTTGGCTCCGGGTGGACAAATGGGACTCCTTCCTGCAGATGGACCAGGACAAGCCACCACTGGATAGCATCCCACTTCAGCTAAGACACCATGACCAGATGGTCCAGGTGCCAGAGGTGCTGAGACCACTGGCATTCCAGTTCCCACTGCGGAGGACACATTCACCAGCGAGCCCAATGGACCACGCTGGTGCAAGCCGCCATGTACCCCAAGAGGCGCAGAAAGTCCTGGGCAGGGCGCAATTGCCCAACCTGAAATGAGCCTGCAGAGGAGGTAAGGTCCTCCACCCTGTCTGCTGGGAGGTCAGCCCTGGCCCGAATAGAGTTGAGCTCTGCCCAGATGAAGTGAATCACCTGGGAGGGGATGAGGTCCGACTTGGCTGTGTTGACCAAGAGGCCTACGGCTGAGCAGGTCTTGAGGGCCAGGTCCCTGCACCACTCCACCTCCACCTTGGAGGAACGTGCAATCAGCCAGTCATCCAGATAAGGGTATACCCAGACACCTCGGCACCACAGGAAGGCTGCCACCACTGCGATGCATTTGGAGAAGATCCTGGAGGCTGAGGAGAGGCAGAATGGCATGGCCTGCAACTCTATGAGGGTACCCTCTGAGCATAACTGCAGGAACTGATGGATGGATGGGGATGTGGAAGAAGGCATCCTAAAGGTCCAGGGATGGAATGATCTGATTCAGGGTGACCATTCGAAACTTGCGTGGCCTCAGATTCTTGTTAAGGTTATACAGATCCAGTATGGGACCCCCCGTCCGCTTTGGAACCAGAAAGTATCTGGAAATGAACCCTAGACTGGTCATGGAGGCTGGGACACAGCGTCCTCCTGTAGGAGCTGGACAGTGTCCTCCCAAAGGGTGGTCAGCATGTTTACAGGCACCGCGTCCCCCTGTGGGGCATGGGCTTGGCTGGGCAGGAGATCCTCTAATTCTAGAGGTCATCCCTGACCTACCACTTGAAGCATCCATTGGTCTGAGGTGATGGCCTCTGCCACAAGGAAGGCAACCATGGGAGAGTCGTCCCTTTTCAAGATCGCTGCGAGAGGATACTTGGCCCGCTTCTGAAAAGGTTCTAGTGAGATCCCAGTGGATTCAGCAATCGGGTGGAGCAAAGCCACAAAGTAAGAGGGGCCTTGCTCTGAGGCAACTTCCCCACTGGACTCCCAGTTGAAACCTGGAGTGCATGGAGGAGTCCTCCAAATCGGAGGGCTCCTCAAGCACTGCTGACCTTGCATCTCCACTGACTAATATGAAGCTCATCTGTGTGAGAGATTTTCAGTGAAAGCCTCCCATGGCAGGGTGTACCAACTTAGGCCGGGCACCCTCCAAGGTTTGTGGGGGTGGTGGCTCCACCTGAATGGGAGGAGAGGTCGGCGCTGGTGGAGCCAGGGGCACCAGCATGGCCTTGGCCAAGAATCTACTGCTGCCACATGTGCTCCTTGTATCTCTACAATGTCTTATGGTGGAGGTAAGTCTCTCCAGAAGACAAGGAGTATCTGCAGTGCCTCTTAGGCAGACAGTTGAGAGCAAGACTGCTGAGAATGACTGGAGTCCCGAGATCTCAACCTAGAAAATGATCGGGGCCTCGACTATGACCTATACTGTTGACGTTTTGGTCGACAGGGAGGCGGAGCAGGAGCAGGCAAAGAATACCTAGAAGCCCCTGAGGGATTAGGCTCCCAGAGGGAGACTTCCGGCTTAGTAGGATGAACAGGCCTCTCAAGTTAGAGCTGCCAGAATTGGAGTCCTGGATAAGGAGTCTCCTTCTTTGGTGACAATGGGTCGACCGGGTCGAGATAAATCTTGACTGACCGGCCCGAATTTTGGCCAACAAGCCCCACAGGGTTTCCATGGGGCTAGCTGCCTGGACTTGGGATGAAGTGTCAGCCAAAGCCGAAGGTTCAACAACTGCTGAGCCCGCAGAAGCTCAGGAATGAGAGGAATTGGACCTCTCTCGATACCATGACGGGCAGAATTTCTTAAGATTTGTCCCATTTGGATTCTCAGGAGAGCCCTCTCTGAGAGTAGGAAGGGACTAACACAAGTCCCAGAATGCCCCTGTGAAAGAGGTGCCCAAGTCCGCCAAACCCAAGGCAGATGACTAAGCTGAAGTGGCCTGGGCCACCACCTCCTCGAAAGCCACGAGTTGTGTGGCTGAACCAATGGCTGCTGAGACCATGCTGTGAGCATCTTTTGATTTGACCAGGGGATCCTGTTTGTCCAGGCAGCCTAACATGAAGCAGGCATAGCAGTTTTCTACAGTGGAGGGCTGAAGGGTTTGGCACAGAGTGCAAGCTTGTGGGTCATGCTTGAGCCCTAGGCAGTAAACGCACGTAGAGTGCATGTAAGTGCATGACATCTTCTGATTGCAGACTGAGCACCTCTTGAAGCTGGGACTGGCTTTGGCATCCTCACGATCCATTTCAGTAATGAAGAAATGTTGAAATTTGCAAACAAAGGTCTTAAAGACAAAAAAAAAAGTAGCATTAGAAAAGACAGGACCTACACCTAGCACGGAGCTGCGATGAAGGGAACCCCAGGCTTCCAACGGAAAGGAAGATCTGAAGTCACTGGGCAGTGCCAAGGAGGATTCCACCTGGGTGGGAGGAACCAGCTTGAAGACCTTCCAGCCTCTGCTTAAAGAAAAAGGATCCTTCCCGAAGTGTGGATAGTCAAGTATACCATATCAAAGTCCCTAGAAAGGACTTTTATATATGCCAACCAAAGATTCTACAAGGGGGGAACAAACCCAGCCCCTTGTTAGTGCACCTGGCAAGGGGCAGGAAGGGGACCAACCTGATAGCCCTAGTCAAAGACAAGAAGTGTAACCTAACAATGGCAAAAGAATACAGGGCAGCTTTGTGGATTTTTTTACTTACAAAAGTGAATGTGAGAGCCAGTGGATGTCTGTGGGAAACTGGGTCTTCCCAAAGTAAGTGAGGAACAGGTGGAAGTCCTGATTGGGCCACTCAAAGAAGGAGACATAAGACAGGCAGCCTCTACATTAACAAAGGGGAAAGCAAAGGGCCAAGACAGCTTCCTCATGGAATGTTACAGAGCTCTAGACAAAATGGTATGGAAGCACCTCCACAGTTTTTCTGGAAGCAAAGGAGGGGGGGAAGCCTCCTGGCTCCCTGTAATTTTAGCCACTATTACACTCATCCATAAGGATGTTAAGGACTGCACACAGTGCTCAGCCTATAGACCAATACCTCCCCTTAACAGTGACGTAAAGGTGCTGGCCGAGGCACTAGCTAGGATATGTTGCCAACACTTGTGAAGGACAACAAAACCGAGTTAAGAATAGACATTCCTACCACAATGTGAGGTGTTTTCTGGGGGTGGTGGAACTAGCGTCTCGGCATCCTGGGGGAGCGTGCATGCATTTAGTGTCAGTGGCTCAGTAGGTAGCACACTCGCCTCTGAGGCCGGGAGATCAGAGGGCTGTGGGTTCAGTTCCCACATCTGGCACTTGGGTTAATATCCCAGTACTGACACTAGTGCAGCATGAGAGGGGTGCTGCACTTCGGAGGTGCCGTCTTTCAGATGAGACGTTAAACCGAGGTCCCATCTGCCTGGATTGGTGGTATTCAGGTGGATCTTAAAGATCCCACGGCACTTATCGAAAATAGTAGGGGAATTTCTTCGGTGTCCTGGCCAAATTTCCCTCATTCACTAAAAATACCACCAACAGCTTAATCTGGTTCAAGGTCAGTTGGCATTCATGTATGTCCCCTTCCCCCGGGTCATGCCTGAAAATAGGCAGGATTTGTCTAGTGCACTTACCCAGTCAACAAAAAAAAAATAAAAAATGCTCTCTCTCCGGATGCCAAGAATGCCTTCAATAGGGTGGAATGGGGGTACTTGTTTAGAAAACTGGAGGAGTTTGGGGGAGGGGGGGGGATTTTTCATAGATATTGTCAGGCTGTTATATAAGGACCCCAAGGCAAACATATAGTTAGTGGGGAGAATACTTGGAAATGTAACCCAGCCAGGGACACCCATCGGGGTACCCTGTGTCACCACTCCTTTTTGTTCTAGCAATAGAGCCATTATCAGAAGCAATTCAGAAGGCAAAGGAGGGTGTGCAAGGTGCCCACGGCAGAGAACACAAACTTTCATTATCTGTGGATGATATCCTCTTGTACCTGCCCCAGTCAGAGGCTTTGATCCCAGAATTGACCCACATAATAGAGGAGTCCTCCGCCTTCTTAAGGTACAAGATCAGCTTAGAAAAATCTGAGCTTCTATGTCTTGGTAAATTTTAGAAATGGGGACCCAAGCAAGCTCAGATATAGGGCAGTTATCTCACACATTAATTATCTGGGAATCAAAGTAGGGGAATTCCTAGACACTCTGTATAAACGTAATTCTAGGGACATGGATATGTTGTTCATCCACACTGTCTGGCAGGTTCCTTGCCGCTTTAAATCTTGCCGGAAGGTCTTCAAGCTGGCTCCTCCCACCCACCCGGGTGGTAAAACTTTCGGCTCCGCCCCATGACGTCAGATCTTCCTTACCGCTTGGAAGCTCAGGTTCCCTCCTTAATGCTCTGCATATAGACTGGATCCCAACTCTTCAGTTCACCCAAAAATAATTTTAAAGTTTTCAAGACTTCGGTCAAATTCTTCCTTTGCGGCTACAATGGACAAATCGACTCCCGGTTTTCGGTGGTGCCCATGCGGGCAGAAGATGTCCAGGATGGATCCACACTCCACGTGCGTCTACTGCCTCGGGCTTGACCACGCACCGCAGAGCCTAGAGTTGTGCAGGTCTTTTCAGCCAGTGTCCTGAAGACCAAGGCGTCTGCCACAACTTGGGCAACCCCGAGAAACGTTTTCCGCCAGTGAAGTCCAAGGAGGCCCGTTGGGCGGTGTCCGCGGCAGCTGGCTCAGCTGAGCAACTCGAGCAGATGATCGCCCTCGAGGAGGCGGCCCAGGCCGCATCCTCATCTTCCTCGGTCGCAGCATTTATCCCGCTCTCTCTGGGATCCTCCTACACAGCTTCTTTTAAGGAGCTTTGCCAATCCCTCTCCATGAAGGGTGAGGGGCCACCGGGACACTCTTCTCGGTCAAACAAGAAGGACTCGAAGGGTAAGTCCCACTGTCGACGTGAGAGGGAGAGGTCCCCTTCCCCGGACAGTCGACACTCTACTTCGGTCGAGGTTGCGGCTAAGGCTGCTGGCTTCACGGTGTCCCCGTCAGGTCAGCCGGCCGAGACACCCGTCAACGCGGTCAAGATTTTTCTTGACCCGGATGGGCTGTCGACTGGTGAAGCCGACAACCCTTCATCACCGGCTCCCCCAATGGAAACCGAGGACTTGCCTGCGCCTCCTGTGCCGAAGTCCCCGGTCAAGGCTCCCGAGCCGAGGGAGAAGTGGGTGTCCCCTGCTCCCTCCCAGACCCACCCTCGGAAACACCGAGGGTCTTGGTCTCTGACCTCGTCTCGGTCCAGCCGATCCCGCCGGTCCGCCGCTCATCCTCGTCTTCCTCCTCGGAAGGGGAGAGGCTTCGGCGCAAATTGCGTCGACGCTACAAGGACTTAATGTGGCAGCAGCTCCTTTTGTCCGGGAACAAGCCGACGCCGTCGCCTTCCCTGGCCATTAAGTGGCTGTCACCTGAAAGGCCGAAACAACCCCTCGCAGTGGTCGAGATGCCCAAGCCTGGGACGGTTGTTCGGCGGAAACCAGCTGCCCCGATTGTGGTGGAACCTCCGCCTCCACAACCGAAATCGGGGGCTCCGACCGAGGAGTCTCGGTCAGGTCAGGGTCTGCCCCACCGGTTGTTGGTCACCCTCACTCCCGACCATCCTCAGCAGGTGGAGGGTGGCTCAGGCCCCAGGCAGCTCTTCGCAGACTCCTCGGAGTCTGACGACAACTCCCTGTTTTCCAGGCCCCTTGACCTGGAGTCCTCTGGGGGCAGTCGATGGACAAGAGCCCATCATCGTTCATGGGTCCTCTTCGGCTCATCTCGGAGTCCACAGGGATGCAGCTCGAGCCTGTATCCAAGCGAGCCAAGTATCCCCTCACAGAAATACTGGACCCAGGGGATTCTCCCACGGTGGCCTTTCCAGTGGCTGAAGCCATTGTTGGCCCAGCCTTGGAGTTTGGCAGCGACCAGCTTCCTGTCCTTCGGCCAGGATGGCCAGGAAGTATGTGGTCCCTACTGGCTCTTTGTCCGTTTTTTCGGAGCACCCCTCTGCGGAGGGGTTGGTCGCCGATAGCATTTTCCGGTGCTCCGGGAATGCTAGGGATGTGGATAAGCCCCCCGACAAGGAGTCCAAAAAGCTGGACTATGCCGGGCGCAAGGTATACGCTGCATCCTCCCTTGGCCTCTGTCAGGCCAGCTCAGCCATACTGATGGCGCACTTCTCCCACGCCCTTATGGGCTCCCTGAATGAGGTGATCCCTCATCTCCCGGCTGACCTGCAGACTACTACGGTCAAGCAGGTGCGGGATCAGGGAAGGGCAGTGGCGAAACAGCAGCTCCAAACGGCTCTAGATATCGGAGAACCCTGTGCCCGGTCAGTAGCGGCCGCAGTGGCCATGCGCCGCAGAGCCTGGCTGAGGATATCCACCTTTACAGCGGATGCCCAGCACAAATTGGCAGACGTCCCCTTCTTGGGGACCGACCTGTTCGGCCCTGGAATGGAAGGCCACCTGCAGAGGATCGAAAAGTCCAATGCCACCTTGGACTCGGTCACGTCCGCTCAGAAGGACAAGGGCCGTCGTCAGCAACATAAGTCCTTTCGACCTGCCCCTGTGGCATGTCCGGCTCAGCAACACCAGCATCAGGGCCAGCAGGCTCGCGCTTGGCACCCCAAAGCCAAGCCTGCAGCTTCCTCCAACAGGAAGCAGGGAGGAAAAGGCCCAGGAGGTCCCTCAGCTGGTCCTTCCTCCAAGCCTGCCTAGTGACAGGTTGAGGGGTGTCGCCCTCAACCTCGTCGCTCCCACCTGGTTTCCCCCCATGGGGGGACGGCTCTGCCACTTCCTTTCCGCCTGGTCCGCTATCACCATGGACCGCTGGGTGTTGGAGTTGGTAGGAAAGGGTCTGCCTCTGGAGTTCAAGCAGGCCCCGCCCTTCCGAGCCGTCACCCCACGGAGGAGCTACGGGGTCCGCAGCCTCTCTGTCGGCTCGTCGAGCCAACATTGCCCTGCTCCTCGAAAAGGAGGTGATCAGGAAGGTGGCGGATCCTCCACCAGACCCAAGGTTTGTGTCCAGGTACTTCCTGGTCCCGAAACAGACGGGGGGCTGGCACCCCATTCTAGACCTGCACGACCTGAACAGGTTCCTAAGGTCTCGAACCTTCAGGATGATCACTCTGGTTCAGATCATTCCATCTTTGGAACGAGGTTTGTGGTTCTGTTCTCTGGACCTCCGGGACGCGTTCTTTCACGTCCCAATCCGTCCGTCCCACCAGCGATTCCTCCGCCTCAGGGCAGAGGGGTCCCTCTACGAGTTCCGGGCCATGCCCTTCAGCCTTTCTCTAGCTCCCAGGGTCTTCACCAAATGCATGGCAGTGGTGACAGCATTCCTGCGGCGCTGAAGGGTCTGGGTGTACCCCTACCTGGACGACTGGCTGACTGCGGCCTCCTCCAGAATGGAGGTGAAGCAGTCCAGGGATCTGGCCCTCCAGGTTTGCTCTCAAGTTGGCCTCCTTATCAACGAGGCCAAGTCGGAACTCGCGCCAAAGCAGGTGATCCAATTCATCGGGGCAGAGCTCGACTCTCTCCGAGCCAGAGCACAGCTCCCGGCGGATAGGGCCGAGGTTCTTTCCTCCTTTGCCCGGTCATTTCAGGTTGGGCAACTGCACCTCCTGGGCCTCATGGCGGCCTGCACCAGCGTGGTCCGTTGGGCCCGTTGGCATATGCGTCCCCTACAGTGGGGACTGGCCAGCCAATGGTCACAGCGCTCCGATCCTTTGTGGATCAGCCAGTGACAGTGACCCAGGAGATGTGGAATGCTCTCCAGTCGTGGACTGTTCCAGCTCATCTGCAGGAGGGCATCCCGTTTGTCCACCCCGAGCCGACGGTCTCTCTATCGACCGATGCCTCTCTGATGGGTTGGGGTGCCCATCTGGGGGAGCACAGAGCGCACAGCCTCTGGTCCCCTCGGGAGTCCCGATGCCACATCAACCTGCTGGAGCTTCGAGTGGTTCATCTAGCCCTCTCCACCTTTGCTCCATTTGTACGGGGTCAAGTGGTCCAGGTCCAGACAGACAATACCACGACCATGTACTACCTGAACCGCCTGGGCGGGACGCGCTCCATGCCCCTGTGCAGAGAAACTCTCCGCATTTGGTCCCTCGTGTGCAGCCTGGAGGCGGATCTCCTTGCCATCCATGTGGCAGGAGCCTCCAATATTCTGGCCGATGCCCTAAGCCAGACAGGAGCTGTGTCCCATGAGTGGTCTCTCCTGCCGGAGGTAGTACAAGATCTGTTCTCCCAGTGGGGCATGCCTCAGGTGGACCTGTTTGCCTCCAGGGAGAATGCGAAGTTGAGGCTGTTTCATGCCAACCCCCCTCAGCAGGGCTCGCTACGGGGGGATGCCTTCTCGAGGCCGTGGACCCCGGGCCTCTTCTATGCCTTTCCTCCATTTCCCTTGATCTACAAGGTGCTTCTCAAGGTGAGGAGGGACAAGGCGCAGGTGATTCTGATAGCCCCAGACTGGCCCCCGCCAGTTCTGGTATCATCTCCTCAGCCTCAGCTCCAGGCTCCCAATGCGGCTTCCAGCCCGCCCGGACCTGATCTCAGTCAGTCAGGGGAAGGTATTCCATCTGGACCTTCAATTCCTGCAGCTGATGGCCTGGTTCCTGAGCGGCTAGAGTTCCAGGCTTTGGGTCTTTCCGACGAGGTCCTCAACGTCATTGATGCTTCCCGTAAGGAGTCGACCAGAAAATGCTATGCCTTTAAATGGAAGAGATTCTCCATTTGGTGTCAGGGCAAGGGCCTGGACCCTTCCTCCTGCTCCTTGGCAAGCATTCTGGACTACCTATGGTCCCTTTCTCAGCAAGGGCTTCCATCGACGCCCCTTAAGGTGCACCTGGCAGCCATCTTTGCTTACCGGGCCAGGAAGCAGTCGGTGGTGCAGGAGAAGGTGGTCGGGCGCTTTTTCAAAGGCCTTGATCACATATCCCCTCTGGTGTGAGAACCTCCACTTCCATGGGATCTACTGCTGGTATTGGCTAAGCTCATGGGCAAGCCATTTGAACCGATGTATAGGTGTGACATCTGTCACCTGCCATGGAAGACCGCCTTCTTGATGGTTATCACATCAGCCAGAAGGATGGGAGAGCTCCAAGCGCTTTCCATCAAGTCTCCTTATCTGGTCTTCCACAGGGACAAGGTTGTCCTGTGCCCCCACCCGAAATTCCTTCCAAAGGTGGTGTCGGAATTTCACCCTAACCAGGTGTTGACTCTGCCGGTGTTCTACCCCAATCACACCTCGGAGGCCGAATTTAGGCTCCATACTCTGGACCCTAGAAGAGCGCTCGCTTATTACAAGGAGCAGACGGCTGAAGTTCGCCAGCTGTTTGTCACCTATGCTGAAGCTGCACCTGGCAGACCTGCAGCCAAGCGGACAATAGGCAGGTGGGTCACCTTCTGCATAGATCTCTGCTATAGGTTGGCGGGCATGGAGCCTCCCAGAGGGACAAGAGCTCATTCTACCCGCCATACCGCTGCATCGGTGGCTGCTTCCAGGGACGTCCCTATCCAGGAAATCTGCAGGGCTGCTACCTGAAGTCAGCACACACCTTCATTACCCACTACCACATCGACCTTGAGTCACACCGGGATGCTGGTTTTGGGGCCTCGGTTCTCCAGTCATTTTTCCCTAAGTAGGGGGTGTGTACCTTGCCTCCTTTCTCCTGGAGAACTGCTAGGAGTCTGCCAGACAGTGTGGATGAACAACATATCCATGTCCCTAGTAATACAGGTTACTTACCTGTAACAGGAGTTCTAGGAATGGTATATGTTGTTCATGCACAACCTGGCTTCCAGCGGGCTAGATCTGGCGTCATGGGGCGGAGCCGAGAGTTTTACCACCCGGGTGGGTGGGAGGAGCCAGCTTGAAGACCTTCTGGCAAGATTTAAAGCAGCAAGGAACCTGCCAGACAGTGTGGATGAACAACATATACCATTACTAGAACTCCTGTTACAGGTGAGTAACCTGTATTTATATACCAGTACTTGGCACGATTTAGGGGATCTGCAAAGATGGCAGGGGCTGCCAGTATCATGGCTAGGAATAATACACCTTACCAAAATGAATATGCTGCCCAGTGTCTTGTACCCAGTCCAGATGCTGCCACTTGGACTACACAAAAGGGACACCCAGGCACTTGAGAAGGCATGCTGAGATTTCATTTGGAGCCAAAAGAGGCCCACCGTCAGTTTACTTAGCTTCAACAATTTTACAAACAAGGGTGGGCCCCGACACCCAGATGTTGGACTCTACCATTTAGCAGCACAAGCGAGACTCCTGACAGAGGGTGTGAGGGCAGCACAGTGGGCATCTCTGGACTGGAAGAGGCTTGACCACAGAGTCACTGCATATCTGAAGCCAGGGGGCAACAAGCTTAGAGAAATGAAAATGATGTACTCACTGTCATTCTTGATCTGGCAATATCTTCACCATTGATTCACACCAATGAGTTTGGAGCTGGAGTTGCTAGGACTCTGCAGGAGCCAGAACTTTTCAGGAGGACCGGCGCTGACATATGCTGCACCACGAGACTGGCTTGCGCTGCATGGCTTACCTCGGAACTGGCCCATAACTGCCTCAGTACCTTCTTTACTGAGGAAGTACAGCATAATCTGACATAAATGCACTTAACCTAAGGGCATAAGATAGCCCTTGTGATCCATGTAATATGAGTCGACGACAAAGAACACAGTGTCTTCACAGCCCAAACCAATAACGAGGGGGTGAAAAACAATGAGCAAAAAGAATGAGCCCAAGGGGTGGTGTGTGATTCGGTGTTGAAGATATTCCTAGAAGATCAAGAATTACAGTTTGTAAGATTGCTGTCCAGTCCATTAGCATTAGCCCCTAATGACCTGCACTACTTAGAACTCTACTGAATAGCAACAAGTCGAATAATGTCTGTCTACTGCTGCTTTGAACTGATTTACAGTCTTACTTGATATTACAGATGCTGGCAGTGAATTCCATTGAGACACCACATGCTGGGAAAACTACATTCCACTATTATTCTTGTAGTTGTATCCCCTTAACATTGTGTGTTGCCCTCTAAGATTTTTGGTGTCTGGTCTCAAGCTTAGTCCCAAACACTCCCACAGGTCCTGGTCATCAATTGCCCTTTGTACCAAGTACATATCTCCTCTCAACCTTCTGTAATGGAGGGAGTAAAGCCTCAGCTCACCCAGTTTCTCCTCATATGTCCTTGTCTTAATAATAGCCACCAGTCTTGTTGCCCTACACTGTACCATCTCGAGTTTCCTAACATCCGCCTTAAGGTGCGGTAACCAAAACTCACAGCAGTACTCCAAATGTGGTCTGACCAGGGCCATGTAAATAGGGACCAGCACCTCTCTTGACCTGCTCTTGATGTTCCTTTGGATGATGTCAATATTCCATGGCATTTCCTGGGTACAACAGTGCAATTTTCCAAAAAGGTCAGGTTGCTATTAACAAAAACTCCCAAATCTTTCTCTAATGTGGATGCTATGACTTCCTTGCCATTAATATAATAGTTATATTTTTACCTAGACGCATAATTTTACATTTGTCCATGTTAAACCTTAACTTCTTCCTTAAAACACCTCCTGTTAGTGTATTAATATTTGCCTGGAAAAATGTTTCCATCTGTTTTGCCGATAATTAAAGTGCCCATTTTGGTATCATCAGCAGACTTGGTCATCCAAGCTCTATTATTACAGGTGATGGAAGCGATTACAGCATTAAACAGTACAGGCCCCAGTACCAAGCTCTGTGGGATTCCACTAGTCACCCTAATCCATGATGAGTAATGTACTTTTATGGTCACCCTTTGCTTCCTTCTCGTTAGTCAGGACACTATCCAACATGTGATTCCCTCATTAAGTTGGACCTCCCTAAGGCTAATTTATTAATTTAGCATGGGAAAGACTATCAAACACTTTCTCAAAGTCAACAGAGTGTACATCAACAGGAATGTTATTTTCAAGGGCTAAACTTACAGGATTAAAAAAGTGCAGCAGATTAGTCTGACATGACCTACCCCTTTTAAACCCGTGCTGGTGAATGTCAGTGTACCCCTTTGCCTGTAAGTGTTCATCGACTACCTCCTTAATTTCAGCCTCCACTATCTTTCCCACAATAGAGATAAGACTGACAGGTCAGTAGTTGCTGCAGCATGATTTTGAGCCCTTCTTGTGGATTGATATGACATGGGCCATGGTCCAATCCACTGGGACTTCCCCATCCTCTAGGGATTTCTGGGCTATAGCCTGAATTGGTTCACATAAAACACATGCTAGCTCTTTAAGGAGCCTGGGATGTAAATGATCTGGATCTGGTGATTTAGTGAGGTCAAGAGAGAATAGTTTTCTTTGATTGTGCTAATATACTGTACTAATTAAACAGGCTTGGTGTTTGAGACTAAGACTGTTAATTACATCACTCTTCTGATATACACTTTCAAAATAGGCATTAAATTCCTCGGCCATCTCTTGACATCCACTAATTTTAATAATTTCCCTGCTAAATAGGACCAATTACATTATTGGTTTTCTTCAGGCTGCTGACATAATTGTAAAAGTCATTCCTATTGACATGCACTCTACTGGCTTTAATTTCCATGTGTTTTTTTTTTGCCTTCTTTATTCCTTTTTCCAACCTCCTCAGCTTTGTCTTGTACCTCTCCCTGTAGATATTTGTCCTCTCATTTTTGGCTTTCTTGTAGGCTGTATTCTTGGCCCTCAAAAGTTTCATCATTTTGTAGGTAAACCATAGGGGATTCTCCCCTTCATATAGTACTTTTTTTTCCCCGTTCATAATTTATGGTATTTTTGATTTTCTTTCTCTCCCTCCCCGGCGTACACATGCATGTCTGGCGTGGAGAACTGTCTGTCACCAGGATCGGTGGCCCTTTCAGCTCCTCCCCATGGTTGCATGTAGCTCCCAACCATGTGCTGCCCACAGACCTAAACCCAGTGGGAGTGGGACTATGGCGAGCAGGCATCCACCCTTTGGAGGGACAGCCACAGCTGAATCCCGCTCCAACCCTCCTCCCAAAGCCAGCTTCCCTGGCACCTGAGGTCATTCCTGAACCCCTGTCACTGGCATAGCACAAAGTGTGGCATCCAGAGCCTCAACCCGCAGCTCCACAGAGCCGCCTTCTTATAGTACTTTTTAATAGTAGGTACATGATTTTCCACCAGTTCGTGCAAGAAGGATTTTAACAATCCCCACCTCTGTTCCACGTTTTGGCCACTAAACTGGTCAGCCCAGTCTGCCACCAGTGCTTTTAGTTTTTGGTAATCTGCCAAGTCATACCATTTGTCTGTTGTAAGCCCCCTTTGACCTTTCCTAGAGACACTAATCTCAAATTTTACCATGCTGCGGTCACTGCTTGACAATGGTTCCCTAATGATGCAGTTACCTATAGACTCTCCCAGATTACCAATTACTAGGTCAAAGCAATGGTCATCCCTCGTGTTCCCCCAAAACATGATTTTCAACATTAAGGATATCTAGCACTTCCAGAAATTCTGCTTCAGTTGTTAAAGAAGCAGACCCAGTCGATACCAGGACAGTTGAAGTCCCCCAATAGCAAGTCTTTTCACGGAGTTCAGATCCCTAATGTGTTTGACAAATTCACCATATTTCTCATTTGTAAGGGATGTGGACCTGTAGCAGATGCCACAATGATGTTCTCTTCCCTGGGAGGTAAAATCTGAACCCATAGCTGCTAGATTGTTTTTTTTGTAGCTCTAGGGCCTTAATGTCATTTCTGACAGAGTGCTACTCCACTCCCCTGCCTAGCTAGTTAGAACAGTTGGTACCCAGTAATATCCTGTCCCCAATCCTCGCCACCATGTCTCCATAATGGCACACAGGGCAATGTCCTCTTATTTTTTTTTTAAAACATAAACTCCAGTTCATCCCTTTTATTACGCAGACTCCTGGCATCAACTTGGAGTGCTTTCCAATTGGTTGTTTTTGGTGTTGTTATTCAATTCTCCACACACACACACACACACACACACACACACACACACACACACACACACCCCTGCCAGTTTAGTTTAAGTAATGTTTAATGGCATCATTAATTGTTTCTGCCAGTATACGAGATTCTTCTGTATTTAAATGTAAATTCTGCTGTGTACAAATGATGGGTATTATCAAATCATTGCCAGGGTTCTATAAAATCAGTCTTCCCTGGCACACCAAGATTTTAAGCAGCAGTTTAGTCTCTAGACCTCTGTCATTCTGAATTTACCAGCCCTCGGGATTGGTAATATTTCAGACATGACTAGCAAACATTTCTGACGTCTTAAGACGCGTCCCACCACTCAAATGCTTTTTGGATTTCAGATGGCGATTTCCTGCCTACATCATTTGTTCCCATATGAACAATTACAGTGGGCTCAGTTGAATTCTCCAAAAATTCAGGTAATAATCTGTTAACATCACAGATCCCTGCCCTGGGTAAACTGGATACTGCAACCTGTTCTTTTCTATCTCTGCAGATAGTCCTGTCTGCAAATTTTAGCATCGAGTCTCCTATAACAACCACATCCCTATTAATGGATTTGTGCTTTTGAGGACCATTACCTATCCTAGTCCCATTGGTACTTGTATTTGAATTAGGGTCTACTGTAGTACTGCCTCCCACAGTCGGTAGGTCCCTAGATGTACCAGGTTGCTGGTTGTGATTTTAACAAAAGTTGCTTATCTAAGCTGGCTGACCCTCGTCTGTGACCCTGGGATGGTTGGCAGCCAGTGGAAGTCCTTGGCCCATCTGCATCCCTGTGTAAGTTGGGTGCATTACTATTTTTTTGTTATAGGGTCACTTGGGGTTTCCACACTGAGGGCATCAAATCGATTTCTGACCTCTACTTGTGAGACTACCTCCCTTCTCCATTTTCTAGGGCCCAGGTACCAATCATTTGCATCTGTGCATTGGTGAGTATGTAATTTTTATAACTTCCAGGAATCAATTTTCACCATTGATTCATGCTAGTGGGTTAGAGTACCAAGCTCAGATTAAAGTCCCCTGGGAAGGGTGATAGGAGCCAGAGCTCACGTAGGACAGAAGTCCATTAACGATGGTCCTGCCAAAGGAGGCATGCTGCCTGGCATGGATATCCAGGGCATAGTGCTTCAGGTGGCAGCTTTGCAAATATCAGCGATACGTATGGAGCAAATCTCTGCCTAGGATGTAGCAACCACTCTGGTGGAGTGGGCACAAGCCTGGCCTTTCAGTTTGACCTGTGCCATGGAATAGCAGTGACACAGGCAGAAATGCCTTTGATTGTAACAGACTGACCCAACCTGTTAGGGTAGAAGGAAATGAGCTCTTCAGAGTGTCAGAAGTCCTTAGTTCTACAGAGGTAGAATGTGAGGGCTCTTATAACGTCCAGAGAATGGTTTGCACTCCCCTTCATTCTGGAAGTTGGGAAAGTATGTAGGTAGCACTAGAGGCTGATTTTAAGTGAAACCACAACACCTCCTTAGGTAAAAACTTGGGATGTGTATGGAGAACCACCTTGTCTCTAGAAAACAGTATATAAAGGATCTGTAACCAATGCATGTATCTCAGAGACTCTGTGGGCAGAGGTGATGGCCACTAGAAACGTGGTTTTCTACGTTAGGAATTTCAGGTCACATGTAACCAAAGGTTCAAAAGGCTTACGAGTGAACATGTCTAACACAAGGTTGGGATCCTAAGTGGGTAAGGGCTTCCTGACTGGGGGCCTTGTGTGCAAAATGCCTTTCAGGTACCTCTTAAAAGAGAGGCAGTTGGGTTAGAGAGAGGTTCTGTATGGGCTCATGGTGTGCTGAAACAGCGCACAAATGGACCTTAACTGTAGAGTATTGCAAGCCTTCATGAGAACGGTCCAGCAAGTACTCAAAAACCTTGTCTGGTGGGCACAAGAAGGGGTCTAGACAGGTTTTGGAGCACCACACAGAAACATTTTTCCATTTGGCTGTGCAGGTTTTCCTGCTGGAGGACGATCTGAGAGACCCTCTGAGACACTTTATACCTGTTCACTTCTCTCTCTCTTCAGGAGCCAGGACTGGAGATGAAGAGAGCGCACACTGGGGTGGTCCGAGGATCCCTATGTCAGTAGGTCTGTCTGGAGAGGGAGGGCTCTCAGAGGACTGACAACCTGTTGAGCAGGGGAAACCATATCTGTCGAGGCCAAAAGGGGACAAACAGAATTATCTTGCGGCATGCGCCTCTAGCTTGAGTAGTACCATCTAAAATAGAGAGAGAGGCGGAAATGAGTACAGAAAGAAATTTGTCCACTGCAGCCTGACTGCATACTGACAGAAAATGCTATGTTCAGGATTTCTGAAGCAGAATCAAAGCAGTCTGGCATTGAGTTCCCCACTCATCGAACAGAGACTGCACGATGTCTGCTGCCGGTGACCACTCATGAGGGTTGGCTTTTATTTGGATGAGCTCGTCTGCCAGTGTTCTGAGCCCCTGACAGATAAACTGGATCATAATGTCCTGTTTCAGACACATTCCCACACTCTCATCATTTCTTTACAGAGAGGATGAGTGTGCTCCCCGGTTTCTTGATGTAATACATGACAGACTTGTCCTCCGTCTGGAGGAGGACTATCTTGTGGCTGACAAAGTCCACCAGGGACCACAGGCATAAAGAATTGCTCTCATCTCCAACACACTGAAGTGGAGGTGCGACTGAAGAACTCTAAACTTCCTGAGTATGGCAGCCCTAATAATGGGCTCTCCATCCCAGCAGACACACATCTGTGGTGAGGGTTGCCCAAGACTCTGCCTGAGAAATGGGGAGGCCTTGGAGGAGATTGTCCTCATGTCCACCATGCAAGCGATTGAAGCAGGGGTTTTGTCACCTTGATGGGACAAGAGATACATTGCTGGAGACTGCTGCACGCTGAACATCGCTGGGTTGTCTTTATGTGTAGCTGAGCCAGAGGTACCATCAACATGGAGGAGGCTATGAGGCATAACGTGCTGCATGGAGTGATCCCAAACAGACTTGTGCTCCATGATGAAATGAGCCATCTGAAGGATGGCTTTCTATCTGTCCTCTGGAAGAAGGGCTTTGCCTTGGAGGTGTCCATGAGTGCCCCTATGAAGAGGAGTGGCTGAAAGGGCTGAAGTTGTGACTTCTCTAAATTTAACAGGACTCCCACAGAGGTTAGGAACTGACAGGCTATAGCCACTGCTCGTTCAGTCTCCTGTTTGGATGGACTGGCTCGTAACCAGTCATCCAAATGGGGACGGTGTCCAAGCTTTGGCAGGTGCACCATCGGAACAGCAAAGCACTTTTTAAAGTCTTGAGGTGCCAATGATAGCCCAAAGGGCAGGACCTGGAGTTGATAATGGCTAACCCTGTACCACGAAGCGGAGAAACTTCTGGCAGCTGGGGTGGACCAGGATATGCTGATAGGCATCCTGCATCTCTAGGGAAGCCAACCAGTCCTGCAGCTTGAGGAGCAGCAACAGGGGCCCTAGACAGATCATTTTGAACTTTTCTTGTTGCATGAACTTGTTCAGATTTCTGAGATCGAGAAAGGGGGCATGCCCCCATGATTTTCAGAATGAGAAAGTAATGGGAGTAGAAGCCTGTGTTGCACTCCGCCTCTGGCACTACTTCCACTGCCCTGTTGCCCAAAAGGCCAGGAATCTTCTTCAAGAGAAGCTCTGACATGCGAGCTGACAGGAGGGGTTGCTTTTTGGGTGGATAAATCTAGAGGGGATTCTGAAAAACTCATCACGTATCCCTCCCGGATGATCCTGAAACCCAATTGCCCATCGTGATGGATTCCCATTGACGGTAAAACTGAGTCAGACCACCCCCACCAGAGAGGAGAGGTCTGCCTCAGGCAACTGAGGCAAGAAAAGGGCCTGGATTTCAGAGAGTGGCACTACATGCTTTGGTAACCTGTGCCTTTGGCTGCAATTTCTTTTGCAGCTGGGGAGACTGGGACTTAAATTGAGCTCCCTTGCCTTTGCCTCAAAAAGACTGTTTATTGTGACAAGTCCAACCCCTTCCCCCTCTGGGGCAGGCTAAGAATTACTGACGGCCATCCTGGTTTTCTGGGAATCCTCAAGAGGTTGTTCTACCTGTTGACCTAACAGATTTTTTATTTTAACTTTTGTTGACCGGGTAAGTGCCCACTAGAAAATGTCTTGCCTATTTTAAGGCACGACCGGAGAGATAGACGAGCGAACAGACCTTGAACCAGATTAAGCTGTTATTGGTATTTTAGTGAATAGATACAAACCATCAAAGGGAACATTCATAACCTGTTGCTAGTTGTCATTGGAGAAGTCAGCTGCCCGAAGCCAGGAATGTCTTCTAATACAGATTCCCGCAGCAGCAGAACGTGAGGCATTGTCAAAGATGTGTGACCCCTTTCTATGATTTGAAGAATCCATGCATCGGATGTGATGGTTGTCCATTGATTGAGATGGAGGGAGAACTGACCTCCAACCACCTCCACCTCTTGGTCGGGGACTGGAAGTGGGGGTCTGGCAAGGAGTCAAGCGGAGGCGGATCCAGATGCTGGGGCTGGTCCTTCACCCCTGGGGCACTTGGCCACAGTTCCGGCACAGGAGGGGCAGGCAACACGGCAGAGGCTCTTCTTTTGCCTTGGGGCTGAGAGGCTGCTGTCTGCTCTTGGGTTGTATATGATAGAGCGAATGGACAGACTTGATCTGCCAGATGCCTGCAGCTCATTTATGATATCCTCCACATTTGGACTGAACAATTTGGAGCCATTAAAAGGGGCATTAAGCATCTTTTGCTGAACATCAGCAGGAAAACCCGAGACCTTCAACCAGGAGAGTGTACAAAGGCAAATGCTGGTGGCAGCAGCCCTGGAACCAGTGTCCGAGATATCAAAGAGGGACCGCAAGAGGTGCTTGCTAATATCCTCAGCATTTTGCAGGCACTTAAGAACCCCTTGCTTTTGGGTACAATCAGGAAGGGCCTGAGCCATGGCCTTGCCCTTCTTTCAAAGGGTACTCCGGTACTTGACCATGGGAGAAAAGTTATTTTGCAATCCCCAGCCCAAGAGTGGATGAGGCATAGACTCTCTCTTGTCCCAGAGATCAATCCTACGGGATTCTCTGTTGGGAGTGGGGAAGGGAGCCAAGGTGCTTGGGCACCTTGGACCTAACATGGGCTGCCTTTATAACCACAGAATCTGTCTCTGGTTGGGCAGCGTAGTAAGGAAGACGCTGCAGGGCATGGCTAGCACCATATCAGGTCTGTGCCAGGCTGCAGTTGTGGCATTCCTTAGTGCAGGAAGGATAGGAGGAATGACTTTAGGAGGAGACTCTGGAATTTCTAGGAAATCCACCAGATCTCACCTGGTGGCATCCTCCTCTGTATGAAAGCCCATGGCTGAGGCCAGCTGCTTCATAACACTGAAGAAAGTAGGGTACATTGAAGGAGACCTAGGAATATGCTTGACAAGAGTCCTCACTCACTGAGGAAGCTGTGGATCTGCCAGCTGAGACGGGCTCTTCCTCGGGTAGGATAAGATCACAATGGTACTCCTCCTCGACGTCGACCCATTCCAATTCTAGATCCAACAAGGAAAGGTACTGATGATAGCCCACGGGGATCAGTTCGTGTAAGTCGAAGTGGTGTTGACAGTGGTACTGTCTGCCACAAGCAATGCAGGCCTATACATGCCCAACTGGTGGACCAAAACCGTAGTGAATTTGGTCAAAATGTCGTTGAGGTTGATGACAGTGGATGGCTGTGTCGGGGGGTCAACCGTGCAGGAAGTGCTGACCCAACAGGCGGGCCTGAGGCTCAAACAACCCAGGACCTGGGGCAGCAGCAGGCCTTGACGGGAGGGCTGTGGCCGATGAAGAGGGGCTGACGACCCAGAGGTTGACGGCTGCCTGCCTTACACATCAGGTGGAGGTGCTGTCAGTAGTAGTCTGGAAGGGACAGAGACCTAAACAGCAGGTTTAGGTGTTGGTGCAGACGCAGCACCCCTGGATGATGAGGAAGAGGCTGTCTGTGAGCAGGACCACCAATGGGAGAAGCGATCCTGATCTTGGTCCTTTTTATGACTTTTCTCTGAGGACTTGTCTCAGGCCTTAGTGGCCTGGAAGCTTGACCACCCTGCTGGTGACTGGGAAAGGAGAGACCTCGGAGGACCCCTGTCCAGAACTGGCTACCTGTTGCTCCATGAGAAATTTTTTAAGAGCCTTTTTGTGTCACCGGAGGCTAGTCTGATTAAACTTCTGGCAGAGCTCACTGTCCGAGATGGCACGGTCAGGCCCAAGATGGCAGACACAGAGTGAGTGTTCGTCTGAAGAGGCAATCTTCTTTCCACAGCAGCAACAATGGAAGAGAGAAGTTGAAGGATTAACTCTCGACATAACCAAAGTACAGAAATCTCTTTAAAAAAAAAGATTCTAATAAGTATAGAAAAGCCGTAGGCAAAAAATGGTGCGAAACTGCTTCGGAGCTTCTGTGCAGACCCATGTGACCAGGTCGACGGTGGGAAAGAAGTGAGAAGGGAGTGGGGCCACTCCCGCCTTTATAGGGTTGGTGACGTCGGCATGGGTGGCCCCAGTTGTACTGCTGAAAATCTTCATTGTGGATCTTGCTTCATTGATGGTGACGTTCCAGCTGTGGGACCTGATGACTGAGACACCCCTGAAGATCTAGGTATACCCCAGTCGCTGGTACTTCCAGGCTAGGAAGTAGACCAGGCAGGTGCATAGATTGCAAAGTCCAGGAATCTCCCCTGAGTTGGAGTGTTGTATCCCACAAGCTAGAATCGAGCCCAGGAAGGCATCAGCTAAAAACCACCACTGTATTATGGCAAATACTCCAGACTTGTCCCTAAAAGTTAAGGTTCTCTGGGAGAGAGACATGAGTTGCCCTATCCCAGAAGACAAGGGGGGGGGGAGGAGAGAGAGAGACAGTGTGACTCCCATATGGGACCTACCATTTGTAACCACTACAAAGAGGCTTAATTCAAGTTTCTCCATAGGTTGTATATGCCCCCTGCTATAGTGAGCAAATTAATAATAAAGGTTTATCTCACCAATATGCAGAAGGTGTGGAGATGAGAAGGGCACATGTATACACTACTGTTGGCACTGTTGAGACAGTAGAACCTTCTGGGCGAGACAACACAATGTATCTCACAACAGAAATGGAACCCTGGGCTATGCTGTTTGGGTGGAATCCTTTGAGGAGAGGAAGACAGTGGGACCTGTGCCCTAGTGTAATGAGGAATAATGCTGATCACAGCCAGTAGGTACATTCAGAACACCTGAGTTTCCCATCTCCTCCCAACGAGACAAATGTGGAGAGACTTGCTCCTTAAAATGCTTCAGCTTGAATATCTTCAATATGAACTTAAAAGGTGGGCAGATAGGTTTGTGAGGCAGTGGGGCTCTATGCAGACTCACTATCCCAGGTAGAGCAAGCTGTAATCAGATCTGGAGTCTAAACTTGCCAAGATAGATTCCCCAAAGCCCCGGACAAATGCTTGTACCCCAGTGTTTCCTTCACTGAGTGCAGGGTAATCAATAGTGCTGTATATGAAATGTATCTGATGTATCATAAAATTGATGCCTTGTTACGTCTTCGCTTTTAAATACGTGTTATGTTGTCTGGATTTGTAGAGTGTGTTGTACCAGCATTTTAGTTACTGAGAAAGTACTGCATTTAATTATCCACATGATGAGTCTGCCACCACAATTAAGTAAATGCTATGTATATCTGAAAGCTGAACTGTTTGTATTGTTGTAAAAAAGTGTTTAATAAGCAGAATTAAAAAAGATTCTCTGTTAAGAGTTTCCACAGTGGGAGAACACTATAAAACTTTTGAAGAAAGTTCAGGGAGAGCTCTTAGCCATGTTGCCTGCCCCTTCAGCCAACACACCAAGACTAAAGACTCAAAGCCAACTGCCACAGAGTGAGGAAGAACCAGGGTACAGTGAAAGTCACAGCTTTGAAGTATGCTGGCTTTTAGTAGGTGACCATGTGTAACTGAACAGTAAAAGAATGTCCAGTGACAACGTAGAAAGGCACAGAAAATAAGCTGTATCTAGTTGATCTTGCTATCACCCTGCCCAGACATGAGCACAAAGCTGCTTGAGCTGCATCTGCCATGATCAGCCCCGGGAGATTCAGTGGTCATGTATTGTAGTCTGACGCAATTTAGAGCTCCCTTGTTCTAGCCACTGGTTCCACTGCTGTCCTAAGACCATGTCTAGGTTTCACAAGCTATATTTGGTCTCAGTAGGACAAAGGGACTGGCAATGAGCCAACTACATTTGAGGGCAAAGTGCACTAGACTTGGAAAGAGAAAACACCCCCCTTTTCCCAACTCAATATACTGAATTTCCCTTCCTCCCTCCAGAGTATTGATAATTAAATACCCACTTTGTCCCCAAACTCTCCCCCCACACCTGGGTGCAGTTGTTAAGGAAAAAAATACTTAAAAAAATTATAGAATTCTCACAGACAGGTATAGCCCTCCTCACGTCACCTCGGTCAGACACCATCTAGATGCAAACTACTATAGGGATATACAAGCTGGTAAACAGCTATTACAGTATATGGGAGGTGCTTATTATTAATGGAATTCAATTAATTCCCAGTGTTATAGTACCATCGAGTACATCACGTGGTTCAACACAGAATGACAGTGCATGCTGCTGTTACTGACTCCTGTTGCAGCGACGCTGTTGAAACATGGCAAACTGCACTTGTGGGTCCTTGTTAGTTGAGCGGTAGCCTTGATTTGTTTAAAATCGGCACCAGATTATGATCCTTTCCCTCCCAAATTCTGACAGTAAAATTATTTAGGTATCATCGTCCTATTGTGTTTCGGAGAGGGGGGATTTAAAAAAGAGCAGGAAAGGTGCTCTTGAAAGCCTCTTATATCCCCCCTCTCACCTGGTCTGTTCAGTGCCTTCAGACGATCTTCCCGAGATCTGCCCTGTTGGCCCTGAATCATCTCAATCACCCTGTGATGCACTGTCTCCAGCCTGTCCTTCCTTAGATGAGGACTTCAGAACTGAGCACAGTATTCCAGGTGCAGCCTTGCCAGTCATCTATATAGAGGCGGTGGTACCTCCATCTTCCTGCTGTCAATATATCGCAGCAGCCTTTCTAAAGGCCTTGTTACACTGGCTTGACTGAGGGAGTCACTAATGACTCCCCCCAGGTCCCTTTTCTCTGCTATAGTGCTCACTTTAACCCCTCCCATGCAGTGCTTTTTTTTTTCTTCTAGGTACATTACCGTACATTTTTCTGGTGTTAAATTTCAACTGCCAAACTTCAGACCATCTCTCTAGCTTTTGTAGATTCCTCTGCATCTCCCTGATCCCTTTGTTACTATCTACCCTACCAGACCTTCAGATCGTCTGCAGACCCCCAACTTGCCCTGGATGCCCTCTGCAATGTCACTGTTTAACATACTGAAGAGGACAGGACCCAGGAAAGATCCCTCTGGCACCCCACCTATGACCTCCCTCTCTTCCGATTTGACACCATTTACCACCACCCTCTGCTGTCTCTCCTTCAACCAGTTTTCTACCCATCTAACTACATCCCTAGCAGCACCCTGGTCCTCCAGCTTCTTCAGCAATCTTCTGTGTGGCACAGAGTTGAAAGCCTTGCTGAAATAAGAGTAAATACAAAGTGTGGCCCTCATCTACTACCTTTTTTACCCAAAGAAAACTGTCAGGTTATGACAAGGCCTCCCTGCCACAAACCATGCTGTTTATTATCCTGTCAACTAGTGCTCTCTAGGTAGTCCACAAGGTCCTCTATGATCAGTGACTATCAGTTTACCACTACAGAGATAAGGCTGACAGGTCCTTAACTCCCTGGTTGTTCTCGCCTCCCCACCCTTGTGTAGTGGGACTATGTCTGCTACCCTCCAATCTTTCAGAACTACCCATGTCTGAAATGAGCTACTAAATAGCCCTAAGCATTCAGTCAGCTTCACAACCAGTTTCTCAATTCATTGATCATCTTTGGGAGCATCCCATCTGGCCTTGGGGCTTTATCTACCTTTGGGGGTTCAAGCCCCTTCTGTACCCTTTCTCTGGTAAATACTGGCTGCCTCATTTATTTGAAAGTGCAACCCAAGGGAGAGGGAAACGGGAGGAACAACAAATTACTGTGCAATTCAAGTTACGGAACGTTCCTGACAGCCACCTTGATACCACTTTCAGGCAGGGGGCCACCATCTTCCCTTGTGAAGGCAGTGTAGAAGTAATCATTAAGGACAGCTGCTTTTTGTTCATCTCCCTCTAGTAACCCCCCTTGTAGCCTAACAATACCCCCTCCCCACTTCCTTTTTTTCCTCAATATATCCAAAGAATTTTTTTTCCCCACCCTTGACCCCCTCCACAATATGCAGCTCCATGTCTGCCTTTGCCTCCCTGACCATCCTCTTTACTTCTTTAGTTTTTATTTGGTACTCTCCTCATTCCTCCTCCCCTGCTTTTATTTGCATCTGGTAAAAGCCTTTTTCTTGGCCCTCATACCCCTTCCGAGAAACATAATGGTCTCTGTACCCATTTCCTTTTGTAACAATTCTCGTGCATAACACTGTTGCCTAGAGTGGTCCCCTTGATTCCCCGATATCTATCCTCTACACCTCTGATGCTGTCCACCATGGTCAGTATGTCTTGGACTGGCTCCCTCATCCAACTGAAGTATGCTCTTCTGAAATGTAGGACTTCAGTTTTTGATAAGGGCTTTCTGGTCCAGAGGGCCAGCCTGAAATAAATGGATTTATGGTTGCCGGATCCCAGTGACCCCACTACCCTCACTCCGTTCACCTTCTCCAAATTGGTGATCATCAAATTGAGAATGGTCACCAGTTTAGTGGACTCCTTTATCAGCTGCACCAGCAGGCAGTCCTGCAATGTATCCAACAGGGTCAGACTTCTGATGCACCTGGCCATTGGGATGTCCCAGCTGATATCTTGCAGGTTCAGATCACCCACCACCACTTCCCCCTTCTTCACTCCCTTTATCAGCTCTTCCCCAATCTCCCTCTCTCTTCCGCTTGTGGTCTACAGATTACCCCCATCCTGTATTTTTTTGCCTGGGGGTACCATGAGGTGACCATATAATCACTGGTTCCCCCTTACTACCCCTGATGTGTCCATCCTTCACAGCCTCTATGCCCTGCTATACAGAGCCCCCACCCCCACTTTTCCTTCCATCCTGTGTAAACACTGTGTAATCTGGGACTAATAAATCCCAGTCATTTTCTGTGGCCCAAGTTTCCATGATGGCTACAAGGTCCACCTCAGTGTTTATCACCAATGCCTGCAGCTCACTGATTTTATTACCCAAACTCCTGGCATTAAGGTAGATCCCCCTTCCAACTAGCTCCAGATCTTCTTTTGCCGTTTTGTGATCCTACACCTACATTCTTTCTCATTCTCACCTTGTTTTTCTTATTGCTTGCAGACCCCCGAGAGCCTTCCTCTCTTTGCCCCTTCTACTATTGCTTTTTGAACCTCAACTTTATTTCTACCCACCTTATTGCTACCAGTCCCCAGTAGAGTGGAGTACTAGCTAGGTTCCCCTCCCTCACTTCCTTTACCATGGTTCACCTACCCTCAGTGCCTCTCTCCACCCCCCCCCCAGTCAGTTTAACAGTCTAATGGTAGATGTCAAACGTCTGATCTTAAGAGTGGGAGCTCTTGCAGCATAACATTCAGGACTACGCTTGCCAGGTACTAGGACCCTCGAGGCATTTTCAGCCAGCAGTATACAGCAGGGACTGCCCCGGCAGCAGCCCATGAGCGGCCCTGGTACAAGGGGCAAACCCAGCTCCACCTCAGTTCTTTTCCTGCCGCTCCCTGCACGTGAAGAGAAAGATCTACAATCAGCTTGCCAGGAACAGCAAGAATTTTCCAAAAAAAAAAAAAAACTTTCTTACCATTTTCAACTTTTTTTTCTAGTTTACAAACGTCAGACAGTTTCCGACCTTTTTTTTTTTTTTTTTTTTTTTTTTTAAGTTCTCCGACAGATGTCTTCACCGTCATCAGCCTCATAGATACATAGACAGTGTCGGCAGATAAGGGTCTATGGCCCACCCAGTCTGCCCATTTGAGCTTGTAAGTTCAGTTTATGTTTTCCTAGAAGTCTGTTGCCTCTTACCCCTGACCTCCAGAATTCCTTTATGTCTATCCCATGCATTCTTAAATCCCCTGATTGTTTCAGCCCCCACCACTTCCTCTGGCAGTGTTCCACTTGTCCACCACCTCGCTCTGTGAAGAAATTCTTCCTCACATTTCCTCTGAACCGTCCTCCCTCCAACTTCATCCCATGCCCTCTAGTCCTGGAACATCTTTTTCGCTTAAAAATAGTGTATTCCTGCACCCTGTTCCTCCCTGTAAGATACTTGTATGTCTATCATATCCCCCCTCTCCCTCCTCTCCTCCAGAGAGTACATGTTCAGTTCCTTCAACCTGTCTTCATAGGACTTGTGATGCAATCCATGCACCATCTTTGTTGCCCTCCTCTGAACCTTCTCTACCATGTCTATGTCCTTACATAAGTAAGGTTTCCAGAACTATACACTGTACTCCAGGTGGGGCCTCACTAGTGTCTTGCATAGTAGAATTACGACCTCCCTTTTCCTGCTGGTGATGCCCCTGCCTATGCATCCCAGCATCCTATTTGCTTTACCTGCTGCCTTGTCACACTGAGTTTCTACCTTGAGGTCATCAGAGATGATAACCCAAGATCCCTTTCCTGCTTGGTGCATGCTATATCCTCACCCCCAACTGATATATTGTGCCAGGGTTTTGTGCCCTATATGCATTATCTTGCACTTCTTTGCATTGAATTTCAACTGCCAAACCCCTGACCATTCTTCAAGTTTCTGCAGGTCCCTTCTCATTCTGTCTACACCCTCTGGTGTGTCTACTCTGTTACAGAGCTTTGTGTCATCAGCTAACAGTGAAATTCTGCCTTCTAGGTCCCAGTAATGTCACTGATGAAGATGTTGAATAGGACCGGTCCCAGCACTGATCCCTGTGGTACCCCACTGGTCACTCTTCCTCTTGGAGTGACAGCCATTTTCCACCACCCTCTGTGTCCTGCCACCCAGCCAGTTACCTACCCACCACACTACTGTCCTGCCCACACCCATATTCCCCAGTTTGTGTAATAGTCTTCTATGTGGCACAGTGTCAAAGGCCTTGCTGAAGTCCAGATAGGCCATGTCCACTGCCCTCCCCTGATCCACCTCCCTAGTCACCCAGTCAAAAAATTCAACGAGGTTGGTCTGACATGACCTCCCCCTGGTGAAACCATGCTGCCTTGGGTCCTGTAGTCCATTGACAACCAGATGCTCCACCAATCTCTCCTTCAGTAGTGCTTCCATGATCTTCCCCACTACCGAGGTGAGGCTGACTGGTCTGTAGTTCCCCGCTTCCTCTTTGTTCCCACTTTTGTATAAGGGGACTACATCTGCTGTCCTCCAGTCTTTTGGTACCTCCCCTGTTTTCAGTGATCGGCTAAACAGGATTGCCAGAGGTTCAGCCACCACCTCTCTTAGTTCTTTAAGGACCCTGGGATCCCATCTGGCCCCATTGCTTTATCAACTCTTATTACTTCCAGTTCCTTCAGGACCCTCTCTCTGTAAAGGGACTTGTGTCCATTTCTGCACCATTCTCACCCTTGTACTCCCTTCAGACCCATTACCCCTCTTCCTCAGTAAAGACTGAGCAGAAATACCTGTTCAATATGTCAGCTTTACTGTTGTCATTCTCCATGGCCCCCATCCTCCCCTTCAGTCTCACTATCCCTCCTTTGCCTTTCTTTTTCACTTATGTACCTGTGAAAGGTTTTGTCCCTCTACCCACTGATTTTGCAATGTGTTCTTCTGTCTGAGCTTTGGCTTCCTTACTGACCTCCTACCTCCCTTTGCTTCTCCTGGTACTTCTCCCTATCCCCTTCTTCCTGTGTCTTTTTGTATTGCCTGAATGCAATCTTTTTGGCTTTCACTTTCTTTGCTACCTCTTTGGAAAACCATAACGGTCTCCTCTTCCTTTTCCTCTTGCTAACCTGCTTAATGCATAGTTCTGTTGTTCTTGTAATCCTCATTTTAAATACTGCCCACTGTTCCTCAACTCGATTCCTGCCCCATTCCCCTTAATGCCTCTTTCAAGTATCTCCCCATTTTCCCAAAGTCTGCCCCCCTAAAATCCAGGATACGTGTTTTTGTGTGATTTGGTTCTGCTCTTTCTGTGATTTCAAACCACAATGACTGGTGGTCACTGTTCCCCAGGTGCTCCCCCACTGTTACCCCCATCACACTGTCCCTGTTTGTGAGCACAAGGTCCAGTATTGCCTTCTGCGAGTTGGTTCCATGACCAGTTGGCAGGAAGGCACCCTGAAAGGAGTCAGGATAAATCTGCTCTAGTTGATGCTGCTGCTGGGATGCTCCAGTCCACGTCTGGAATATTGAAGTCTCCAACCGTACTACCTCACCCTTGTCTGCCATCCTTTGGATGGCTAGCATCAACTCCTATCTGTTTCTTCCTCCTGGGCTGGTGGTCTATAGACCACACCTATGTGGATGGCTGGCCCCATTTTCCTTTCCAGCTTAACCCACAGTATCTCTCCCCCATTTTGTTCCTCCTGGATCTCTGTGGCCCTTATGTCATTTTTCACATACAGTGCCACTCCTCCTCCCTTCCTGCCTGCCCTGTGTTTTCTGAATATGTTGTAGCCAGGTATGGCCATCTCCCAGTCGTGGTCATCATTACACCAGGTTTCAGTGATGGCCACAATGTCCAGGTCGCCTGAACACCATCAGAACAAGTGCGAGTGTGGGAGGCAGATCCCGGCCAAAGTTGCGTTTTCTACCTCGGGCCGGACCACGACACCGCCTGCTCCATGCCAGGCATTTACTAGCCGGACCCACATCAGTCGTCTGAAGGCCCTGAAGGATTTTCTTCTGGAGAAGAAGATGGATCTGCACTCCTCAGAGGGCAAACGCAAAGAAAAATCTAAGCGTCACGGGAAAGACAGTGGTCGGTCCCGGTCTCACTCTCGTCCCTCTCCCAAGAAGGCCCGCCCTGTGGGATCAGGAGAGCATCCGAAATCCTCGCAGGCCAAGGCCGGCCCTTTGGGGGAGAAGCCGGCCAAGCTGAAGGTAACCCCGCTAAGGGTTACCACCAAGCCCTTGGAGGTGAAAGCTGCAGTCTCACCTCCCAAGGCACTGGCACCGCCTGCTAAAGGCGCGCTTCCGGAGCCCAAGGACTCTCTGGCACCCTTCCCCGTCGTCGGCACCACCACAGACGCCGGTTGAAGGGGCAAAGGGTGAGGGATCGGCCGTGGAAGAGCCAATGTCCCGTCGCCCAGTCCTCCTCCCTCTGGGCCCCAGGAGGCTCTTCGCCAGGCCGATGTCCTGGATCCTCCCTTTCCAGGCCGAGCGACCAAACTTTTTACGAAGGATGATCTGCAGGAGCCATTTTCCTTTTGGTGGGGGCAGATCCAGAAGTGGCCCCCTGTCGCCGGCCCAGACACCGGTACCGGACCCAGCGGGCAAATCACAGCCGGGAGGTGAGCCTTCCCCACGGAAGTCCCCAGAGTAACCGCCTACACATCCTTCTAGGGCTCGTTCCCGCTCTCGGTCTGGAGACCACCGATGACACTCCAAGGACTCTGGAGACCGTTGTCTGTCTAGGTCACGTTCTCAGAGCCCTTCTCGGTCTTCTAGACGAGAGCGCTCCAGACGTTGGTCCTCTGCTCTGTTGCCAGTCTCGGTACCGGAGTTGGTCTTTGGACCGACATCGTTCCCCCAGTTTCCTTATGACCAGCCTCCCTCTGTCGTCAGTGGGGTCAGACTATTCTAGATCTTATAGTCAGTCTCCCTCATCCTCATCTTCATCATCTTCCCCTCTCAGCTTGCAGCGGTCCCCGGGAGAGGAGGACCAGCCTCGCTCGCCTCCAGACAAGCCAACCTTTATGGATGTCATGAGGCATATCCAGGCCTCCAACGAGTGGGAGACAGAGGACCTGGATCCGGAACGCTGGAGATTGGCAAAGTACCTGAGGCAGAATGAGCCGAAACCACTGGTGGTCCCTCCTTTGATGGATACGTTCCAGGACCTCACGCGGACTACCTGAAAATGTCCAGCTTCCGTCCTGGCTGTTCCTAAGAAGTCGGATAGGCTGTACAAGGCCCAGAGGGCAGAAGCTTTCCTAGTTGAACAGCGTCAGGTGGACTCCTTGGTGTTCACGGCTGCCCATGATAAATCCAGGCAGCCTAAACACCTTAGCTCACAGCCTCCAGATGCAAGGTTTCGCTATTTGGACTAGGTGGGCAAGAAGGTTTATTCTGCCTCCACTTGTTCTATACGGTCCCTCAACTTCCTAGCATATGGTCCAGTACTAGAATGCCCTATGGGAGGGAGGGAGGGAGGACAAGAGCTTTTGAAGGCCATACCAGATTCTGATCAGAAGACAGAGCTTCTGGACATCATGAAATTGGGCTCAGACATAGGCTCCCATGTCCTGAGAGCCTCGTATGACACTGCAGATACGGCAGCCAGGGCAGCCGCTTCCGGGGTGTGCCTATGGCGCCACGCCTCGTTGAGCGTCTCGGGCTTTCACCAGGATCTGCAGGCCAGTATCAAGGATTTACCTTTCCAGGGTACCGTGCTATATGGGCAGGAGACGGAAGCTTTGATTTCTCATCTCCAAGAGTCAGGCAAGTCTATCTGGTTGGTCCGTCAGATGTACCTCGGCGACCAGCGAAGACAACGTAAGCAGCCATTTCGTAAGCCCTCAGGTGGCCAAGGTCATGCCCATTGTGCTCAGCAGGGCCAGAGAGGTGGCTTCCGTAGGAGATCCAGTAACCAGCAGCCTAGAGGCGCTCCTACCCGTGGGCCCAAGTCCTCCCAGGCCTCTCTGTCTACACCCGGCTCAGCCCAATGACTCCCTTCCGTGCCCCCCCTTCCACAGGAAGACCCAGGGGAGATGGTCAGGGGCCGCTTCTCCCTTCCTCTCGAAGGGTGGAAGTCTATTACTGCGGACCAATGGGTCTTAGATATCAGGAGAGGACACACGCTGGAGTTCACAGAGTTTCCCCCAAATACTCCGCCAAAGTACTCCCGTCATCCTCCTTCTCACGTCCCACTAATAGAAGGAGAGATTCAGACCCTCTTGCAGAAAAGGGCAATAGAGGTAGTCCCCTTGCATCAGCGGGGAAAGGGGTTTTACTCCCATTTCTTCCTGGTCCCAAAAAAGACACAGGATATTCATCCCATTCTGGACCTCAGCTCTCTCAATCACTTTATAGAGTACAAAAAGTTCAGGATGGTGACCCCCCCGCCCCAGGTCTACTTCCTCTGCTGCACCAAGGAGACTGGCTCTGCTCCCTAGACATGTAAGATGCATATCGGGGTCTTCCTTCCCCACAGGAAGTTTCTGAGGTTCCACTTCTAAGGGGAGCACTACCAGTTTCGAGTTCTTCTGTTCGGCCTCTCTTCCGCTCCGCGAGTCTTTACAAAATGCTTGGCAGTGGTGGCTGCAGCTCTAAGGCGCATGGGACACTATGTTTTCCCATACCTAGACGATTGGCTACATACAGCCCAGTCAAGGGCAGGGCCTACTTCACGCCCTCGGAGACACCTATACTCTATTCCGAGAGCTGGGGATCACCCTGAATCTACGAAAATAGTCCCCAGAGCCCAGTCAAAAGCTCGTCTTCACAGGAGTGGTCCTGGATTCTATCCAGGGCATGGCTTTCTTCCCCCAGGACAGGGGCGATCGCCTGTGAGAGATTGCCAAAGGGATCTCAATAACTCCAAGTTCCAGCACAGAACTTCCTCAGGCTACTGGGGCACATGGCGGCGGCCATTCCTGTTACTCCCCTGGCCCGCCTCCACATGCGGATCCCACAATGGATGCTCAGGGTACAGTGGGACTAAGGCTTCGATGATCTAGACTTCATGGTCAGATCACTGAACCAGTCAGGAGAACTTTGCTTTGGTGGATGGACCCCCAGAACTTGGACAAAGGGGTCAGCTTTCGTCCGGAGCCACCAGATCAGACTCTTATGACAGATGCATCAGACCTGGGTGGGGGGGCGCACCTGCGTGCTCAAACGCAAGAGGTTTGGTCACCCGAGGAGCGATCCCTTCACTTCACTGTACTGGAGATGCGAGCGGTTCTCTATGCCTTACAGGCCTTTCAAGAGGACCTGGTGCCAGGCTCTCTTCTGGTTCAAACAGACAATATGGCGGTCGTCTTCTACATCAACAAGCAAGGGGTTACTCATTCGTATCCTCTTTGCACGGAGGCGATGAGAGTCTGGTACTGGGCGCTGGAGCGGCGCATTCTGCTGTCTGCAGTGCACGTTCCAGGTGTCAACAATCTGGCTGACAGCCTAAGCAGGTCTCGATCCAGAGCACATGAGTGGGAGCTGCTACAGTCTGTGGCAGATCAGCTCAACAAGTGGGGTCATCCAGAGCTGGACCTCTTTGCGTCACCAAGCAACGCCAAACTGCCAATGTTTTGCTCACGACAGCACGTGCCTGGAGTTTTCTGGCCAGACGCGTTATCCCTTTGCTGGACAGGGAGGTTTCTCTATGCCTTCTCGCCCTTCCCTCTCATTCAGAAAGTCCTACTAAAGTTACAGGCATAAGGGGCTGAATGAGTCTCGTAGCCCCCAGATGGCCTCGGCAGATTTGGTTCCCACTCCTGCAGCGGTTATCCACGGAGCCTCCAATTTCACTGCCCATATGCTCACAGTTGCTGTCCCAGGAACAGGGGTCGCTGGTCCATCTGGACCTTCGTTCCTTGCACCTATATGCTTGGCTCTTTCAGACGTAGCTCAACACAGATACGGGGTTTCCCCGGAAGTGGTGGCAGTCCTACTTTCGGCGAGAAAGCCTTCACCCACCCGCCTATGCTATGAAGTGGAAGCTTTTTTTTTTTTTTTTATTTTATGAGCCCTCGTACAGCATTTGGACCCCGTCACTTGTCCAGTGAACTCAGCGTTGCAGTATCTCCTCTCCTTGAATCAAAATGGCCTGTTACTCCTCTATCAAGGTGCATATGTGGGCCATCTCCACCTATCATACTCTCATTGGAGATAAGGCGTTGGCACAACTGCACCTTTTTAAGAAGAATTTTGCATACGAGACCTCCCATTCGGGACCCTAACCCACCCTGGGATCTCCTTTTTGTGTTGGAGAAGCTCATCCTCCCTCCCTTTGAGCCAGCAGTGGATTGTGAGCTGAGTTTTCTTTCTTGGAAAGTTTGTTTTTTGGTTGCTATTACCTCAGCTCGAAGAGTTTCCGAGCTTCAGGCTCTGATGTGTAAAGAGCCGTATTCGATTTTCCACAGGGAAAGGGTTTCCCTTAGAAAAAATCCTAAGTTTCTTCCAAAAGTGGTCTCAGAGTTGACCCTCAACCAGTCGGTTGACCTTCCAGTTAATTTTTCTTCCCCATCTAATAGAGGGGAGGCTCTCCTTCACACACTGGATGTCCATAGGACTTTGAGGTATTACCTCAAGTGGACGCCTACGCACAGTCAATCGGAGCAACTTTTTGTGGCCTTTGCGCCACAATGCTTGGGCAAACCGGTGACCAAGCAGACAATATCGAAGTGGACAGTCCACTGCGTTTCCTTCTGCTATAAGAAACACAATAAGCCCCTACCAGGCCCGGTTAGGGGTCACTCCACCAGAGGTGTGTCTGCTTCATTCGCCTAAGAAATGTCTATCAGGGACATATGTGCGGCCGCTACCTGGAACTCGGTGCATACCTTTGTCAAGCCTTACAGCTTGGACATCGTCTACAGACGCCGAGCCGGCTTTGGCCTGGCTGTTTTGAAAGGACTTTTGTCCCGAGGCCTCTGGAGTCAGCATATTGCACCTCCCGGGGTTGTCTACCTCTTTGGCGTGGACTGCTTGGTACAGTTATGCAAGAACTTACCGTAAAAGTAGATCTTCGAAAGGAGCTCTTGCAGCAGGTGTTACTTTCCCACCCGCCTTCCCCCTCGAGATGTGCAGATCCATTTTCATTCACATCTCCTCTATCTGCTTCGTCTCCTTCTCTTGTCAGGGCTTGTTTGCGGGCCTTGGCGGGAGAACTGAGGTGGAGCTGGGTTCGCCCCCTTTTGTACCAGGGCAGACGTAGGGGCAGGGCCAGCATCTGTCCCTGCTGGCTGAAAATGTTTCCGGAGGATCCTAGTGCCTGCGGCATAGTCTTGAATGTTATAGCCTGCTGCAAGAGCTCCTCTCAAAGATCTACTGTTATGGTAAGTTCTTATGTAACTGTACTTTCCAGTGCACTGGTGCCCTCTGTCAGGTGAAGGCCCTCACCTTTGAAGAGTCTCCTGTTCTAGAAGTTCCCCACAAAGTGGTACTCTTTCTCCTGACAACATCCCTTTAACCACCCATTTAATATCTAGCTGTTCCTGTCTTGCTTCATACATACATACACACACAACCTTGGAAAAGGCCAGGGAAACCGTGTGCCTGCAATCTGTCCACCAGCCTGTGAAAGTTCTGCTTCACTTACTCCACTGATTGTTGGTACCCATGTGTAACAGGCACCGTTCCCCAGCTCTCCTTCCCTCTCCACTATCCTCCCTATTCTCTCTGTCCCAGATGGATGATGCCCCAGGAAGGCACCTGATCACCTCCCACCGCTCCTCCCCCTCTACTCCCCTAATCATAGATTCCCTGACCACTAAGACTCTCCTGTCTGTCTTCTTATACTCACTCCTGGGTGTGACCACGTCATCAGTCCCATTTCTCCCAACTGACCCAGAGCCCCCTCCCCAAGAGTCAGATACCCAAGTCTCCTCCAGGGGTGCAAAGTAACTTGCCATTGGGATGGAATAAGGTTGGTTGTTCTCCTGGTGGCTGCCCCTGCCATACTCCCCTCCCCATCACTCTCTACCCCCCTGGACCAGTGGGCCTCTGGGGGGGGAGTGAGTGTGGGCTATAGGCTCTAGCCGAGCTGGTGCCACATCAGAGCAATCTCTTCCCTGACTACCACCAACAGAGCATGGAGCTCTGCAAAGATTCTGCAGTGACTCCTCTTCCAGAGTGTAACCCTGGAGAACAGCGCCCAATATCTCTGCAACTGACTTGCTCCCCACTATACCTCATGAGCTTTTGCTGGTTTTACCCCTCTGCTCTCCTTAATGTACTGCTTCTGAAAGCAGAAAGAAAATGGAGCAGGGAAAAAAACTGACTGCTTTCCTAGTTCACAGGTCCCCCCCCCCTTTAGCTGCAAAGCTGATGGGGACAGGGAAGCTTTAGTTGGCTCTGCTCCTCAGGTCTCTCTACTGCACTGCTTCTGAAAGCAGAAACATAAAGGATCAGGGCCTTACAACAGCAGTATGTGTGTAATTTTATATTTTTTTCAAGTCCATAAAAGCCGAGTGACTTAGAAGGGCCCTGAGGCGCTTCCCTTTTTCACACTTGCACTACATTTCATGTAGCATCTTCTCTTTGTCTAGGGTTGCCAACAGTCCCGTATTTTATGGGATGTCCTGTATTTAAGGCCAACACTGCCTGTCTTGTATGAAATCCATATGGGACACCTATTACCCCGTATTTTTGCAATCCTGGTAGTGCTTAAAAAAAAGCTTAGTGTCCCAGATTTCCTTGTGACCATGGAGCTTGTGCGCATGCACGAGGGACAGTCACGGTCAAGGAGGGGATGTCTTGTGACCACTCCCCAGTTCTCTGTTCCTGGACATGCAAAGCTCCTAGATCTCCTCCCAAATCAATAGCGCAACGCAAACTGGGCCCGGGTAAACTTGTGCTTCTTAAAGCACACCTCAGTGCCATGGACTGGTCCTTCATAACCAACACATCTGATAGAGTCCTTGATCTCTTCATTGTGTCCTTCAACGCTATATGCGACAAATTTGCCCCACTTACCAACAGAATGGTCAAAGGCAGTCAAGTGTCTTGGATCACGAATCGCCTACTGGCCATGATGAAGGCCAGAGATTCTTTATGGTAACTCTCCACTGAGACTGGCTTGCCTCTCGAAAGGCAAACGTACAGAGAAGCTCGGAACAAGTGCGCTTGGGCCTTGCGCAAAGCAAAAGTGGAGCATTATAAATCCTCCTTAACGTCCTCCTGGGGCCTGGCACAAGTTCTGGAATAATATTAAGGAAATCTGTGGTAAAGACCCTAACCCGGTTCCTAATCAGGTCATCGTTGATGGGTCCTTGACCTCTGACCCCGCCCATATTGCTGCAGCTTTCAATAATACCTTCACTAACCTCAACCATGTTCTCCCTCCTAATTTCTTTGACCCACCTTCCAGCTCCCCCATTCCTTCCCCCAGTAGCCCTCCTTTTACCTGCACCAAATTACTCCCAAGTCTGCAGAGCCGTACCTTAAAAAAGCCCTAAGCCACTCCTCCTACAGTAGTGACTCCCTAGATTTGAAGCTCATTCGGTTCACCCTTCATGAGGTACTCTACCCCCTTACCCACATTTTAAATTGCTCCCTATGTCTAGGTACGTTCCCCTCTAGGTGGAAATCTGCCTCCATCACCCCTATATTTAAATGTGGGGACCGCTCCATTACCAATAACTACCACTCCATCTCCATATTCCCACCCCTTTCCAAAACTTTAGAGTGGATTTTATCTGATTAGCTCACTGATCACTTCAACAAATACAACCTACTCTGCAAACAGCAACCCAGTTTCCGCAAAGGACACAGTACTATCACAGCCCTGCTCGAGTTTACCACACACATCCACTCTGCTCTGGACAAGGGTCATATCACTGGAGCAGTCTTCATAGACCTCACAAAGGCATTTGACACAGTCAACCACTCCCTCCTGCAAACCACCTTGGGAAATTTGTGTTTCTCTCAGGATGCTTTGGGGTGGTTCTTGGACTACCTCTCACACCGGTTCCAGCAGGTCAAAATTGGTAACTCCTTATCCAATAGACTGCCTGCCCTCTCTGGTGTCCCTCAGGGATCCATTCTTGGACCTCTACTTTTCAGCTTCTTCCTCAACTCCCTCCCCAAATACTGCCCTGGCAATGTATTACTATACGCGGATGATGCTGTCCTCTTTTCCTCCAACTCTGACCCCTTTCAACCCCACCACTCCCTCCAGTCCTCCTTTAGCTGCACTGAAAGTTGGTTCTCTGCACAGCACCTTATTCTCAACTATAAAAAAAAAAACAAAGTTAAGTTGTTCTCGCACCCTCTGAACACCCGGAAGGAGTTTTGCCCTCAAGTACTAACTTCTAATCAGACCCCTCTGGAGCAAGTGGACTCCTTTAAATACCTGGGCATCACTTTGGACCCAGCGTTAACTTCCACCATCATTGCCACCACCTATCCAAGGCCCTCAATGTTAGGTTGGGGCTGTTGCACTGATTCAAACACCGTCTTACCCAGACACCCTCAGACTTACGGTCTCCTCCTCGGTCTTCTCTCTGCTTGATTATGGCTTACTTATCTATGGCGCAGCAAACACCTCAGCCCTAGGTAGACTCAGTCTCCCCCTAAATAAAGCATGCCGCCTTGTCCTGGGATGTGAGTCTCACCCATACCTGCTCACTTTATAAACGCTACCAACTGGCTTAATCTTAACAGAATCAGGTTCCACACCTGCCTCATGGCCAAAAAGGTTGCCCTTGGCCTCTCCCCTCTTGGGCTCGCCCCTTTAGTCCACCCAGCTCTTAAGGTAAAGCACACCCGTAGCTCAGACAAACATCTCCTCGTGGTTCCCTCCTGCCAGACCTCCCAATTCCAAAGGTCCTTCGGCTACAGGGCCCCCATGTGGCTGAACAGCCTACCCACCTAGACTTGGCCCATTCAAAACCCAACTCAGGACCCATCTCCTGACATCAAATGAGTGTGACTGCAACTGAACTCTGCCCCTACCTCTTTCTTTATCCACTGACAATGGTCACTGGCCTGACTCTCCCTCTCCCCGGTTAAGCCTAACCAGAGTCTGTCAGGCTCTGACTCATATCAGAGTTCAATCTGTATTGTGCAAGACCTATACTACGTAACCCTAGCATTTGAATGGTAGCCTATTCTGATCTTTGTAACCACTGCTGAACTGTATCTGTTAAATGGTTAGTAATGTCTGTCTGTTTCTAATCCCTGTGATGTAGAACCTTTGTAAATGAGTCTATGACTCAAAAGGTATTTCTGAATCCAAATAAATAAAATGAGTGAGTGGGAGAAGCCTGCTGCTGCTGTGTGCAGTACAGTTGCTGGCTGTGCTCATGTACTGCTGCAACTCACTCCAAGCTGAGTCCATACTCTGCAACTTGATCAGTACTGCACACAGCCAGAGCCAGCTTGCACTCTGTGACCGTCCTGACTCTCAATTGCGACTACCGCTGGTCCAGCGTCTGAAAGTCATCACCATGACACTAGGTTGGCTGCAGCCCAGCGTATTATTTTGTTTGATGAGGGTTGGGGGGTCACTTTGGCCTACTGCTTCCAACAGGACGAGTCGGTGAGTCAGTCAGAGACTCTCAGGACTGCTATGCTGCCTAAGAGTTTTCAGGAGCCTGGTGGAGGAGCGACTACTCGAGCAAGTGAGAACAGAGCAAAAAGTGCAGTGTGCACCGAGTGGTGATCCTGGCTGGCTGGGGTGCCTGGGGGAGGGGCACCTTTCTTCGTCCACTCACTCTCCAAGCAGGCAAGGCTCCAACACGGTCTCTGCACTAGTAGGCACTGCTGGTGGCACTCAGTATAGAAGGCAGCAGGCAGCAGCTTGGGTGGGGTGGGGGCCATGGGGAGTCGGGGACTGTGACTGACCGGGACCGGAATAATGTTCCACACTGCCACAGGAGCACCGAGGCAAGGATTACTCAAAGAGCACTGGCATTAAAGCCAGGTGTCAAAGAAATTACACTTAAATGCAGAGACAATTCTGAGTGTTGCAGTGCTGCTGGCTCTGATTCAGCTGTCCAAGGGTTGAGAGCTCAGAAAGACCAGCACTGAGATAGACTATGGTATTTAAAAAAAATCCTACCTCAAGTCTAGGAAGGAAGAAGGAACAGACTACAGGAAAAAAAAAAAACTATACATTATAGGAAACTAGTAAACAGTCATTAAATATATACTTAAATCTAAACTCAAACATTTAAAATCAAACAAGTTATGTACAATTATTGCTATATCAATATTTAGATATAAATGGTGTGCTTCCATTTGCCACTTTGCGGCTAAATATAAACTTCCACATGCACATCATTATAAATATCTACAGGTCCGGACATTTACACAGAAAGAATTGGCACAAATACCCTACCTCCGTCCATGTTGATGACTATTACGGGATGCTATTGAAGGAAGGAACAAATACACTTAATTGGACAAATATACAAGTCCATAAGAGATTTCTGGAGGGAGTCGATAGGAGATATTTTGGAGAGATGGAATAAAGAGTTAGGGATACAGATATCTTACGACAAATGGTTGGAACCTATTACTGATTCGATGAGAGTTTCACAAGCCCCATATTGGTCAGAATATATTTGGAAATGTCACAGTAGGTATTTTTATACCCCTGGAAAAATTGCTACATTTATGTCTATGAGACATGGAATATGTTGGCGGGAGTGTGGAGAAAAAATTGCAATTATACAATGGCAAGAAAAAATCCTGGACTCTGATTGGTCAGTCTTGGGCTGGACCTGTGATGTTATCCCAGTGCAACATCACGGCTCTAGTCTCAGCCTCACTGTGAACCTCTAGATGAGCATTTATTGATTGACTGTTTTATGGAGCTTTTGATTGATTGTTTCATCTCCTCTTAAAAAAACAAATATTTTTCCACACAAAAACATCTTTAAAATGATTTTTTTTATTCTGTATAACAACGAGCCATTGTATAATAGCAATAATGCCCTCCAGGGTGTGAGTCGTTTGAGATAACATCATACCTCAGTCGTTGGAGACACTCGGCCTGCGGCCTCGTGCCCAACCACCTGAGGCGTGACGTTATCCCCACAACACGCACCCTGTCGGCATTATTGCTTAAACATAACACATATTATTTGTGCTTGCCCGAAAGTACCCAATACTGGCAAGACATAGCAAAGAGCTTACACAACATAGTGGGACCAGAAATACAATGATCGAATCAGATGATTCTGCTTTATATTGGGGAAGATGGAAAAGTTCCACCAAACAAAAGTAAGCTGTACTTATATTTGGCAACAGCCCAAAAGGTTATAACTCGCCTTTGGTGAGCAGCCAAAGTACCCACCCTCTCTCAATGGCATACGACAATGTCCGAGATATATTTGGAGAGAACAGTAGCTTCTAGAGCTGGAAGGTTATCACAATTTGAGCTTCAATGTAGGCCAAGGTTTTCTATATCTCACCTCTGGATGAAACATTCGTCCCCTGACAGAGCTACATGGACTAGACCAATTCTTGAATGCAATTAATATGGATTTACCACTATCCGATACCTAATAGACTAATACTGTGTATTTATGATTTGCCATCCCTAAGAATATTGTAAAAAATAAGCTTAGTAATGTATAGATAAACTCCTGCTGTCATGTACTGCAGCATATAAAACAGAAAATAAAAAAATAAAGAATATTTAAAATTATTTTATCACTTAAAAAAAAAAAAACAACATAGAAAGTGTTAGCAGAAAAGGACAGGTAAGCTTCCCTTATTATTCAGGTAGCCAAACCCGAAAATAATCAATACCTTTCTGCGATGTCAACCTTAGAAGTGGTGGTGGTGGGGGGGGGGTCAAGGGGGGTATGTCCCTCATTTCTGAATTCCAGTGTTGTCAGCCCTGCTTCGTACTGTACATCTTGGATTACCAGGAGAAAGCTAAGCCCAGCAAATTCCTTTTCTCTGAATACAAACTAGAGAGTCTAGGTTTTCCACACCAAAAGGTCAGCAAACTACACGACACATAGGATCTGCAGAGGAAAGTGTCAGCATTAGTATTTTTAGTTATCCAGTACATTTTTAACAGGCATAATTCTGTTAATGACTTACAATGTTGCTTTTTAATTCATACCAGAGGAGTGTTTATTGTTTTTTCAGTAGGTTTACTGGACATTGATTAAATGACTTCAGACAAGACGTAGGCTATCATTTCTGGTTTGGTTTTAGGTGATTTGTACAGATGATTAGTAAACTTTCTTTCTGAATGGCTTTGACCGACGTAAAACAAAACAACAAAAAATTCATTTGGTAAAACAACCGAGTGCAACAGAACGAGTCCATTGGAGATGAAGTTAATCCAAACATTGCCTGCCAAGAACAGCAGGAGTTTGTTGAGGCATGAAAGTTCAGTTGCTCAGAACTCCATTTCCCCTCGAGCTTGCTTTTCCCTGGACTCTACCCAGGCCTTAGTGATAGTCCTCTTCATTTCGTCATCCCCTTCATCGTATATTTTTTTAAGCACGTTCATCAACCCTTCACTGGGGTCCGCGTCGTTGTCCAAGTTGGGCTTCCTGCAACAGGGAGTGAAAAACAGTTAAAAGAAAAAGCCATTCCCTGCTCCCTATAACTCAAATATATAGTTTCAAGCTTATTTATTTCATTAGGTAGCCGCTGATCCCCAGCTGAAAAATGTGATCACCAATCTCATTATTAAGGCACCTAATCAATACATATATAAAAAATTAGGTAATCTGGCATTTAAGGCAAATTATTTTATTACTTTTTTTTTCCCAAACTACCCCCCCTCCCCATCATGATAAGGCTCTTCTCTGGTACATGCCAAGCCATCTTCTATTCAAGCAGCTGCCCTGAAGCCTCTGCTATCTGACAAAAGTGCACTGTTTGTATTACTCCAAAGACCAAGGCTCTAGCTTTCCTCATGAACCAGGGGAAAAGAATACATGTATGGAGGCAGATTCCTGGTGCACCCCTCATTAAGTGTGGTGCGAGCCAGACACTATCTGCCCAATGATGGACCATTTTCCTGATTCAACCAGGCTGCAGTCCTAAGTTATTTCAAAACAGGAATGTACCTCACAGCAGTAACAGTGGAAACTTATATCCAGGGCTGGAATTACATTGCCATGGGCACTATGCACAGCATTAACTATAGCCCAAAAACCCTGTGTTGTGTCACTGGCACAGGCTATGTGGCTGCACTTATGAACATTGTCATACATTCACTACTTAAAGGCGTTAAACCTGATTAACCAATATAACTTAACTTCACAACTACATCCATTCCTAAGAAGATGTATAAGAACTAGTGGGGTATGCAAGGAAGCTGGAAGGGGGAAGCTTAGTAGGGATGTGAGGAAGTATTTCTTCACCGAGAGGGTGGTGGAAACCTGTAACAATGTCCCAGCGGGGATGATGGGGCGAAAACAGAGGAGGGCTTCAAGCATGCATGGAACATATCTGACCATTTGATCCCCAGAAAAGCCGTAGAGGTTGTTATGACAAATGGTCACCGGGACAATTTGGGGGTTAAAGTAACTGCTATGCCGGACAAACTGCAGCAGTAATATTCGCTGCAAGAGATGATATTTCAGCAGCAGCTTGGAATAGCTGAAATGTTGAGTGCTTCAACAAATCCATGCAGTGGCTCCTGGGTACCCACGATAAAGTCTGGTTTTTAGCCCCCCAGCTTCCCCTACCACGCTTGCAAGGTTTGCCCTGTTCATTAGCGGGGAGCCAAGAGATTTCTTCTTGTTTTTCCCCGGGGCGGGGACGTGCAATGACTGCCAGCGTCTGCCCTGCCCCCCCTTCCAGCAGGCGCCAGAGCGCTTGTGGTACCTCCAGCCTCCGCTGGAGGTCCACGTTGCGCCGAGCACTTGACCCTCTTCCCCCCCCAGAGCAGGAGAGCAGTCCCTCGAACACTCAATCCTGCTCCCCGCCAGCCCTCCGACACCCGGATCCATTTCCGAACCCGGGTCATCGGCGCCGCAGACGGCCACCATGCCTCTGCACCAGCGGGCTGGCGCTATAAAGTCCGGTTTTAGACATAAATCCAAGAAATGGATTAATAATCCAAAAGAGATAAAAACCAAAGTCCTGCTGCCACTGAAAAAAACGCAGATTACTCGATCCACACTGGAAATGGCTTAATGTGTTTCAATGTCAACTGGTTTTCATCTGTATCCTCCCCCCCATGAGGCTGATAGTCATAACTGCCTAGTCCTCCTTTCCCGAGCAACAAAATGAAATAAACAAACTAATGAGCTGGAAGCACAGGCTGTTTTACTCCCGCTGCCAGCTCTTTCCAGCATGGTTTCAGCAATCTGTGTTTTTCGCCGCAGCATTCTCATTCACAAAACTGAAGGCAGAGAGATGATATGCTGAAAAAGTGAATTAATGGCTGAAACTAAGTGCTGAAACTTAAGGAAAGGAGATGATGCGCAGAAATAGTGAATTAAGGGCTGAAATTAACTAAATAGTCAATTAGAAGCAGTATGCTTAGGGAAGGATGTGATGAAATAGTAGTGCAGTATTTAAAAATGTGATTTATGTCAGTAACTCCCATTGCAGATTGACTGCATTTGTCGATCTTGTAAATAAAAACAGGATCCACTAAATGAGAAGAGCCACAAAATAAAAACTGTCCGTCTCCCCGTCTAACAGTCCACAGTAACAGGTCGGGGTGGGGTGGGGAGATAGAGAAAAAACTCTCAACGTTAACAGTGTCCTCCACACGGCACAACACTTTCTATTGGACAGTGCTCTGTAAAACTTTACACAACAGACTAACAAAAGATGGCAACGTTTTAATTGACACCTTCTCCGTTTAATATTGTCGCGGTTACTACATGACTGCAACTACCATGCCGGCAACTAATGTGCTCCACTACATTTTCACTGCGCCGAAATACGCCGCGATGATTAGTCCGTGAACCACATGGGACAGGTATAAAGGAAAACTGGAATAAAAGTGGTGGTGTGTGTGTGTGTGTGTGTGTGTGTGTGAAAGACCAGGTAGGGTCTTTGGCGGCAGAATAGGCAGGGAAAGGAGAGGCAGACTAGGTGGGTCAAGTGGTCTTTATCTGCTGACAAATTCTGTGTTTCTATGTAATATAATGATAGCCATACTACAAAAGAAAAACATGATTACAAATCCATTGCATGTGAGGTTTGGGACTTGACTTTGCCATACACTGTCAATCAGAAACACTTGTTCACACAAGACGGTCCATTGCGAACAGTAACTCTCATTATGATTCTTTTATTAAGCCTGTACCAAAAAAAAAAAAAAAAAAAAATATCTTTCTTTCAATTTTCACTGGAACTCTGCTCTCAAGTAATTCAGTGCCAATGGGCAACAACCAGCTGCAGTAGCCTAAACTACAGGCAGTCTTGTGTGTACCAGTGGAGTCATGGTGACACAGAAGATAATCAATACACCACTGAAACAACACAAGCGCCTTGTCCTGCATTAAATTAATCACGTTGCTGCAGTCTAAGCATTTACCTCCATCACACCAAACACAAGAATATATATGATATATATATATATATATATATATATATATATATATATATATATATATATACATACATATATACATATATATATACACACACACACACACACATATAATATATATATATATATATATATATATATATATATATATATACATACACACACACACACACACACACACACACACACACACACACACACACACACACACACACACACATATATATATATTTATTTACACTTATACAACACGTGTTTTGGGATAAATGTGGAGATAAAAAGTGATATCTCAGCTAGGCAGTGAAGATATCACTGATATCTCCATGTTCCTATACGTCACTGTGATATCTCCACACTCCTGTACGTCATAATGAAACTGAAGCTGCTATTCTCAACTTTCACTTTCTTTTCTAACACTGTGTCACTAACCGCTATTAGTATTACTAATGTTCTGCTACTCATTTAAAACAATACACAGTCTCTATAAATACTGAAAATCTCTTTTGTACATTAAAACTTATCTGGTTGATCCTGCCGTGTTAATTCTGCCCCCATTCATTCTGCCAACTTCATTGCTACGCTCACGAAGTTCCAGTACAATCTTTACTGTAGCATGACGGAGCACTGTGACTCTCCTGACATCCTGAGACAAATTAAAAACAAAATACTGCACCTCACATTTATACACTGTCAGAAGTGTCTCTTATCTTTTTATTGCATCCTTAGTTTGCTTGTAAGTAAAAAAACAGACCGCACACTGTGCAGAGTGAGCGGTTTCATAACAAGACGCAAGCATGAGCATATGTTGCTATAGCAATGCTTGCTCCAGCTCGCATCTAGTTCAAAGAGTGCTCACTCGCTCCCTCTGCACAACACATGGTCTGTTTTATTTACTTACAAGCAAACTAAGGATGCAATAAAAAGATAACAGAGACACTTCTGACACTATATAAACGTGAGGTGCAGTATTTTATTTTCAGTTTGTCTCAGGATGACAGAACGATCACAGCACTCTGTCAGACTATGATGTATACATTACTAGAACTCTTTGGACAGTATCATTGAACTCACAAAAATGATTGGGACCAGAATGTACATAGCAGGATCAACCAGATAAGTGTCAACAAAAAACAGACATTTTCTCACTATTTGCACAAATTACATCTTATTTTAAATGTATGCCACCAACTCACAAACCAGAACTAATGCTCTGTCATGCTACATTTTTAAACATACGTTTTTAAAATCCCAAAACACATTTTGTATAAACAGAACATGACATGGCCTGACTGAAGATATATTTATCTTCACTTGAGGTCAATGACATCAAGATATCTCACTCGTGGCTTCGCCACTCGTGAGATGATATGATATCATTGGCCTCTCATGAAGATAAATATGATATCTTCAGTCAGGCCATGTCATATCCCCTATATATACACACACACACACACACGTATTTTGAATTAGTACTATCCACTAGCAGTTATAAAACAGCCTTAGCCAACACTACACAAACACACTATGCTAAATACAGTAAATGCCAATGCATACATGCCAGTTGTGTGCATCTGAATTACTTTACTACACTGCCCGTATGTTTCAATGATTTTGTTTTAGGTTTTTATTATTCCCAATTTGCATAAAATTTCATTTTTATGTTCCACGTGATTATATCTCCACCAGGACCCCATGTCCCTCCCTGACTACTCCACCCATTATTACATTTTTTTTTATTTTTTATTTTTTAACCTGAAGTAAAAAAACACAACTCAGTTATCACGTTTTATCTGAGGGGGGTCAGTGGCCATAAATTCCAATCTAGATACCCATGACTGACAAAGCTAAATATTTCATTTGGAATTGGTATGGACTGTTATATGAAGTCTTAGAATTTCTTTTTTTTATTTTTCATCTTTATCCTCCTTCCCTACCCCCGGTGCCCCCTCCTTCCATCCGCTCATGTCCCCCGACACCCACCTTAGGGATCTGCCCCTAGAGTGCCCTTCCTCCTCTCCCTGGCACATTGGGGTCTGTCCTTGTAGGTGGTCCGGGTAGACTTAGGGCGGACTTCATCTAGGGCAGCCGGAGATGTTTTTCCGGTTTTCTCCCTTCGCCCATGCCCCTGGGGCGCCGTGCGCTTAGGACATATGTCCCGAGTGGCTCGTGCTGGCCATGCGCCAGCCCTCATGCGCCCGCGATGTCCCCCCTCGGCTTTCCGACAAGCGGGCCGCCTCCATCTCCCTCCTACTGTCGGTGCTTCCACCGGCTATGGAAGGATGCAGAACGCAGAGCGTTCTTGGTCACCCACCCCTGAGGAGGAGAGCATCCGTTGGGGCGCGATCCTCCCTCCCCCACCGACCCCGGCTGCCGCGATCCGTTCGAACCTGGGCCGCCGGCGTAGCACAAGGTGTGGCGTCTAGCGCCTCAACCCTCAGCGTCACCGGGCCGGCTAGTCTTAGAATTTCTGACGTGTTTATTGTGGCCATCGCTTGGTTAATACACATGTATGAACTAGTAACTGAACTGTACATCAGATCACCACATCATCAAAATAGATTAATAATTGCAGTCAAATAACCTTTTTCCCCTCAGATCAAAACACTCTGAATTCTTCAAGTTGCAGATGAAGATGAATCCCCCAGCTAGACTGCCAACTCCCAAGTAGCCACTCCCAACTCCACCTGCCCCGCTTCATGCTGTCCTCATTGTCCAGCCGGCCTGCCCTCAAACTGCTCTGGGTTTGCACTGGCCTGCCTGTTCTCCTACTGTAAGGACAATAAAGTAGCTGCTGCTGGCCAAAAGTCTGCAAACTGTGTAGCGCTGCAGCCTAGTGGTGAAGGTGCCACCCTGGCTTGATGCTGCTCGAGTCAATGGCAAACTCCATGGCCCGGGCCTGGCCCACTCCTCACCTGTTGCCCACTTTTGGTTTGTCCCTTCTTTATAGTACTCCTAGCAGGAAGGGCCTCCTGACTCTGACTTAGCCTGCTTCCCCTCCTCTCGCACTACAGAATGGACAGAGAATGAGCGAGGAGAGGAGGATTTGCTGCTAGTTCTCAGACAGTCGATCCCACCTCTGCTCCCTCCAGCAGACAGTCAGCGGTGTTCAGTGACTGACTCTTCCCCCATCCAACCCCAACTGGACTGACACTACCTGTTGCTGGTCCCCTCCTTGATCAGTCAGACTCTTCTCTACGGAGTCTCCCATCTGTCAGACTGAGCCTGTGGGTCGGTCGACCTTCCTGCTAACTTCTCTCTCACAGACAGCACCGCTGCTGTCTACACACACAGTACACGACTACTGCCTTAGTCCTCATATGTCTGCCACACCACCAGGCAGAGACTGCACTCAAAACCAAAAGCAAACCAAAAAAATAATAAACTTGAGTGAAAGTGACAAAAGCAGGATCAGTGATCTGCCAAATCTGGTGAGAGTCACCAACAACAGAGTTGACCATCCAAATTTCTAGCACCAATTCAGTCGTTTCACATGCACCCTGCCACTCTATTTCAGAACCTCCTGTCTGGTTCCTTACTCCTTACACCCTCACATGGTGGGCAAGCGAAAGACACCACAACTAAGGTGCTGCCTACTATTCCGCACCATGACCTTGATGTCAGTGATATTAACGTTAAGGCACAGGAAGGAGGTGGTGAATAATGGTTGTCACTGTAGGCGGGCAGTGCATGGTGAATGTGCAGTCAACCCCCAACCCCTAAGAGAGGGGAGGGGAAAAAGAAATCATACATTTAAGCACTAGTAGTACAACTGACAGGCTCCCCCTACACATGTTCATACTTTGCCTCATGGTTAATCTGGCTCCAGGTATGTCTAATGGAGTGAGACTTTATCCCATAGGCAGCTCCTACCCAGTTAGCCTACAACAGAATAATGCAGACAGTTATCTATTGGGCAATCATCTGTTTGCTGCTGGTCTGCCTAAAGTAAATGTGTAACAAATAGCTGGCGAGTCTCAACACGAAATTCCATGATATGTCCAAGTGGAAGATGGAAGAGCAAAGCCCTACCATCATCTGATGCTTGGAACATCCCCTCGGCATGTGGGTGGCCAACTTTGTCTTCATGGAAAACCAGATGTATAAATTGCACAAATCCTGGCCAAGGTGACAGTGACCAAAAATGCAGTCTTTTATCAGAGATGTAAGAGCACATACGTGCTTAGACTCAAATGGTTTACCAGTCAGCAATGACAGCACCAGTAGTAAGTCCTGTGCTAGAAGTGGTTCCCACAGCGGAGGCAACTAGTGGTCCAGCCATTTAAAGAAACATTCAAATCACTCCATCCTATGTCACTATCTGCCTCCCTGCCTTGACACAGTATGCCGAAATGGCAGTCAGTGCACCTTAAAGCAGCAGTATTTTTTAGGTGGCAAAAAAAAAAATTCTTCATCTATTTTTTTGGCAAAAAAATATTTCGGACATCCTTAGATTCATGCTCAGTTTATTTTTAGTTTTCTCGGCTATTGATAAAACAGCTTTTACAGCTAATTTTGTAATTAATGGTTCACTTCATTGAAGATGGCTGCTACTCACAATTTTTAAAATCTCTTCCATTGAGGATGCCTGTTGAATGTACATGATAGATCCATACTGTAGACCAGTTGTGCGCCCAACCTAGCAGCTTCCAATTGCAGTCTATTTTTTTTGTTTTTAGTTTCAGTAGCATGTTGATAAATGTATGTTTTGATTTGTTTTATGTGTACATTTAATGTCTTCCTGTACATTTGTCACCTCAGGCCATTTTACAGTGGCTCTCTGCCTTGACTCAAGTCTTCAGTCTGCCCCACCCCCAAAAAAAAAAAAAAAAAAAAAGGTGCTCCATTGCTGTAGAGGTATCAGGATAGTGTTATTACATGTTTCTGATGGTAAACAGCACCGTACCAAACAGCTGGCAAGCCTCACCATATAAATGAAAAATACGTACCACTGGTTTAACATAGAAGCTGACGGCAGATAAGGAGGACTGCAGGGCCCATCCAGTCTGCCCATTTTTTCTACCTTATGAATGTGCCATAGGCCTGTACACTGTCAATGGTCTGTCTATTCATACTCATCTGTATTGCTCCCTCATGCCTGTCCCATGCCTGTTTGAAGCCCTGCACTGTATTCATATCCACCACTTCCTGAGGTAGGCCGTTCCATGCATCCACCACCCTTTGTGAAAAGAACTTCCTCACATTACCCCCTAATCGGCCTCCCTCTACTCTCATGCTGCGTCCTCTTGTCCTGCTATTTTTCTTATATTGAAACATTTTAAGACTCTTTCACCTTGTTAATGCCCTTAAGATGTTTGAATGTTTCGATCATATCACCTCTCTCCCTCCTTTGCTCTAGGGTATACATATTGAACTCTTAATCTGTCCTCATATGTTTTCTGATGCAGTCCCTGCACCATTTTGGTTGCCCTTCTCTGGACTGCCTCCATTTTGTTAATATCCTTGTGCAGGTGTGGCCTCCAGTACTGCGCGCAATACTCCAGATGGGGGCCTAACCAGTGTCTTGTAAAGAGGGATTATTACCTCCCTCTGATGACTTGCAATACCCCTACTAATACACCCCAACATCCCTCTAGCCTTACCTACTGCTTTAGTGGTCTGCTTGGATGATTTCAGGTCATCTGTGATGATGATGCCCCAGTCTCTTTCTTCCCTTGTGATTGCCAGCAACTCCCCTCCCAACCTATAGGTGGCTTCAGGGTTTCTCTTCCCTATGTGCATGATCTTGCACTTCTTTGCGTTAAACCGCAGTTGCCACTCTTCCAACCATTTTGCCAGTTTATCCAGATCTCTTCTCATTCTGCCCACTCCATCTGGATCATCTACTCTGTTGCAGATCTTGATGTTGTCTGCAAACAGACAAACCTTACCCTCCAGTCCATCTGCAATGTCACTGATGAAGATACTGAAGAGAACTGGCCCCAAGACTGATCCCTGCGGTACCCCACTTGTGACTTGCATCTCTTTTGTTTACCACCACTCTGTTTTCTGCCTGCCAACCAGTTTGCCACCCAGTTGACCAACTTCTGACCCACCCTGAGCCTACCCAGCTTATTAATCAATCTTCTTTGTGGAACAGTATCAAAAGCTTTGCTGAAGTCAAGGTAGGCGACATCAACTGCACCCCCTTGGTCCACCCCACTCTGGTTACCCAGTCAAAGAAATCTATGAGATTAGTTTCACAGGACCTTCCTGTTGTAAACCCATGCTGTCTTGGATCCTGTGCTCCTGTGGATTCCAGTTGTTGCACTATCCTTTCCTTAAGCAGTGCCTCCATAAATCTTGCCTACTACTGAGGTAAGACCGACTGGTCTGTAGTTCCCTGCCTCCTCCCTGCTACCACTCTTGTGGAGCGGGATCACATGGACCCTTCTCCAGTCTCCTGGGACCTCTCCTGTGCTCAAACTCACTAAACAGTTCTAATAATGGCTCTGCTAGTTCCACCCTTAGCTCCTTTAGTACTCTGGGATGTATGCCATCAGGTCCCATTGCCTTGTCTACCCTGAGCTTAGCGAGCTCTTGTAGGACCCTTTCTTTTGTGAAGGGACTAGTGCACACCTCCCTCCCTCCTGTATCTATGGTGCTGAGCTGTGGGCCCTGCCCTACCTTCTCCTTGGTCCTCCTCCACACACTCCCCCTTATTCCCTTTCATCTTAGCAATATCCCCGCTAGACTTTCTCCTTTCACTAACATATCTACAGAAAGTCTTGTCCCCTTCTTTTACCGAGTCTCGGGACATGGCTCACAACCCTGCCTGTAACAGGGACCACAGGTAGTCAAGTTCTGTGTGATACGGCACAGACTGGGGGGGGGGGGGGAAACAATCTACATGCCTCACACTAATACGAGAACCTCAATGCATTACAAGTGTGCATCTTGACCCATGAGATGCAGCCAGACAACATGTTCAGAAAGCCTGGAACTATAGCTGCTCAGGGACCAGGCAGTCAGGTGCAGGGACTGCATGTCCGGATGTCTGTCTCCTCAGACCTTGTTAGCAGGTCAGGAAGGAATGGAAGCAGCCATAGTGGTCTGCCGAGACTAGTTAAATCCTGGTATCAGAACTGTCATAGTCAGTCTGGTGCAATCAGAATCATGAACTCCCTGTCCATCAACACTGTGAGGATCACCAAGCAGACCAGAAGAAATGTGGGAGCATGGACTGTATACTGTCTGTTTGCACTGCACCTTTTGGAAATTTGTGAATAAAAACTATCAACAAAACCTTTTTATACAGTTTGGGATCTTGAGCGTCAGTCTTGATTTAGCCAAACCGGCCACTCTACAGAGGCGTGTGTACGTGCTCTGGTTTGAACAAAATGGAGGGGCAGCATGCAAGAGGTCCCAAACCAAGGATCAAGAAAATGCATCCCAAAGTCAGAGTGCTCTGCTTGGGGTACAGGGTAAGCACAGAAGTCTCAGCTTCTTTTTCTCCCAGGAAGCAAACTGGTTCATTGGTGGTGTTCCCCATATTGTGAACACCTGGGACATCATGAGCTGACGCTTCAGCTAGCAAGGACAGGTTAGTGGCCTCACAACCCATTTTATACAGGTTCTTTAAAGGCCTTAATCACTTGTACCCTCCATGGGACCTGAATCTGTGCACTGCTCAGATGGAGACTCCTTTCAAGCCTATGGCAACTGCTGGTTTGAAGCATATCACCTGGAAAGCAATTTCCCTGGTAGCAGTGACCTCTTCCAGAAGGGTGAGTGAGCTGCAAGTCCACTGCACAAATATACATCACATTTCAGAGGGAAAAGGTAGCCCTTTGAACTAACAGAAAATTCCTCCCCAAAGCGGCGTCTGAATTCCATATGAAGCGGTCAATTACACTTCCAATAGTCTTTACAGCAAAATCCAGTTCAGGAGAACAAAAGGCCCATAGTCTGGATGTTAAGAGCGCTCTGGGCTATTACTTGAACCACACAAAGTATGTAAGGTCCATTAATACTCAATTATTTGTCACCTGTGTGAAGTGGGGAAGGGGAACCAGCATCCAAGAGAACCATTTCTTGTTGGATAGTTTCCTGCATACAGTGGTGTTATGAAAAAGCTGGAAACCTGCCACCTGAAGACCTTAGGGCTCACTTCACAAGGGGCAATACTGCCTCTGTGGCAGCATCAGGAAGTGTTTCCCTGCAGGAAATCTGTAAAGCAGCTACCTGGAAAACAGTATGCACTTTCACAAGGCACTACCTTCTGGATAAACAGTCCAGAAGGGATGCCTGCTTCTGCAATGCTGTCTTGCAGAACCTTTTCCCTAGGTAGAGTCTGTACCCAGCCTCCCAAGATACTGCTACAGAATCTGCAGTTAAGCGTAACTGAGAGATTCCTGGGGTTGAAGAAATAATCGCTCACTGTAGTAATGTTTTCTTGCAAAGAGATCCTTCACTATGCTTAACAATCCTTAACCCCTACCTTCCTTCCAGAACCTGGAAAAAGTTTCACACAACAAATCGGTTCTTTCTGTTTGTTTAAGCGTTACCTGTAACGCCTTTACAACTGATGCTCAGTGATCTCAGCTATTTCAGTTTTTCATAACATTTAACACTGTTCTGCCACGTTGATTAACAGTTTTGCAAACTTTCTAGAATATTGGTATATTTTATAGTAGCCATTTGGCTAGTTTTAGTGGGCACTGCTCACCCTAGCTTTAGAAATAAATCTGACATTAGAATGCAGGGGTGAGTGTGACCACACAGCAGAGTCTTGGTATAAAGTCTAAAGTTCCAGGGCGGCTCAATTACTGGGGAATGACTGCAGTTAAACCCAGTGAGGGATCTCTTTGGAAGAAAGAACAGTTACATGCTTACTGTAACATTAATTTGAGAGAATCTCCTCCATTAGTCCATACCTTTGCAACTATAGTTGCCAGGCACTAGGACCACACATAAAAGAACAGCTACGTAAGAACTTATCATAACAGCCGATTTTCAAGAGAATCCCTTTTATCACGCCACACCTTTGGAACTATAACCACGTAAGTGCTAGGACCACATGGAAACTTTTGCAAGCAGTCAGCTAGGGGCTGCCCTTGATGTTAGGCATCAGCGTGTACATAAATGTGGGCAGCCCCATCTCTACTCAGTCTCCCGCTGGAGATCACGCCCGGAGGACCTCCCTCTAGGGAACCAGAAGAGACCCCAGCACTCCACAGACCATGCAAGACAGAGTGCTGGAAAAGACAGCAATGGAGACAGCACTACAAGGATCCTCTGTCACAACCCCAAAGGGGGAATGAGGGTGGGATGGCATGGCCTGATGAAACAGATTCTCTCGAAGATCTACTGTTTGTGACAGGGTAGAACAGGACCCTGTCCCATTTGTTATGGGAGAAAGGGTTTAAAGGCAAGGATCTTTCCTTTTTTTGAAAACTATTTTTTTTTCAGCTTTTTTTTCCTTTAAAAATACCACAGAGCATTATCACAGTAATAAATGAATGTGGATAATGGATTACATGATTCACATTTGTACAATGATTACATTGGTATATAAACAGGTTATATGGTATATCTTATGTTGAGTATATTCCATTATTTATAGGTCACCAAGTATATGAATCTATCCTTGACATACTGTATAGAAGTAAGAAGGAAAAAAGTATCTTGGTTTAGTTCTACAATTGTCCCTTTAGGGAGCCTGGGAAATCCATGGGAGGACTCAGTAGATTATGTGATTAATTCTCTGCAGTCACTATTGAATATTAGGTCTCATACAGAGTATGGGCAGCCTTTAGATAAGACAGAAATGTTTTGGGGCTGGCCGGCGCCAATGAGGACCAATGTGGGGAGTCGTACTGGCCGAGGGGGGCAGACCTATGCCAGCTGGTCTGGTCTTATTTGAGACATGTGTATGAACTAGATATTCCAGCGATTCATTAATTCTGGGATTTTATTTTGTAACCTGGCTGTCATATGTTCTAATTTATAAACATCATATATTGTGTCCTCCCAGGCTGTTATACTGGGGGCATCAGAGCGAAGCCACAAATGTGTGATGTACTTCTTGGCCTTACCCAGCAATATATTAAGTAGATGTGGTGCGGGTTTTTAAAATGGCCTGGGTAATGAAGTAGGATCCCAACAACCGGGGTGAAGTCACCTAGAGATGGGAAAAGATCAAGTATCCTGTACCATATCAGGGACCAAAAAGATGCGAGTACCGGGCAAAACCAAAAACCGCGAGCATGTGTGGCTACCTCACAACCACATTGCCTCCAGCAGGAGGAGTCCCCACTAACCGAGAATTTAGCTGAGACTTGGGGAGTACGAAAAAATCTGGACACTATCTTCCAGGAACATTCTTTCCATGTATATGAGTTTGAGGTTTTATGCTGTCTTTGCCAGATCCGGAGCCAATCTTTCTGGAACAACACCACCTGAAAATTCGGCTTCCCAGTGAAACTGTACCAGGTCCGTGACCGGAGAGGGGCCCCCCTGCCTGGGCCCGTATATGCAGATAACAGATGGGTTCGGTCTCCGCCTTTGCAATCTGAGTTAATATAAGGCATATGGGGGAACCACCTGTGAAGTGACATCTAGAACAATTTTAGCATCCAAGAAGTGACGCAGCTGCTAGAATCTAAAAAAAGTTGGGCTTGTTCAGAGAGAACTCTTGTTTAATCTGATCAACTGTCTTAAAGATGTAACTGTCATAGAATTGATATGAGTGTTTTAAACCTTTGCGCGCCCAGGCCTAGAAGGTAATATCCAAGCGTGCTGGAGTCCATGATGGATCTTCGGCAGGAATACCCATCCAGGAGGATAAGAATTTGTTACTTGGTCTTGAAAGGAAACTCATCCAACTATGGAGTAAGCCCCTCATGAATCTAGAACCCTGTCTTATCTGGAAAATATTATGTGGTGGGAACACACAGGAGTAATTTAGGGAGCTATCTGCCATAGATTTTTCAACTGTTAGCCATGACGGGGCTTGATTTGAAGGTAAAAACCAGTATGTTATATGCGTAAGTAGGGCAGCCACCCAACAGTTAAGAATGCAGGGGAGGGCCAGACTGCCCTTCTCCTTAGGGCGCTGGAGCTTACCGAGTGCTATTCTAGGTCGTTGGTTTGCCCATAGGAACTTGCTGACATATCTATCCCAGGTCTGAATATCTTTTGTAATAAGAGGGAGAGGAATGTTTTGCATTAAAGATATCTTTGTCAAGGAATTCATCTGGATGGACTGAACTCTAGCCAACAGAGAGAGGGGGAGAGGAGTCCATCTAGTCAGATCTGATTTCATCCCTGGTAGAATTAAAGTGTAATTCAGGGAATAAAGCTCAGAGAAATTCTTAGGTATTTTTATGCCCAGGTATGTTATGTAAGATTTATCCCATTTATAAGGGTACCTCAGGACTAATTCAGGAGGCAAAGGAGGTTGGACTAATAGGGCCTCTGATTTATTTGGGTTGATAGTATAACCCATAAGAAACTCAATTTCTTTTAGAAGTGTGGACAGTGTTTGTAATGATTAATCAGGGCATGTAATATAAAGAAGGAGGTCATCAGCATAATATGCTAGTTTATGATAGGAAGATTCTGATACCCTATACCCGTGAAGGTTGGGGGTTTGTCTGAGAAGTTGAGCTATAGGCTCCACAAAAACAGCAAATAAATAAGGAGATAGGGGGTAGCCCTGACGAGTGCCCCTAAACAGGGGAAAATGGTCAGAATGAGAACCATTCAATCTCACGACAGCCTCCAGGCCAGCGTATATACCATTTATGGCTGACATAAATAACTCAGGGAAGTTAAATTTTTTGAGGGTGGCTTGAAGAAAGTCCCACGAGACCATATCAAAGGCTTTTTGAGCATTAAGACTAAGTATTAAAAGCGGGGATTTTGTGGATTGGGCATGCTCAATAAGATATAAGGTATGCTTTATATTATCCGTTGTCTGCCTGCCTTTAATAAATCCAGACTGATCAGGGTGGATTAAAGAAGGAAGGATGAAATCAAGTCTATGGGCTAAAATACTTGTATAAATCTTATAGTCTTGACTGAACAGATATGGGGCAATAGGACTCGCAGAGATGTGGAGGTTTCTGGGGTTTCAGGATTACCGAGATTGTAGCTTGTTTCCATGATATATTTATTTATTTTATTTAGTTTTTGTTGACCTGGTAAGTGCACTAGACAAATCCTGCCTATTTTCAGGCACGACCCGGGGGAGGGGGATACAGATGAATGCCAACTGACCTTGAACCAGAGTAAGCTGTTGGTGGTATTTTTAGTGAATGAGGGAAATTTGGCCAGGACACTGTGGTAATTCTCCTACTCTTTTCGATAAGTGCCATGGGATCTTTAACATCCACCTGAACTACCACCAATCCAGGCAGATGGGACCTCGGTTTAACATTTCATCTGAAAGACGGATCCAAGGAGGTGAGATGAACGGCCTGCAGAGCCTGCAGAAGAGAGGTCTGTACTAAATTCCAGGCTTCTTTATAAAACTCCATTCCAAAGCTATCAGGACCAGGAGCTTTGCAATTTTTGAGGCCTTTAACAGTGTTTTGGAGCGCCAGTTCAGAGATCAAAGCTGCTATCTGAGTCTGTAGGGAAGCCAAAAGAACTAGAAGGTGGATCTGAGACATAAAGTCTGGTATTTTATGTGGAGCTAGTTCTGGCAGGGAGGAATAAAGGGATAGGTAACATTTCTTAAATGCCTCAAGGATATGTTGAGAGGAGTACCGCATCTGTCCTGAAGTGGGGTCCTTGACTTTAGAGATGGTGCATTGTTGTATTTGATTTCTGAGACGATAGGCCAGGAGCCTAGAGGCCCGGACTCCACCCTCATAATATCGTTGCCTTAACCAAGCCAATGCTTGTTCCGTTTTGGCTGTCAACATTCGCTGACTCTCTGCCTGGATCTGGGAGACTGGGGGAGAAGGTCAGTATCTCCTTGCATGTGGGTCTCCTGGAGAAAACTAAGCTTTTCCTGTAAGGCCTGCAGACCTGCTTTGGCCCGTTTCTTCTTATGGGTGGCCTAAGCTATAATATCACCTCTGATCACAGCCTTAATGGTATCCCATAAGGTCTGCGGAGATACCTGTGTAGAGGCATTATCGTGTCTCCAGGAATCCTTAAATTCCTTATCTCTTAAGAGAGACGGATTAAATCTCCATTGCACATTTTTCTTCTCTTTTTGGATATTAAGTTCCCAAACAATAGGGGTGTGGTAAGACAGGCAGATATTAAGGATATCCGCTGACCGAACCTGTTCTAAGTATTCCCTGCCTATACAGAAGTAAGAGAGTCTGGAGTAATGTTTAAAAGCATTAAGTAAATTTCTGTTGTGTCGGATGAAGCAGTCTCCATTCATCGACCAGACCAACATCTCGGAGTAAACATCAGAGGTGTTTTTGTCCAGAGAACTGCGGAGATGGGTGAGCAGTGGACGAGTCAAGGGAGGGATTAAGGTGGCAATTAAGATCTCCGCCTGCAATCAAAATACCTTGTTGTCTCTCTAAAATGACATCTATTAGCTGTTGGATGGTGGAGGCATCAGAACCTGGGGGGAATGTAAGTGCTACACAGAGTCAGGGTCTGTTGGTTTAGTTGGACTACGGCTAACGCCAGCCTGCCTTCTTTATCTGAGTAACATTCGAGTATCTGCAGCTGAGTGCGTCTCGGAATTAGGATCACCGCCCCCCTCTGGTAAGAGGATTCAGTCACATCAGAAAAGCCAAACTGAAGTCATTTTTGGTGCTCCACTGAAAAGAGGCGAGTCTCCTGCAGTAAAAGCATGTCAGGGTTTAATTTTTTAAGTGCACAAATTGTGCGGTATCTCTTTATGGGGCCGGCCAGCCCATTTACATTGTGAGAAGTAATTTTAAAGGCTCCCTGCATTTCAAGACGTAATAAGGTGCACAGCATATCTCTCTGGGGTCCAGATCTCCCAATGAACTAAGACTTCTCTTGTTTAAATTTCCAGACAGAAGAAAAATCCACTATTTGAGAACATTATAGTAGCTTGATGCTCTGCAGCCAATACGATGAACAGAAAAGTAACACATATTACAATAAAAATTGTGGGGATGCTAAAGGGCCAACAGGGCTTAATGAAGGCAATAATTACAATTGAGGTTATCTCAGCAAGATACAGGAGGGTGAAAACTATATACAAACTCCCAAAGGGAGGGTTGCCTTTGACTTCCATCAAAAATGGGTTCACGTGAAGCTCACATTGGAGACAGATCACCTGACTGTCCAAAGGTGGACACCTATTCGACCAAGTGATATGGGGTCCTGGGGATACTACTGCCCTTAATCTCAGGGAGGGAAGAGAGTAGGAGAAGAAACAATATTCTGCGGAGCTGAAAAATAAAAAAGGGAGTCGTTGGGAAAGGGGTAGGAGTAGGAGCAAAAAAGTGCAGTCGTTGGAACCTGGTAGTCGGACAGCATATGGGCCAACAGCCTGCCCCCCAGACATATTAGAGGGAAACGGAGGGGGTAGAATCAGATTTATGCAGCCTGCCCGCCGGCGCAGCGGTTGGATTTCCTTCCGCCGTAGCGACCGGGTTCCGGAGCAGACTCGGGTCACTGGAAGGCCGGCCGGGGAGAATGGCTGGCGTCCCACAACAGCTCGCCTTCTCCAAGGGAGGGTGGGTGGGTGCAATGCCTGCTACTTGTCTGACCCCAAGTGGAGCCACCGAGGTACTACAGCCCTGCTCACGGGGGCTGGCCATGGCGTGTGGTGGACGTCCAGCGCACAGCGCCCTGATGTTAGGTGCACACCACACGAGGGAGTAAACCGAGGGAAAAAATCAGCCTTCCATCGATGGGAAAACGAGGCACCAGGATGCCCTCTGTGTCACCACCCACCCAGACCACCTTGCCCGACGAATCAAGTAGTGTACAGGCCCCACCTCGTTACCCGCCCTGGGGGTATGAGCGGCGGCTCCATGGGCGCAAGGTTGAGTGGTGGGTCGAGGTGAACCGGCAGAGGATGACCCAGGTGCCTCAGAAAGGCCAGTAGGAGGAAAAATAGAAGAAAAAAAAAAAAAAAAAAAAAAAAAAAAAAAAAATCAGATTTATGGTAGATTGACCCAGAAATATAGGATCTTTCCTTTCCTCTCCATTTGTCTGTCTGGTTGCGCAACCCAATTTTCCTGTGAGACCTTGGACTTGATCAACCTGAACAGTCTTGCAATTCTTTTGCCTCTCTCTCTCAGTCTTCTCTTGCTGTCTGTCTTCCTCCCTTACATATCTATATCAGCTAATATAAAAATGTGTAGATCAATGTATGGAAATGTAACTGATATTGGGATCACTTTTGTTTAGAAAATATTTAGTATTACTGTTGAAATGTATATTAACTGTATTTTGACATGTCTTGAAAAAGTTAAGAGGTTACTTGAGTGCAAATGCTCGAGTCTTTTGCAAAAGCTGGAGAGGCCTCAGGAAGCTCACCAAAAACACGATGCTTGCTAAGGATGGGGGTTGAAATGTCTTATAAAAGAGCAAAGCTGAGCTGCAAAAAAGATTACAAGAAAGATTTTATTTTATTTTGCTTCTGTACATAGTTATTATGAACAAGTTTTTTTTTATATTACTGCTACTATGAAGTAAGTTTTGGTGAATTTTACAGCTGCTCCTGGGTTTTCCCTATGCTTCCTGACCTGTGCCTCAACGACACTGTTATGGCAAGTTCTCATGTAAGTGTTCTATCTTCGAGGATTTCTCTTTCTTCGGGACCCACCTTTGGAATGAGTCCCAAGCAGTAAGTACCAATAGCTGACAGTCTAGGCAGCTGGAGCCTATAGGCTTATGATAGTAGGGCCTGTAACACAGCTAGGAAAAACCCAGCTTGTTTATGAGCGACAAAGTCCAGGCTGGTGCTTACTGAAGGTGAAGACCGTACTCCCATGTGGCAGCTCCACAGATCTCTGCAGTGGAAACATTAAAGGCACTGCTACTGCCTTTATAGGAAAGCTCCGCACATCCTCGGCTCCCACACCCGAAAAGCTAACCCTCTGGTTTAGCTTTTAACAGCAAGAGTGGCATTTTCTTGCGTCGCAACATGCTGTATTTTAATTTTAAAAAATACGAAATCCGGAAAACGGAGGATGCAGGGGGCTCTCCATTTGCTGAAAAGGTGCGGCGATGCACCACTCGCTTCAATACACAACTGGTAAATGATCTGGAGGGTTGTTCAGAAGTTCCATTGCATGACCCTTTTCTATACTCTCCAGAACCCATTTGTCTGTAGTCACATCCCTCCACTGTTCCAAGTGGAGGGACAGGTGACCCCCTACAACCACCCTGGAGGTAAAAGTGGTTGGGGGGTGTATGGGGGGAGGCACCAGCTCCACTACCCGTTGATGCTTTTGTATGGGGAACTGTGGTTGTGATGGAGACAGGCAACCCCCTACAACTACCTCTGGAGGTAAAGGTGGTTGGGGGTGTGTGTAAGGAGTCATGCTGCACTTGGGGGGGCACTGGCTCCACTACCTCTTGATGTTTGTGTGGGCACCGGCAGTTATGACGGGGACTGGTAAGGCCCCATGTACCTTTGCCTCTTCTCTGCTGCCTGGAAGGCTTGGTGCTGTCCCCAAACAGTGGATGGGCAAAAATTACCCCTGCGCCTACCCCTACTCTGAGTATGGTACAGGGTACAGACTTCATATTTTTGCAAGATGATTGAAGGTTTTCCAAAGCCTCGTCTACATCATGGCCAAACAATTTCTGACCTCTTAATGAAGCACTGAGAGCTGTTTGCTGCATATCAGTGGCAAAACCTGCTACTCTGAGCCAGGAGTAGTGCCTGAGACAGATCCCAGAGGCAGTAGCCCTGGCAGAGGCATCAGAAATATCACATGCTATGCAGATCAAATGTTGTCCCACATCAGCACCAGCATTTTTTTTTTCCCCATTATGTCCTGTGTAGTAGAACCCTCAGGCAAGGCCTGTGCGGCAGCCTTAGCCTTCCTCCACACAGTGTTCTGGTATGTCATCATATGGACCTGGTAAATTAGCCATACGTATGTTCACCTAGGACATCCAACCTCCTGGATTCTCCATCAGAAGGAAGGGAACTTAGGTGTCTAGGTGCCCTGGACCTGTCATGGGCACCCATGATCACCACTGAGTAAGTCTTAGGCTGGTCAGCATAAATCGGCTTCCTAGAAATGACAGAATACATTTTGTCTGCCTTTTTGGACACAGCTGTTATATTGGCGGGCATAAGGCAGGAGATGGACGTGGAGCAGAAATGGGATATTACTAAACGGGGGGGGGGGGTTTACAGAGACAACAGAAGCCTGCACCAATGCACAGAGTAAGAGGAGCAGAGGAAAAAAACCATGCTGGTTCAACAGCGAGGTTGTGATGGTGGTGAGGGAAAAACAAGTGGCGCACCAGAGGTTTAGGAGGATGTGTAAGGAAGTGGACAGGGAGGAATTTGCAAAATGGTCCAGGGAGGTGACCAGAAAAGTGAGAGAAGCCAAGGCCCAGAGGGAGCAGAGATTAGCACAGGGAATTAATGGGGGAAGGGAGACTTTTTCAGATACATCAGGGAGAAAAGGAAGTGCAAGGACACAACAGTGAGGTAGTGAGGATAGAAAGGGGTGGGGAGTGGACAGAAAAGGGGGAGGAGCAGGCAGAAGCACCGACTGAATACTTTTGCTCCGTGTTCACAGAAGGGGGACCACTACCAGCACGGGCTGGGAGGGTGGGGACAGGGGGAGAGGAGGCGACAGATGGAAGAATTGAAGCAAGTAGAGTCCTAGAGGGACTGAGGGCACTCAAGTTAGACAAGGCACCAGGGCCGGATGGTATCCACCCCAGGGTGCTGAGGAGATGGTGGAGGTGTTGGCGGAGCCGCTGGCAGATTTATACAGCACCTCACTGGAGTCGGGATGTGTGCCACTGGACTGAAGGATGGCACATGTAGTACCATTGCACAAGAGCGGGCCAAGGGATGAACCGGGTAATTATCGTCCGGTAAGTTTCACCTCCATAGTGTGCAAACTCATGGAAACGATACTAAAGGAAAGACTGGTGTCGTACCTGGAGGACAATAGCCTCCAGGATGTGAGGCAGCATGGGTTTGTTTCAGGGAAGTCTTGTCAAACCATCCTTATAAAATATTATGACTGGATGACAGGTGAGCTGGATAAGGGTCATGCGGTGGATGTTCTTTACTTGGACTTCTGCAAGGCCTTCAATTCGGTGCCTTATGAGCGGCTTAGGGGGAAGCTAACTGGTGTAGGGGTAGGGTCAAAAATGATGAACTGGATTACAAGCTGGCTGAGTCGCAGGCTGCAACGGGTGGTGGTGAGAGGGGAGCTCTCAACTCCAAGGCCAGTGATGAGTGGGGTGCCACAGGGCTGTGTGCTGGGGCCAGTATTGTTTGGGCTCTTCATATCAGACACTGCACACGGGGTGGTGAGTAAGGCAAGCCTGATTGCTGACAACACCAAAATCAGAGCAGTGGTGGATGGAGAGGAGGGATGGAAGCAGCTGCAGGGGGGACCTACGCAAGCTAGAGGAGTGGTCAGAGAGGTGGCAGCTGGGGTTCAATGCAAAGAACTGTAAGGTTATGCACTTTGGGGTGAAGAACCCAAGGAGAGAATACTGGCTGGGGGGGTTAAGCTGGGGATCACTGAGGAGAAGAAGGACCTTGGGTTAATAACAGGCACCATGAACAACACAGCCCAGTGCAGGACAGCGGCTGCAAAAGCGAACAAAATGCTGGGGTGCATAGCGAGGGTTTTTTCGTCCAGGCGAAAAGAGATGATCTTGCCCCTCTGCAGGTCACTGGTAAGGCTGCACTTAAAGAGTACTGTGTGTAGTTTTGGAGGCCATATCTAAAGTGTGATATCAGGCTACTGGAGGGGGTGCAGAGGAGGGCAAAGATGATATGTGGAATGGAGGGGAGAGACTATGACAGCAGGCTGGGAGACCTGAATATGTACACCCTGGAGGATAGAAGAGATGGGGTGACATGATAAAGACATTCAAGTATCTGAGGGGAATCAATAAGGATGGGGCAGATGGGGTCTTTAAGTTGAGGAGGGGGAGGGTCACGGGCTAAGAATAGAGGGGGGAAGATTTAGGAAGGAAATGAGGAGACACTATTTCAAAGAGAGAGTGGTAGCAAAATGAAATGCCCTACCAGAATGGACGGCATCATGTAAATCTGTGAACAGCTTCAAAGGGCATGGGGCAGGAACAGGGAGAAAGCGGTGGGGGTGGCAGTGGTGTGACAAAGAGGAGGGTGGGTGGGGCAGCTGCAAACTAGAGATGTTGGCTGCACACTCTAGCAGATTTAGATAGACCGGGTGGTCTGTTTCTGCTGGCACATTCGTATGTTTGTATACCAGGCTGCATAAGTGGCATCTTCCAAGGCTGGGAATGGGAGGATCCACATTAAAGGGAGATTCTGGCATCTCCAGAAGGTTCTGTTTAGTACAGTCCTGCCCCTCTAATGTGATGTACATGGCAGCTTGCATTTGCTGCACCATGTTAAAAAAATATGGGAACCTCACTACAGGAGGAGACTGTGGAGCTGGTGTCCTGTCCATAGTGGCTCTCAGCATAGTCTTCCTCCTCCATCATGAGGTCAAGATTATATTCATATTTGTCATAGACTGACAGACGGCAATAACTGACAGCGGCATAGGAGGTCTATTCAGCAATGTATTAACTTGCAGTGTCGATGGGGTATTTGTAGCAATCCCCATCAATGGGCCCTCTGGAACAGCCAGGCCAGGCAGTAGTTGCTGTATGATGTCTGAAAATGATATGAGCACTGCCAGAGTGTTGGCGCCACTTCAGGTAGTAGACATAACTGAAGTAGCAGATGTTGGAGGCGGATTCTCTGTTGATGATGGCGATGTACTGGATGTAATAGTCCCGGTAGTGCCTACGCCAAGCCCCGATCTTGGTGTGTGGTCGACGCTGAAGCAGAGGTCGTACCTGTATGGAGTGCCAAAAACACGAACTGGTGGCACTCTCTTAGCAGAAAAAAAAAAAAAATCAAAAAGCTTACGAAGTATTCATTGAGCTGACGAAGATGCCATGAGACTGACTGCTAACTGTTTTTGTCTTTTCAAGGAAGCTATTTGTACAATTATGACTGCACTAATTATTTAAGCTATTGCTTTTTTTCCCCTTTAGTTTTTTTGGCTGCTTTTTTGTTTTTGACATTCTATATTTATTACACTAGCTCTTGGTTTCAGGTTTAACGTTGTTCATTTATTGTGTATTGCGTCTTTTTTTTTTATATTGTACATCACTACTTTTGGAACTACTGTTATTTTAACAATTAACTGGATCTCTATAGCCGATGTGCTGTGGACAGCTGAACTGACTTATTACTGATATGATGTTAATTGGAATCTATAAAATCGATCAGCTATCATAGTCTTAGCCACGCCTCCTGATGAAGCCTCTCGTGTAAGAGGCAAAGCACTGGGGCTTTGTGCCATGTTCTACCAAATAAAGGTTGGATAAGCAATGAATATTTTGTAATATTTTATAATATTTTGTAATAGCACTTGTGCCAAGTGGGACTTACCCAGTTACCAAAGACTAAAATAAAAAAATAAATAAAAATATTTCATAACCTTTTTTATTTTTGTTCTGCTAAGAGTGCCACCAGTCTGTGCTTTTGGTTCGTCTGGTATGTGGGTTTGGCACCCCTTGTTTTGTGAGTGTGTGACTTTGTGTTCCGATACCTGCAGGGGGTGACTGATCTCACCGGAGAGACCTTGTCGTTGTCCCAGTGCGTGTGGTTCCCTGAAGAAGATTTTTCGCGGGACTTCATCCGCAATTCGTCCGACAGGGATGGCGATGCAGCTTTACAGTGAAGCTGCTTCTCCATGGCTTTGACTGTCTTTTGGAGAAGGAATTTCTCCAAAGTTCTCCAAAGCCCCATTCCTACATCGCCTGGTCGCAGAGTTGAACTCCTGGCAGATCACACAGGCTTTCATGTTGCGAGCGTGAGGTCTAAGCAGCAGATACAGATGTTACGGGAGTCTTTGTAGATCTTCTCTCCGCACTTGCAATACCAGAAGAGTTTAAACGGTTCCTTTGGCAGCATATGGGTCGCTGAAAATCACTATAAAAGTAACTAATATGAGAAAATAAAACTGCGACTTTGAGCAGCGACATTTGCGATGGCAGGTCTGATTCATCTGACTGGCAGGAAAAGAACTGAGGAGAGACGGGGCCACCCACATTTATGTACACGCTGATGCTGGATGTTGTTGTGAGCAGCCCCTGGCTGACTGTTTGCAAAACTTTCCATGTGGTCATAGCACAGGTGCAGTTACAGTTCCAAAGATGTGGCCTGATAAGAGATATCCTCAAAGATCTTTTGCTAGCCAGGGAGGGCACCTACGACAACACCACGCGTCGATGTCTAAACATAGGCGGACCCATCACTCCTCAGTTCTCCACCGGAGATTAGACATGGAGGGCCTCCAACCATGGGGAACCAAGAGATAAGACAAGCCCAGTCATACACAGCAAGGCATAGGATTGGATATATAATACATATTTAGGTTCAGCTGCACTATATATGTTGCAACCTTCCTTGAAGCAGAAGGGGAGGAGGAGGGCATGGACTAATAGAGGAGATTCTTTCACAGATCTGCTGTTACGGTAAATACATAACTGTTCTACCTTTTTTGAGGGCATCTCCTCCATTAGCCCCCACCTTAGAATGATTCCCAAGTAGTCCCATACACCAGCTGGAAGGTGGTTACAATCATACATGTTCAGGATAGTAGATCTTGCAGTACAGCAAGTCTGAAATCAGGTCTACGAGAGACCATGTCCAGAGTAAAATGTTTAGTGAAGGTATGGACAGTGCTCCAAGTTGCTGCAGCACAAATGTCATCAGCAAAAATATTTTTGAACCAATAAGTGGCCATTCCCGTAGTGGAATGACTATGAACCGCACCAGGAAGTTCTTTACCGTACTCCCTATAACAGTGTGCCAGCCATTTGGACAAGTGCTTTTTATACACAAGAGTGCCCCTCTTTCCTTGAGCGAATGAAAAAAAAAAAAAAAGCTAAGAGGGCTTTCCTCAGTCCCTGGTGCAGTTCACATAGTATAGGAGTATTCTGTGTACATCTAAAGCATGGAGCAGTGCCTCACCCTGGCTGGCATGCTCTGGGTAGTAACATATACCTTAGGGCTACTCCAAACATACAGTGAGTGGCTATGTCTTCAGGAGCCATGCATGCAGATGTAGGGATTTTAGGTCCAGATGGACCAGGGATCCCCTGTCCTATGACAGTGTACCCCGACACAGAGGTACAGGGATAGGAGGCTCAACTGTCATCCAGTGCAGAAGTGGAAACCACATCTGGCGAGGCCATAATGGAGCAGTAAGGGTGGGAGCAGCACCCCCCCCCCCCAAGCCGTAGTTTGAGCAGCACCCTCTAATATTAAAGGAATTGTGAGAAATGTATATAGGAATTTCCCCCTTCCAGAAGGACAATGCGTCTCACCAGAAAACTAGAGGCCCTGGACAGAGCAAACAGAAACGTGGCAGTTTTATGTTGTATGGAGACGCAAAAGGTCCAACTCTGGATGATCCCATCTTGCAAAGAGGTCCTCTACCACGGACATCAGCAGTTCCCATTTGTGCATTTTGGAATGTAACCTGCTTAGTCAGTCTGCCAAGACATTTTGGGTACCTGGGAAATACACGGCTGACAACTGCAGACCGTGGGACAAAGTCCAGTACCACACTCTCACTGCTTCCCTCCAAAAGGGACAGCAATACAGCCTCATTTTTTGATATAGTGCATTATACAGGCACTGTCCATCTCTATTAACAGTGGACCTGGACACAGATGCTCCTGGAATGCCTGGAGACTACACAGGACAGCTGTCGCCTCCAGGACATGTATGTGTAACCTGGCCTCCACCTTGGTCCAAGAACCTTGCATCCGATAAGGGCCATGGTGAGCAACCCAGCCAGAGCCCGAAACATCTGTGGTGGGGATCTGTACAGGATCTGGTGCAAGAAATGGAATGCCCTTTAATAGGTTTTCACGATCCATCCACCACAGTAATGCTCTGCAAAGTGGGGATGTGACGAGAACCATTTGGTCCAGCTCATCTGATCCCATTGGACCCTGAGCATCCACTGAAGGATTCTCATATGTAGGCGAGCCAGCAGCGCCATCACAATGGCCGCAGCCATGAGCCCCAGGAGACACAACATTGTACCTGCAGAAATGCAGTGACTCCTGTATACCAACTGTGCTTGGGCATTCACATTTTCTGCCCCGTCTCGTGGCAGGAAAGCACAACCTTTCAAGTCCAAGAATGCCCCTATATACTGCAGTCTCTCTTAGGGAATCATTACAGATTTTGGCAGATTTACTGTGAACCCCAAATCTCTGAACAACTGCCTTGTCTGAGAAAGTATGTGGCGAGGCTTCCCTGGAGTTGACCTTCAAGAGCCTGTCATCCAGACATGAGAACACATACAGGCCTTCCTTGCGAAGGGCTGCTGCCACTACTGCCAGGTATTTGGTAAATACCCATGGCGCAGAAGATAAGCCAAAGAGTAATACAGTGCAGCCCACTTAAATGCATATGTTTGAGACCAGCAAAAAGTATGCGTTTAAGAGGGATATGCATTAATCAGATCTTGCATTCTTTTAATGGCGAGAGCAACTTGCAGTATGTGCCAGGGGGCTGGGTAGGGAAAAGAAATGCCAGTAGCACTTAAGTACTTTGGTTGGGATTAAGTTATTTGTGACATGCTGTGGCATTCTTTGGTCCGATTCCTGTGTGAGGGAGGGTGCATCTGCATTCATGTAAAGTGCTTCTGTGACATTCTTTTGGGTGCTTTGCTTTGATTTGATTTCAGTGTGAGGGAGGGTGCTTCTGTGACTTGGGTCAGATGGTTACAGGGTCGAAGCAGGCAATTAACACCTCATTTTAAATAGAACAGCCCATTAACAGACAATTAATTGTTAATTAGTAAGACAACTACAGGTAGTGTCAGTAAAACTGGGCCAGTCAGTCCACATGAACAAAACTGGAGGAACAAATATGCATTTAAAAGGGATCCTTGTCCGGTCCAGTGGCATTGAGGGTTGAGGCGCTGGATGCCACATCTCGCACCACGCTGGTGACCCAGGTTTGGGAATGAGCCTGAACTGCTGGGGGTCGGCAGGGGTGGGAAAGAATCAAGCACCTGGAGGGCTGCTCTCCTCTCCCTGCGAGGGTGTCTGGGGGCACCCAACGCAGTAACGGCCTCTGGTGGAGACTGGGGGCACAGAACAGAAGTCAGCTGCGGAAACAATGGGAATGGGATGACAACAGGCTCCAGCAGTGGAAGTGCCATGCAGGACACCATTGCACGCCACACAGGGAGAAAGAAAAAAAAAAAAAAAAAAAAGAGAGAAATACCCCTTCCACCTCGGTAGGCGATGGAGAGTTCCAGTGATGGGTCCCCATGCCCAATATCGGGCTCACCTGAGCTGGCCTCTAGTTGCTCTCCTTCCTCCGGTCGCTCCACCACATTATAAGAGCGCTGGAGGAGTTGGTGGTCCCATCCCACGGGACTCGGAGCCGGGGGATAGTCATGCAATTGGGAGAGGAGAGCATGGCCAGATCCAGAACCAGCAAGTCTGGGAGCTTCAGTCGGGCGGCAGAGACTCAGAGTGCCCCCACCAGAGACAGTCCAAGACCGGTAAGGAGAATAAAGATTACCAAAAAAAAAAAAAAAAAGGATCCTTATTAACAGATCTATTTTACAAAGGAAGTATTGGGGGGGGATTTAAATTGTGACTTGGAAATTCTATGTGTTTATGCAGGCTATGCGTATAAAGTGGGATGTACAAAATCACACATGCCCACACAATGCAAAGCATCATGGGCTGCATATGCAAATCACCACAGAATGTTATGCTGGTCCAACTTTAAGCAGAATTGCATGGTGCCGAAAGGCCTCTCACACAGTTTGCAAAGGGTGCTAACAGAAGACAGACACGTGTTTTGTCCTACCAGGACTCATCAGTATGCCTCGTCTGTTTGACACCCCAGTGGAATGGACCAGCCACCCTAAGACAGTGTGCCTTGGATATGTTGTGGTGAATCCATTAAAATAAAAAACTATTTAAAAGACAAAGAACCTCTGTGCGCAAAGTAAAGTGGGATGTACTGCACCCTGACCTACTTATGTTCCCTCTCCAGCACAAAGCAGAGGTGTACTACCTGTATGACTTTCTGATATGAAGGTATGCATCCTTCATGTCCAGAGAACAAATCCAATCCCATCTGTAAAAGGCAGGTCATAGTTTGCAGGGATACCATTCGAAACTTCTTGTATTTGATGTAGAAATTGAGATACCAGAGAGCCAACCCAGAAGGTAGAGCTCCTGACCATTTTGGGACAAGGAAGTATCTGGAATAGAACTCTGTCTCTCTCTCCATCACTCTCTCTCAGTAGGAAGAACCGGTTCTGTAGCATGGTTCTGAAATAAAGACTGGACTTCTTCCTTCAGGAGGAACAACTGGCCCGGAGAATAACAGGAAGGAGGTGGAGGATGATCAGAGGGTGCTGAAATTAGCACATATAAATGCTAGCAGCCTCAGGCTGAAAATGCATGAAGTAGAGGCCTGGGTAGATACATACTCCCCGGATGTGCTAGCCGTTTCTGAGACTTGGCTCAAGCCCAATATACTAGCCCATGAAGTTGATCTTCCAGGGTACAAGATGTTTCAGTCTGATAGAGTTGGCAAAAAAGTTGGGGGAGTCATTCTATACGTTTAAATCCTTGCTTAATGCTAATGTAGTTGCCCCATATACCCTGGACAACTCCACCTGTGAGGCCCTATTTGTGCAACTGAATTGATACTGGATGAAATAAAGTCTATGATTGTCGGATGCATGTACAACCCACCAAAAGAAGCCACTGCTGCCTTTAAGGCCCTTGCAGCAGCAGTACAGAGCCTCCTCCCCTAGCAAAGATTATCCTTGGGGACTTCAACATCCACTGGGGTGGCCTGTCTGACTCCGAAACTAAATCCACTCTAATGGATCTGAACATGGTTCAAAATTCAAGCACCAACTAGACTTAACATGAAAACTGGCGCTCTCAGTATTTTGGACTAGATTCTTATCTCCAGGCCTGATAAGAGTTAAACTGGCTGGCACGTTTAGTGACTCCCTTAGAGACAATATCCCCAACAACTGCAATTTGGAAAAATGACTTCCCTGCCCCCACATCCCAGAATTTTCTGGACCAGGGACTTTTCCCAACTTTGACCAGAGTCTCCTTCCTAGGGACTCCGGCTGAAATAGACTGGACCCAGATCAAGTGAGCCTCTACCCTAGACGCTGCCCTGGATATCTATATAAACTACTTCACCTCTGCCGCCAACAAACATGCCCCTCTCAATCAATTGAGTCAAGGGCCAGTATGCCAAATGGTTAACCAAGGATCTAAGAACTTTTATGAGAGTAGGGGATAAGGCCTGGCACATCTACAAATTCTCCAACTCAACTGAGGATTGGATGAAATTCAGGGCACTGAGGAATAAATGCAAAAGCAAACTGAAGTCAGCTTTAATAATAAATAAATAAAGACCTGCAAACTGTAAATCTATCTGACCCTAAAAAAAATCTAGGCCCACATCAAAACCCTCCTAAAGGGTAAAGCCTCCTCAGCAGATGCTGACATAGTATCCAACAGGACCCACTTCAGGGATCCGACTAAATCTGCAAAAGAGATTAATGGCTTCTTTACTGACCTTAATAAATACAGGATTCATTTAACTGGATCCCATCCCTGTCCATCTAATAACGATGAGGCACCCTCCCCACCGACCACAGTTCCACCTTAAACTCATCTCTCAGTCCGATGTCCTTAAAGTGACTGTGTGAGCAAACAGTTTGGGCTTCATAGCCCACTACTCCAGGGCAGCGATAGCCCCTCTGTGTGAAAATGAACAAGTCTTGCTCACTCCATAACGTTTGGGAAGGGATCGTAATGTTGTCCTAACTGGGAGCCAGCCGATTCCTTCCCACTTCTGAGTTGCCAGCTCCCTTGCGTTCCTGTTTTGTGCCGTGGTGCCAGGAGGCGCGGACATGCCTCATATACAAGTCTATGGGGCTAACTTTTAAAGTGTTTTACTAAACTTTAAACTAATGTTTGATCAAAATGAAAGCCACGGTTCAACTAATATTAATTGAGCTGTGGCTTTCATTTTGATCAAGCGAAAGTTAAAGTTTAGTAAAATCACTTAAAAGTAGTCCCATAGACTTATGAAGCGATCTATGCTCTCCTGGCACCACGTCTAAACGAGGGGGCTGCGGGCAGGTAGGCAGACTCCAGGGAAGTGGGAAAGGATCGGCGCTGGCTCAAACCTGACGTGCGATCTCTTCCCAGCGTTATGAAATAAAAATAATTCATTTTCACACACGAGAACTATCGCCGCTTCAGTGAGCTGTAGGCATGAAGCGACGTTTTTTTTTTTTTTTAATCACACATTTACTTTACACTATTATTGAAGGTAAATACTACAGGATCTGCTGGTCATGACAAGCTAGAGCCCAAGCTATTAAGATTAGCTGCCACTGTCACAGCATCCCCCATCACCTGGCTTTTCAACAGATCCCTTCTTGAAGGGAAGGTGCCTTCTCTATGGAAAGTGGCCTTGGTTACTCCAGCATATAAAGGAGGACCCCATGAGATGGTGGTAAACTACAGGCCCATAACAATCCTTCCCACACTAAACAAGATCCTAGAAAGGCTAATTTACAATCAAATACAAGACTACTTAGAGAGAGACAACATAATGACTCGAACAGCATGGCTTCAGAAAACATGGGACTGATACTGCCCTCATTAGCCTGACCACTAGCATCCTAAGCACCACAGATAAAGGCCTCCTAGTAGGTGCAGTCTTTATAGACCTCACCAAAGCTTTTGATTTGGTAGGTCACCAGCTACTAATCGAAAAACTAAAATCCCTGATACTAGATAACACTTCCCTCGTGTGGTTCTCAAACTATATGGAGGGAAGATCACAAATTGCAAAATGGTGTGGTGCACTCTCTGACCAGCGGCCTATTCTTGATGAGGTCCCACAAGGCTCCATCCTTGGACCACTATTGTTTTTGTTATTTATAAATGACCTCCCCCTGCACACTGGAGGAACCAAAGTTACTGAATATGCAGATGATGCAGTACTTTACAGAACTGCCCCAACTGTAACTCATCTAAGTGAGCAACTAGGTACAGACCTCTTGTCGCTTGAAGACTGGCTTCTTGCCAACAAGTGTCTTCTTAATGGAAAAAAAAAAAAAAAAAAGCCAAAGGCAATGGTATTCAGGCCAAGGAGCCTTGGTACTGACCACACTACAAAACCTGAACTCAGTCTCTCCGATAGGACAAAAGCAGAGGTGGTCAGCTCCATCAAATACCCGGGGGTCTACCCTGACCAAGACAGTACCTACAAGACTCATCTCAGCCACCTAACTAAAACTATTAACCAAAAGGTGGGCCTCCTGTACCATCTGAGCCCATTCCTTACCTCTGGATCTCACTGCAGAATTGCCCAATGTACCCTCCTTCCTACCCTACTCCATGGGGCTCCTACTACACTCCGTCATGGGTACAGAGCTCCAGATGCAGAGAACTCTCTACCATATGATAGGATAGGATAGGGAGGTTTCCCAATTCAGCCAGGCCACATGACCACCACTGTACACTGCTGAAATCCCCAGACTGGCCATCACTCAAGGGGAGACTGGCCTATCCCTCCTTACGCTTCACCTCCCCCAACCTAAAAAATCCGCTGCAACCCAAACAGTGTGAAAGAACCCTAAGGTCCTCTGAACACTAGCAACTTCAGGTACCCAGAATCAGAACCTCTTGTGGAGCTCTATCCCTCTCTTCCTTCATCCCTTCCCCATGGAATGGACTCTCATGCTGCATCCAATCTTCTATATCTGTAAGGAGTTTCAAAAAAGAGCTCGCATCCAATTTGCCGAGTTCAAAACACTGTTCCTGTTATAAATGATAATGGTTTAATTTAGTCTCCCAGGCACCAACTTGGGAGATTATGAGTTGTATAATTTAGAGATTTATTGTCATTCTGAAATTATTTGATGTCCCAAGTATACTATCCCCTGCTGTACTGTGATGCTTTTTTTCTTTTCCCCCTTTTTGTTAAATGTCTTTGCCCATTTGATGCGCTGCTAATGAACTGACAATTACTGCCTCTGTCTTGACAAGAATTAATTGTGAACTATGCCGACTAATAATGCTGTATTCCTCTGTATGCTGTGTCTATTGTTACTTTCTAAATGTATAATGTATAAATCACTGCATTGTGTTTCTCTGTAATTAACCCCAGGTCGCCCCTGAAAAAAAAAAAAAAAAAAAAAAAAACGTCCAGTATCAGTGGGCCTACCCAGTTATCAAAATTAAATAAATTCTACCAGTTCCAGAGCATGCCCCCTTACAAACATCTCCAGTACCCACTCGTCTGTTCCCCCTCCACTGTTTGAGATGCAGAAAGAGTCTGCCCCCACAACCACCCCTGGAGGCAACAGAGGGTTGGGGCGACCTCCTGATAAGAGAGTCATGCTTATCCGGTGGCGGCAATGCCACTGGTACTAACTGTTTTGGGTAGTTTTACGTGTGCACCTGGGGGGAGGGGTCCCAGCAAAAAGCCACCTCCTCTGCCAAGGTCTTGCTGACAGTAGGCATGTCCACCTCTGTCAGCAGACTGAAGAAAGGATCCCCTCCCACGTCCCCAGACAGGAGAGGGATACAGGGATCTGTCTGACCTTAGAGTCATTTTTGATGTGTAAACATCTCTTAGGGTTTCTTCAACATCTTATCCAAGCCATTCTGTCTGTCTGAAAGGAGCATTTAAAACCGTCTGTTGCACATCATTTGCAAAACCAGCAACCCTGAGCAAAGAATATCTCCTCATACAAATGTGAGCAGCAGCCCCAGCAGAGGCATCAGAGACATCATGGGCTGAGAGAAGCAATGTTTGCCAACCTCAGCGCCAGATGTCAAGGTTTTAAGTAACTCATTCTTGGCAGAGCCCTCAGGCACAGGCTGTGCTGCATCTTTCGCAGCTCTCCACTGGCTTTTTTGTTTGTTTTAATATTTTTGCAGTTCTAAGGCCCAGTGAGGCAGAGGCATACGTACGCTTGCCCATCACATCCAGCCTCTTAGATTATTTATCAGTACACAAAGTATTCATGTGTCTAGGTGCTTTAGACCCATCATGAGCAGCCAAGAGTTTAGTTTTAATTTAACTGTTAACTTTGTTATGGGATGTTACCTTGCCTCACTGTTAAACCCTTGCATTGTCTGTATATCTTTTTTGTAATCTTGTTAAACCCTGCATTGTCTGTATATTCCTTGTAATCTCCTGAGTCGTACCTGAAAATAGGCATATACTTGTCTAGTATGCTTACCTGGTCAACAAAAGCTAAATAAAAAAAAAATTACGACGACAGAGTCAGTTTCTGGCTGGTTAACATAATAAGCCTTAGTAGATGAAGCTGGACACTGCTTATCAGTCTTACCGGGTACTGCAGGCAGCAGGCTTGGTCTGTACCATGCAGCAAAGGTAGCATCTTCTAATGCACAATATATAGGTGGAATTATAATGGAGGGGTAGTAGGGCACCTCCAAAATATCTGCAATATTTCTTTTTGTGGAGTCTTTCTCCTTCACAGAAAAACCCATGGCAGTTTGCATTTGCTGCATCATGCCTTGGAAAGTAGGATCTTCAGGAGGAGACTTCAGGGTATATACAACAGAGTCCTTACTGCAGGATGAGAAGGCAGAACTAGATTGAGGTGTCATACTTTTCTCCCTCACATTCCTTCTCTAAATCCTCCTCCAACACCATATCAGGATTAAATTCTACATAGTCGATATATCCCTGTTGATGACGGGAGCCGAAGGGGAGCACCAGTGACACCGGTAACTGCTGAGGAGGAGGATTCTGTGATGTGCTGGTAGCAGGCATCGATGATGTCTGAATGCTCTGAGGCTCCATTGATGGGACAACTGCCTACAGAGGTAAGCAAGGCTGAATGCATCATATCATCTCTAAAAACAATGCCAGCACAACTGGAGAGTCGACAATGCCCAGGCCAGTGACCGTGACTATGCATGTCGACAACAGGCCATAGCCCAACAATAGTGGCATTGTGCTGTCCATATTTGGTATGGCAGCATCTAAGTCAGACCCCCCTACCTTGGTGTCTCATCAATGGTGGTGGTGGGGGGTGCTGTACTCAATGCCGCCAAGGCAGCCGATGACGCATTAGAATTACCTTGTCTCACAGGTGACTGGGAACTTCCAGAAAAGTAGATTCTCTTTCATGCTGATGGCCAGAAGATGAGGAGAGCTGCAATGCTGACTGCTCCCTGTCCTGGTCCTTCAACTTAAATAGCCGCTGTCACAAAAGCACTCAGCAGGTCAGGCCCTCTGCTCCCACAGTGCGAACCTCCAAGTGCAAGAGTGTGAACAGATAACAGACAGGGTAACCCTCCTGCCTGCTTGTGGGTCCAAATCACCTTTAGTCTCAAGTTCTGGGGGGATTCAAACTGTGAACCTTATGTTAGCGTACCCAAATGTACAGGCTCAGATAATATTCTCTTCGGGGGGTGCAATATATCCTTCGCCTAAGGGCACCTAACCAGGTATCCAAAATGAACCCTTAAAACTCTATAAAAAGACCTTCGGTATATTCTTACCTTTTCCCAGTTTAGTAACACCATTAAGCTTTTGAACAGTTCTCAAACTTAACCATCTATACGTCAAATGCAAAAAAAGAACTTGCAGACACCCAGGCAGTCTTTTGAATAAAAGGTTTACTTAAAAATGGATAAAAATATGTTAAATGTAAACACAGAACAATATATCAAAGAGCATACAATCACAAAGAAAAACAAGGAAAACTACAAACTCCTACCAAAGTACATTTTGATCTTTTCTATCTAATGTATTACTTCTAAGTGCCTAAGTTAGATCAGAGCAGAGAGCTCCATCTCTCTAGCATCCCAAGATGGAATATATGACAAAGTTCAGACACAGTATTCAGTTTAAAACTCTGTCACCACACCCCTTCTAAGAGTCATATAGCTCCTCCTCTTAGAACCAAAAATAAAATGCAAACATAATTTCCTGTTAGGAGATATTTTAAATAATGTGACTTCAGCAAAAACGAATTTCCCAAATTATGACAATCTTTAATCAAGCCTGTCCTTTGAACAGGAGACTGGTTTCTTATTTTACCAAGAAACATCAAAGGTTTTTCACTTAGGTGCAAATATAGCCAACAGGAATCAGCTAAATGATGTCCTGTTTCTGAAGTCATAAAATGTATATTTTAGTTTCCCAGCTTCAGAGGCAGGTCGTCATAACAAGGCCATAAAATGCAACTTCTCAAGGAAGTTAATTACATTACAGAGATCTCCTGGTCAGTTCCTGTAACTGAAACCTGGGGGGATACCCATGGAGCACAGACTCGCACACCATATTTTTATATTACAAATAGCATACAATAATCTTAGCTAGCTGACCAAGCGTCACAATCCTCCCCACCTAGGTTGAATTTGGGGGCCCTGCATGAGATGAGCTTCACAAATCAATTCACTCCTCTTATAGAAGTGATAAGCCATCTGTGCTCTGATTGGTCATTCCAGCCCCATGTAAGATCATCATGTCATACCCTTGCAAGGCAAGGCTCCATCTTAATAGTCTACCATTAGTATTTTCCATTTGTGTCAGCCAAACCAGGGGGTTGTGGTCAGTTTGTACCTCAAAATGCTTCCCATATAAGTATAACTCTAACTTCCTTAGGGCTCACACTATGGCAAGACACTTTTTTTTCCACAGTAGAGTAAGCCTGCTTCCTGGGTAGTAACATTTTACTCAGGTGCACTACAGGGTGATCTTCCCTTGGTTGGATGTCTGACTCAGTACTGCCCCAATACCCATGTCTGAGGTGTCAGTTTGGACTATAAAAGGTCTGCTATAGTCAGAACTTGTCAATGCAGGAGCACTATGCAGTGCCTCCTTTGTCGGGTAAAGGCTTTTTCACAGGCTGGTTCCCAGGTAATTTTCTTCGGCATCTTTTTCTTTACCAGGTCAGATAGGGGAGCAGCCAGGGCACTGTAATTGGGTACAAATTCCCTATAGTACTCTGCTGTTCATAGAAAACTCCTGACCTGCTCCTGCATTTCCGGTCTGGGCCACACCTTGATCACCTCTATTTTTACTTGGTTAGGACAGAACTGTCCCCAGCGTACAACATGACCGAGGTATGCCACTTCAGCCATGGCAACCTGGCATTTCCTCCACCTCCCTCCTAATGTCCTTTTGGACAGCCTCCGACACTTGATATGCTGTCCACCATATGGGAGTCTGTGCCCCGGTCTCTACAGCGTATGTCGCTAAGGGGGTTAGTCCAGGCTTGGCACTAAACAGTGGGGGCAAAGTTGAATAAAACCTCCCTTACTTCCTGGATCTTGTCCAGGGCAAGCTGGGGAGACAATTTAACTGCCTCCACAGAGGACTGCCGCTTGCTTTCTTCCAGCAAGTTCAGAAGGGGGTCTCCTTCATCCACCCCCTCCCCAGGACTACATACGGCAAACACCATGTCAGCCCTATTAGCATATGGCTTCATCATGTTGACATGGTACATGCTTTCTGTATGTCTTCTGTCAGGTAACTATGATATAGTTCACGTCATTTACCTTCCCAACTACTCTGTATGGTCCTGCCCGCTCAGCCTGCAGCTCGTCTTTCTGGACTGGAATAAGGACCATGACTTCCTGACCCACCGTGTACGAACGAGCTCTGGCTCTGCGGTCGTACCACACTTTTTGTTTCTGTTGGACAGCTGCCAGGTTGCTCTGGGCTGTCCCCATAAGCTCCTTCAGCATTCCCCAAACCCAAGGACATAATCCACTATGGAAGTTCCCTGGGTGGCATGCTTGCCTTCCCAGTCCTCCCGGATCATGTCTAGGGGCCCAAGTACCCGGCGTCCATATAAGAGCTTGAAGGGGGAAACTCCTGTAGACTCTTGGGGCACCTCCCTGTATTCAAACAACAGGTGGGGAAGGTATTTTTCCCAGTCCCTCCCATGCTGTTCAGCAAACACCTGGAGCACTGACTTCAGGGTACCGTTAAATCTTTCCACATGCCCACTGGCTTGCAGGTGATAAGGTTTTGTGCGCCTCCACACCACCCCACACTTCTCCCACAAACATTTCATCAGGTCTGACATGAAGGAACCTCCTCAATAGGTGATAACCTCCTGTGGAGAAACGGCATGGGAGAAAATCCCAAGTAAGGCATCTGCCGCTTTGTCTGTCCTCAGTGGGGATAGGGCGACTGCCTCTGGATACCATGTGGCATAATCCACCACAGTCAGGATAAACCTCTTCCCGGAGGAGCTGGGGGTATTTAAAGGCCCCACAATATCCATTTCTACCCTCTGGAATGGCTCCTCCACTATGGGTAATGGAGTTAGGGCGGCTTGGGTTTTCTTACCTGCCTTCCCCATTTCTTGGCACTGGCTACAAGACCTGCAATACTCCATCACCTGCTGGGTGAAGTTGGGCCAATAGAAATTCTGGGCCAACCGATGCGTAGTGCACGCGATTCCCAGATGACCAGACAAGGGAATATTGTGTGCAATCTTGAGCAACTGCTCACGATACCCTTGGGGAACGACAAGCTGCCTGCCCATCACCCCTCCCGGTTTTCACGTCCCCGAGTATACACAAGTCCATTTTCCCAATAAACTTTATGTTTACCGTCACCTATCTGTGCTCCGTCAGTCTGCCCAAACCCTCAGCTTCTCTAGACTAGGGTTACTTTTCTGAGCAGCTGCAAACTCTTTACACATTCCCAAGACACGGGACAGGTCCCCTTCAGTCTCTAAACTATGGTCCCTAGCACTAGCGCCAGCGCACTCAGGATCACTGTCATCCCTAACCCTCAGATAATGGGTCACCCCTCCTTCAGAGTAACCCTCCGTAGCTGTGTGGTTAACTGCTACTGGGAAAATTTCTACCCCCTTTTTATTAGTCTCCCCATCAGGGGAAACAGGCTGGGGAACAAGCCTCCCAGTGGTTTTCACAATGACTTCTGTGGGGTCCAGGGACTAAAATTTTCCCTTGCCGCTTTGCTAAGGGTAACTGCACACACCACCCTGTTTGAGATTATTGCCAAGGATGACGTCAACTGTTAAGGTTTTGGCTACAGCCACCTGTTGCACAGTTCCCTGTTTCACCCCAGTCCAGGAGAACACTAGCGTGTGGCAATGTTTTCTCCTCCCCCAGTCTTGAACGGTTACGAATTCACTGGGTATAAGCTGACCAGGCTATAACAGATCCCCTTTTACTATCAGAGATGCCCCTGTGCCTCTCAACTCTTGTGTCTGTACCCCATTCTGCGTGACTGGGTGAATGTGTTCCCTCATGTTCACAGGCATGCTTCCAGGGACACACAAACAACCTACTTCTTTCCTAGACCCATGCTGCGTATTGCTCGTCCTTTTGGGACACAGTCTGGCAATATGCCCAGTTTCTTGGCAGAAAAAGGGGAGATATTGTTGAAGGGGGACCTGAATATGCCAGATGTTAACTGGAGTACCTTTGCTGCAGGCACATCCAAGAGCAGGGTCATTCTTGATGCCCTACTGGGGGGCATGCCTCAGACAGCTAGTGTTGGAACCCACTCAGGCGGGAGCAATCTTAGACCTGGTACTCTCAAATGGGGAAGGAGAAAGGATCTCAGATTTAGAAGTGGGTAGCCATCTGGGAACAAGTGACCACCAAACAGTGTGATTCACAATAAACACAGCCATAGAGTCAAGCCATACAAAAACAAGAGTATTGGACTTTAGGAAGGCTGACTTTGGGAAAATGAGAGAGTGCCTTATAAAAGTACTAGCAAATAGGCAAGAAGGAGGGGTGGAGGAACAAAGGGGAATAATCAAAACAGCCATCGCAGAGGCAACAAGTCTTTGTGTGAAACAAATCAATAACACAAAACGAAGGAAAAAAACACTATGGTTCTCAAAAGAGGTGGCAGGGACGGTTAAGGAGAAAAGGATAGCATTCAGGAAAGGTAAGGAAACACAGAGGGAGCAGGACAGAGAACTTTATCAGTTAAAGCAGAAGGAGGCAGGGAAGGCAGTCAGAATAGCAAAGGCACAAACTGAGAAAAAGATAGCCAACTCTGTTAAGAAGGGGGATAAAACCTTTTATAGGTACATTAGGGAGCGAAGAAAGAACAAGGGAGGGATACAGAGACTTAAAGGGGAGGGAATGTGGGCAGAGAGTGACGGTGAAAAAGCAGGGATACTGAACGAATATTTGTGCTCAGTATTCACAACAGATGAGGAGGGGGAGGTGCCTAAACCGAACAAGAGAGAAACTCTGAATGGGGGGGGGGGGGTCAATACCAGTCCATTTACAGAAGAAAGGGTTTTGAAAGAACTCTTGAAACTGAGGGTGGACAAAGCAATGGGGCCTGATAGGATTCACCCAAGAATACTAAAAGAACTAAGGATAAAACTAGTAACACCACTGACTACTCTCTTTAACAAATCATGGGAGGATGGAGTGGTACCAGAGGACTGGAAGAAGACAAATGCGATTCTACATCACAAAAGTGGGAACAGGGCAGAGGTAGGAAACTACAAGCCAGTTAGTTTGACTTTGGCGGTAGGGAAAATGATGGAATCACTTCTGAAGGAAAGAACTGTTGAGTACCTAGAGGCCAGTGGGGCACAGGACCCAAGGCAGCATGGTTTCACAGCAGGAAGGTCATGTCAGACAAACCTAATAGATTTCTTTGACTGGGTGACCAAAGTAGTAGACCAGGGAGGGGCTGTGAATATGGTCTACCTAGATTTTAGCAAGGCATTCGACACAGTCTCACACAAAAGACTAATATACAAGTTAGCCAGCCTTGGAGTGGGTCCCAAGGTGGTAGCCTGGATAAAAAACTGGCTGGACAACAGGACGCAAAGGGTAACAGTAAACGGAGTCCACACTGAAGAAAGGAGGGAACTAGCGGGGTACTGCAGGGTTCGGTACTGGGACCAGTCCTCTTTAATATCTTTATAAGTGACACTGGAGAGCACCTGGAAGGAAAGGTATGCCTCTTTGCAGATGACACAAAGATCTGCAACAGGGTTGATGCACAAGGTGGTGTGGAAAGAATGAAAAGGGACTTGGCAAGGTTGGAGGAATGGTCAAACACGTGGCAGCTCAGATTCAGTGCAAAGAAGTGCAAGGTAATGCATCTGGAAAACAAAACCCAGGGAAAAGTACACAATGGGGAGTAGTTAATAACTACAAAAATCGAAAGAGACCTAGAAGTAATTATATCAGATGACCTAAAGGTGGGCAAGCAATGTGAGAAGGCAGTAAGGAGGGCTGGGGAGATACTGGGACGCATAGGGAGAGGCATTACCGGTAGAAAACAAGGAATTTAAAAAGGCATCCGTATCCTCCCCCTCTTTAAATTCAGCTATCAGTTTGGAATTCAATCTGCAACCCAGTCCTGTAGTTACAGTTAAACCCAAGCCACTTCCTGCTCTGGTGCTGGTGGTTGGAGTTGTAGCTTCTTCAGTGCATGTTGCCTCTGGCGTGCTCGCTCCTCTCGGTCTGCCTCGTGCTGTTCACAGTCAGCTTCTCGCTGTTTTTGCTCCCTCTTCTCCTCTGCAGCTCGCTTCTCTTGCTCCACTTCTCTCTGTTCTCGCTCCGCTTCTCGCCGTTCCCACTCAGCCTCCCTCTGGAACTCCAGCTCCATTCTGCGCAACTCAATCTGCAGCTTGATTGCTTCTGGCTCCAGAATGCTGATGACCTTCCCCTGCTGCTGTGGCCCTTCGCTTGCACTGGCCCTGCTGCCCTCCTCACTGGATCTGGACATTGCATTGGCCGCTAGCCCTTCCACGCCCAAGGTTTGGTCCTTTACAGTCATAGTCCGACTCGATGCTCTGGGCGTCTGATGCCATCAGGGCATCCATGAGGTTCTGCTTGGCGGATCTCGCCTCGTGCAGGACTCCTCTGTCCTGGCACAACTGCCTCAAGTAGTCTGCAGTGTACCCGCTGTAGCTGAAAGCCATCTTCTTCCCTAAGACTACTCTAACTTGCACTTTAGAAAAAGAATAAAACAGGTAGAAACTTGACTGTAAGCAACATGATATAGTTCTGTTACCTTTTTAAAAAATAAATCTCTGCCTTATTTTGCAAGCAAGCTGTACAGTATTAAGCTGACACACTGAACAGTTACAGCTTGTGTTACCAAATTTATCCACACCGCTGCTAACCAAATCTGTCACAAACGTACTCGGCAGGTCAGGCCCCCTGCTCCCACAGTGCCAACCTCTGAGTACAAGAGTGTGAAAAGGTAACAGACAGGGTAGCCCTCCTGAATGCTTGTGGGTCCAAATCACCTTTAGTCTCAAGTTCTCGGGGGGATTCAAACTGTGAATCTTATGCTAGCGTACCCAAATGTACAGGCTCAGATAATAATCTCTTCAGGGGATGCAATATATCTTTCGTCTAAGGGCACCTAACCAGATATCCAAAATGAACCCTTAAAACTCTACCTTTTCTCAGTTTAGTAACACCATCAACCTTTTGAACAGTTGCCAAACTTAACCATCTCTACGTCACATGCAAAAAATAACTTGCAGACACCCAGGCAGTCTTTTGAAAAAAATGTTTTCTTAAAAATGGATAAAAATATGTTAAATGTAAATATAGAACAATATATTAAAGAGCATACAATCACTTCTAATGCATATGAGCTGTGTCTGTCTTGTCAAGGCCTCTCGGCTGCCTCACCCTACCCCACTACAGCTATGCCTTCCCCGACCCTCAACCCTCTCCCCTGCTTGTCCTCTTCCTCCAATCTGTTTCTTGTATTACACATCACTCAGTCTGATTATGTCAAGCAAAGTTACTGTCTGAAACCTTGTACCTGTAACTGTCTTATGTTTGCGTGTCTGTTACCCTGTAACCAGTCTGATGTGGAACCTTTGTAAAAGAGCCTTGGCTCAAAGGTACTTTGTAATACTAGACATAAATTAAAAAAAAATAAAGAAAGAAAGAAAAAAACAAGGACAACTACAGACAAACTCCTATCAAAGTACATTTAGATATTTTCTATCTATTGTATTACCTGTAAGTGCCTAAGTTAGAACAGAGTAGAATGCTGTCTGTAGCGTCCCAAGATGGAATATATGAAACAAAGGTCAGACACAGTATTCAGTTTAAATCAGTCTCCCCACACCCCTTCTATGAGTAATCTAGCTCCTCCCTTTAGAACCAAAAATAAAATACAAAACGATTTCCCGTCAGGAGATATTTTAAATAATGTGGCTTCAACAAAAACTAATTTCCCAAATTATGACAGTCTTTACTCAAGCTTTTCCTTTGAACTGGAGGCTGGGTTCTTATTTTCTCAAGGAACATCAAAGGTTTTTACAACTCTGCCATACATCACTTGGGTGCAAATACAGCCCACAGGAATCAGCTAAATTGTGTCCTGTTTCTGCAGTCATGAAATGTATATTTTAGTTTCCCAGCTTTAGAGGCAGGAAGGAGGTCATAAAAAGGCCATGAAATGCAACTTCTCAAGGAAGTTAATTACAGAGATCTCCTGGTCAGTTCCTGTGACTGAAACCTGTGGGGGGAGGGGGGTTACCCATGGAGTACAGACTCACATACTATATTTTTATATTACAAATAGCATACAATAATCATACCCAGCTGACCAAGCATCACAGCCACTTCTTGGTCAAAGGTGAGGGTGCAACTGATTTGGGGCCATTTTTCTTCTCTATGGCTGTTTAATGAGAAATACATTTTGTAGCACTTCCTTGTGGCGTCACCTTGTAGCCTGGTTGAAACTCTGGCAAATCTTACAAGTCCACACGTCGTGAGACAGGTCCAAACAGCACACAAAAACCTTGTGTGTATTTTCTTTGTAAATTTTATCTCCGTACTCAATACCAAAACAAAGGGGCTTTTGATTTTGGCGGCATGCAGAGACAAGAAAATAAGCTGTTTTTAGTTAAAATAACAAGTGGCAACGCCTAGTTGATGACGTTTCCTTCAGCAGGTTCTATGAGGCTGATCAATGGCAGGTAAAGAACTCAGAAGCGACGAGGCCACCACTGTTTAGAAACGCTGACTCATGACATCATTGTGGGCGGCCCATGGCTAGCAAAAGTTTCCATGTGGTCCTAGTGCCTGGCAGACAATAGTTCCAAAGATGTAGACTATTAGAGGAGATATCCTTGAAGAAGATAAGTTTATTTATAATGTATGGACAGTGTCTATTAACCCGTTTTCAATCAGTTTATAACATGATAACCCCATCATTATGACTTCAGTATGCTGTAAACCTTGCTTAACTATGTTATAATGTTGGGATTACAAGACAGAATATCACCTGTCAAAATTCTTGGAAAGGAAAGGTGATCTGCTGCTTGGACATTCATTCGGAACACACACGCATTCCATTTAGACACTTACAGACCCGCTGCAGTATAGATTACAATAGCTAATTTCAGTACTTCAGTTGCACAACATTCAAACCAGGAGGCATTCAGTCGAGCAGAACAAATGCACACTGAAAAAAACTATTTTCTTTCCCACAGTGGCTAGTTTTTCCATACACTATAAAATATAATGCCTGAGTAATGGTGGTCAGCCACAGACGTAATCACCTCTTGCGGCCCCCTCCCCGGGTCGTGCCTAAAAATAGGCAGGATTTGTCTAGTGCACTTACCCGGTCAACAAAAACTAAATAAAATAAAAATCTCTCGAGCTGTGCTCTCGAGGTTTACTTGGTTGTCCTGGCAACTGCTTGAGGTGATTACTTTGTGGTTAACCACTGTTACTCAGGCTCATTTCCAGGTGCAACCCGGGAAGGGGAGCAAAGGATAAAAACAATGCAAACATACAAAAAACAAAGCTTATATATATTACTATGGTGAGTAATATATTTCGTTTTACTGTAGGGCTAATCGGTGGATGGCCCTTCCTAGTTTATAAGTTTATGGGTCCATTTGGTGGGCCTCTTATGGCTACATGGGGGCAGTATTGTAGCAGGTACGGCAACCTTCCCTCCCCAAAGGAGGAGGAGAGTGTCCCTTGGACACTTACTCCCCCCACCCCCGGCCTGCCCTCTGACAACCAAAGCTTGTTCTCGAACCTAGGCCGCTGGTATCTTGAGCGGTAGCTCTACCGCTGCATTGGCCAGCCCAGATCTGTGCTCTAATGAAGAGGCCATTCCACATGCCCAATGATATATATCATTGGGAAGGTACAACTGTATAAATATAGGTTATGAAATGCTAAACAATTACAAAATGCTATACTTACTCTCTGTCCTTGCTCTGTTTCTCCACTTGTGTAAGATATTCCCATTTCTGATCAGGCTTTTTCTTCTTGCACATCACTAAAACCATGTCTGTCTTTATCTGCAGGGGGAGAAATGGAATTAACAATTTTTAGTTTTAAACTAATGACAGAAGCTGACTGATGCAGAAGTGTACTATGCACTTTTATCAAACAGAATGCACAGAGTACTGAGACCCCTTGGAAAACCCAGAGCTTTCAGGTCAGTGTCACGGTGTGGTGACTGTGCGGAGATCTTATCAACTGAGATGCTATCCTAGAAGAACAACGCCTGTCTCGGCTGCACACCTAGCGTTGCCTCAAGCAGGTGGAATGGCAAGACAACCCTGTGGTCTGAATTAGGCTGGGTGCCAGGAAAGACCCTTTAAGGAGAGGCAGGAGACAATATGAAGTTTGATGCCCAGCAGGCTTTCATTTACACCAGGGAAAGGTAGACACAGTCACAAGGGAAAGTCGGGGATAACTCTTACTTATAAATGTAAGCTAACAATTACCACTCTATCTGTACATCGACCTAAGGTCACTCTACAGTATTCTTATCTATCACTCTTACAATTTCCTACTCAGAGCTCTATATCTTAAGAGGACCTTATACTTTTCATACCATGTGCCAAGCATACAAAATACAATCATCAAACAATCTCACAGTCTCAAAAGTCCATAAGATGAAGATGTCCGTCGTCTTTGTGCACAACTGAAGATTAGGAGTTAAGAGAAAGGGGAACACTTGCTTGGCGCCAAGCTCACTAACAGACCTATAAGAGGTCACAAACAGGGAATGGAGAGATTGGTAAACAGACCATAGGCATCGGCCAACCCACTCTCCAGGGTTGCCGGAACACAAGAGCGTGAATAGACTAACTGGGGAAATGCTCTTTTCTTGGTACAAAAACCCTCGAACTGGGCTGCCAAGGCTGAAGAACCAAAATGTGGCAAGAGATCCACCTGCAGGATTGCCACGGGAGAAGAAATCTGCTGCTTTCTCCTCTGCGCCAACCCTCGACCAGGGTCGCCAAGGAAGAAGAAGAACTGCTGCGGTTTTCCTGGCACCTACCCTTGAACTAGGGCTGCCAAACAAACACTGGACTTGGTGAAGAATCCAGAAGAAGAAGAAGGACTACCAAGGACGAAGAAGAACAACTGCTGGGCTGTTTTTGGTGACAGATTCACTTGAAGGACCACCTAACTCTAGCTGCTACCCTGTGGAATGCTCTGGTGATGCTGGACGACACAAGCAAGAAGAGGTGAAAGGTGAAGATCAGGATTCCACACTAAGAGAGAACAAAATCATAAATGGCGGCCACGAACACTCTTGGCCACGACGGACTCGTCTACCGGCTGGCATCTGGGAGGGATGGATGAGACACTTTCCAGTCGTCTTTCTTCCAAGCTGATCAGGAACCGGCAGCCGCGACAACTCAAAGGACGTTGATTTCGACTTCGGCGTACGAAAGGGCAAGAAGTCGCTGAGGTCTTCTGCTGGCTGAAGATTGCTAAGGTGAAGAGCTGATGAAGACTGAAGATTTCTATGGTGAAGAGCTGCTGGAGGCTGAAGATTGAAACAGAACCTGCTTCTGCACAATGGTACTTCTGTGGGCACGTTAACTGGAATATTTACTTTCAGGGGCAAATCGCAACAATCCAGGGCAACTGTTCACTGTCAGGGGCAACTTGCCTGGAGCAGGGGCAACTGTTCACTGTCAAGGGCAACTTGCCTGAAGCAGGGGCAATTGTTTACTGTCGGGGGCAAATGACCACAATTATAATATTTATACTACACAGTCTCGGTGCTTCATGCAATAGCACAACAGTGGAGATGCTGGAAGAATAAACAGTTCGAAGAAGCAGTACAAAAGCCGGTAATCACTCTAACAGGTTGTGTGCTTAAGCACCTCTTTAGTCAAACCCTTTTCTTAGTGGGGTCTAACTTCTTTAGGATCTGGCTACCCCTGAGCACTCTAAAGTACTTGCCCCAGCTGTTTAGCCTGGTTATGCCAATTGCCCGTACCCCTGCTGCCCTATTGCCTATGGGCTGGGATGCCCTACCTTTACTGGGGCCTAGTGCCCTTTACAACTGGGGCCTGGTGCCCTTCCTTTACTGGGGCCTAGCTGCCCTTTACTGGGGCCTGGTGCCCTTTAGTACAGTGGGCCTGGCGCCCTTTTTACCTCTGGCCTGGCAGCCCTACCTTACCTCGGGCGTGGTAGCCCTACCTTTAATGCACGGGCCTTGTAGCCCTACCTTTAACCCATGGGCCTGATAGCCCAACCTTTAAAACATGGGCCTGATAGCCCTCTTAGAACCCGAGCCCGATAGCCCTATAGAATCTTGGGCCTTATTCCCACTTAACTTCTGGCAGAGCCCCTTTTAACTTTTATTTGGCCAGAAGTGGCAGGGGCCCCCTTAAGTCTGTTGGCTCTGAGAGCTTGATGTCACTCAGACCCGACTTGCAGCCCTTAATCCGGCCCCTCCTATAAATATTCAACAGGCCGCTATCTGGCCTTGCTTTCCTGGCCCTCCTATGAGGCAGCTGCCCCCACCTCCCTGCTGAATATTAAATTCAGGGTCCTACTGACCGCTTTCGGCAAGGCGCCAGTCTAAGTGCCTCCTGTGCGCTTTTAAGATAAATAAAAAAAAAAAAACGAACAGTCTCTCCTGTAATGGGTGGTCAGCACAGAGATAGTGCTGCCACCGACTCACCGCTCCGTTGTCTGCTGGAGGGCTGCTGCAGTCTTGGGAGGTGTGAGGTATGCTGGCAGTGGGAGGGAGAGCGGATGACAGGGGGCCTCGGACAGCCGATAGTTGCACGGACATGATGCAGCTCTTCTATGCACTAAAAATACCACAAACAGCTTAACCTGGTTCAAGGTCAGTTGGCATTCATCTGTATCCCCCTCCCCCGGGTCGTGCCTGAAAATAGGCAGGATTTGTCTAGTGCACTTACCCAGTCAACAAAAACTAAATAAATAAATATGCCTCCGATGGGGGACCTAAATTAACTTTTAAAACAGTCAGGGAGTCAAAACAATAAGACGACGGGGCTCTTAAGCCCAAACCACAGCAAACAGCAGATTTCTTTACTTCTGGTGCCCCGATGGCACCACAAACCAAACCGGAGCATCCAGAGTCTTCACCGGCTGGAGCCCAGAGCAGGCACACCACCAAACCCTCAGTGAAACTGCTTCAACCACCAGGTAAGCTCACAACAGGTTTCCCCTTAGTTTGTGGGGTCCTCTCTTCTTCACAGCCAGCAGTAACTACTGAAAAACTGTATTTTTTTTTTTAAACTAAAAACTCTTAGTTCTGGAATGGCTGGATTGTAATGCTGTGCATGAGCAGCTCAGCACAGCATTCCATCCAAGCCATTATCTCTTGCAGCTGCATTAAATCTATTTTTTTTTTTTTTTTTAACCAGTTTGAAGTGTACAAGACACTTTTCAATTATTTATAGTGTTTCTCCCATACAAGGAGAAGAAACTTTACTCCGGAGGGGCCCCTTTTTATTGTGCCCTGTTGCCCGCACATACCACAGGCACCCTGGGCACCTGTGAACCCCCAGACTTTGTTTACTATGGTGGCCCAACTCTGGGGAATTACATCAGTACCATTAAGAGGAGGAGGGCTGCAGCAATGGGTGATTCAATAGCCTGCAGTACATGTTAAAAGTTTTACAAGCTCTGATCTTTTGTTTGATATTCCTGCTGTCCTCCCGGGGCTAAGTACATTCACAGATGACTGTGCTTAGCCTTGGGAGAACAGCTGAACCAGGAAACATATCACTGGAGCTTACAAAAGCTTTAAAATACACTGCAGGCTATGAATCTAACTGCTGCAGCCCTCCTCTGATGTCAGCTGCAAGAGATTTTGGGATTTGTAGTTACAGAAAATATCTGCTTGCAGGTCAACAAAATCAGTGTGATACAATCTAGTATTATACTGCAGTAAACAAAATGTTTTTGTTCACAGAGTGCAAATTAGGACCACCCCAATAATTGAGTGTGGGGCTTTGAGTGCATACAGTTTGAGACTGTGGGGTCAGCAGCATACTCCTGGACTTGCCTGAGGTGGTAAAAACAGAGAACTTCTGACAATTTATTTTGTGACCCTACTACAACGTGAATCGGCACCACCAATAATGAAGCCTACAGTCACCTCAAAATAATGTCCTGAAAAATACACCTCATATCCTATTGATTGTCATGGTTAACCCTGTGGAGAGGGAACACATGTTTAAGTTGGCCAAGGTTCAAAGCAAGCTCATTCATGAAGAATATATACTGATTTATCTGTTCCTAGATTTGAGCGTTGCAACTTTAGAGTGAAGCAGTCTTTGATGGGGTGCTGGTGGCTGCAAGAGAACTTGGGGAATCGCTCATGGAACATGCAATCTTCAGTTAAGCTGCACATTACCTCTGTTGGGAAATATGACAATACTGTTGAGTCCATGCATTTGTTGTGTATTTGGAGCTCAAGAAGAGGCATAAGAAGCCGACTAAGATACCGAAACCCAGGTTATTTCCAACTACTAAGTGAGTCCGTTTACCAGAGTTATTTAGTGCTGGGTAGTTTTAATTGAACTAATTTGGACAATTTTAATAGTTCTTGCACTAGATAAAAACATTAGGCTACGAGCAGCAATGGACACAGCTTGGTGCATTTTCCTTAGCAAGGTAAATTCACAACTTTAATTTTCCTTTTTGCTCTGAATTTCCGAAATTATGCACCACATCAGCAGCAGGTAAGGTGGTTCATTTATTTTAATTTATACTAATGCTTAGTTCTTTTTATTATCATTATCAGTATTTTGTCATTTTATTAATTGTGAATATATTTTGTATATTTTTGTATGTAATTTGACAGAACTGTTCCATACTCACCGTAACAGTAGATCTTCAAGAGAATCCTGTCATCAGGCCACACCTATGGAACTATAAGCTACCAGACACTAGGACCACATGGAAACATTAGCCAGTAGTCAGCCAGGGGCTGCCCTCCATGACGTCAGATGTTGGCTCACACATAAACATGGGCAGCCCTTCCTCTCCTCAGTTCCCCGCCAGAGATCACACTCGGACGACCACTCTGTAGGGGACCAGGAGAGAACCCAGTACTCTGCAAACCCAGGCAAGGCAGAGGGCTATAGGTTGACTAGAATGGAGATAGGAGCAGCAAAAGCTAGAGTTTCAGGCCCATAAGGGGAAAGGAAGGTGGGACAGCATGGCCTGATGAAATTCTCTCAAAGATCTCCTGTTCTGGTAATTATGTAACTGTTCTATTTTCTTTGAGGATATCTCTTTCATCAGGCCACATCTCTTGAACGAGTACCAAACAGTACTGACAGTGAACAGTCTGGGTGGCTGGAACCTATAAACTTAAGAAAGTAGGCCTTGTAGCACAGCTAGGCCAAAGCTGACCCTTCTACGAGAGAATGTCCAGACTGTAGTGTTCAGTGAAAGTGTGGACAGTACTCCAGGTGGCAGCTGCACAGATGTCTGAAGCAGAAACATTTTTAAAACAAGCAATTGAAGTGGCCGTGCCCCTTGTGAAATGACCATGAACCATCCCAGGAGGTTCCTTATTGTACTTCCTGTAACAAAAAGTAATACTAAACATTTGGACAAACAGTTTGGATACTGGGGCATCCTCTTTCCCAGGGGTGAATGAAACAAAAAGCTGCAGGACTTTCTGCAGTCCTTTGTGCGGTGTACTGTATAGGGTACCAGAGTATTCTCTGTACATCTAGAGTTTGGAGCAATGCTTCCCATGGATCGGCATGCTCAGGATAATAAACTGGCAGGAGGATGGTTTGTTTTAAAGTAAACTCGGACACCACCTTTGGTAGAAACACAGACTGGTACTTAAAGTCTTTGTAGAAAATCAGATAAGGAGGCTCACACATTAGAGCCTATAGCTCTGAAATCCTTTGAGCAGAAGTGATTGCAACTAGAGAAAAAACTCTTTCCAAAAAAGAGGTGTTAGCCACAAGTCACAGCTGGCTCAAAAGGAGCCAAAGTAACATTTTCCAAAACAAAATTTGGTTCCCAAGCTGGGACTGGATTACAGATGGGAGGCTTTCGATGTAGAATGTCTTTCAAAAACATATAGGCCACCTGCAGTTTGGCAACTGTACTACCCTCTATAGGCACATCGAAGGCTGATATGGTAGCCAGGTGCACCTTGATAGAGGAATACTGCAGGCCTGAATCCTGATAAGGACAGAAGATATTCTAGAACCTGATTGACTGAACAAGTGAATGGATCCAGGTGTTGGGAGGCGACCCATAAAGCAAACAGCTTCTACTTCGCAGAATAAGTGGATCTGGTAGATGACGTTCTGGCAGGCACTAGAACAGCAGACACTTTTTGGGAAACCCCAAAACGGGCAATGGCTATGCCTTCAGGAGCCATGCATGCAGATGGAGAGATCTTTGGTACGGATGAACCAGGGTTCCCTGTTCTTCTGACAGTAGACCCCTGCACAGGTGCAGAGGCACTGGCGGCTCCACCGTTAGCCGTTGCATTAAGGGGAACCAGATCTGTCAAGTCTTGCCCCCCTTCATTTACAGCTCGAGTAGCACTCTCTGAATCAGAGTGAAGGCATACAGGAAACTTCCTTTCAAGAGAAGGACAACGCATCTCGCCACAAAAACTCCAGGCCCAGAAGTGAGCAGAAACGCAGCAGTTTTGTGTTGGGTGGGGACGCAAAAAGGTATAACTCTGGATGACCTATCGAATTGGTCTTCGACTACTGAGGTCAGCAGTTCCCACTCATGCATCCTGGACTGGGACATGCTTAGCATGTCTGCTAAGATGTTATACAAGGTACAGCAAAAAAGTTTCCCCACAGTTCCTTATTATTTTTTTATAAAAATATATATCTAAAATGAGGGGACACAAGTGAATAGGAAATTTAGAAGTTAAACAGAAGAACCTATCTCAACTCTTGAATATATAGAAATAGGTGCATACAACAATTTCATAAATCTTATTACAGGTTTATTAATACATGTTGTCTTACAGAACGAAATTCCATGTAGTTGAGTTCCAAAGATTTTTATTAGTAACGTTTCAGAACAAAGGTTCCTTCATCAGACTGTGGAGCAGATTTCTATAAACAGATCAAAAAGAATAAACGTGAGTTTCCAAACCTTAACAATTAGCACTTATCTATTTTTTCAATAAGAACACTTTTAATCCAAATAAACTTTATCATGAAATTCATTTCAAACACCATATACATACTTGGGTGGAACTAACCTGAAAAATATCTCTGAATAACCTAGACCACAAGACCTTTAAAAGTGTGTACAACTGAACACAAGAGCAGTATTAGAAGAGGGGATCTGAGGTCTCCTTTAGCTAGGCATTTTATTGAGACAGATCATCAGATTTCAAGTTTGAAGTTTTTTGGTATCAAAAAAATACAAGAATCACAGAGGGGAGGCAACACAGAAACAGCCTCACTGAAACAGGAAGCCTGGAGGATTATCTACCAAAATATGGACTAAATAAAACTTTTAATTGGACCATTTATGAATAAATGTATTTAGACATGTAAATGATGAAAATTAGTTTTCTAACATAGTTTCCCCTCTTTGCCCTGTGTAGTAAAATATTTACAATCTTCCCACATTATTATTTTTATTTTAGAGTATCATATTAATTTAGATACTAGTGGGTAATAGAATGCCTTGTTTACATTAACACCCTGATCACTCTTGTTGTCAACATAATGTATAAAAGCAGTTCACAATAGTATTAAGTTTTATTTTTGATTCACTGTCCTCTCTGTTTAAATACATTTCTCTCATCTGATCTGTATTATAAAGCTGTATACATCCAAGTCCTGCAATTTCTGTATGATCGTGGCATTGTAAATATACATTTAATTCTGTACATCACCTGTGAAAATTTGTAAATGCAGTACTAAGTTAAGTACATCTGGGAATGGGGGACTCTCCTTGCTTTTTAGCTTTGGAGAGTTTCATTCATTTGATCGGTCCGCACTAGGTGTCATCACATAGTGACGTTGGCACGCATTGCGTGTACACCTGGACGGCCCGGCCCCTTCCCTTACTTTATCAGCATCTGTGAAGAAGTAAGGTGCACTTTAGAAGTGAGTTAGCGTGGTCTGCTAATGGCGACGGGTTTACTTTGAAACAGACGGCAGTTTTAAACGCACGCTGAACCCACATTTATACTGATTCTTTATTATTTGAAGTCCTAAACCGAAAAGTAAGAGTATCCTCAGTAAAGATCTAAAATAGCTGCAATAAGCAGTATTTGAATTTTTTGGAAACATGCTTCTTATAACAGCCCCTTTTCTAAACAGATGCATAATTAAACTGGAACTGAATTACATTTCTGCAAAGTTTACTAGTAAGGTAAGAGGTATTTCCTCGATGTGAATTTAAGCAGAAGGTTGAAAATAACAATCTGATATTGGTCCTTTTAAATATATGTTTTTGTTATAGAAAACTGTGGATTTTATACAAAGGGCAAAGGACCTACATGGATGTTGTTTATAAAAGGCACGAATTAAGGTGCGACTATTCTTTACTGCCATATTTGTTAAAATCTAAGTTAAACATCACTTGTGGTTAAAAATGAACGCTCATTTACAAATAGATAATGGAAATCTTTGGCTTTTCTTAATAGAGAAAATTGCCTCTCGGCAGACACCTTAAGTGATGCAGAGATTTTTTCAGGTTATTTCCACCCGAGTATGTATACGGTATTTGAAATGAATTTCATTATAAAGTTTATTTGGATTAAAAGTTCTCATTGAAAAAATGGATAAGTGCTAATTGTTAAGGTTTGGAAACTCATGTTTATTCTTTTTGATCTGTTTATAGAAATTTGCTCCAGTCTGATAAAGGAACCTTTGTTCTGAAATGTTACTAAAAAAATTTTTGGAGCTCAACTACATGGAATTTCATTCTCTGGAAGACAACATGTATTAATAAAAACATGTAATAAGATTTATGAAATTGTTGTATGCACTTGTTTCCATATTTACAAAGACTGAGATAGGTTGTAGGTACCTGGAACATGTACTGCTGACAGTTCTAGACCGTGTTCTAGAGCCCAATACTAAAACTTCCATTGCTTCTCTGCACAAGGGATAGGAATGAGTCCTCCCCTTGCTTGCTAATGTACTGCATCACACTGATACTGTCCATCTGTACTAGCAGAGGACCTGGAGAAAGGTGGTTCTGGAAGGCCTGGATCTTGTATAGGACAACTCGCATTTCTTGAACATTTAAGTGCAAGGTGCTCTCCACTGCAGTCCATATACCCTGCATCTGATGGGAGCCCAAGTGTGCAACCCAGCCCATCCCCGAGGCATCTGTTGTGAGAATCTGGAGAGAGGGGACAGGATCAGGAAGGGAACCCCCTTTAATAGGGGGCTAGGTTCCATCCACTGCTTGAGCCCTCTGCACACAGGGGACGAGACTAGAACCATCTGGTCTAGGTCATCTGTGAGCTGATCCCACTTGACTCTCAGGGTCCACTGGGGAATCCGCATGGGCAGCCTGGCCAATGGTAGTGTCACACTGGAGGCTGCCATGAGGCCCAGCAGGTGTACGAACGTCCTGGCTGAGACATACTGGATGTCATGCACTAGCTGTGCTTGGGCAACCAGGCGGTGGGCCCTGTCCAGCAGTAGGAAGGCTGCGTCTTGGGCAGTGTCCAAGACTGCTCCTATATAATGCAGTTGTTGGCAAGGTGTCAACACTGATTTTGGTATGCTGACAGTTGCCCCCAGAGTATCACACAACTGTCTGGTACGAGCCAAGGTCTTGGGCTGCTACCACTACTGCGAAGAATTTGGTAAAGACCCATGGTGCAGAAGACAAGCCAAAGGGCAACACACTGAATTAGTAATGTTCCCCTTGAAACACGAACCTGAAGAATTTTCTGTGAGGCTTCTGGATTTTGAAATGGAGGTAAGCATCCTTCATACTGAGGGAACAGATCCAATTCCCTGCCTGCAGCAGTGGGAGCAGGCCTTGCAAGGTGACCATTCTAAACTTATTGTACTCTATGAAGAAGACGTTCAGCTCCCTGAGATCCAGGATAGGCTGCAGGTCTCCTGTCTACTTTGGGATCAGAAAGTACCGAGTGTAAAACCCTCTGTGCTTTTGTTCCAAGGGCACTGGTTCTATGGACCTCTTTTGCAGCAAAATCTATACTTTCCCCAGAAGCAGAGGTAGGTGTTCCAAAGAATAGTGGGTCACTAGGGGTGGATGATCTGGAGGTACATCTAGAAGTTCCAGAGCATGACCCTGTTCTATTACTTCCAGAACCCATATATCCACTGTCACTTCTTTCCACTGGTTTAATAATAATAATAATAATAATACTTTATTTTTAATGTGCCCTTCAAAAAAATCAAGTCGCAGAATAGTTTATAAAATACATCCAGGTAACACATCATAATAAAAATCTATAGAATAAATATCAACATCATAATAAATACTAAAATCAGATCAGTTCAGCATCATCCCCAAACGCTTTCCTCCACAAAAAGGATGTCAATGCTTGTTTAAAGCCCCCCACCATCATGCACTCTCTAATCCAACGGGGTAGAGAATTCCAGAGGGTCGGTGCCGCAAACATGAAAGCCTGGGCACCGGAAGATTTCAATACTACCCTCAGAATCTCTAGCGCACTGCTGGCTGAGGAGTGGTCGCCCGGATGTAAGGGACCAGAAGCTCTTTCAGGTAGTCAGGGCCCAAACCATGCAGGGCTTTGTAAGTCAACAAACTGACTTTAAAGGAGATCCGCCACTGAACCGGCAGCCAGTGCAGGCCCCACAGCACCGCAGTAATATGGGAGGAACGAGGCGTCCCAGTTAACAACCAGGCTGCAGAGTTCTGCACCAACTGCAAGCGGTGGATATCAACCCCTGAAAGCCCAAAGTAAAGGGAACTGCAGCAGTCCAAGCGCGAGGTCACAAAGGCGTGGATCAGAGTAGGTAGGTCTCTGGACGGAACAAGGAAGGTGCTCGATCCTAGCGATATTCCTAAGATGATAAAAGGATAACTTAACGATAGCAGACACTTGCTCGCGCAGTGTCAGCCGGTCGTCAAGAATTACCCCTAGGTCGCGCACCTGTTCAAAGATGGGGAGCTCAACATCCCCCAGGAATAAACCTGAGGGATGGTCTGTCCCCAACCCCCCTATCCGGCAACCAGGATCCATGACCATCACCTCCGTCTTTCCAGACTTCAGCTTCAGCCAGCTGGACCTCATCCATCGAGGCAGTTATTAAACACAGAGTGCTCCATTCTGGTCAGGTGCAAAAAACAGGTAGAGATGGGCATCATCGGCATAACAATGAAACTCCAGCCTATACCGTCTTACAATGTCTCTGAGGGGAAGCATGTGCACCGCAAACAGCACGGAGGACAGCAGTGAGCCCTGAGGCACCCCAGAAGACAGAGACTGGGTCGGAGGAAAAAAAACACCCCCGACATCACTCTCCCAGTTCTACCAGTGAGGAAAGATGTAAGCCATCTGTGGACCAAACCTGAAAGCCCACAGATTCTCGAGCGCTCAAGCAGTACCCCATGGTCTACAGTGTCAAATGCTGATGACAGATCCAGCAGGACCAAAATGGACCGTTTTTTCTGGTCTCTCACCATCAAGAGATCACTGAGCACCCAAACCAGCACAGTCTCGGTGCTATGCCCCTTTCTAAAACCGGATTGGAGAGGATCGTAGATGCTATGGATGGTCAAATGGTCGCATAACTGAGTAGCCACTATTTTGTCAATTACCTTCCCAACAAAGGGAAGATTTGAGATAGGTCTGTAGTTTGCGAGGGAGTCGGGGTCCAAAGAAGCCTTCTTCAACACTGGTGTCACCACAGCCTCCTTCAGGGAGCAGGGATATTCACCAGAGTCTAAGGCGCACCAGACTATCCTCGCCAGAACCGGGATGATAATCTCCCCACAGCCCATAATCAGGGCTGTAGGGCCTGGACCTAAACTACTGCATGTAGTGCGCATACCCTGGACAATCCTCATAACATCTTCGATTTCTGGCCTTTTGAAGAGATTCCAGGACTGTAGAGGGAAAACAACCAAGGAGTGGTCCATAGCCCTTCCCATAGAATGTGTTGCTCGGGTCTCCACCCTGATGTCCTCCACCTTATCTGCAAAGAACCGAGCAAGCTCTTCGCACTGAGATTGTGAAAAAGCTCTACGAACTTGTAGACAGGCTGGGTTGCACAGTCTGTCCATGGTTTGAAAGAGCTGGGCCGGTTGGTTCTGTGCAGCAGCAATTTCCCCGGACAGGAATACTGCCTTCTTATGGGTAACTGCTGACTGACAGAGTTGATAATGCTCTAGCAGTCTAAGATGGTCGTCATTCAAGCGGGATTTCCACCAACATCTCTCTAACCTGCGTCCTAAACGTCGCATCTCCCTCAGGTCCCCATCAAACCATGGGGACCGAGGGCGAAGGGAGAGAGGACGCACACGGAATAGTGCAGTGGAATCCAGAGCAGAGGTAATGGCCTTATTATAGGCCAGAACCAAAACCTCTGGGTCCAAGCACATCACAGGGAGTTCTGATAGGTCAAGTGCAGCAGTTAGACCATCGGGAGTCACATCCCGTAAAGGGCAGTACTTGACCATCTCCACAGGGGTAGGTCTATGCAGGGGGGTGCTAAAATTGACGGGTTCCATCCCCACACTGGAGGCCTCCATCCCCAGGAGGAAGACCAGATCAAGGGAATGGCTGCATTTATGAGTGGCAGAGGTAACCACCTGTGAGAGGCCCAGTGAAAGACAACCCTCTACAACCACCCCTGGAGGTACAGATGGTTGGGGTTGGGGGGTATAAGGAGTCAGGTGGAGCAGGTTGGGGTGTCTCTCCCTGTGCCACTACCTCTAGGGGTGCTTGAATGGGCACCTGGGGTGGTGCTGGGGGCTGGCAAGGTTCCTGCTCCCTTGCCCCTGCCCTGCTGTCTAGCTGCTGTTTTTTCCTTAGTAGTGTCTTGTTCCTCCAGATCTTTTTTTTTTTTTTCTTTAAAAGATTTTTATTGGTATTCAAGATAAAATACATCAAACAGAACACAACAAAGCAAAATTAAGCATCTGAAATAAATTATTAACATACACAATTAACTTATTAGGTCTTATACAGGGAATTGCATACAAAGCCATTAAAATGGTCAGTTCACTGTACTTTTAAAGTCTTCTGTTAAAAACACAGAATTAAATATTGGCTCAGGCCTTAAATAACTCTTACATCATGGAGTATCCGGATCAAAGCCAGTGGCAGCTTTCAACTGCTGCATCATGAGGAGGAAAATGGGATCCTCTGAAGGGGACCTTGGTGCATTAATCACGGAGTCCTCACCACAAGTAGACATTGTGGGGCTTATGCTCCTGTTACAGGGACTTTCAGCAAAGTCCTGAGTCTCCTTCTCCTGCATTATTAAGTCAGGATTATATTCACCATTGAGTGGGTCAATGGAGAGAAGAGAGCCATCTGGCAATGTCAGCGGCACCCTACGAAGTGACTGTGTCAAGGGGTACCTTGTGGCATTGATGGGGTTAGTAATGCCCCAGAACCAGAGGCCAGGTAGCAGATCTGATCATATCTGAAAAAAATGATAGGATTGCCTGAGTGTCGGCGCCCGTATGGTCGACAGGTGCTGCTTAGTCACCGATGTCAATGTACCAGCTGTTCTAGTCCTGGCAGTGCCTGTACCAAGCCCCAACCTTGGTGTCATGTTGACGGTCAGCGGGGCGAGGAGCGTCATTGCTGGAGAGGAGGATGGCGCTTAGGTCATACCTGCTAGGTGTAGGGGCAACCTGTAGCGCACTGGGAAGGCTCTCTCCTTGTTCTTGTCCTTGTGTTTGTGACCCCCTGGTGCCTTGTCCCGGGATTTGAAGGATCTGGACTCTGTCGACTGGGCTGTCGATGCAGTGTTACTGTTCTGCTGGAGCTCCTTTTCCATTCTAGCTATGTTCTGCTCCAGGCATTTTTCCAGAGCCCCTTTACAGCATTGCCCGGTCGTGGAAATGAAACCCCATTAAATTCTGCAGGCTTTCACATTGTGGTCCAGGTCTAAGGCAGCAGACACAGATATCATGGGAGTCGCTGGTGTATATCTTCTATCCACACTCACAATACCATAACAGTTCTGATGGTTCCCTCGACGACATACAGGTCATTGAAAATCACTATAAAAATGATTACTGTTGTAACAAAAGAAATCAAATGGTGGCCGTTGCAGCGTTGTTTCCTTAAGTGGTCTGACAAGTATGGTTGACAGTGGGAAAAGAACTGAGGAGAGGAGAGACAACCCACATTTATATGTGAGCCATCTTCGGACATTGTTGTGGGCAGCCCCTGGCTGGCTGCTCGCGAAAGTTTTTATGTGGTCCTAGCATCTGGCGGCTTGTAGTATCATAGGTGTGGCCTGATGACAGCGATATCCTTGAAGATGTGATTTTACTGTAGCATGGAGTGCTTACTGTGTAAGCAGTAAGACATGACAGGGTGTGCGTTAAACAGTTCTAATGCATGGCTAAGGGGCGTAGTCAGGCACGAGGCCACAGGACAAGTGCGTTCAGTCCCCTTGCCATGCATTACAACTCTAATGCACATCCCCCAAGTGGCTTGCTGTGCTTGTAAAATGGGTCTGTGTATTCTACATGGGGTTTCTTGTTTTAGCCATGCATTAAGACACTTCTAATGCATGGCTCACAACCAATCAGACTGCCAGAAATCCTTTCCCAATTTTATAATATATTGTAATGTGGCTTCTGTGTCCAGGCCACACCTGAAAATAGGCACTCAGCTTACCAAGTTAACAGAAGTTAACTAAATAAATAAATAATACTGCTTAAGCACGGCATGTTTTAAATTCCCACAGCAAGTAGCATAGCTCAGACTCTGAGCCAGTTTAATGTCTACTGTCTGTTGTCACCAAAAATGTAAAGTAGTTAGGAAGTCTCCACTGCTGGGTCTCCAGCATAAAGACACAGGGCTGTTTGGTACATTGGATCATTCTGTGTTTATAATATAGCATTCAGTTCCTGGCATCATTCGCACACACTTTGTGTGTTATATGAACCTGCACCCGGGCAACCTGGGTTTGAGAGCAAACTCAGAAAGCTGGCAGGGCAGTCCACGGGCTGGGGAGGTGCTGCCGCATGGTAGTGCTCCTAACTAGGGAGGGCTGGTGTTGGATCCAGCCACACTAGCGAAGCCTGCAATGGGTCGGGTAGCTTGCCTGGTCTGAAGAGGCAAGGTCCAATGTAGGGAGGTGGATGGGGTCAAGGGAGAAAACCAGGAAGCTCCAGCCAGCCACAAGCCCCACAACACCAAATGGGCCTTGGATCCAAATGTGTATAGGGACATGGGGGGCCTACTTCTGGTTCTGCTATGGGGGTCAATCCACTAGGGAATCATCAGAGCCAGGTAAAATCCCAGGAATGGTGGGTGAGGGGGTTGGATGCAGAAAGTGCTAGCAGAGAGAAAGGGGCATAAACAAATGAATAAAAAGCCTAGCTCAAGTCATAACAGTGCTACTACAAGCACTGAGCAAAGCATACCCAAGGCATAAGGGTGGTAGGGGCCAAGGCCTAGCCTAAACTGTATGGCACAACCAGGTACTGAGTAAGGACTAAACAGAGTCACAAGGGTGGCACTGACAAAGGCATAGCCCAAGTACAAAGGATGGCACACAAGAAATAAATCAAAGCCTAACCCATGCCACAAGGGTGGCACTAAGAATCCATCAATGCCTAGCCTAAGATGTAAGAGTGTCAATGAAGTGCTGACTAAGGCCTAGCCCAAGCCGTTAAGGGTGCGACTGAAGGCACTGACCCAAGCAGCTAGGGTGGCAATCTCCACCCCTGGGTCTTCAGCAAAGAGAGTGTTCTGGCTTATGTTTTGCCTGCACTTGAAGGAGAACTGTATTTAACCAGCAAGCTTGGATTTTTTGTAGATGCTGTTTTAAAAAGACTGGTTCAAATTTTGTTATTGTTCCATCTTTACTGGCCTTACAATAAATTCAGTTGGTGTTTCTGACTGGCATTATGGTGCATATGGCCAATTTAGAACTGTATTATGTAGTTTATGTCCTTTTGAGCTTTCAGATTGTTGGCACAATGCACATGTATTTTACTATAAAACGATGGGGTTGAAAAGGGCATAAACTATGTCACTAAGTCCTATGGTACTCACCACCAGTGTGTTCATCTGAAAAACTCACTAAGGTTAGTCAGAGAACAAGAAAGATGGAATATTGCTAGAACTGGATCCAGTATTTATTTCATTCATTATGCTTTATAGGGCAAACTGCCAGAAGGCTCAGCCCTTAAAAAGCACATTGTATAAGAAAATACTTGTGAGTTCAGCCCAGTTCTCCTTTAATGATGAACTGGACCCACCAAAATAGCATGCGACACAACTGTCGTGAACATTACTGGCCTAGCAGGTGGTAATAATGTGGCCAATTGTTCTAGCACCAACAGGAAGCTTCCATGGCGCTGCAGCGGATCAGTGGAACCAGGAGAGTGGAAGCTGGCCCTGATGCTTGATGTGTATGAAGGCTGACAGTCCAGTGTCGGGCCCTTGCTAATACAGGTTTCTTTAGAAGATGGCTCAAGAATCGCACACTTTGACGCCCAAGAAACCAGGGCAGCATTTATGGAGTCCCTTTACTATTCACTAGGTCTTGTAGATGTTGGCAAGGGAACCCACTAATATCACCAAACTGCTACACTTGGAATCGGAGTTCCAGTTTACATTATTCCAAAACAAACAGCTAAAACCACACTTCAGCAGACCCATATCCTAACCACTTGCGGCATAAATTCAGAAAATAAATTTGCTTTGCATCCTGTGCCAACCACTAACCTTCCGATAGCTGGCAGCAGCATCAATAGGCTTCAGCAGATTGTTTATCACCAGGTGGTAGTTCTTCCCATTCAGGTTTTTCACCAGAAGCTCCAAAGACCTAGAAAGACACAGGCAAACTCTAAGATCCACCGCAAGGGATAACAAGCAATGAAAAAAAAAAATTAAAATATATGTATTTTGAATTGAAATATTAATCCACTACAAGATGTCACATTATCAAGTTTTTATTATTGTAATATCTACATAAAACCCGCTACAGTTTATAGCACTTCCTTATAATACAGAAATATTAGGAAAAGAATTAAATGATGTTGGGAGTTGGGGGAGAGATCTGGAATCTTACTGGCGCTTCATTATTATAGACCATCAGTACTGTAGCGGTGTGACAGACAATAGCCATGTTTACACTGCCGCAGCATGCTTGCATTTGCGCCACTCCCTTCCCGCAGCGCTGGCTGCTCTTCAATCAATAAAGTGTTTACACAACCCACTCTCACAGCGCTGCAGGTCACACTGTGGAGGGCTGTACATTTAGTGGACCGGGTTGTAACTGATATCAACATAATGTAGCACTGAATGTCAGACCTGTTTTAAAGGGGAACTGTCATCTACAGGATTTCTTAATGTCTGAAAGCCCACAGAAAGCTAACTTGAGTGAGCCATTTTGTTTATCTGTGAGTATTTGCAGTCCAGAGTTATTCATATGTAAATCAGCCTGCAATAAAGGGCTGGGGGCAGCCATATGTTTTAGGCTCCTGACAGGAAATGTCACCGAGGGTCTTGGCTCTCCTTTGACTGTAGGTTAAATAGGAAATAGTCTGTTTTATTAAGTGTGTTTTAAGGTGTTATTACAACACTTTCTACATTTATAATAATTGTTTTATGTGTGCATTGGATCTAGTAAGTTATCACCTTTATATTTCAAACTGTTAGTAAAAATAATCCATCTTAACCTCTAGGATACACTGCCAGCTGATCAAAACTACACCTCTCTTTCAAATCCTAGAACAAATTAATCAACGCTTTCATTTGGGACAGCCAGAGACCGAGAGTCCGCTTTTCCGTCCTCTGGACCAAGAGGGGGTCAACCTTCCCAACCTGAGATTCTACGTTACGGCACCCTTTTTAAAACTCTTCTTTCTCTGGCTCTCCCGAACTACCCTCCCTAGTTGGAAGGAAATAGAATTTTTAATAAATGACCTGCACAATAGAGAAAATAGCCTTTGCTTCCCCAGGGTGGATCCCTCCCTTCATGACTTTACCAAATTCACGGCTCAAATTCTCAAGGTCTGGTACAACTTGAAATAAAAAAAAAAAGACCCTGAAACAGGCAGTCTTCCTTTTCACTTTACTATCAGAAGATGAAGACTTTCATCCTGCCAAGATAGGTACTTCATTCTCCTCTTGGCGAAGATTAGGCCTCAGTTACCATCACCAATTTATCAATACCTCAGGTATTATGCCATTTACAGAGCTACAAAACAGATATGACCTCCCTGAGAGATACATTCCAATATGCCCAGGTGAGAAACTTCATACTAAGACAGAAGGAGGTCATTGCCAGTCGTCCCTGCCCCTTGCCCTCCCTATGGACTCTGCTCAGAGACACTCTGGGAGGGAGCCCTTGGTGAAACTTAATTGGTCATTTATATCGAATAATTCAGAACTACCTGGGAGACACCTCTCTTTCTATACTGGAGGCATGGAACAAAGGCTTGGACATCCCTTTCACACTGTGGAGAGATACAACCTTGAAAGCAATCAAAATTACCTCCTCTAATATATGGAGAGAATTTGCATGGAAGTCCCGGTCCAGATACTTCTACTCTCCAGCGATCCTGGTAAAATACCTCCCAACCTCCTATGGGTACTGCTAGAGGGGCTGTAACTGTGCATTAGCTGATCTGGGATATATTTTCTGGTTCTACCCCAAACTGATGCCATTCTGGTATAGTTTGCAGGAAGAAATGCGGGAGTGCCTGGGGGAGGGCGTCAAACTGACAGCAGAGGTGGTTATCTTATCCATCTATCCACCCCATCGACCGTTATGGGTCCACACTTTACATACTAGCAGCTAAAAGAAGCTATAACTTGTAAGTGGATGTCTGACCAGATACCTACAATCCTAGATTGGTGTCAAATAGTCCTGGATATATATAGACTGCAACACCTTACTGCTATATTACATAACAGACAGGACCTCTTCAGGATGAAATGGCAGAAATGGGCACTTTATCTGTCCTCGGTGGACCCTGAATTTGTCCTTCGAGTGTGGGGGTGTGGTCTAGCCCTTGGAGAAATGAGTCCATGGTCCCTTCCTTCCCCCTGGGCCCCTGGTGGGGGGCACGGGAAAGCTGCGGGGCAGCGGCTATGATTTCTTAATTATACACATGGAGGCCTGGCTGCCTGCTTTGGATTTAGAATAAGAATAACCACAGAGAAACCCTACAGGTCTGTCATGAACACTTAAATTACCTGGTGTGTGATGAAACTAGCCATCTAACAATGCACTTTCTTTACCAAACTGTTAAATGTCATTTGTTATGAACAAACTTCTGCAATGTATCCTGTTGTCTCTTTTAATAAAAATGAAATAAAAAAAAGCTACACATCAAGGCTGGCTCCGTTTGGCCAACAGGTATTGGGGCCCCATATCAGGATATCCAACCCTGGCTGAGTCCATGTCAGTACAGATTTCTGGAGCTGCCACAGCACCAACTTTTGTCTTTTTCCATTCCCTCTCTTACAATTTTGGGTGTGAACTCAGGTCTTCAAGATGCAAATGTGACTCCATACATACTGGTCTGGCATCATGGGGCCAGTCTTGAAGTCTGTAGTTTTTGATTAGCTGCAGTACAGCCTTGAGAGCTATGAACAAGTTTTGTTCATCCAGCAGAATGGTTTTTATACCAACATGCTCTACTTGTATATTGTGTGAGCAGAATACGTCACTTAACTTCCCTGTGCTCCCAAAACACATCTGGGAACAAGCTGTAACTCAGTGTGCCTTTCCTGGACAAAGACAGTAGAAACAATCTGAACACGTTTTAGGATTCTGAAAATATTATGCTCTTTCTATCCAGATTTGACTTGAAAAGAAAAAATAGGAGACAGTACCTCACAAATGCCTTCTTGTTGTATTAAAACAGCCTGGAATACCAGACATATTTCTTACTTGGGTTCAAATTTTATATAAGTATGCCTCCACAAGTCCAGTGGTGAATGGCAGGGTAGGAAGACATATTAGAATCTTGAGAGGTGTAAGGCAGGGGTGCCCTCTGAGTCCCCTGCTTTATGTCTTCACTATTGACCCACTACTCCAAAAATTGGATCTGGACGGTGGGATCAAACATACTACAAGTTTAAACCATCAGGACTTTCCAGTAGCTGTAGCCTGTGCAGACAATGTCACCATTATGGCAGCAAATAAGTAATCAGGAGAAAGGGCCCTAGAGGTAGTTTGTTTTTTCAGAAATTTCGGGATCAAAAATTAATAAACAAAAATGTGGAGGAATAGCAATACATGGATCAGTGGTAGAAATGGACAAATCTAGCTCCACTTCATCCATCCAGATTTTGGGTATCACTTTTGGGACACATGACCCAGCAACTACAAACTGGGAGGAGTGTATTCCTAAAGCCAAGGATAAGATAAACAGATGGAAAACTTTCCCCACGACTAAAACGAAAATCATCTGTGTGTTTAAAACCTTTATTATTCCCTTGTTCTTATTAGTAAGAAACATATTCCCATTACATGTTAAACACTGAACAAAAGTATATAATATTGCGTTTAGACTACTATGGGGCAGAAGGTTAAACCCGGTAAAAAGACTAATCACGTGTAGGTCAATCAAGGACAGGGGTCTGAATATGTTACATCCCATGGCTGCCTTCTTTTCTATTTTTATATATATTCCGATGTACTACCTTTGATTCTGGGTAAACAGTTGGTTTGGGTAGCTCTCTTTAGTGCAAGGTGTGCTTCCTTTCTGCAAAAGTGGGACACACAAAACTGGGGTTCCTTTAGGGCACTTCCTCCTAGGTCTGCCCCATATCTGTTACAGTTGTTTAAAAAACTGAAAGCATGGAAGGTCACCCCACAAGACATGAGGCATACAGTAAGGAAGGACGCCTACAAAAAAGATGTTATCTGTAGAAGTTGCACATACCCCATTTTTTACAACCCCAAGCAATATTAGAATTACAGATATTACAGCTCAGCGAGTAGAAACTCATGTTCCGCCAAAGGTATGGGACACCCTGTAGCTATGCTGCCATGACTGCTTGAATGTAAGGGGTAATCACCATCATAAGGGGATGAAAGAAAGAACCTGCCTAAGGGAGGAAAGTTTGGATAAAGTTGAAACAATGACCCACCTCTATTTTAAATGTACATACATGGATAATTTCTAGAATATATTGGCTGGTGAAGGGGAAATACCTCAGTTTAGGAAAATAACATATGAAACAATGATGTACGGTCAATTTGAGAAAGAATGGAGTAGATTTCATAAGGGTACCCTGAGGGTTGTGACGTCAGTAATTGAATGGGTTGTCTGGCAAATAAGATGCCAGTTTGTGTTACAACAGAAATATACAAACCTGTTGGGTCTTACTGGAAGAATTATTAAGGAAATACAGAGTATTTATTTAAGAGGGAAATCTTCACTCCCACAGCATGCAACTGCTAGCTGGTAGAAACACTGGCCTAAGGCTGTAACAGGTTAACCACTTCTGCACAAAGCTTAGGCTGAGTATATATGTATTTATGTAGACTATTTATTCGCCAGCCCCGAGGAACTCTCTCCAGCTACCTCCCAATGCCTAAGACTCTACCTCCCTGTCAGAAGCTCTCTACCAGGCCGACCCAGCCCAGCAGATCCCCCAGCTCAGAGTCCCCTGAAGTGGGACCACCTCACACCCTGGCACTATCTATAATCTGATGTGCAGGGCTGAGTCGTGGGGCTGCCTTGGAAAGGAGCCTGATGATGGAGTGGCCGGGACACAGGAGGCACCTTCCTATCTCCCCGAGCTGGGATTTTCTTGTGTAGTTCCCCCCAGGAGCGCAGCCATGAACTGACATCAGTACAGCTACCACAGACGTTCACCGCGCTCCTCCCTTATATTTCCTCCTGTGCTAGTAGTACCCACAGTCTTCACTGGGGGGGCCTCTACTGCACCGGAGAAGCCCTGGATCCCTCCCCAGGGAGAGGAGAGGAGAGGATAAGAGAGTAAGTCCTCCAGATGCTTGATCCTCCCCCCCTCCCCGCTGACCCCCAGTGCCCGAGCTCGCTCCCAAACCTGGTCAGCCGGTGTGGCACGAGGTGTGGCATCCAGCACCTCAATCCTCAGTGCTACCGGGCCGGCTGGGCTGAGCATATATGTACTGTAAATACAGTAGTCTGGAATTTGTATAGCCTTTGTAAGTAAGCGGGAAAAGGCAAGAGGCACTGCAACTGTACCCTGTATCTAAAAGTCTAAAAAGTAGTAATTTTAGTAGCGCTCAAATATTCTGTTTTAAGAGTATGAAATTCTTGTAGGCCTGTTTATGAGTTTAGATGCAAGAATGAATGGTTTGATCTTTACCGTATACAGTTTGATACATGGAATGCATTAATTATGGTGTGAAGTTCTTTAATATGTCCATGAGACAATGATGATGGTAACGGTTACTTATGTACTGAATGTTGTATTTATGAAATTCTTCTATTATTGGAAATAAAAAATTCCCCTACTTTCTGGGGGGTGCACTGACACCCAGTGGAGGAATGGAGATCTCCAGTCCAGGAGCCGATGTGGAAGAGAGGAGGTTTTCCTGTAATGCTCCACGGTGCAGCAGACACCAGTAGTAAAATGAATAGTAAGGATGTTTTCATGGATGCACAAAGTGATGTGCAAATGGAGGAAATTCTAGCTGCCAGCGGTGTTTGGCCAACTATATTGCCATCAGATGCCGAGCTTGAACTCTCATTTGAAGAGAAGCGGGAAACAGCAGCTACAACTACGAGGAGAGCTGTAATCACTGGCGGCAGCAAAGGAGAAAAGGGCTCCGTTTCTAAGATAATTGAGAAATGAGCTGAAGACCCAATCACTGAGGGAGCTGCGAAGCTGAGCTGCATATCAGCTTTCAGGGCGCCAGCGAGGCCGGGGTTTAAAAAGCCGAGCAGCCAAAGTAAGAGCAGCTGCAGATTCGGGCAAAGGAGGAGGAAGTAGACTACATCGGCAGTCACGAGAGGGGACAGCATAGGAAACAGCAGCTACAGCTACGAGGAGAGCTGTAATCACTGGCGGCAGCAAAGAAGAAGAGGGCTTTGTTTTTAGTCCCGCCCACCAACCCCGGCCTCTATTAAATACCGGAGAGGCAGGGCATTCGGTAACATAATGGAGGAACTGACCAAGGGAAGGATATGATTGGCTGAAGAGAAGCGGTAACAAGGGATCTGCTGTGATCACACACCTTGGAGACTGTTGACTGGGACAGGAGCGGCAGCAGAACAAAAGCACTGTAAGGACTGCTGGGGGGTCATGCACCATTGGACTGTTCACCAAGACTGATCTGACGGAGGATTATATTCTGTAGAAACAAATTCACAAAAAAGCCTGGAGCTGCACAGCAGGTCTTTGGACAATGGGACTCTAAAGATTACTTTTTTCCTGGGGGAACTGCAGCAGGGTCTTAACTCTGGAGTCTTGAGGCCTGTTAGAGGGTCCTGTTCTACACTGGGGGGAGCTGCAGCAGGGTATTTAAACTGACTGTTTTAGTATCTGGGGTGTTTCTCTATTGTGGTCAGTTGAAACCTGTACATAAAGGGCTACTGTGGTCAGTCTGAAATGTGTACATTAAGGGACGGGCTGTGGATTGTTTTTTGATAAACTGGCACAGTCATGGATATGAGGAATCACAGGAGGGGAGGCCAGGGGTACAACCTCTTTGATAGGACTGCTGCGTGTAGTAGTTGTGGGGCAGCCATAGTTCTTGAATGGGCCTGAAAGACGGGAGGGTGCATGGTATGTAAACAACTCACCCAGCTGAGGGCAGAAATAGAGGCTGTGGGGGGAGCCGAGCAAGAAGGAAGTAAACTGTTGGGAGGGTAGAGGAGGAAGGGGGAAGGAGGGTCAGGAGCAAGCTGCAGGGGATGGGGGAGGGGTCATCAAGGGACTTTGGATGGAGCTATTAGAGTGCATGTCCTCAGCAAGGGGAGCGTGATGTGAGGGGGTCAACGGGAGGTACTGCAATTAGGGGTGTTGGCACAGACAGGAGGGGAAGTGAGGCTTCTTGGGACAGCTGGCAGGGAGCATGAGGGGGAGCAGTGAAAGGTAGTTGGTCCAAGTTCGAGAAGAAGGGCGCCTAAATCCCTGGGCAGGTCTTCAAATGTGGTCTCTACCAGCAGTAACAGCGACAGCATTGGTGTGGAGATAGTAAATAAGTTTGTGCCACTCAACCCACTAGGGGAGGAGGTGCTGAAGGGGGAGGTTTGAAAAAAACAATCAATGGGGAGGCAGGGGAGGGGAGTTGGGGATCTGAAGAATGGTATCACGAGATTAAGTCTGATGGATGGTGTGGGAAGGAACCTGGGGGCACCCCAGAGTGAGGTCCTGGGACACCAGGGGTCCAGGGGCAGTGCCAGAGGGGCCACTGTGGGGGCAGGCAAAGTGTCAGCCTGCAAGTGTGCTAGGGATGGGCCACTTGAGAGCCAAAATTAAGATGGAGAAGAAGGTGCACAGACCAAGGGTGGATCATGGGACTGGCGAGGCATCGGGGGGAGGGCGGAAGAGTTATGGACAGGTGGAACCTACATCGAGGGAGGGAATCAGCCAGGGGCTGCAGTTCACTAAACTGAAGTGGAAGGCCTGACAGGGGCAGGCAAGGTACTAGGTATATACGAGAGAAGGGGATGCAGTTGAGGGGTTGAGAGGTGGGGGGGGGGGCCCTGAAATTGAAGGGATGGCTGCGGTAAGGGATGAGGGCAAAATGGCGACTGGGGTGGATAAGGCAGGAGGGCTGAGGTGTTGGGGAAGGAGAGGTAAGGTGGAGGCACATCCGAAAATGATAGGGTCAGCAGGTACTTTGCTGATGTGTAGGGCTGGAGTAGGGGATGGGGCAGATGAGGTGACCTGCAAAGTGGGGGACAGCAAGCAAAATGGAGGGGCTAGGGTGATCCTGCTTGGGTACTCTATGGTTAGAGGTATACAGCGGGATGGGCAGACGAGGCAAGATCCTTGTCCAGTTTGGGTCAAGAGCATTTCTGGCTTGACGGTGCACAAGGCGAATCACATAATCTATTCCCTGGCGCAGGGTGGGGGAGGATCTCCTGACATCTTGGTGCATCTGGGCACCAACGATATCGCAGGAAACTGCGTGTTAGAGATTCAGGCCAGGTTACGGGAGCTTGCCAGTCTGCAATGCTAACGGCTACTCTGTGTCCTTCTCAGAGATTCTGCCTGTACCACGGGCCGCCATGGAAAACAAGCAGAAGATTCAGGAGGTAAACGAGTGGCTCAGGGCATGCAGTGCAGCTCGGGGACATGGGGTGGTGGGGGACTGGGGTGACACCTGGGAGAACAAGGGGTTGTATGCAAGGGATAGGCTTCACCTCAACAAGGGGGAAAAGGAGGTACTAAAGCAGAAACCGACCAAATTCATACAGGATAGATGGGGTTTAAACTTGTGAAGGGAGGAGGGGAGGCTGATCTGGAAAGGCCTCTAAATGGGGTGAAGGAATGCACACCCAGAATGGTACGAGGGCATATGCAAGAAGACTACGGGGTGGGAACCAGGGATAAAAAAGCAGGTTGGAGAATAGTACTGTTAAATGCCAGGAGTTTAGGCAATAAGATACCCGAGCTTCAGGCAATGCTGGTGGAGGGGCAAGTGGACGTGGTGGCTGTCACAGAAACATGGGCCACTCCTGATCATGATTGGGACCTTAACCTGGGTGGGTATAGTGTGCTCAGGAAGGATAGGGCGATAGGTGGGGAGGTGGCACTGTTCATTCAGGACGGCATACAAATTTGTAAAAGGAAGATTCAGATGACAGGGTGGAGGCCTTATGGGTCACCCTGGGGGCCCCCGGAGGGCAAGGTAGTCAAGATGGGGGTGGTCTACAGACCACCTGAGCTGGCTGAGGTTCGGGAGGAGGATCTGCTAACAAACCTTTGGGACCATTGGGGTCGAGAAGGAGATACAGTGGTAATATTAGGGGATCTAAACATGCCAACAACTGTGACGTCCTCTGTGGCTAGGGAACAGATGCTGCTGGACGCCTTTCAGGATGCATTTCTAGTGCAGCAGGCAGAGGACCCGACTAGGAGCAGCCGTATCCCGGATGTGGTTCTGGCTGACAGTAACCTAGTTCAAGGACTCTAGGTGAGGGACCCCCTAGCTGGGAGCAACCACGACACGGTCTGGTTTATGCTGGACCCGAGAGGTGGGAGGGTTCACACTAAGACTAAGCTGGTTGACTACTTCAGGGGGGCAGACTTTGGGTGCATGGGGCACATCCTCAGGGACTACCTAGTTGGGATTAAGCAGGACATGGACGCGGACAGCAGATGGGAAATCATCAAGAGAGGACTGCAAGAGGTGACCAAATCCTGTGTAAGGGTGAGACGCAAGGGTGGTAGATCCAGGAGGCTATGCTGGTGGACCAGGGAGGTCCAGGAGGTGGTAATGGAAAAAAGAGCTACCTACCATAGGTTTAAAGGGGGTCACAAACAGGGAGGCGTGTCATCGCACAACCAGACAGGTTACCAGGGTGGTGAGCAGGGGGAAGGCTAGGATGGAACAGAAATTGGCACAGGGGATCAGAAAGGGAGAAAAAGGTTAATATTATTTACATATATATATATATATATATATATATATATATATATATATATATATATATATATATATATATATATATGAGAGGTGGAGGAAAAGGGACAGTTTAGCAGACTAAGGACGATGGGGTGTGTGGGGAGGAGGCAGGAAACATGGAGGTGCTCAAATCCAATACTTTGCATCAGTTTTCACTAAGGGGTGATTCTCAGAATATAGGGCCCAGGGATGGAGGGGCTAGCTCTTGCATGTTGGGGTTCCTCTTAACGCTGTGGGGTCCAGGAACTAGCCCTCACAGGAGGGGCAGTGTAGGACCAGATGAGGGGGGTGGGGGCACGGATGGGAAGGAGGTTGTGGGAAGCCCTCTGGTCCCTAAAAAAGCATAAATCCCCAGGTCCTGATGGAATCCATCCAAGGGTACTATGGGAATTGGCTGATGACCTAGCCAAGTCGCTGGCGGCCCTTGTTAATGCTTCTCTGCAGACAGGAAGGGTGCAGAGGGATTGGACGGAGGCACACATCATGCCCATTCACAAAGGTGGATCCAAGGAGGAGCGGAAGAACTACAGGCCAGTCAGCCTGACATCAGCGGTAGGCAAGCTGATGGAGACCATAGTGAAGAGGAGGCTGGGAGCATTCTTGGAGGATTGGGGATTCCTGGATGATCACCAGCATGGCATCGTCAAGGGGAGATCATGACAAACTAACCTTGTGGAGTTCTACAAATGGGTGACTGCCACACTCAACCAGGGTAGGTCAGTTGATGTCATCTTCCTGGACTTCAGCAAGGCGTTTGACACGGTTCCCCACCCTGGTCTACTGGGGAAGATGGGGGTGGGGGCAAAAATGGTCAGGTGGATAAGCAGCTGGCTATCTAGGCGTACCCAGCGAGTGATGGTATGAGAGGTTGTATCATCCCCCAGGGAGGTTATCAGCAGGGTCCTGCAGGGATCAGTCCTTGGACTGCTCCTGTTTAATGCCTACATCACTGACATTAGGGAGGGCATCGGGAGTAAAATGAGTCTCTTTGCGGATGACTAAGTTGGGGGTGGTGGTGGACAGGAAGGAGGGTAGGGGAGCCCTTCAGGGTGACCTGGATGTTCTAGGGAGACTGTCACGTACCTGGAAGCTGAGGTTCAACACTGTAAATTGTAAGGTGCTTCTCCTGGGGCAGGTGTACACCCTTGGAGGGGACATACTGCTGGTCTCAAGCGGGGAGGACGACTTGGGGGCGATGGTGGATGCCAAGATGAATAATTAAGAGCAATGCAGGAGGGCTGCAGCCAAGGCAAATAGAATGCTGGGCTGTATTGCAAGGGGGATCACCTCAAGAAGTAGGGAGGTGATTCTACCACTGTACAACTGCCTTGTCAGGCCACACCTAGAGTACTGCATGCAGTTTTGGCAACCGCACCTCAGGAAGGACATTCAACTCCTGGAGAGGGTTCAGAGGCGGGCAACCAGGATGATCCGGGGATGGGGGAAAGGTCTTATGAAGACAGACTTGAGGAGCTTGACCTGTTCTCACTGGAGGAAAGAAGGGACAGGGAGACATGATTGAGGTCTTCAAATACATAAAAGGGGTAAATAAGGTATGCCTGCAAGGGATATTTCTGAGGAAGGAGGAACGGGCCACTAAGGGGCACGGATGGAGGCTGGAGGGAGACTTGAGGGGGAAAGGAGAAGGAGATACTTCACTGAGAGGGTGGTGAATCCATGGAATGCACTGCCCAAGCAACTGGTGGCGGTGACAACGGTGAAGGGTTTCAGGAGAGGCTCGGACAGGTACAGGACAGTAGAAAAGAGGAGAACCGTCTAGCGGGGGAGAACCCTGCCTTGGGGGAAGGGGACTAGGGGAAGCAAGCAGGAGGATGGGTGCAAATCCTTGTGCAGACTCGATAGACCACTGGGCCTACTTTGCTGGCATTCTAGTATGTCAGTATGTTAGTGTGTTATTTTACAGAAGGAGCTTCAATCAATAGAGCTACAATTAGAAGCTGACACGGCCCTTAAAGAAGAACAGAAAAGAAAACGTTTACTGGAGGCATCTCTAGGTCCAGTAGAAGAGACCACAACCGAGATTTTTGTTGTGAAGTTCTTCCCATTGTGCCAACTCAAGACGCCTAACCCCACACACCCTCAGACTGCTACGTCGCAGGACAGTGACGACGAGGGCAGTTGGTCTCCAGAGCAGACGTTGCACGGAGCTGGATGGAAGCAGACCACTTCTGTCACTTGGTTGCCAGAGATAGTGGTTGAGGTCAATACAGGATTGCCTGAAAATGTAACCATACCTGGGAACAGTGCAAACAAGGATGGACAGAACACGATAAGCTCAGAGGACACATCACAACTGCAAGCTGCGGTTACAGGTAACATTTCATATTCCCCCCTACAGTCTGCTCCAGAAGGGGTAAAAGTAGATCATTCTGAAATGGTCGGTCCTGATAAATCACAGGACATGGAACCCCCACCTCAGGGGAAGCAGGGGTAGAAAGTGTAGATGACCCCAAGGAAGAGCCCTCTACTGATCAAAATAATCCACAGCCAACATATTTAAGTTTCTTTAGAATGCCAATTGAACTTGCAAAAAGATGGAACGCTGTTCGTTTTTGGTATCTTGGGGACATGGAAACACTCCCAGACAGATTTTTTGTTGGCAAAATATTACTGACGCAGTCTTTAAAATTAACTCCAGCAGATGCACATGCTGCAGGTGAAACAACCTTTGACATCAGTTTTTGGACACCCGATTCTAGGCAAAATATGTGTCTTGAAAAACGAATCCCCTTTGGACGCCTTCCAGGTGATTCCCTTGACTGAACAGTCATTCAGGGTGATAACTGTTTTTTTCAGAAACAAGTGAGTCAATATTACTGATATTATATTGGCCTGAGGAGATGTGCAGTTCGGGGAAACCCCAGAACCTATTCTGGACAGTGAAGGTTTCTGGAATGGTGGCTGGAGGGTCAAAATGAAGCTTCACTATTAAGGAAATGACTTGAAACATTTACCAAACTGTCTGTATATTGGGAGAGATAAGGGCTTTATTTTCTACCAGGGCCAGCCCCGTAGATGCTTCAAATGTGTCTCGACAAGACACATCAGCCCTAATTGTGAGGCTCTTAAATGGATTTCACTGCTGTAATACACAGAAATTCAATCTGTGCAATGAAGAAGGCCATTCTTTTACTGACTGCCCTTGGGCTTCCCGTAATACCGAAGATGCAGATTATGGGGTCCAGGATTTCTACATTCAGAAATCCTAAGCTACTTCTGGTTTCCATGCCCCCGCTTCTCCAACTTGTACTTTATCGGAACCTACTGCTCCTGACTCTGAAGGGGCATACAGGGCACCAACTACGGCTCCCTCAGACCCTCCTTAGACCTCCCAGCCTGAAACCATGGTACAAGAAGCTTGTGCAACACCAGCAGAGGAAATGGCACCTCCTTGTCCATCTCTCCCTCTAGGGGATGGGCTTTGGGATTTTAAAATAAAACAGTCTAAAAACAAAGGGAAATCATCTGAAGCAGTGGCAGCAGCACCACCGGATCCCCTGCCATTGAGTAACCCCTTCTCAGTATTAAGGAAGGGTGTATCTGAAGAGGATGTGGACTCTGATACTGCCTCTCGGGCTTCCTCAGGCAGAAATTCCCTCAGAACCCGAGGAGAAAAAGGGTACTGCTCCTAGTAAAACAAGAAGGCAGATGCACAGGAGGGCCACATCCAGAAAAGTGCCATTATTTATTCATGACTTTGATAACCGGGTGAGTGCACTGATCCCAGGGACCGTTTTCAGGCACGACCCAGGCCATAACACATGGCGCAGGGTGACAGTGGAGTACAAGGTAACAGTAATACACATGAAACAGATTTGATACAAGCAACAATAGTAAGCACAATATACAGGTTTGCTGCATAGGTCCATTTGAGAACAGCGAATACAAAGTTTCAATATTGGACATGAGGAGATTTAGTACAAAATAAATTGTAGGCACAGTGTACAATGTGTGAATGCATCGTCCACTGAGCAGGTAATACACAGAATAAGTAATGTGCACAGTTAATACTCTCAGATGAGGTACTATGAAGTGAATATAGCCTCTTTGAATACAAATGGTATTCTGTCACAGAGAAAGCAACTGGTAACTTTAGCTCTATTTTCAGATTATGCATAGGATATAATCTTTTTGCAAGACTCTAGATTCATGGCTACATCACAGATTACTAACGGCAGTAATGCAGGGGTACGGGGATCAAGTTTTGGTCAGTGGGAAGGATGTTTGTAGTGGGGTAGGGATGTTTTTTATGGAACATAATATAAAAGAGGTACATATGATAGAAACTGATCCAGGAAGAGCTCTATCACTTGGTGTCCAGATGCAAGGGATCGATTTTCACCTCATTAATGTGTATGCACCACAAGTTAAAACTGCCACAATAGACTTACTGAAATCAATTTCACCATACTTATATACCTCATGAAACGTCCTTTTAAGGGGGTGTTTTAATACAAGACATTTTCTCTCAGATAGAGTACTTAAAACATCAAAAATCTATTATGACTCCTATCTTAATCAGGTTTTACATATGACAGGCCAACTAGATGTATTTGCTATACATACGGATACAGCATTACATACCTATTTTAAGGGAAAATTATCAACCAGGATTGATTTTTGGTTCATTTCCCCTAGTTTGACTGTTTAACCAAAGGCAGTTGTGCCAGTGGCAATGTCTGATCATGGCCTACTAAGTGTTACTCTTTCTGGCTTTGCTGAAACTACAAGGCGTAAAGGGTACTGGAGGCTGAATTTAAGCTCATTAAAAAATCCAGACATTAAAGAAGGTTTTTTGCATTTCCCAGAAGCAAGAAAATCTGTATTTTTTCTTACGACTCCCTAGATGACTGGTGGGAGGACAGCAAATACAGGTTACTCACCTGTAACAGGAGTTCTAGGAATGGTATATGTTGTTCATCCACACTTATTGGCAGGTATCCTTGCCGCTTTAAATCTTGCCGGAAGGTCTTCAAGCTAGCTCCTCCCACCCACCCGGGTGGTATAACTCTCGGCTCCGCCCCATGACGCCAGATCTGGCCCGCTGGAAGCTCAGGTTGTGGTCGAAGCCGGAGTCGGTGGGTCGTGGATGAACAACATATACCATTCCTAGAACTCCTGTTACAGGTGAGTAACCTGTATTTCTAGGGACATGGATATGTTGTTCATCACACTTATTGGCAGAACTCCTAGCAGTTCTCCGGGAGGAGGGAGGCAAGACGCACACCCCAATACTTACTTGGGAAAGAGAGACTGGAGAACCGAGGCCCAAAACCAGCATCCCGCGTGACTCAAGGTCGATATGGTAATGGTAATGAAGGTGTTTGCTGACTTCCAGGTAGCAGCCCTGCAGATATCCTGGATAGGACGCCCCTGGAAACAGCCACCGATGCAGCAGTATGGCGGGTAGAATGAGCTCTTATCCCTCTGGGAGGCTCCATGCCCGTCAACTTATAGCAGAGATCTATGCAGGAGGTGACCCACCTGCTTATCGTCCGCTTGGCTGCAGGTCTGCCAGATGCGGCTTCAGCGTAGGTGACAAACAGCTGGCGAACCTCTCCCCGAATTTCAGCCGTGCGCTCTTTGTAATAGGCGAGCGCCCTTCTAGGGTCCAAAGTATGGAGCCTATATTCGGCCTCTGAGGTGTGATTGGGGTAGAACACCGGCAGAGTCAACACCTGGTTAAGGAAACTCCCACACCACCTTCGGAAGGAATTTGGTGGAGGCAGGACAACCTTGTCCCTGTGGAAGACCAGGTAAGGAGACCGATGGAAAGCCCTGGAGCTCTCCCATCCTTCTGGCTGGACGTGATAGCCACCAAGAAGGCGGCTTCCACGACAGGTGAGAGAGAGCACACCTGTGCATAGGTTCAATGGCTTGCCCATGAGCTTTGCCAGTACTAGCAGTAGATCCCACGGAGGTGGAGGTTCTCAGACTGAGGAAAATGTGATCAAGGCCTTTGAAAAGCGCCAGACCACCTTCTCCTTATGCCATCGACTGCTTCCCTGCCCGCGCCCGTAAGCAGAGATGGCTGCCAGGTGCACCCTTAGGGTCGCCGACCTAAGCCCTTGATTAGAAAGGACCATAAATAGTCCAAGATGCTTGCCAAGGAACAGGAGGAAGGGTCCAAGCCTTGCCGGACACCAAATGGAAAACCTTTTCCATTTGAAGGCATAGCATTTTCTGGTCGACTCTCACGGACGCCTCAACTACATTGAGGACCTCGTCGGAAAGACCCAAGGCCTGGAACTCTAGCCGCTCAGGAACCAGGCCGTCCAGGTGCAGGGATTGAAGGTCCGGATGGAACACCTTCCCTGATTGACTGAGAGCAGGTCGGGCGAGCTGGAAGCTGCCGCGAGTCCTGGAGCTGAGACTGAGGAGATCTGGTACCAGAACTGGCGAGGCCAGTCTGGGGCTATCAGAATCACCCTGCCTTGTCCCTCCTCGCTTGAAGAAGCACCTTGTGGATCAAGGAAATGGGGAAAGGCGTAGAAGAGGCCCAGGGTCCACTGCCTCGAGAAGGCATCCCCTGCAGCGAGCCCTGCTGAGGGGGGCATGGAACAGTCTCAGCTTGCGTTCCTGGAGGCAAACAGGTCCACCTGAGGTGTGCCCCAATGGGAGAACAGATGCTGTACTACCTCCGGCAGGAGAGACCACTCGTGGGATGCAGCCCCTATCCGGCTCAGGGCATGGCCAGGGTGTTGGAGGCTCCTGCCACATGAATGGCGAGAGATCCGCCCAGGCTGCGCACGAGTGACCAAATGCGGAGAGCTTCCTTGCATAGAAGCATGGAGAGCTGGCCCCGCCTGGCGGTTTAGATATACATGGTCGTGGTATTGTCCGTCTGGACTCGGACCACTTGACCCCGGAGGAACGGAGCAAAGGCGGTGAGAGCTAGGCGGACCGCCGGAGCTCCAGCAGGTTGATGTGGCATCGGGACTCCGCTGGGACCAGGAGGCCGTGAGCCGTGTTCCCCAGATGGGCACCCCAACCCATCAGAGGAGGCATCGGTCGATAGAGAGACCGTCGGCTCGGGCGGACTGAACGGAATGCCTCCTGCAAATGACCTGGAACGATCCACCACTGGAGAGCGCTCCACATCCTCAAGGCCACCGACACAAGCTGGTCCAAAGGATCGCAGTATTGTGACCACTGGCTGGCCAGTCCCCACTGAAGGGACGCATGTTCCAGCCGGGCCCAACGGACCACGCTGGTGCAGGCCGCCATGAGACCCAGGAGGCGAGGAAGTCCGGGCAGGCGCAATTGCCCAACCAGAAATGATTGGGCAAAGGAGGAAAGAACCTCGGCCCTGTCCGCCGGGAGCCGCGCTCTGGCTCGAAGAGAGTCGAGCTGCGCCCCGATGAACAGAATCACCTGCTTCGGCTCGAGTTCCGACTTGGCCTCGTTGATAAGGAGGCCTAGTTGAGAGCAGACCTGGAGGGCCAGATCTCTGGACCACTCCACCTCCTGCCTGGAGGGAGCTGCTATCAGCCAGTCGTCCAGGTAAGGGTACACCCGGACCCCTCTGTGCCGCAGGAATGCTGTCACCACTGCCATGCATTTGGTGAAGACCCTGGGAGCTGGAGACAAGCCGAAGGGCATGGCTTGAACTCGAAAGGGATCCTTCCGCTCGAAAGCCGAAGCGAATCTCTGGTGAGACGGACCGGATAGGGACGTGAAAAAACGCGTCCTGCAAGTCCAGAGAGCAGAACCACACGTCGCGTTCCAAGGATGGTATTATCTGAGCCAGAGTGACCATCCTGAAGGTTCGAGACCTTAGGAACTTGTTTACGTCGTGTAGGTCAAGAATGGGGCGCCAGCCCCCATCCGTTTCGGAACCAGGAAGTACCTGGACACAAACCCTGGGTCTGAAGGAGGGTCCTCCACCTCTCTTATCACCTCCTTCTGGAGGAGGAGAGCGATGTCGGCTCGGCGAGCCGCCAGTGAACTGGGGACCCGAAGCCCCCAGTGACAGCTCTGGAAAGCGGTGTCTGCTCGAATTCCAGAGGCAGGCCTCTTCCCACCACCTCCAAAACCCACCTGTCCGTGGTAACAGCGGACCAGGCGGAACGGGAAGTGCCGGGAGTCGCCTTTCCCACGGGGAACCAGGGGTAAGGTGACGGGGATGGGGGCGACACCCCTCAGCCCGTCACTGGGCAGGCTTGGAGGAGGGACCGGCCGAGGGACCTCCTGGGCCTTTTCCTCCCTGCCTCCTGTTAGAGGAAGCCGGCGGCTTGGGTTTGGGATGCCAAGGCCGAGCCTGCTGTCCCTGATGTTGCTGGGCCGGGCACGCCAGGGGCGCAGAAGGACGAAAGGGCTTAGGCTGTGGTTTGCGGCCTTTGTCCTTCTGAGCGGAAGAGACAGAGTCCAAGGTAGCATTGGACTTCTCGATCCTCTGCAGGTGACCTTTCACCCCAGGGCCGAAGAGGTCAGTCCCCAAAAAGGGAACATCCGCTAACTTGTGCTGGGTATCCAGCAAAGGTGGATATCCTCAGCCAAGCCCTCGACCGATAGCCACTGCGGCGCCACCGACCTGGCACATGAGTCCCCAATATCCAAAGCAGTCTGGAGCTGCTGTTTGGCCACTGCCCTGCCCTGGTCCCGCACCTGCTTGACGTAGTCTGCAGATCCACGGGAGATGAGGATGACCTCATCCAGGAGCCCAACAGGGCATGAGAAAATGTACCATGAGGCGGCCGAACTGGCCCAGCGAAGGCCGAGAGAGGATGCAGCATAGACTTTTCACCGACATAAATCCAATTTCTTGGATTCATTGTCGGGAGGTTTGTCACATCCTCGGCGCTACGACTACCGAAAACGCTGTCGGTAACCAACCCCTCAGCAGAGGGGTGCTCCGAAAAACCGGACAGGGAACCGGTAGGGACCGCATACTTCCTGGCCATCTTGGCCGAAGGCGCAGGGCAGGAAGCAGGGCGCTGCCAAAGCTCCAGGGCCGGACCCACTATGGCCTCGGCCACCGGAAAGGCCTCCGTTGGAGAATCCCCTCGGTCCAGAATCTCCGTGAGGGGATACCTGGCCCGTTTGGAAACGGGTTCGAGCTCCATCCCGGTGGACTCCGAGATGAGCCGAAGCAATCCTAGGAAGGATGACGGGCTATCGTCCATTGACTGTCCTCCTGAGGACTCCAAGTCCAGTCGCTTGGAGAAAAAGGAGGAATTATCCTCGGACTCTGACGAGTCCTCGAAGAGCTGCCTCTGGCCTGAGCCGCCCTCTACCTGCCGAGGCCGGTCGGGAGTGAGGGTAACAGACAGCCGATGGGGTAGACCCTTAGCCGACCGAGAATCCCTGGTCGGAGCCCCAAATAGTGGCTGTGGAGGCGGAGGTTCCACCGGAATCGGTGGAGCAGCTGGTTCTGGCCGAACAACCGGCCTGGGTACAGGCTCCTCGGGTAAGTCGAGGGGTTGTGTCGGCCGCTCCGGTGACAGCCACTTAATGGCCGGGGAAGGTGACTGCGTCGGCTTATTCCAGGTCAGGAGAAGCTGTTACCACATGAGGTCACCGTGCCGTCCCGTAACTTAAAGCCTCCCTAAGTCGAGGAGAAGGAGCCGAGGGGCGGCGCCACCCACAGCGGTGCGGAGCAGGAGCCGCCTTATGACGGCGGGATCGGCTGGATCGCTGAAGAGGTCCGAGACCGACCGAGAGCCTCGGCTTTTCCGAGGTCGGGTATGGAAGTGTGGGCCGGAACCGCACTCCCTCTCGGCTCGGAGGGTTCATCCGAGGCTCCGGAACCGGAGGCACAGGCAAGCCCACGGATCTCACTCCCGGGGAGACCGGGAGAGGGGGAGGGGAGTCTCGCTCCAGCGACAGCCTGTCCAACGGATCGAGAAAAATCTCGACTTCGGCCGACAGGAGTCTCAGTCAACTGACCTGGCGGGGGACACCGTGAGGCCAGTGGCGGCAGTGGTCGACCAGGTCGGCGGCTCGGGGAAGGGACCTTTCCGCTCCAAGAGCGTCGACGGAGGGATTTACTTTGTCCCTCTTTTGGACCGAGAAAAGGTCCAGCAGACGCTGGCTCTTCTCCCTTAGTGGAGAGGGACAGACAAAGCTCCTTAAAGGAAGCTGTGTAGGAAGAACCCAGAGAGAGCTGGATAAATGCCGCGGCCGAGGGAAGACATTGCCCGCGCCGCCTCTCTTCTCGAGCCGATCTGCTCGAGCTGATCCGCCGAGCCCGCCGGGCCGCTGACACCGCCGACCGGGCCTCCTTAGACTTCACTGAGGGAAACGCCGAGACGGCCCAGTTGCAATCGGGCACGGTCTTCGAGGACGAGGCCAAAAGAAGAGCACAGGTCGCAGTCCCCATGGTCGTGCTGAAGGCCTAAACAGTAGACACATCGTGGAGTGTGGATCCGCCCGAGACATCTTCAGCCCGCAGGAGCATCTCCGAAAACCGAGTCGATTTGTCCATCGCAGTCTGAGGGATCGAAGACTAAAGTCTTTTAGAAAACGTTCAAATTCGCAAGCGGAAGAAAATAGGAACCAGTCTCAAACGCAGAGCGTTAAGGAGGGAACCTGAGCTTCCAAGCGGTAAGGAAGATCTGGCGTCATGGGGCGGAGCCGAGAGTTATACCACCCGGGTGGGTGGGAGGAGCTAGCTTGAAGACCTTCCGGCAAGATTTAAAGCGGCAAGGATACCTGCCAATAAGTGTGGATGAACAACATATCCATGTCCCTAGAAAGAATATTTCCAACAATATTTGCAGTTAATGGGAAGGTTGAATAGGAAAGAAAAGAAAAAGTATTTTGACTTAAGAAATTAACTTTTTCCTTTATCAACTGCAGCCAGATGCGAGATATCTTACAGTGAACAGATCAGGGTTGTAAATGAACAACTGATTAACATCCAGTAAAACAGGATGAAATCACTTGAAATGGAGCAAATATTCGGTCAAACAGGGACGCAGGGTAGTGTTAATCCATTTGATACTTGTACAATCACAAAGATAGAATAAGGCTATTTCTCATTTAAAACTCGGGGTAAACACAAAAAATTACATACTCGTAGAAGTAGAAGCCTATGTCTCAAATTCACAGAACACAAAATTGCAAATGAGGAGGTCAGGCGATGGCTGACCTCCTGTGCATTACCACAAATTCCTGACTATTTCTCAACTTCCCTTACTGCACCAATTTCTGAGTTAGAAATTAACTCAGTTATTTTAGGATTAAGAATGAGTGCCTTCCGAGTGAATTTTACAAAATAATTTTTTTCATATTTAGCTCAAGAATTGGTACTGGTTTTTAATTTTTTCGCACTGGCCCTCAAATTACCCAACAGTGTATATGAAAGGTTAATAATTTTCTTATATAAAGGAGGGGACAGAGCCTTATTTGGACAACTGCAGGCCAACCACCTTATTAAATGCCGATTGCTAAATATTAGCAATTGTTATTAGAAGCATTAATTTATCCAACTCAATTTTGTGCAGTACCAGGAAGAAAGATCGGGGATGCTTTCATTCTTTTACAGGAAATTATGGAAAAAGGAAACAGTGAAGAAATCAGTGGATACCTGGTGGGCCGTGATCAGGTTTTAGTATTAGAATCCTATGTTTTCCCTAAATGCTTTATTAACTGGTTCAAAATGTATTATGATAAAGCAGTGGTCAGGCTGTACGTAAACGATTGGCTGGGACGTACATGTCCAATTCACAGGGGAGTCAGACAAGGCTGCCCAGAGTACTGCCTTTTATATATCACTACTTAACCTGTTATTGTTTAAAACACAACAGAACTAAACTGTTACAGGTGTTTTGGTTCATAGTGAGGACCAAGACGTTAATGCAGTCTCCTACGCAGACGATGTATGCTTGATACTGGCAGATCAGAAATGGCAGCAGCACATAAGGTAGTTTTCTTTATTAGCCCTACTAAAACAGAGATAAATTATGCAAAAAGTAAGTGCATTCCCATTGGTACAGCGTTGAAAGATGAGTCTATGCTTTTAGATATTCCAATACAGGATGTGCCACAAAAGAATTTGGGAGTTTATTTTGGCCCTGGAGACATGTGCACATATAATTGGAATCTCCTTATTAAGGAAAGCAGAGACAAAGTTAAGGGATGGAACTCCTGGTATGTGTCCAAACATAAGAGGGTTAATATGGTCAAAACCTTTCTGCTAACCATGTTTCTGCATGTATGTTTGTATGTATGCCCCCCTCCCCCCAAACAAAACAATTTGAGACGTTAATATATGGTATTTTTTTTCCATTAAACCTGGGGGGAGGGGGTGGCTAGCAGCCAAGCTGAAAGCAGCCATCTCCTTCAACTCTACACCGACTTAAGAATAATAGCGATAAAACAACTCTAAAAGTAAATTAATATTGCTCCAAAATATTCTGACTAGATTGCTGGTGCCTAGAGGATCGATGAGATATAAAACTTGACACGTTTGGAAAATGGGACGTCCTAAAACTATGATGGGAGGAGATGTAGCTCGACAGAAAGACACTCGTATAGGTCAGGAGAAAGATAAGGACCCTCCGGATGGCAACCTTATTCAGCCATCAAACGCCGCACTACTAAAAGCAATTCAAGCACTTGATAAGAAAATGGACGAGTTTACGGCTAGAATCCAAACCGTTGAAACGAAGATCCAGATGGTAGATGAATCCGCTCAGGGAGCCAACAATACGGCAGAAAAAGCATCATCAGTAATGAATGGCCTGATAAAGGAGAATAACTTGCTAAGGAGACGCTTAGAATCGCTTGAAAACGGGGGACGGGCGTCCCATATAATAATACTGAGCTTACCAGAGGAGTTGGAGGGAGAGGCCTTGGGCAGTTTCATCGAGCAATGGTTGCCCGATTTCTTAAACCTGGATTCCTCGATATCGGTGCTGCGGGCCTATATGGTGAATGCCAGAGGGCCCCGACTACACGAGGACTCTGCCCACCCAGCTGCCAGGGCAGTCTTGGTCGTCCTGAGCTCGATAAAAAAAAAAGAGGGACTACGTGTTGCTCAAGGCACGCAAACAGGGCCCCTCTAAATGGAAGGGGGTACCCATCCACATCTTCCTGGACTTGAGTTATACCACGAGGCAACGGCGTAAAGCTTTCGATGGGATCAGCGCCAAGTTACGCCAACTGGGAGTCCATCATATCCTCCTGATGCCGGCGAGTCTAACATTGCTTACAGAACAAAGTCCTATCTTTTTTCAGATCCGATGGAAGCCAGTAAACTAGTCTTGAAGACTGAATCGGACTAGTCAGCTTAAGGATCAGATTCAGACACAGGGGAAGAGGAGAATACTTGAATTACCAAAGTAAAAGGCATAGTAAGTGTCTAAAAGAAGAATGACTGAATGGACTTGGACATTAATAAAACGAACATTACAAGATGATATTAGCTGATGTGCACAAATGTTATTTTGGGTATGAGGTTTAACTACCTCCTTAGGATACGGTTTATCCGTTAGTATTAAGCATTACGGTGCACTCATTGGGGAACGTTTTATGCAGGTAGAATAGAGTAGAATGATAAGCTGAACCTTAAACGTCACTCTGTGCTCTTAAACGTTTTAAAAGTTAGATTGTTTACTGTTTAAATGAGCTAATATTAAAAAAACGCTATACTAAGTCTATTTAAGGGGCGTTATGTTTACCTGATTACAGGCTATTGTTGGGTAATGTTTGGTGAGGAGGGAGGAGAAGACGCTTGGTGTATATCTGGTTTATTTACAACCTATGTAGTTAAATGGGGAGTCAAACCTATTAAAAGGATTGGAAATCTTAACACTAAAGTGATTTTATATAAAGAAAATTCCCTACTCATGGCAGCACTTGGCCTATGTGGAGCATATTACTAATCAAGTAATTACACACACACACACACACACACACACACACACACACACACACACACAGAGGTAACCCTCATATGATGTACCAAATTAGGAGTGTTAATGATACTGCTTTTCTACTCAGATGCTGTATTTTAAAACCAAGATGCACTGTGCTACGGGCTATGCTTGTACTGGTTGCAATGTAAAATCAATAAATATGAGAATACAAAAAAAAAAAAACTGTTAAAAGAGGAGTGACCTATAGATCTCTCAGAAATGGGGTGTTGCGTATGATACGAGCATACATACAAAATTACCAGCAGATAAAGGCCACGTGGTCCATCAAGTCTGCTCGAGTGTGCAGCTAGCTGTCCCCTTACACCGCAGCTGCCCCTCCCTCCCCTACTCGCATGCTGGTAACCCTTCCCCTCACTTTGTTCCACCCCCTCTTAAAACTCCCCACCGACTTACAGGAAACCACCTGCTGGGGCAGCGAATCGCAACTAGACACTACCCTTTCTGTGAAAAAGTGTCTCATCTCTCCCCTGAGTCTTCCCCCCTCCAGCCTTAGCCCATGCCCCCTCATGTCCCTCCCCCTTAACCTGAAAATTCCCTCTGTACCAGTCTTGTTTATACCCTTCATATATTTGAAGGTCTCCATCATATCCCCTCATCCCTCCTCCCTCCTCTCCTCCAGTAAATACATGTTCAGTTCCCTCAGTCTCTCTTTGTAGTGTTTGTTTTCCATTTCCTGGATCATCCTTGTTGCTCAATGATGTACCCCCTCCAGTAATGTAACATCCTTCCTTAGGTAAAGGCACCACTGCTGCGTACAGCACTCCAGGTGCAGCCTCACCAACTACCTGTACAGTGAGTGCTATGATCACCTCCCTTCTCCTGGAGGAGATACCTCTAGTAATACACCACAGCATCATATTGGCTTTAGCTGCTGCTTCCCTGCACTGTGCTGCATCGTTCATTTGCTTTATCACCCCAAGATCTCTCTCCTCCTCTGCAGTGGTTATCTGTACCCCTCCCAACTGATAACACCTCTGCAGGTTCCTTGCTCCCAAGTGCATGACTTTGCACTTCTTCACACTGAACCCCAACTGCCATGTTTCTGACCAGTCCTCAAGTTTAGTCAGATCATCCTGAAGCCCCTGCCACCCTACTGTGTCATCCACAACTGCCCCAATCTTTGTGTCATCCACAAAAGGGCCAATCTTGTTCTTAATGCCATGTGAGATGTCAGCTATGAAAATGCCAAATAGCACCGGGTCTAGTACACAGCCCTGCAGTACTCTGCTTTTCACAGCCCTCGGAGACCAGAGTTGCCCTCCCACCATCACCCTCTGCTGCCTCCCCTGCAACCAGTTCCTGATTCAATTCACCATCTTTGTCCCTGCTCCCTGGTATTCCACCTTGTTAATCAGCCTCCCATGCAGCACTGAATCGAAGGCCTTGCTGAAGTCCAGATACAAGACATCCACTACATGGCCCCTGTCAAGTGCCCTAGTCACCCAGTCGTAATACTCATTCAGGTTGTCTGGCAAGATCCTCCAGAGACAAACCCATGTTGCCTTCCATCCTGGAGACCATTACTTTCCAGAGAGGTTGCCAACATTTCTTTAAGGATGGTCTCCATTAACTTCCCCATAACAGATGTAAGGCTTACTGGTCTGTAGTTGCCTGGCTCATCCTTAGGTCTGCCTTTGTGCAGAGGCACTACATGAGCCATCCTCCAAGTCCTGAGGCACGCATCATGTTCCCAGAGAGGTGTTGAACAAGTCAGCTAATGCTTCTGCTAGTATCTCTGCCAACTCCTTCAATACCTGGAGATGTATGCCATCTGGGCTAGGTGCCTTATCCACCTTCAGTGCCCTTAGATCTTCCTTTAACCTGCCTGCTGAGATTGCCTCAGTCATTTCCGCCTCCCTTTGCCTACCATTCCTACTCCAAAGGAGCGACCCATCCTTTTCCTTAGTAAATACATAACAGAAGTAACCATTGAGTGCTTCTGCCTGATCTGTCCCCTTCTCTGCTCACCCCCATCCTTCCTAATCCTTATGAACATATGAAAAAGCCAGCAGAAGGTGGTCATTTGGTCCATCTAGTCTGCACGTATTGCAGGGTACACAGTTTGAACTACTGTCCCTACCCTCCCTCCCCACACCTCCCATCCTCCCTACCCATGATCCTTACCTTCCCCTATGCCTATCTCAGCCTCTCAAAGCTGTCAACTGTCTTCAATGATATCACCTCTTCTGGCAGTGCAATCCAAGTGTCCACCACCCTCTCTGTGAAGAAGTGCTTCCTGACCTGCCTCCCTCCAGTTTAAGACTGTGCCCTCTCAATTTCTCAAGTCTTACAATTTAATCCTTACAGTTCCTTCTTTTCCTTACATACCTGAAAAAGTCCTTTTTCCCCTTCCTTGATGCCTTGCACCAGCCTATGCTCCCTTGATGCCTTGGCTGCCCTGACTGCTCTGGTCACCACTCTGGATTTCTTCAGGTACTCCTCTCCATCTCCTCCCCGACTGGATCCTCGAATCTTTCATCCATTGGTTTTCTTTTTCACTGTGTTTCTTTATGCAAATTTAAAACTTGTATTACAAAATGCTGGAAAAAAGCTGGTGTCCCCGGGTGCTGGACCAGATTGAACCATGGGTACTGGCATGGGAACTTAACTCTAGTATACAGAAATCCCTTTTGGGACTTCCATATTTTATGCAATGTATTTTTGGCAAGTTGAAATTTTGGGCTATAAAACAAATGCTCATAGATTTCACCAGGAGAGAAATGTATGAATACATCGTGTCTGCTTTCTTTGAAGAACATCCCAGATATTGGATAAAGACACCGACGGAGATAAAGCAAGCTGGTAATATGTTGACAAACCCCAGATTGAGAGGAAAGATGTGGGACATAATGCGGCTTTGCGCACAAGAGAAACTGAAGGTTAATAATTTAAAACAAAGAAATTGCAGAAAGATTGTGCAATAGAGATGATATCTGTTCAAATAAGTTAGAAACCATGGAACTATTTGTTCTTAAGAGTGTCCCTTTGTCCTTTCCTTTTGGGTCACATTATATTCTAACTGGCATAAGGTCTCCATTTAAGCTGATAAACAGGAATATTCTTTTTCTAGGCCTTTTACCCCAGACTTGGGGTAAATAAGATTCTGGGACTATCCAGCTGATTCTACTGATAATCAAATACCATATCTGGCACACTCTGTCAATTAACCTATTTCACCTGAGCAACTGTTCTGGATCATTCAGAACATTTTATTAAACACAAACAGTCCTGGTGGAAACACATGAAATGGATAGAGGAGGTTATGATACAATTTATATGTTCTTGTGGGCGTATATCTTGGTGTGACACAGGTATGAAATATCTAAAACCTTTGGTTATTTAGTTCAACTTTGTCTTATGCCTTTTTTCCGGGCCTTTTATTTTACCAGCATGAACTTAGTACCGCTTTCCTTTTGGTTTTAATTTTTTTTAGGTCATGATTATAATGTTTCTTTTCTTTTGTGAAAGAAAATTGAACATACTTGTTTTTTGGTGCCTTTTTAAGCTTAAGTGGAAAATTCCCCTGCTCTTAATGTAGTAGGAAGGGGTGTAAGAAGTATGTTGGAATACTTATTTTGTTTTCCTTAAATATGTTGCATAGCTTTCCTCATGTGAGTAACATGAATGAGAATATTATTTGATTTTTCCTTTGAGATGTTAATTAAAATCTGCTTACTCTTTAGTGTGTGTGGGGGGTTGTTTAATTTTGCTTTTAATCTTAATTTTATTTTTCTTTTGGTTTTGAATGTATATTGAGAAGTTATTTATATGGGGCATGATTGAAATACTTATTTGATTTCCTTTACTTTTTGATATATATTTATAAAATGGGTAAGAAAACTGATATCTGCTGATTTGTTGGAACACAACACATGACTGTACGTAAATCAGAGCGCGACCGCACACCTCAGAGTAGTTTATCTAGATATGTGTATGTATATTTGGTGTGAATTAACACTGTGGCCCAGATATTCAAAAGAGTTGAGCCATGCGCAAGTCCGAAATGCGCCATTCTGCGATATTCAGCAGGAGGCAGTTGCACCCCCCAAATCATGCTGAGCAACAGCGCAATGCTAATGAAGGCATGCGCAGCCGAAGGGGGAGGAACCATGCATAAACTGCACAGCCCGATATTCAGCCCGGGCTGTGCAGAGTGCTCTGAGTGCAACCCCTGCGCCAGCACAAAGTTGAGCCAAAAAAGAAAAAGGATCAAGTCAAGGCGACCCACAGGTGAGCTGCCGCACTGCAGAGGCGCAACACAGCAGCTGCCACCTGTGGGTGGCCCTCGACTTGTTCCCCCTGCACCTGGCAGCGCCCCATGCCCGATCGCAGGCATAACTGCCCCACCCCGATCGCGGGCAGTAATGTACCCCACCCCAGTAGCCCGATCGCGGGCATAGCGTCAGTCCCCAGCCCAATCACAGGCATCAGGCCCCCCAAGTCCAATATCCCTGGTGGTCCAGTGGACCGCGGTAGCCTGATCACAGGCGGCATTCCTCATCCCCTCCCAAAGTCCGAAGCCCTGGTGATCTAGTGGCCCCCAGACACCACCCTGCCCCGTCAACCCGGCAGCACCCCACCCGCCTGCCGCCCGCCGACCTGACAGCTCGGTATGGGATGCCGCCCATTGGCTCATACACTGAACCAATGGGCGCGCAGCCCCAACAGCAGTCAGTCGGTGAGGCGGTGAGGTGCTGCTGCCCGCCGGCTGAGGTGGTGGGGGAGGCGGTGATTGAGCTCCGTGGGGGGGCCACTAGATCACCAGGGATTTCGGACGTGGGGATGAGGAATGCCACCAGCGATCGGGTTACTCGCAGGTCCACTGGACCACCAGGAATGTTGGACTTTGGGAGGTCTGATGCCCAGTGGGCTACCTCGGGGTGGGTGGACAACATCATGCCTGCGATCGGGCTACGGGGTTGGTACTCTCTGCCCGCGATCAGGCCACTCGCGGCCCACTGGACCACCAGGGATTGGAGCCCTTCATTCTCCCTTATGGGACGTCCCTCGATCGGGCTGCAGGGGGCATCGGTCCCCAACGGCTGCTGCCTGGCAGGGCGCCAGGTGCAAGTCGTCGGGGATCGGCGCACCTGCATGCTAATGGCATGCAAATGGGGCCGTAATCAGATGCAAATGGCCCCCCATGCACCTTGCATAAATTATGGCCCCATTTGCATGTCACCCTTTGAATATACGCAAGTGCTGTGCATGGCGCAATGGAACTTAACACCGCATCTCAATGCTCCATTCTGACCACTTGTGCTGGGCGCAGTTCCTCATGTCACACCTAAGGGAAACCAGGGCGATATTCAAAGCAGTTGTGCCACAGCGAACTCGCTGAATATCGCCCTGGCCACACCCCTGCACAACTATTTTGAGCGGCGCACGGGCTTGCGCCACAAAATGGCGCAGTTTGAATATCTGGGCCTGTTTGTAAAATTTGATTTGAAGTTGTAATAAAAGATTCCTCTACTCTTGCGAAAAGTGCAATGGTTTCTTTCACTTCCACCGTCCTGGACACCCACTAGGACAGAACCAGAAATGGGAGAGATCAAGTGAAAAGGGGGGGGGGGGGCGCAAATCAGGGTGTGAAAAACAGCAAACGGACAGGTAAGGTGAGAGTAGAGTACAGTGCAGAAAGAGAAAAGATTAAGTAGGAGTAGAGAGGACCTCATCCTGATTGCAGGGAAGAGAAGGGACAGGAGCAAGAGAGGGGCAGGGATTGGGAAAGAATACATTTTAAACAGTGCAGAGAAGAAGCTAGATGACTGGCACTTGAAGGAGAGTTCCAGAGGGAAGGGGGGATGAAAGGAGAAGACTGCCCGCTCAGAACAGGAGAGAGGACGGAAGAGACAGAAGGAACAGAAGTCTCTGGAGCATAGCAGATAGGAACAGTTACATCTTTTCAGTGTTCACATAAACTCAGTCACGGAAATAATTTAAGAAGCTGCTTGGTTTATAGTTTATTACTTGGTTGAGGATATAAATAGTTGACAGTATAAATGGATAGTGAAGTCTTCACCTGGGAAATACAGAAACAGACTGACAGCAGATAAGGACCGCTTAGTCTGTCCATTTCCTACCTATTGGATAAGCTGCAGATTTCAGTTACCCAACACCCTACTTCCCCCTACCCCTCACTATAATTGCCTTATGTCTGTCCCATGCATTCTTGAATTCGCCCACCTGTTTTTGACCCCACAACCTCCTCAGGAAGGCGGTTCCACGTGTCCACCACCCTCTCGGAGAAAAAGTACTTCCTCACATTGCCCCTGAGCCGTTCCCCCCCTCTATCTTCAAATTGTGCCCTTGTTCTTGCACTGATGTGCTGTAAAAGGCTACCACCTAGGGAAGACAAGAGATAAAGGATGATGATCAAACTGTACTGTTGCATATATCACGAGATACAGATAATGACAATCGATCTTGTATGGGTATCAGATGTCACGAAACATATGCAATGTGTTGACTATCAACTTCCTTAATAAACTTGAGTTACAAAAAAAAAAAAAAAAAAAAAAACACTAGAGCCAAAGGGCAAAACACAAAACAGACAGCGACAGCCCTAAAGCACAAACCCACTTGCGAAAAAGGAACTGAATCTCTTCAAGCAGGAAGGTGACATGACCTGGCGGATAACGGTTTGGTAAGGGAGGATGTATGGGAAGAACAAGGAACGGTTCTAAGGCATGTCCATGCTGAACCACCTCCACCACCCAAGCATCTGTTGTGATCTCCCTAAACTTTGGAAGTAAGAGGAAGATGCAGCCTTCCACGGTTCCATGTAAAAATTGCAAATCAAAAATCACCAAAATCAACAGCGCGAATGCAAAAACGGCGACCTGCAAAATAGCGTCTGTAAATAATGGTGCTTATCTATTTCACCGACTTCAATAAAAGCACACCATCATAATCCAGCCTTTCATATGGTCAGAGGGTAGTGGATTATATTTGGTGATCGGCTGAAGAAACACCTTCACTTAATGACAGTGAGCACTGACTGCCTGCACTTTGCAATCTATGCTGCTGTTTGAACTGGGGAGTGTCTGAGGTAGCCAAGGTTCCCACGGGTGAAGTTGACGGTGAACCGATCAGTGACTGGGAATGCCTCAGAGGGAAGGGTTTGACAGGCATTTAAACCCATGAGTTGCATTCCAGCTGATTCACACACCCCGCACGATGCAGGAGAGGCATGTGAGCATTGACTGTCTGCAAATTCAGAGATTATGGCTTTTACTGCGCTGTTGCTTGAGTAGCTTATATTGTTAAATCGGTAGGTGAGCGGTGGCGCTATTTGTACATGTTCACCATCATTACTGTAGCTGAATTAGAGTCTCGCTGATTTGCCTTCGCTGTTATTGCGGTCGCTTTTTTTTATTTCGCTATTATCACGGGTTACCGCCTTCCACTATGATCCCCTCATATGCAGGTGCTGGGGGACACGGAGGAGAGTCAGAAAGCTCCAGGACATCTGGTGCACTGCCAACACGTGCTTCTTCAGTAGCCCTGGCATAAGCACCCAGAGGTAAAGAGGCTTGAGGGCAGCCCGAGGCCACTGGAATAGCCTCTACTGGACAGGGCATACAGCCTACAAATGAAACCCTTGCCCCTACCCTGAGGCTCTGGATTCAGTGTATGAAGACAGCAAAAGGTTATTTTAGATGTCTGCAGGTCCCTCAAAGCAGATTCTACATTGGTGCAGAAAAGCTGCTTACCTCAAAAGGGAGCATTACGGACTGCCTGCAAGGTATCAATGGCAAAGCCTGCCATCCATAGCCACAAGACACATGTCAGAAGCATCCACACAAGCTGCAGCATCAGAGGCATTGTAAGCAGAACGTAAAAGTTGTTCATCATCCTCAAGGCCTAGGTAAGTCTGCTGGACTTCAGTTTTAGCTGGTCTATCAAGAAGCTTGTCAGCTATGGTAGCACAGACTTCCACAGGCTAATCTGACATTTAATCTCATAAGCCTGGTAGTTGGCAATCCTTAGGCCAAAGGATGCAGAAACATATGTCATCTTGCCCATCACATCCGGTTTCCTTGACACCTTGTTACGAAAAAAAAAAAAAAGAGCCCATGTGCTCTGGAGTATTTGGGTGGTCATAGGCAGCCATAATGACCACAGAATCAGACTCCAGCTGTGAAGCATAATAAGGTTTGGCAGCAGTGGCAGGCTACTGTTTATCCACGTTAAGCAGCACAGCTGGCACAGCATCAGGTCTGTGCCAAGCAGCCATAGTGGCATCCTCCAAAGCTGAATACATAGGAGGCACAATGCCCACAGGCAAGGAAGGAACGTTCAGAAATTCAGAGCCTGTTCATTAAGAAATCCTCCTTCTCAGCAGTAAAGTCAAGCTTAGACTGCACTTGTGTGAGGCAAGCCTGAAAAGAAGCATCCTCAGGAGGAGACCTAGGGGTTTACTGTACACTGTCCTCACTACAGGAGGATAATTTGGAAATGGAGCAGACCACACGAAGGGGGGGGGGGTGGTAGCCCTCACTCATTTTTTTCTCATATTCCTCCTTCACTAAGCCTAGACTGTCCTGTTGCTCTTCCTCCACATCTGTAGGAACAAGTCGATGGCAGAGGGAGGTAATGCTGACAGCACAGGAAGGAGGCTGCACATGAGGCAACATCGATGGCAGAGGTGGACAGAAGAATCCCTTTGTTAGATTGCGACACCGATACAGGGACTGCCACCGATGATGACAGTCCAAACTGCATCAACTGAAGCCTGAGGCAGGAGCTGTGAAAATAAGATGTGTGAACAGCGACCGATCTGTTGACGAGACAAGAGACAGTGGAATCAACATACCATTGCCATTATCCTCCCCTCCCACTCAGCACCCACCATCCTTACTATTTTCTAACACCAAGGTGCATCTATTTTTAAGAGGAGCCAGGATCTAATATGAGTGCATCCTGTTAATGACACCAGGCAACCCACCCGCAGTGCCACCAAATATAACACACACACACACACACACACACACACACTGGAGTGCCCAATCCCCAGTGTCGGTACCTGAAATTTAGCAGCACCTCCAGACATCCCCAGGGCCCACTGCAGAGTGGTGAAAACCCACAGCCCTCCCCAGAATAGGAGAGCAGTCCTCCAGACGCTCAATCCTATCCTCACCTACCAATTCCAGACAACCTGGGCTCACATCCGAACTCGGGTCGCTAACGTGACACGAAGTGTGGCATCCAGCGCCTCAGCCCTCAGCGCCACCAGGCCAGCCAAATGTTGTCATTTTTTAAATATTTTTCCCCAAATTTTCAACATGGCCTTTTTGGAACCACACCTCATGAACAAGGTAGTGAAATTATGCAAATCTGCCACAAAAGGCGATTCTGCAGTCACTGTACAAAAATCATCTTTCAGGCAAGATTTGAAAATGTCTCCATCTTTGTTCATGAGGCATGGTCATAAGAAGGCTATCTTGAAAATTTCAAATAAAAATGTTTAAAAACAAAGTTATAAGCCTACACTGAAATTTTTTTAACACATGCTCTTAACTTTGGTCATTTTCAATATTTTGACCCCAGATTATTAACATGGTCATTTTTTCACACCACCTCATGAATGTGACAACTGCCATTTTTCAAATCCTGGCCAAAATGAGTTTTCGCACTTGTGGTGTGAAATCACCTTTCGAACAGGATTTGAAAATTTTCTCCACCCTTGTTTATGAGGTGTGATCATACGAAGACTATGTTGAAAACTTAGGGTGTGTATGTATATATGAGTGTGTGTGTATATATATATATATTTTTTTTTTTTTTATGTGCGTGCGTCAAACATTTTCATGCATGCTCGTAACTTTGTAATTTTCAGTATTTTGACCCCAAATCTTCAACATAGTCATTTTTTCACACCACTTCATGAGCATGACAGCTGTTATTTTTTATTCACATTTGTGGCATAAAATTAAGTTTCAGTCACTATTTTATAAATGGCATCTGTCATGTTTAGGAGGAGTGGTGATAAAAAGACTGTTGAAAAATTAGCAGACAAAATGTGAAAAAATACCAAGTTATGAAGAAACGTTTTAATTTTGCTAACATTTACTTTTTTTGCATTTGTTTATTTTGCAGCTGTTTAATATAGCCCTTGTGTTACCCACCCCTGAACATGACAACGGGTTTTTGTGGTAAGGGAAACACGTTTGGTAGTAGGGCGAGTAGTTTTCATGCAGCTTGCTCTGTTGAATGAAACTGATGTTAGCCATTCTCTAAAGTGAGCATCTTGAGGGTGGGATACACTAACTGAAATCTGAGACCGGCTGCAAGGAGCTTCAACATGTTTCTTTATATTCCTCTTGCTTTTGGCAGGTGTGGAGTTCATGTCAGTGAAGAGGAGCCAATGTTATGTGTCCCATACAATAATAGACTAACTCCCTAGCTCTGGCCTGTAGATAAACTCCTTAAATTTTCTCGACAAAGTGTAAGAAATGATCACCCTCTATTTTCTCCCTCCCCAGGTGGGGGTCAGAGTGCCTGCTGTGTGTGCTCCATTACATAGGTGGTACCATTCAGACAGGGTTCAGTTTTTTTTTTTTTTTTTTTTTTTTTAAAGAGCTTCTGCATGAATGTAATAGGGTCTGGGCCTTCATTTTCCGGGCATTCCACAGTTAAATTATTTCTCCAACTATGACCTTCTTGGTCATCAACTCTCTCCTCCAACTTAGCGGAATTCCTTCTTAGTAGTACACCCTCTTTTTTCCCCTCCTGCTCTTCTGTTTTCTAATGAGCTGATGCAACACTCTGCGTCACTCATTCTTGTGGTCGTGGAATCAAGCACTGGTTTAATTCGCCCTCTAGCTCAAGGATGGCACTTTTAATTGCTGCAAGTTCTTCGCGGAAGTCGTCCATTTTCACCTCTACCATCAGCTGCTGCAGGAAGGCATCATGAGAGTAAGGGCCTCCCTCTTCTATAGGGCTGGGATCTGCCAAGCATCAGCGTGCTGAGGAATGTTTCTGCAGAGTCTTCCTCCATTATTCCTGTTTTGAGTAACTGGCAGTTGTACGTGGGTTCTAGCTGGTAAGTAAAGCCCGATTCAGTACAATGTTTGGCCAAGATTATCATCCCAATTCACTGTACTCACCACCCCACATCACGTGACCACTGAGCTACCATACTTGAAAAATTATGTTCTCTCTTCACACTGGTACAGAAAGACTGATGAGTGAGAGACTACAGAACCCCTGCCCACCAGTGTTCCATGCTGATGCCACAGCTTTAAGCTCTGCAAGTGGTCCTAGCCTAGATGCAGCTTACCCATTTTGTCAAATTTTCAGTGACAACGTACAGCACTACAGAAGGGACTGCATATAAAAACAAGCAAAACGATATTTACTAATTAATAGTAAAATTTCTAGTAAGTAGTCTATTAGTGTAAGTACTAATAATTTCATTTACTGTCCTGTAAGTTCCTCGTGGAGACAAGACTAGTGAAAAAAGTACAAATAGTACTAGTTGGGAGTAAAAAAAAAAAAAAAAAGGTATTGGTAGGGCTGTACTCCTGATGTGTTATTACAGTGAGCAAAATACTGACTGAACATGGGTAGGATAGTGGGCTGTGATGGTTGTGGGGCAGAGGTTTGGATGAACATTTTCTGGATGTTTGGGGGGTGTCCAATTTTTCTCAGGCTCAGAAAACTCGAGGAGGAGGTGCAGTGGATGGTAAGGGAGCTGGAAAGGATGGGAGGGGGGCTACTAGGGTGCGAGAGTCACCCTGAGAGGGTAATATGAGGGAACCACATGAGAGGAGCTTCTGATCGAGGGGGAGCGGGAGTGAGTAAACCAAACTAGGGACCAGATACAGCTGGGGAAAAGGGTCACCTTGTGTGGGTAACATGGGGGAACCACTTGGGAGGAAAATCTGACTGAGGGAGGGGAATGTGAGTGGGAGCAAACCAATCTGGAGGCCTGGCACTGTAGGGAGGGCTGCAGGCAGGAGGGAAGGACCGGGCGCACAGGCAGAGTACGGTGACAGTGGGAAATAGGTTTGTGGTCATAGCAACACTGGGAGAGGAGGAGGAGGAAAGATCACCAAGGGGGCAGGAGGAGGATGGTGGAGCAGCCACAAGGGATGGAAGTAAGTTGGAAATCAAGGGTAATGGGGGTGGGGCACAGGGGAAGGGTGGACAAACAGTAGTGGGGAGACAGAGGAGAACAGAGATGGGAGGGGTTGAGAAAGGCAGAGGGGTGGAGAGTCCAGTGAGGATGAGGGGGTTGTGGGGGGTGAAAGAAGAGAGGAGGACAGGTCATGGTGGAGAGAAGTAAGCAGGGAGGGAGGGCAGAACTACAAGGATGGCAGACTCCAGTGATGGATCCCTTGGTAGCAGGGTGGAGGTGGGAACGAGGAATATTGAGGGAGGATACGAGTGCTGGGGGGATTCCATACTAAAAAGGGATAAGATGGGGTAGTGAGGGGGAAAAGCACAGTAGAATATGGGTGGAGACCATACCAGGGTTAACGGCGGGCAGGGCGGGGCAGTAAATTATTAAGTGCACAAGGAACGGTAGGAAGAAACCACATCTTGTGGTGTACATGGGTACAAATAACCTGGGGGGAGGGGAGATGGTGGAGATGGCAAGGGAGAGGTTCGAGGAACTGGGAAGGGTATGTGAGGAGCTGGTGGAATCAGTGGCATTCTCTGAGGTACTCCCAGTGCTGTGCATGAGTACAATCAGAAAAGGGAGGATTAGAGAATTAAACTCATGGTTGGGAGACTGGTGTCGAGCCAGAGGGTATGGGTAAGTGGAGGGGGGGAATGGGAGGGAACCTGGGACAACAGCAATCTATACACAAGAGACAGGCTACACTTAAGCCCGGAGGGGAAGGGAGCATTAAAACAAGGGATAGAGGGATACATATATCAGCAAAGGTGAGTTTAAACTAAGTAGGGGGTGTGACGAGTGGACAGCTGGTAGGCAGGGAACCCAGAGAGGGGAGACCAACAAGCTTACCTCCCCAGGATAGCAGAGGAGGAGACAGGGTAGAGGCATGGGGGCGGGAGGGGGGACCAAGGGAAATACAAAGAAGGTAACAGGATGAAGGGTGGTCACGTTGAACGCGAAGAACCTAAACAATAAGGTAGCGGAGTTGTAGGCTCTCTTAGCAGTAAAAGGGGTAGACACTGCGGCCATCACAGAAAGCGTGGGCTGCCCAGTACCAGGACTGGGATATGATAACTCTCAGGGTATAGGATATTTAGGAAGGACAGGGCTGGGGGGGCAATCTATGTACGAGATGGGATACAGTGCATAAGGGAGGAATGGGGAGGAAGGCAATACAGAGGCCCTATGGATGCAGTTTCAGGACTCAAGAGGAGGGTACTGAGGAGGGGGTTAGTATACAGACCTCTGTCACATGGGGAGGACCTGGACAGAGAAATAGCTGAGCAAATCAGAAGAGTCTGTAAGAAGAACACAGTGGTGGTGGGGGACTTCAACCTACCTGGGGTGGACTGGAGCACTTCAGCCACCACGAGTGCAAAGAAGCAGGTCATACTAGAGGCATTTCAGGACAGCTTCCTGATGCAACTGGTACATGAGCTGACTAGATTGGGGAAGACTCTGGACCTGGTACTTACAAATGGGGAGGCTATAAGGGATCTGGGGGTGGAGGACCCTCTAGCTGGCAGTGACCACCACTCGGTGTGGTTCACACTCAATATGAATAGTAAAACAGGGGGTACGGGGACCAGCGTGATGGATTTTAAAAGGGCATACATTAACAGAATGGGGGAAATTTGGGGCAAGTATCTGGCAGACATTCATCATGCCTGCCAGATGCTAGTCAGAAGTGGGACATTGTAAAATGAGAGCTGAAGGAGGCCACTGGGATGTGTACAAAGACACGGAGTAAGAGGGGAAGGGCAAGAAAAGCCCAGTTGAATGCAGAGGGGTTATGGAGGAGTAAGGCCAAAGAAGGACATTTGGAAGCTGAAAAAATCTTTTGGGGGCTGGACATGAAGGAGTACCTGAAGAAGTCCAGGAGGTTACCAGGCTGGTCAGTGTTCCAAGACCTCAAGGAAACAGAGACTGGCACAGCGTATCAAGGAAGGAGAAGGACTTCTTCAGATATATCAGGAGAAAAAGGAACAACAAAGACCAGTTTGTGAGGATTAGGAAGGACAGAGGATTGGGGGGACAGAGAGCACTAAATGAGTACTTCTGTACTGTGTTCACGGAGGAGGGAAAAGGGCACATAACCCAAGGGGAGACACACGGTGGTAGTGGGAGGGAGAAGGTGACTTACGTAGGGATTACAGAGGACAGGGTGAGTGAGGGCTTGAGGGCACCAACGGTGGACAAGGCGCCAGGACCCAATGGCATTCACCCTAGGGTACTCAAAGAGCTAGCGGAGATCCTGGCAGGACCACTGACTGACTTGTTTAATACTTCCCTGGACACAAGATGTGTACCACAGGACTGGAAGATGGCCCATGTATTGCTCATCCACAAGAGTGGCCACAGGGATGAACCAGACAACTACAGACCGGTAAGCCTCACATTGATTGTAGGGAAACTCATGGAGACAGTCCTAAAGGAGAGCTGGTGACCTTCTTAAAGGACAATGGTCTCCAGGATGGTCATCATCATAGGTTTGTTTTGGGCAGATTCTGCCAGACAAATCTAATACAGTATTATGACTGGGTGACCAGGGAACTGGACAAGGGCCATGTGGTGGATGTGCTCCATTTGGACTTCAGCAAGGCCTTTGATTCTGTGCCGCATGGGAGGCTGGGGGGGGGAGCTGGAATACACAGGGGTGGGATCGAAGATGGTCAGATGGATTGTCAACTGGCTGAAAAACAGTAGAGGGTGGTGGTGGGGGAGCTGTCATCACCAAGGGAAGTATTGAGCAGGGTGCCACAGGGATCTATTCAGGATAATTATAGCATACCTCTCACATAGGGTCCAGAGTATGATCACTCGGTTTGCTGACGATACAAAGATAGGAGCAGTGGTAGATGACAGAGGGGTGGAGAGGGCTGCAGAAGACCCAACCAACTACAAGAGTGGTCAGAAACATGGCAGCTGGGATTCAATGCCAAGAAGTGCATAGTACTGCACTTCGGAGAAAGGAACCAGCGCAGGAGCTATCAGCTTGGAGGGGTGCAACTGCAAAGTAGAGAGGAGGAGAAGGATCTGAGGGTGGTTATAACTGGCAGCATGAACAACTCTGTTCAGTGCAGGAAGGCAGCAGCAAAGGCCAATAGAATGCTGGGGTATACAGCGAAGGGAATCTCCTCCAGCAGCAGAGAGGTGATCCTTCTCCTATACAGGTCCCTGGTCAGGCCTCACCTGGAGTACTGTGTGCAGTACTGGTGCCCATTCCTGAAGAAGGATATCAGATTGTTGGAGGGTGTGCATCATAGGGTGATGAGGATGATCCAGGGACTGGAGGGGAAAGTCCTACGAGGACAGACTGGGTGAGCTGAACATTTAACCCCCTGGAGGAGAGGCGGGATATATTTGAAACCTTTAAGTACCTGAAGGGGATAAATAAGGTTAATACAGAAGGAATACTCCAGCTTAGAAGAGTGAGGGATATGAGAGGTCATCAGCTAAAGTTGGGATGGTGGGGGAGATTCAGGAGGGAAATTAGGAGCCATTTTTTCCTCAGAAAGGGTAGTGGACAGGTGGAATACTCTACCAGAGGAGGTGGTTTCCTGTAGAACAGTGGGCAGCTTTAAGGGGGTGTGGGACAGGGTAAGGGGGAGAGTTAAGATGAAGGAGGGAGGGGTAGCTGCAAGTTGAGGCGTTAGCTGCAGATTTGAGCAGACTCAATAGACCATATAGGCCTGCTTCTGCTGGCATTTTCATATGTTCGTAATATTAGCAGGGCAAAGGCAAACAAACCAAGGACAGTGAAGGGAGTGAAGGATAATGAAAACGTCAGTTCAAGTATAGCACTACGAAGATTCAGAAATATGCAATATTAAGGCATAAATAGTGAGTGATATTATGAGGAGTTCAGCCCCCAAGATGGTATAATTCCCTAGTATACAGCACTTTTCTAGTATTTGTTTTATATAGCACATTAGGTTAGTTTAAAAAGGGACACAGTCAGCCCTTTACTTATGTTTTCTGAAGTCATTCCTAAAGGTGGCTGCACTGCCTGCAGCACTCCCTCTTGCCATGCAGTATCCATGACAGCAATTTATTCTGCAATAAAACACTGTAGTTATTTTTACTTGAAATTAAAACTCTCTCCATGCACTCTTATTTACTGTGCCTGATGCGGAAGCGTGGTCACATTTCTAAATGGCGCTGCACCTCCAGAAGGCTCATGCAGGTATCGCTGCACCCAAGTTCAGCAAAACATGGTTTTTAATAGTATAAAGAAAGCCATCTGGCCTGGTGGCATGCAGGGCTGAGGCATTCAGTGCCTTATCTCCTGCCATGCTGGCGACCCATGTTCATTAATGATCACGGACTACTGGGGGTCAGCAGGGTGGAAGAGGACTAAGTGTCCCAGGGACTGCTCTCCTCTCCAAGGGAGGGGTGGACAGCTGACTCAGCCTTTGACTGCCACCAGATGAAGGGCCAGTGGCAGTGCAGGCTGATGAGGGACTAGAAGGGATGGGCCACGGTTCCGCAGGGCATGTGTGCTTGCAAGCACAGGTCCTGATATGCCACCACAGAGAGGGAGTTAGGGCAGAAAACAGAAAAAGGGACCCGACGGCAGACCACCACTCCATGCACCTGAAGCAACTCTGGATTATCTGTCAGGGGTGGCGGTGTGAGGAGGCCCTGCCGGGGGTGACTGGGTAAGCTCCAGAAGAGGTGGGTACCAGCCGGGGAAGGTGGGGGCGGATGTGGGGCTGCCGCCAGGGTAAAAAAGCTGTATGGGGGTGGGGGGGGGTGGGAGCTGAACCCAAGAAGTGTTTTGGTTTTGAAAAAAAAAAAAGAGCTAAACTTTAGGAAATCATGGTCTGAAAGTCAAGCCGTGGTACTGGGCATGCACGTATGCATGTTCGGCTGCATATGCATACGCGCATGCCCAGTATCACAGTTCGACTTTCAGACTGCGAGTTCCCTAACTTTTTAGGGCTCATTTCAAAACTAAACACACTTTCCTTAGTTCAACTTTCTTTATACTATTAAAAAGCAAGTTTAGCTGAACTCGAGTGTAATGATGCCTTCACAAGCCTTCTGGTGCTTCAGAGCCAAACAGAAATATGACCATGCGGGCTGGCCTGCTGGCACAGAGGGTTGAGGCACTGGATGCCATACCTCACGCCACACCAGCGACCCGGGTTTGGGAACAACCTTGGGTCACAGGGGAGACAACTTGAGAGAAGGGTTGGAGTGGGATTTCCCCTCAGGGATGGACACCACTCCTCATGTAGTCCCGCACCCATCGGGTGGAGGCCCGATGGGTGCGTAGGTAGTAGGAGCAGCGATGTAAGTCAGGGATGGGGTGGAAGCCCTCACTGGATCCTGGCGTACACGGGTGCCTGCATGCCCGCACACCCATGGGTATGCAGTGACCATGGGAATGGTGAAGAAAAATGGAAAAAAGAAATGACCATGCTTTAACACCTGGCATGGTAAATAGCGGATTCAGAGGGTTTAGCTTTGAGGTAAGAAACTAGTAAAAATAACTTGTTTTATGGGGGAAAATAATTGCTGCCATGGATGTTGCACAGTAAGAGGGACTGCAGCCACGTTTTGGAATAACTACAGAAAACGTGGGTAAAGGGCTGACAGTGTCCCATTAATGGCTTAATTTTAAAAACTTTTTTTGTTGTCTGTTTTTACAAGTATGCAATATAGAAGTATGCCCACTTTTTATTGCCTGTTAAAAGTAGAACATTTCTGGGTCTCCAGGGCCTACCTCTCTGTAAACCGGACTTGCACGTTGTCAGCAGGGACATTCTGAACTCCTGTCAGGCTAACATACATCTTCACAAATTTCTCCGACTGATCCCAACCTGAAGAAGAGAGGCAAAAATCAAAACAAAAAACATGTCACAGAACAGTCAAGACTTATTTTAAAACAGCAATAGATGACATATCACAAACTGGGCTTTTTGTAAACTGATTTTCAATGGCCTCTTACGCAATTCAGTAGTGACCTTCAGCTCCAAGTGCTGCGTTACACAGAGTTAGCAAATGACACTAGTCATCTCCTACGGAACATACAGCAGCAAAAGAAGGTTCCCAATGAGGTAGGAAACTGCATAGGAAGCTGTCAGGTTGCAAATATTAAGTAGTAGTGTTGTCTTATAGTTAATACGCAAATTCCCTAACCACTGAGAACCCAAGTCTAAATCCCAAGTCACTGACTTACTACAATTCACGCTAAGTGGGGCTAGAGATTTAATGCTGAATTTGGCATTTCAGACTGAATACCAAAATCCTATATCTGGTATAGCACTACGGGTAAAAAAGAAAAAAAAAAAGATTCTCTGTGCTCTTACGTACACTGCAAAAAAAAAAAAAAAAGTTCTCAAAACCTGGTATTCAAAACATAACTCCAGCAGACAAAAACTGAATCTGACCCCATTTTTTTCTTTAACTCACTTTTCTCCTTCATCTGGCAGGTGGATGTACTGCCTTTTGGCCATATTACAGGTTAATGGAACGCAATCGATAGAAGGCAGGATGACCAATGGGGTGCCCCAGGGCTCAGTGCTAGGGCCTCTGCTCTTCAATGTTTTCATAGCAGATATTGCTGACGGACTGGAAGAAAAAATTACTCACCTTAGTAATGTTGTTTCTTCTAATGGAGTCTTGCTGTATTCGGACATATTGCAGTGATGTCCAACCTTTGAACTGCCCCGGAGATGAAAGAGCCAATTTTCCATGCCAGGCACGGAACCCTGAGCTCGAGCTCGGCTGAGACTCTGTCTGCTGCTGTTTGAAATTCAACAGTCAGATCTTTTCGAGCTAAACTCACTGGGTGCCCTGTGTGGAAACTGTAAACTTACACTAGCCAACTGGCTACTAAATATAATAGAGATTTTTTGGTCCCAAAGCAAAGACAAGTCAGGAAACCCAAAAAATAAAACAAAATACAACACCCACGCACCCAAACCAAAGGGATGAGAAAGAGGGGTGGGGGGACCTCCCAAGTGCCAACACTGCTACTGCCCACCTACATCCCAAAAACCAAGGTTCTGAGAGGGGAGGTGGGGGGGGGGTCAGAATACAGCAAGACTCCATTAGAAGAAACAACATTACTAAAGCGAGTAATTTTTTCTTCAAACAACATGAAGTCTTGCTGTATTCTGACATATTGCAGACTACCAAGCAGTACCTCCATGGAGGAGGGACAGAACCTACTTAGGAAATAGGCTCTGAAGCACTGCTGTGACAAACCTAGCATCACTCCTAGCCTGGATGTCCAGAGAGTAATGCTTTGTAAAAGTGTGTACTGTTTTCCAGGTGGCTGCTTGACAAATCTCTAAGACAGGAATATCCCTGGCAGCACCAGGGAAGCAGCTGTACCTCTGGTAGAGTGAGCCCTCAGGCCTGAGGGTGGGATCCTACCTAGTTTTTCATAGCAAAACTGAATACAAGAGACAATCCACCTGGCAACAGATCTCTTAGTGGCAGGTATTCCCTTACCAACCTCACCATAAGTAAGGAACAGTTGGAGGGAGTCAAACCTGTAAACCTTGATGCGCTCTATGTAGTAGCTAAGGGCCCTTTTCACATCCAAATTGTGCAGCCTCCTCTCCCCAGAGGAGGAATGGTCAGTGAAGAAAACAGGAAGGGACATAGACTGGTTAAGGTGGAAATCTGAAACCACCTTAGACAAAAACTTCATATTAGTCCTGAGGACCACCTTATCTTAAGAGATAAAAATCAGACTCCACTGACAGGGCCTGTAACTCACTTATGTGTCTGGCAGAAGTGACTGCCACCAAGAAAACATTTTTCCATGTCAAGTACTTAAGCTCTGCTGAGGACAAAGGCCCAAAAAGGGGGTTGCATAAGCTGAGCAATGCAAACATTAAGGTCCCAAGCAGGGGCAGGGTCCCTGAAGGGAGGATTGGTATGAAGTAATCCCTTGAAAAATTTAGAAAATACAGGATGAGCTGAAAGGAAAGCAGAGACAGCTGCCAGATGCACTTTTAGTGTAGCGGGTCTGAGTCCCAAGCTATTAAGATGAACCATGTAGTCAAGGACTGTGGGAAGGCCAGCAGACTCTAGAGAACTGTGCTTGCCAGAGCACCATATAGAAAATCTTTTCCACTTAGAGTTCTAAGTGTTTCTGGTGGAAGGTTTACGAGAAGCCTTCAAGATATCCAAAACACCTTGAGAGAGGTGTAAGTCAGAAAAATACAGGTTACTCACCTGTAACAGGAGTTCTAGGAATGGTATATGTTGTTCATTTACACTTATTGGCAGGAATCCTTGCCGCTTTAAATCTTGCCGGAAGGACTTCAAACTGGCTCCTCCCACCCACCCGGTGGTAAAACTCCTCGCGCCCCACGACGCCCAGATCTGGCCTGCTGAAGCTCAGGCCAGCGGCCGAAGCCGGGAGGTCGGTAATGGTGGATGAACAACATATACCATTCCTAGAACTCCTGCTACAGATGAGTAACCTGTATTTCTAGGAACATGGATATGTTGTTCATCCACACTTCTTGGCAGACTCCTAGCAGTTCTCCGGGAGGAGGGAGGCAAGGCGCACACGCCCTACTTAGGGAATAAAGACTGGAGAACCGAGGCCCCAAAACCAGCATCCTGGCGTGACTCAAGGTCGATGTGGTAATGGGCGATGAAGGTGTGTGCTGACTTCCAGGTAGCAGCCCTGCAGATTTCCTGGATAGGGACATCCCTGGAAGCAGCCACCGATGCAGCAGTATGGCGGGTAGAATGAGCTCTTATCCCTCTGGGAGGCTCCATGCCCGCCAACTTATAGCAGAGATCTATGCAGGAGGTGACCCACCTGCTTATCGTCCGCTTTGCTGCAGGTCTGCCAGGTGCGGCTTCAGCGTAGGTGACAAACAGCTGGCGAACCTCTCCCGGAATTTCAGCTGTGCGCTCCTTATAATAAGCGAGCGCCCTTCTAGGGTCCAAAGTATGGAGCCTGTATTCGGCCTCCGAGGTGTGATTGGGGTAGCACACCGGCAGAGTCAACACCTGGTTAAGGTGAAACTCCCACACCACCTTGGGAAGGAATTTCGGGTGGGGGCGCAGGACAACCTTGTCCCTGTGGAAAACCAGGTAAGGAGACTCGATGCAGAGCGCCTGGAGCTCTCCCATCCTTCTGGCTGACGTGATAGCCACCAAGAAGGCGGTCTTCCACGACAGGAGAGAGAGAGAGTTCACACCTGTGCATTGGTTCGAATGGCTTGCCCATGAGCTTTGCCAGTACCAGCAGTAGATCCCGCGGAGGTGGAGGTTCACCGCTTACCCGAGATGTGATCAAGGCCTTTGAAAAAGCGCCAGACCACCTTCTCCTGCGCCACAGACTGCTCCTCGGCCCGCGCCCGGTAAGCAGAGATGGCTGCCAGGTGCACCCTTAGGGTTGTCGACCTAAGCCCTTGCTGAGAAAGGGACCATAAATAGTCCAAGAAGCTTGCCAAGGAACAGGAGGAAGGGTCCAAGCCCTTGCCCTGACACCAAATGGAAAACCTCTTCCATTTGAAGGCATAGCATTTCCTGGTCGACTCCTTACGGGACGCCTCAACTACATTGAGGACCTCATCGGAAAGACCCAAGGCCTGGAACTCTAGCCGCTCAGGAACCAGGTCGTCAGGTGCAGGGATTGAAGGTCCGGATGGAACACCTTCCCCTGACTGACTGAAAGCAGGTCCGGGCGAGCTGGAAGCTGCCTCAGGAGCCTGGAGCTGAGGCTGAGGAGATCTGGATACCAGCATTGGCGGGGCCAGACTGGGGCTACCAGAATCACCTGCGCCTTGTCCCTCCTCGCCTTGAGAAGCACTTTGTGGATCAAGGGAAATGGGGGAAAGACGTAGAAGAGGCCCGGGGTCCACGGTCTCAAGAAGGCATCCCCCTGCAGCGAGCCCTGCTGAGGGGGGTGGACATGGAACAGTCTCAGCTTTGCGTTCTCCCTGGAGGCAAACAGGTCCACCTGAGGTGTGCCCCAATGGGAGAACAGATCTTGTACTACCTCCGGCAGGAAAGACCACTCATGGGATGCAGACCCTATCCAGCTTAGGGCATCGGCCAGGGTGTTGGAGGCTCCTGCCACATGAATGGCTAGGAGATCCGCCTCGAGGCTGCGCACGAGTGACCAAATGCGGAGAGCTTCCTTGCATAGAAGCATGGAGCGCATCCCACCCTGGCGGTTTAGATAGTACATGGTCGTGGTATTGTCCGTCTGGACTCGGACCACTTGAACCCGGAGAAACGGAGCAAAGGCGGTGAGAGCTAGGTGGACCGCTCGGAGCTCCAGCAGGTTGATGTGGCATCGGGACTCCCGCGGGGACCAGAGGCCGTGCGCCTGGTGTTCCCCCAGATGGGCACCCCAACCCATCAGAGAGGCATCGGTCGATAGAGAGACCGTCGGCTTGGGGCGGACAAACGGGATGCCCTCCTGCACATGAACTGGAACGGTCCACCACCAGAGAGCGTTCCACATCCCCTGGGTCACCGTCACTAATTGGTCCAATGGATAGCAGCGTTGTGACCATTGGCTGGCCAGTCCCCACTGAAGAGTGCGCATGTGCCAGCGGGCCCAACAGACCACGCTGGTGCAGGCCGCCATGAGACCCAGGAGGCACAGGAAGTTCCGGACAGGGCACGATTGCCCAACCAGAAATGATTGGGCAGAGGAGGAAAGAACCTCGGCCCTGTCCGCCAGGAGCCGTGCTCTGGCTCGAAGAGAGTCGAGCTCTGCCCCGATGAAAAGAATCACCTGCTTCGGCTCGAGTTCCGACTTGGCCTCGTTGATGAGAAGGCCGACTTGAGAGCAAACCTGGAGGGCCAGATCTCTGGACCGCTCCACCTCCTGTCTGGAGGGGGCTGCTATCAGCCAATCGTCCAGGTAAGGGTACACCCGGACCCCTTGACGCCGCAGGAAAGCTGTCACCACTGCTATGCACTTGGTGAAGACCCTGGGAGCTGGAGACAGGCCGAAGGGCATGGCTCGGAACTGGAAAAGGGATCCCTCCGCTCGAAAGCGAAGGAATCTCTGATGTGACGGACGGATAGGGACATGAAAGAATGCGTCCTGCAGGTCCAGAGAGCAGAACCACACGCCGAGTTCCAGGGGTGGTAATATCTGAGCCAGAGTGACCATCCTGACGGTTCGAGATCTTAGGAACTTGTTTAGGTTGTGTAGGTCGAGAATGGGGCGCCAGCCCCCCGTCCGTTTCGGAACCAGGAAGTACCTGGACACAAACCCCGGGTCTGAGGGAGGGTCCGCCACCTCCCTGATCACCTCCTTTTGGAGGACAGCAGCGATGTCGGCTCGGCGAGCCAACAGTGAGGCTGCGGATCCCGATGCCCCCCGAAAGCGGCCGGCCTGAAGGGCGGGCCTGCTCGAATTCCAAGGGCGGCCTTTTCCCACCACCTCAACACCCACCTGTCCGTGGTAATAACGGACCAGGTGGAAAGGAAATAATGAGCCGTCCCCCTGGCGGGAACCTGGGGTGGACGGGGTTGGGAGACACCCTCAACCCGTCCACTGGGCAGGCTTGGAGGAGAGACCGCCGAGGGACCTCCTGGGCCTTTACCTCCTGCTTCCTGTTGGAGAAGTCCGGGCTTGGGTTTGGGATACCAAGCTCGAGCCTGCTGGCCCTGACGTTGCTGGGCCGGACGTGCCACGGGCGCAGAGGGACGAAAGGGCTTAGGCTGTGGTTTGCGGCCTTTGTCCTTCTAAGCGGATGAGACCGAGTCCAAGGTAGCATTGGACTTATCGATCCTCTGCAGGTGACCTTCCACCCCAGGGCCGAAGAGGTCGGTCCCCAAGAAGGGGACATCTGCCAACTTGTGCTGGGTATCCGAAGTGAAGGTGGATATCCTCAGCCAAGCCCGACGACGCATAGCCACTGCGGCCGCCAAAGACCTGGCACATGAGTCCCCGATGTCCAAAGCAGTCTGAAGCTGCTGTTTGGCCACTGCCCTGCCCTGGTCCCGCACCTGCCTAATCGTGGTCTGCAGATCAGCGGGAAGATGAGGGACGACCTCGTCCAGGGAGCCCAACAGGGCATGAGAGAAATGTGCCATGAGGACGGCCGAACTGGCCTGGCGAAGGCCGAGGGAGGACGCAGCATAGACTTTTCGCCCGGCATAGTCCAATTTCTTGGACTCCTTGGGAGGTTTGTCCACATCCCTAGCATTCCCGGCATGCCGGAAAACGCTGTCAAGCTGTATAGGCCATATAATTAGCCTGCCTGAGTCCCAAGGATGCTGCCATGTACTGCTTTTTTGCCATGGCATCCTCCTGGAGTCCTTATCTGGGGGGGGTGTGAAGCCAAGGGTATATTTGCCTTATCACAGGCAGCAGCCTGCACTACCCCAACATGGCTGCATTGCTGGGTAAGGAATTCCATATCTGAGCCCGAGAGAGTATACCTCTTGTCCATTCTCTTGTCCACAGGAGGTACAGAATTAGGAGTCTTTAAAAAATTTTCATTGTCTGTTTCCCAAAGGACTTATGAAGGGGAATAGACAGCCTCCTGGACTCTGGGATATCCATCATTTCAACATAGTCAGGCTCCCCCTGGTCGTCCACAGCTTCTTCCACAGGAAGCTGCAGAGTTTCAGCCATTTTTTGTAGAACATAAAATGGGAAGGGGACTCAGAAAGCCTAGGAGGAGAAACCCCTGAAGGTCTGTCTGGGGAGATGTCCGGGTCAATAGGCAAATCCAGACTTTCGTAATCACCATCACTATCCTCATACTCTCCTTCCTCCTCCTCCGGTTCATAAAAATCTTCTAAATTATAATCTGGAACCGGGGAAACCGACCGAACTGAGCCCCTTCCCGATGGTGCCGGTTCAGTCGGAACTGGGGTTAGCGACTGAACAAGCCTTATTGCTTTGACTATTTCATCAGCAGTTGCAGAAAGAATTTGTGGATCCGCACTGGCTGATTTATCCCTTCTTTTTCTTTTAACCGGAACCGACCCCTCGGAGTCTGTTCTCCTTTTGCCCGAAGAAGTTTCGCCCTGGTCAGAGGGCACTCCTTCTGGTTCGGTTGGAACTGAACCAGGCTGGCCATCTGGGTCAGCAGACTTCTTGGCCTCTCTTTCCCCGAGCCTACTAACTCTCTTTTCCAGGGTAACTGCAGGAAAATTCTTGCAAATCTGGCAATCTGAATCAAGGTGGTCAAACCCCAGACAATAAACACAGGTGACGTGGGGAATCAGCCTTAGCAACTACACACACACACACTCTAGTGCTGAAACCCAGTGGGCCTGGTTTTTCTTTTGGGTTTCTCAGACATGGCCAGTCCTAACAAAAACTTACCCTTTTTTCGGCAATCCACCAGGCAAGACACCCTTATCGGTTCCTGACCGTGTTACGGGTCGTGGAAAAAAAACATAATGAAATCAGTTTTTTTTTTTTTTTTTTTTTTTAGAACCGATAAGGACCGGTTACCACACTCTAAAAAGTAGAACAAACTTTTTTTGAACAACCTGATCAGTTCAAACCGAACTGATCCCACGTTTACAAGTTCCACACAGAACAACAAGAAAATAAACCTATCTAGTACTCACGATACCCCAGACAGACAGGTAAACGGTTAAATTCGGTCGAAAACCAAGAAAAACGGTACTTTAACCGACAACTTGAACTGAGCAAAGGAGAAATCTCTGGAGCGACTGTTCAGTGAGGCGGAGTAAAGAATCTGATGGTTTAATTTCAAACAGCAGCAGACAGAGTCTCAGCCGAGCTCGAGCTCAGCGTTCCGTGCCTGGCATGGAAAGTTGGCTCTTTCATCTCCAGGGCAGTTCAAAGGTTGGACATCACTGCAATATGTCAGAATACAGCAAGACTTCATGTTGTTTGAAGGGAAGGTGTGTCTGTTTGCAGATGACACCAAGATATGTAAACAGGGTGGACACCTCAGAAGGAGTAAGATGGAGGCTGACCTCAAGAAACTAGAAGACTGATCTGGAGTGTGGCAGCTGAGATTTAACGTCAAAAAGTGCAAGGTCATGCACACAGGAAAGAAAACTCCACGAAAGGTGCATTACCTACGAGGCAAAAGACTGGCGGCCTTAAACCAGGAACGAGATCTGGGAATCATACTCTCAGATGACTTGAAGGTTAGTAAGCAGTGTGAGAAGGAAACAATGAAGGACAACAGAATGTTGGGCTGCACTAGGAGGGGAATTACGAGCAGAAGCAGAGAGGTGGTACTACCACTGTATAGATTGCTGGTCAGGCCTCACCTGGAATACAGAATCCAATTCTGGAGGCCTCACCTCAGGAAGAACATTGACTGGGTGGAAACAGTACAGAGAAAGGTGACAAAAATGATTCAGGATCTGCAGTACATGTCCTACAAGGAAAGACTTAGGGAACTGAATATGTACTCCCTGGAGCACGGAAGAGAGACGGGACATGATTGAAACATTCACGTACATGAAAGGTACAGGCACAGGAGCTTTTTCACTTCCAGAAGGGCTCCAGGACCAGGGGACATGACCTCAGGCTGCAAGTGGGGAGGTTCTCTACCAACACCAGGACTTTTCTTCACAGAAAGAGTGGTGGACACCTGGACCAGCCTGCCCCAAGAGGTTGTGGAGGTCAACATTGGGGAGGAAGGTTTCAACAATGCATGGGATAGACAAAAGGGAGCCCTGACTACAAAGGGCAACTAGAGTGTCAAAACAGGTCTAAAACAAATGGGCAGACTAAATGGAGCTAGCAGTCTCCTTCTGCTGTCAACTTCTATGGTGGCCGTCATGGTACTCTACACCGAACCATAGAAGTTTTTCAGCAGAAAAGAACCAGTAGGCCCACCTAGTCTACTCTGTTTTCCCTGCCTATCTCTACACCCTCGACCCTATTTGGTCACAGGTGTCCCTCCCTCCTCCCTTTCCTACATCTGCTATGCAGATGTCCCTAACCCACGCATGCATCGAGCTCCCCACTGTCTTCAACCCCACCACCTCTTCTAGCAGGCTGTTCCATGTGCCCACCACTCCTGTGAAGAAGTATTTTCTCACAATCTTCTTAAACTGCGCTCCCCACAGCTGCAGTGCATGCCCCAGTGTACTAGCACTCTTTCTCCACTGAAAGAGACTTCCCTCTTGCACCTTGTTGACCGCATGATGTATTTATAGGTCTCAATCATGTCCCCTCTTCCTCTCCTCTTCTCCATGGAGTACATGCTGAGCTCCTCCAGTCTCTTCATACAGTTTCTCCTGTAACCCCCACACAATTTTGGTAGCCCTCCTCTGGACCATATCCAACCTGTTATTGTCCTTGCAGAGGTGCAGTTTCCAGAACTGCACACAATACTCAAGGTGAGGTCTCATCAGTAAACAATATAGTGGCAACACTACCTCCCTTGTCCCACTAGAACCCCCCCCCCCAGCTAGTCTTGCTTACTGTCTAGTTTCACTGCCCTGCCACCTTGAGATCAGACATGTTTACCCCAAGGTCCCTTTCTTGTTTAGTGACCGTAAGTAACCCTCCCCCCCAATCCATCTCATACACAGCCCCTGGGGTTTCCCCTCCCCAGGGGCATTACTCTGCACTTTCATGGCACTGAAACCCAGTTGCTGCACCCCAGTTCACTCTTCAACTTTCCCCAGATCCCGTTTCATTTTCTCCACCCCTTCCTGGGTTTCCACCCTGCTGCAGATTTGTGTGTCATCCACAAAAGACACACCTTCCCCTCCAATTCCTCAGCAATGTCATCTATGAAGGCACTGAAGATGACAGGACCCAGTACAGATTCCTGAGGTACACCACTGGTTACTCTCCGGTCCCCCAAGTGACTGGAGTTTACCATCTTCTCTCCAACCCTCAAGTTGCCAAGTTTCTTAATTCGCCTCCTGTGTGGCACAGTGTCAAAGGCCTTACTGAAGTCCAGATTTACCCCTTTAGAGTCCCCCAGTGTGTTTCCTTCCTGTGGTGACATTAGCGCAAGGACAGCTGTCCAGGTAGAAGCATGCATGCACTGCAATATGATCCACAACATCCCCCTCTCCCACATGTCCCGTTTGCTGCACTACTCCCTGTAATCCTGCATGTGGCAGCAGTAGAATGAGGGGATACAGACACTTACCAACGTCTGCTGCAATGCTCAGAACTCCTCCCCTGGCTGGCCAACTGTCCTGACACAAGCAGTCACGTTACAACTGTGCCTGCATGTCAACCCCCCAAAAAAAAAAAAATTTCAATATAAATTTCAAGCCATGCTGAGCAAGTCACCTGACCTCTCTGTGTTTCAGTCCATCCCAGCTGTAATACTGGGTAGAAGCAGATCCCAAGGGCTAAGTGAACTACTGTATTGCAGCCAGGTAAACAGTAACAAATATAAAATGATATGGCAAGTCTGCAATACCTGATGAGTCTGTTACTTTTCAAACTGCTAATAAAAATAATTCAATAAATTCTGCATTATATTAAAAACTCTCAAAGAAGTCTGAATTATTTAATGAGAAGTTGTTTATTACTTTCCAAAAAGAAATATACACTTCCTTCATTAATATACTGCACCTGTATTGTGTGTCCCTATAGTTAGGGCTGAGTAGGCTGTAATGTTAAACCCCAATTTTTGCAGCTTAATAACTGTCATCCTTTGAGGAAACAGCACAAAATTTGGCGGTCAGGCTGTTAAGAGTCTCAAGACACGAAAAATTTTGTGATGGCATCTTGTGCAGTTTTCAAGATACGGAGAAAAAAAAAAACAACTGTACTTCACATTGTACATCAGGTTTGAGGGGGCCTGTGTCAAGGGTGCATCTTTCACAGGTTTGGTGTAAAAAATATACCTTTTTAGAGTTATAATGATTTTTGAGTTACGTTCAAGTTCGACTGGTACAAAAAAAACCTTTAGCAAGTGCTTATTTTTCATGTTTTACCTCTCATGCTCAGAAAATACAGGTTACTCACCTGTGACAGGAGCTCTAGGAATGATATATGTTGTTCATCCACACTTACTGGCAGGTTCCTTGCCGCTTTAAATCTTGCCAGAAGGTCTTCAAGCTGGCTCCTCCCACCCACCCGGGTGGTAAAACTCTCAGCTCTGCTCCATGACGCCAGATCTTCCTTACCACTTGGAAGCTCAGGTTCCCTCCTTTGTGCCCCATGACGCCACATCTAGCCTGCTGGAAGCTAGGTTGTGCGTCGAAGTCGGGGAGACCGGGTGGGTCGTGTGGATGAACAACATATACCATTCCTAGAACTCCTGTTACAGGTGAGTAACCTGTATTTCTAGGGACATGGATATGTTGTTCATCCACACTGTCTGGCAGACTCCTAGCAGTTCTCCGGGAGGAGGGAGGCAAGGTGCACACCCCCTACTTAGGGAATAATGACTGGAGAACAGAGGCCCCAAAACCAGCATCCTGGCGTGACTCAAGGTTGATGTGGCAGTGGGTGATGAAGGTGTGTGCAGACTTCCAAGTAGCAGCCCTGCAGATTTCCTGGATAGGTGCGTCCCTGGAAGCAGCCACCGATGCAGCGGTATGGCGGGGAGAATGAGCTCTTATCCCTCTGGGAGGCTCCATGCCCGCCAACCTTTAGCAAAGATCTATGCAGGAGGTGCTCCACCTGCCTATCGTCCGCTTGGCTGCAGGTCTGCCAGGTGTGGCTTCAGCGTAGGTGACAAACAGCTGGCAAACCTCTCCCCGAACTTCAGCCGTTCGCTCCTTATAGTAAGCGAGCGTTCTTCTAGGGTCCAAAGTATGGAGCCTATATTCGGCCTCCGAGGTGTGATTGGGGTAGAACACCGGCAGAGTCAACACCTGGTTAAGGTGAAACTCAGACACCACCATCAAAAGGAATTTCAGGTGGGGGCGCAGGACAATCTTGTCCCTGTGGAAGACCAGACAGGGAGACTCTATGGAAAGCGCCTGGAGCTCTCCCATCCTTCTGGCTGACATGATAGCCACCAAGAAGGCGGACTTCCACGACAGGTGAGAGATGTCACACCTGTGCATCGGTTCAAATGGCTTGCCCATCAGCTTAGCCAATACCAGCAGTAGATCCCACAGAGGTGGAGGTTCTCGCACCAGAAAGGATATGTGATCAAGGCCTTTGAAAAAGCACCAGACCACCTTCTCCTGCGCCACCAACTGCTTCCCGGCCCGCACCCGGTAAGCAGAGATGGCTGCCAGGTGCACCTTAAGGGTCATCGACTGAAACCCTTGCTGAGAAAGGGCCCACAGGTAGTCCAGAATGCTTGCCAAGGAACAGGAGGAAGGGTCCAGGCCCTTGCCCCGACACCAAATGGAGAATCTCTTCCATTTGAAGGCGTAGCACTTTCTGGTCGACTCCTTATGGCATGCCTCAACGATGTTGAGGACCTCGTCGAAAAGACCCAAGGCCTGGAACTCTAGCCACTCAGGAACCAGGCCGTCAGGTGCAGGGATTGAAGGTCCGGATGGAATACCTTCCCCTGACTGACTGAGATCAAGTCCAGGCGGGCTGGAAGTTGCCTCGGGAGCCTGGAGTTGAGACTGAGGAGATCTGGATACCAGAACTGGCGAAGCCAGTCTGGGGCTACCAGAATCACCTGCGCCTTGTCCTTCCCTGCCTTGAGAAGCATCTTGTGGATCAAGGGAAATGGGGGGGAAGGCACAGAAGAGGCCCGGGGTCCATGGCCTCGAGAAGGCATCCCCCCGCAGCGAGCCCTGCTGAGGGGGGCAGGCATGAAACAGTCTCAGCTTTGTATTCTCCCTGGAGGCAAACAGGTCCACCTGAGGCGTGCCCCAGTGGGAGAACAGATCTTGTACTACCTCCGGCAGGAGAGACCACTCATGGGACACAGCCCCTATCCAGCTTAGGGCATCAGCCAGGGTGTTGGAGGCTCCTGCCGCATGGATGGCAAGGAGATCCGCCTCCAGGCTTTGCACGAGTGACCAAATGCGAAGCGCTTCCCTGCACAGAGGCATGGAGCGCGTCCCGCCCTGGCGGTTTAGGCAGTTCATGGTCGTGGTATTGTCTGTCTGGACCTGAACCACTTGACCCCGTAGAAACAGAGCGAAGGCGGTAAGGGCTAGTCGGACCGCTCGAAGCTCCAGCAGGTTGATGCGGCATCGAAACTCCCATAGGGGACCAGAGGCCTGTGCGCTCTGTGCTCCCCCAGATGGGCTCCCCAACCCCTCAGAGAGGCATCGGTCGATAGAGAGACCGTCGGCTCGGGGCGGACAAATGAGATGCCCTCCTGCAGATGTGCTGGAACGGTCCACCACTGAAGAGTGTTCCACATCCCCTGGGTCACTGTCACTAGCTGATCCAGCGGATTGAAATGCTGTGACCATTGGTTGGCCAGCCCCTATTGAAGGGGATGCATGTACCGACAGACCACGCTGGTGCAGGCTGTCATGAGGCCCAGGAGACGCAGGAAGTCCCGGGCAGGGCGCAATTGCCCAACCTGAAATGACTGGGCAAAGGAGGAAAGAACCTCAGCCCTGTCCGCTGGGAGCCGTGCTCTGGCTTGAAGAGAGTAGAGCTCTGCCCCGATGAATTGAATCACCTGCTTTGGCACGAGTTCCGACTTGGCCTCGTTGATAAGGAGGCCAATCTGAGAGCAGACCTGGGGGGCCAGATCCCTGGACCATTCCACCTCCAGCCTGAAGGAGGCTGCAATCAGCCAGTCATCCAGGTAGGGGTACACCCGGACTCTGGCCCGGAACTTGTAGAGGGATCCCTCTGCCCTGAAGCGGAGGAAACTCTGGTGGGACGGACGGATAGGGACGTGAAAGAACGCGTCCTGGAGGTCCAGAGAACAGAACCACATGCCTCGTTCCAAGGATGGGACTATCCGAGCCAGAGTGACCATCCTGAAGGTCCGAGACCTTAGGAACCTGTTCAGGTCATGCTGGTCGAGAATGGGGCGCCATCCCCCCATCCGCAACTGATCTGGCACAGGAGTCTCCAATGTCCAGAGCCATTTGGAGCTGCTGTTTTGCCACTGCCCTTCCCTGGTCCCGTACCTGCCTGACCGTGGTCTGCAGGTCGGCCAGGAGATAAGGGATCACCTCATCCAGGGAGCCCATGAGGGCGTGGGAGAAGTGTGCCATCAGCACGGCCAAGCTGGCCTGGCGGAGGCCAAGGGAGGACGCAGCGTACACCTTGTGCCCAGCATAGACCAGTTTTTTGGACTCCTTGTTGGGGGGCTTATCCACATCCCTAGCGTTCCTGGAACGCCGGAAAACGCTATCGGTGACCAACCCCTCGGCGGAGGGGTGTTCCGAAAAAGTGGACAAAGAGCCGGTAGGGACCGCATACTTCCTGGCCATCCTGGCCGAAGGCGCAGGACAGGAAGCAGGCCGCCGCCAGAGCTCCAAGGCTGGGCCAACAATGGCTTCAGCCACCGGAAAGGCCTCCATGGGTGAATCCCCTTGGTCCAGTATCTCCGTTAGGGGATACCTGGTCCTCTTGGATACGGGCTCGAGCTGCATCCCGGTGGACTCCAAGATGAGCCGAAGCAGACCCATGAAGGACGATGGGCTTTCGTCCATCGACTGGCCCCCGGAGGACTCCAAATCAATGGGCCTGGAGAACAAGGAGGCATCGTCTGACTCAGGAGTCCGCAAAGAGCTGCCTGGGGCCTGAGCCACCCTCCAGCTACCGAGGACGGTTGGGAGTGAGGGTGACTGACAACCTGTGGGGCAGGCTCTGACCCAACCGAGTGTCCTTGGTCGGTGCCCCCGATTTCGGTTGTGGAGGCGGAGGTTCCACCACAAATCGGTGGGGCAGCTGGTTTCAGCCGAACAACTGGCCTAGGCTTGGGCACCTCTACTACAACGAGGGGTTGTTTCGGCCGCTCGGGTGACAGACACTTGATGGCCGGGAAAGGCGACGGCGTTTGCTTGTTCCCGGACAGAAGTAACTGCTGCCACATCAGGTCCTCGTAGCGTCGACACAATTTGCGCCAAAGCCTCTCCTCTTCCAAGGAGGAAAACGAGGACGAGCGGCAGCACAGCTTATTTCGGTGTGGAGACAGAGACCGAGATCCTCGGTGTTTCCGAGGACGGGTCTGGGAAGGGTTGGGGGACACCTGCTCTTCCCTCGGCTCGGAAGCCTTGACCGGGGACTCCGGCACCGGAGGCGCAGGCAAGTCCTCGGTCTCCACCGGGGGAACCGGTGAAGAAGGGTTGTCTGCTTCAGTCAACAGCCTGTCCGACGGGTTGAGAAAAATCCCGACTGCGTCGACGGGTGTCTCAGCCGGCTGACCTGACGGGGACACCGTGAAGCCAGTGGCTTAGCCACAACCTCAACCGAAGTAGAGTGTTGACTGTCCGGGGGAAGGGGACCTCTCCCGCTCCACGAACGCCAACGGTGGGACTTACCTTTTGAGTCCTTCTTTTTGGACCGAGAAGAATGTCCTGATGGCCCCTCCCTTCATGGAAAGGGACTGGCAAAGCTCCTTAAAAGAAGCTGAGTAGGAGGTACCCAGAGAGAACGGATAAATGCCGCGACCGAGGAAGAGGATGATGCGGCCTGTGCCGCCTCCTCCTCGACGGCGATCATCTGCTCGAGTTGCTTAGCCGAGCCAGCCGCCATGGTAACTGCCCAACGGGCCTCCTTCGACTTCACCAGCGGGTAGCGCTTCTCGGGGCACCCAAGGTGTAACCGGGCAGCGCAGTCTTCCAGGACGTTGGCCGAAAATGAACGGCGTAACTCTCAGGCCTGCGGGTCATGATCTAGGCCGAGGCAGCAGACGCATGTGGAGTTCGGATCCATCTTGGATATTTTCTGCCCACATGGGCACCGCCGAAATCCAGGAGTCTATTTGTCCATCGCAGCCGCGAGGGAATAATTTGACTGATGTCTTGAAAATTTGAGAATAAGTTTCGAGAGAACTGAAGAATTAGGATCCAGTCTACATGCAGAGCGTTAAGGAGGGAACCTGAGCTTCCAAATGGTAAGGAAGATCTGGTGTCATGGGGTGGAGCAGAGAGTTTTACCAACCGGGTGGGTAGGAGGAGCCAGCTTGAAGACCTTCCGGCAAGATTTAAAGCAGCAAGGAACCTGCCAGACAGTGTGGATGAACAAAATATCCATGTCCCTAGAAATATAGTTACTGACCCAGAGTTTGTATCACCTAACAACTTGTTTCTTGCAGTATTACAAGAGTATCGCAGAGCAGGGAGTGACATCAGTAACCACCACCCAAGAATATCAGATGCCAACTTACAGCGTATTTGGACATGTGAGAAACTAAATCCTTATGAGCTCATAAGAAGGTTGTAGTTCAAGCTGCAGCTCGGACTCACTTGATGTGGCAGAGAAGGGCTAATAAAGCTAACTCAGCAATCTTTCAGACTGACCACTGATCACAATGGCAGAAAATGCATTTCTCTCACCTTTAATGAGGCAACAAAAAAATCATGGGCAAATTAAACACCATTGTCAAGCACTGAAAGGTGTCACTGCAAGCAGTACTAATGTACATCGTCCAGTTCAGCAATACAAAATGTACATTTCCAAATGTACGCCTAATGCACCATCACTATTTACATCCAAAGAGGCTTCCCCAACATGCGATAGATGAGCAAGATTGCTTGTACACTACTTAGCCAATGGGGAAAGACTACCTTGGCGACATGATGCCCAATTTCTCAAGATGCTGCATTAAGCAAGTGATACACTAATTATTCAATACGCAGCACGGCAGTTCAGCTTCTACAACAAGCAGGACAAGCATCTCAAGAAATTATGAGCATGACAGGCCATCGGTGTGAAATGAGTTTATGTAGCTATTGGTCTCCCACTGCTGATGACCATTAGAAGTGGTCAAAAATATTGTGTCATAATACTGCAGATGCTGTGAAAAAAAAAAAAAGACAGACAACACATATGAGACAACAGAAACAGGACACCCAAGACCAAAACCTGAATGCAGAAGCACAGTAGTCAGAGCTAACAGACATGAGGCACTACAAGCAGAACGACAAACATAGTAGTGAGAATGGAAAAAGATAAAGCAGCAATAGAAAATATTCAAATAAAAACCAACAATGACAAGAAAACAATAAAAGTGAATGCTTGTGAAATGGAACCCTCTAGTAGTAACAGTAGTGAAATACACCAGGATAGGAATATAATGGGACAACGGAAGCCTTAACACCTTTACAGTCAATGGACCAGTGAACTTCCATTATTATTCTAATGAGACTCATGACCATCAGCATCAGACAGATTCATAACCTCTCTGTTCTGCCCCCAAAGCTATCTAGGCACCATGTCTGTTCACTTCCACCTTATGTGCCTCATCCTCATAACCACCCTGGGGTTCAGCTCACACCAGCCAGACCTCACCCTACGTCCTTTGTGGACTGCACCATTGCATCTCTCCAGAATTGCCCATCCCCCCTCCCACCTTGTCATCACACACTGGACCCCTTCATCCACCTCCCACCAGCAGCCCCAACCTCAGCACCCACCCCTTCTGCGTCCGCCCACCCCTCCAAACCCTGCCCATCCCCTGCTCCACCACATCTTCCCCCACAAAAACGTACTCCCAAAAATATAACAACCTGCCGCCCTATGGTTAGAGCCTTAGTCATCCTACTACTCCATTCTGGTAATATCCACCCTAATCCAGGCCCTGCCCCCACCACTCCACCTACCAGATCCTCTGGACTCCGCATTCCCTCCCTGAATATACGCAGCCTGTCAAAGAAATCTGCAGCGCTTCAATGTTGGGCCACCCTTCACCAACCAGACATCATTGCCCTAGTGGAGACCTGGCTCTCCAAATCTACTCCCAACGCCTTTGTCTCACTCCTCGGATACATCCTATATTGGGAAGACAGGGTAAGAAAGCATGGGGGTGGCTATGCATTCTACATCAGTAACAACATTATTGGTTACATGCTCCCACTCCCAAACTCACAGAGCGCAAGCCCTCACCCTAAAAATCACCCCTGACCCCTCCAGGGGCCACTATACCTCAATCACCTACATACCCCCTAAGAACCAAAAGCCTGCCATCACATCCCTCACCGAATACCTCTCTACCCTACCACACAATGCAGAGCAGACACTAGTAGGGGACCTCAATATCAACTGGCTTGGCCCCTCGGCCGCGCCAACAAAGGACTCGTTCTCAGCCCTTGACATGGTCCAATTAGTTACCCAACCCACTAGGCTTCACCCATCTACTGGTACCCACACCCTCCTGGATATCATCATCTCTAACTGCCCCAACAAAATCCAGGATATAAAAGTACTTCCGACTCCCTCAGTGACCACTCACCCATCCTATTCCAATGGACCTCTTCCACACCCAAACAACCTTCCAAAGCTGTCTCCGCCCAAGAGGGTTAATAAAACTTAAACAGCTGCTCACCCAAATAGACTGGTCCCCATTAACAGAGATCCCAGCATCGACATTGCACTCAATCTGTTTACACAGGCCTTCACCAAGGCCTGTGACCTCTATGCTCCACTCACCAAACTCCACACCAAAAGGCAACATGCTCCTTGGATAACCCCCTCCCTATTCCAAATGTTGAGACAGGGATAATCTCTGGCACAAAGTCACAGAATCTGGCAGGTTGGCGGACAGACAATCCTTTAATGCCGCTCGCAATAGATGCACTCGAGCCATCCGTAAGGCCAAAAAACAGATCACTATCAATCCACTCTCAACCACATGGGGGTCTGCGAGGACCCTCTGGAGTAATATCAAAGAACTCAATGGGAAATCACACTCCCCACCTCCCTCCCAGCTCACCATAAATGGCACTGCCTCCACAGACACACTCACCATAGCAAACTGTCTAAACACCACCTTCTTGGACCTCAGCAATGTTCTCCCTAGTTATTTCTTTGACCCTGTGCCCCATTCACAACCCCCAACCCTGCAGCATCCTTGCTTCCTCCTGCGCAAAATATCCACCCACGAAGCTTGTCCTTACCTATAAAAAGCACTAAACAGCAATAACCCTATAAATGACCCCCTAGATGCCAGGCTCCTTCAACTAGTCCTTGACGAGGTCCTAGTCCCCCTAATGGACCTGCTCAACAAATCCCTATGCCTAGAGCAATTCCCTAGTGCCTGGAAAACAGCTGTCATTACCCCCACATAAAAGTGGTGACAAAGCCTCCCCAAATAACTATCGACCCATCTCCATCCCCCCCCCCCCAACAGCGTTAGTAAGTTGGGTGGCAACCACTTTTTCTGAATACCTAGCCAAGTATGACATTCTGTGCCCAAAGCAGCATGGCTTCTGTTCGGGCCATAGCATCACCACAGCCCTCCAGGAATTCACCAACTTCCTACACTCCTCCCTAGACACTGGTAACATTGCAGGAGCTGTGTTCATAGACCTATCCAAGGCCTTCGACATGGTCTGCCACCCTCTCCTTCTTGACTCTCTCCACCAACTTGGTTTCTCCACAGGCCCCCCTAGCCTGGTGATCCAGTTACCTTTCCGCCCGGTCCCAATGCGTCAAAATTAACAGAACCCTATCCAACATACTATCCATCTGCTCCAGGGTGCCCCAGGGCACTATATTGGGGCCACTTCTTTTCTCCCTCTACCTACACTCCTTACCAAAGGCCTGTTCCACAAAAATCTTACTATATGCAGATGATGCAGTGCTCTTTGCTTCGCATCATAAACCCACGCCCCTTCAGGACTCCCTCCAATATGCCTTCTCCCAAGCCGAAACATTTTTTAAGGACCACAGACTGGTCATAAACTTAAAAAAAAGACACTAAATCAGTGATCTTCTTTCACCGCCAAAACAAAGCAAAAAGTGCACCTCTCCGCATCCTCCCCAGCACCCCCTTGAACAAGTATCCAACTACAAATATCTTGGACTTACCCTCCACTCAGCCCTTACCTTCCATAACCATATAAACACCCTTGCTGCCGCAAGGAATACCCGGATTGGACTCCTTTACTGACACTGGGACTGCCCCCCCCCACACCCTTAAGCTTGCCATCACCTCATCAATACTGTCCCTAGTGGACTATGGGCTCCCTGTATACGGGGCAGCAGATAACACTGCACTCCATAAAATCCAGGTCTCCCTAAACAAGTCATGCAGACTCCTAACTGGTGCACCAAAGCTCACTCATGCCTGCTCCCTCTATACCTTTGCCAACCTTCTCAACCTCGATGAAAGTCTCCGCTACCAGACCTGCATACTGTCAAAGAAAATACTGCTTGGACTATCCCCCGCTGGGGTCACCGCCTCTCTTCATCCTGTCACCCCCACTATCTCCACCAGCAACTCAGAAAGCACCACTGGTTGTGCCCAGGTTAAAAACCTCCCTTGCCCGGAGATCTTTCCACTACAGGACCCCCACATGGTTTAATGCACTCCCAAACACATCACTAGTGCACCCAAAATCACCCACTTCAAAACCACTCTTCGCAACCATCTCTTCAACAGCCGCTCCTGTAACTGCAACCAACATTTCACTCTCTCATCCACTCTGATCCAAATTCTCTGACAAAGTCCATTATGGATTGCAACCTCTGTCAATACCAAACCCATGAATAGGACTGAATACTCTGTTTAGATGCTTTCTCAAGCTAATAATGTCTTTCTGCTGTGACTATGTAAATATCGTCATCCAAATATTGTAAATAACGTTTGAAAATATCTACATCCAAATACTGTAAATAATGTCTGTAACACATACTTAATGTAACTGTTATACCCTGTCTGTATTAGCTTCTGTCTTACATATGACAAGGTACCTTTGTAAATGAGCCTCTGGCTCAAAGGTTGTAAACCTGATATAGCAAATAAATTATACGTTCTATACAGGAGCTATAATAACAGAAATGTTTAAAAATTTGTTTGTGCATTACATAATGTTTCTACACATTTATCTTATTTAAATAGTTATTTACAACTCAAGCTGTGAAGTATCAAACTGCATAGTGTATGACCATCTTCTACACTTTTATTACAACTTAGCACAACTATAGTACAGTTAGACTGTGTAAATGTGTATGTTATTACAGCATTTTGTCTGTACTATAAATGTCAGTTTATTGAAAAGTTATAGAGTGCCATTAGTTTAAAGCATTGTTGTGCAATCCACATTATACAAAAATACAGCTTAACGTGCTGTAAGACCTTAAAAAGTGTGTTTTTAGTATTCTGCCCTTTAGCAGCATAAAGAAGAATATGAAAGTGCATAGTGCACCACTGTATTGTACACATAACCAGTTAGCACAAATCTGGACAAGAAAAGAGTGTCAAAATATTGATCTTTTTACAGCATTTTTGGATGTATTATTAATCTGTTTTTTTTTTTGTTTGTTTTTTTAACTTTATATTTATTATTTCATTATAAACAAGAAGTTGTACATTTCCAGCAGAGTCATAACAGATGTTAGGAAAAGAGACACGCTGAGGGCGCCACTCCTCATATTATACAATATATAAGCTTAGTCTACTGCAAAAACGTCTGTGGGGGTTACTTAATATAAAAAGTCCTTATAAGTCCTTTAATCCTTTTTAGACTGTTTTGAAAAGCCCAGGAGCTGCGTGGAAAAACTAAAACATTATATTCTATATACTGATCATGTGTCTTCTCTCCTCAAAAGAGGGGATACTGAAGTCCATGCTTTAACATTTATAAATGCACACATATGGTGCTAAATGCACAGTAAATAATGCTACAACTCCTATACCTTTACGCTAGATCATTTAGCTCATAATGTTATTTAAAACTTTATAACAGGTTAAACATGGGCAACGTTATATAAACAGAAACCCATACATACGACTGCAATTATTAGAAACAGCATTATAATTATAGTGCTGAGGTTGTAAAATATTTTACAAAACTAAAGTTCCTCGTTGCAGTCTAAGCGTTTACTCACGCACTCTCTCAGGAGGGAACAAAACAATCAAATCGACATCATAATTCCTGTACTTTCTCATCTCAGGTCTGGTAATCCAAACTAATTTCATGACTCGTCACTATCAGAAGAGAGCTCATCCTGATCTCTCGAGCGTCGTCTTCTTGGTACCTGCTTCTGAACCCAACGGCTAGCATCCTTCGGGTCTGAAAAGACAAAACTTTTGCCCTGCTGGATAATCCTCAAAAGAGCCGGGAATATCACATTATGCTGGATCCCTGCCTCCCTTAGAAGTGCTCTAGAGCCGTCAAACAATTTACGCCTTTGCCTGGTGGCGTAGCTAATATCTGGGTAAACTCGAACTGTCTCTCCTTCACACAACAAAGTTTTATGTTGTCTAGCTAAGGCCAGAAGGTAGTCCCTTGTTGCTACGCCGTCAGTCACTGTCAGGACTGCTCATGGGGCTTCCATGTTGTCTGGTTTTCCCCATCTGGCAACCCGATAGGCTTTCTGTATATTCTATACACGTTCCCTGGATTCTTCCCCGAACTGGTGTATTAACCAATCCCGTAGAAATAAAACCAAGTGGTCCCCTTCACACTCTTCCGGGATACCGAACAGCCGAATATTGGAAGCCCTGGTTTGGTTTTCCAAAGTCTCCAACCTCATACAAAGATGCCCATTTTCTTTCAAGACTGTAGTGATAACCCCCATAGCTGCATCGGAACATTTTTTAGCTTCAGATGATTCAGCTGTTACGAGATCCATGGAGGTTTCTAAATTAGTCACCCTGTTGGCAATACCATCAATTTTATCTGCCAGACTCGAAACAGAGGCAATAAGGCGGTTTATTTTGAGACCAAGTGATTGTAAAGTTTCCTCCTATGTTCTCCGAATCCGGGGCCTGCAAGTTAGAGCTGGACCACGTGGCAACAGCAGCAAGAGTATTTTTAGCTTTTGTTCCGTCAGGGTGATTACGATCCTTTTGAGGATTTCCCATCCTGAGACAGAGGACTTCAGATTTCAGGAATCTACAGGCTATGACCAAAAAAATAAAACACTCAGTTTTGAGCTTTGAAACCAAGCGATCTAGAGGAGCATTATTAGAAAACGGCCATCTTGCTCGAGCTCAACAGCGCCCCCCGCAATCTCTGTGTTTTTCAAAGTTATTGAGGTGCAGTATTAGTTTAAAGCACCGTACTGCCATGCACATTCTGAAAAAAATGTAGCTTTACGTGGCCATATAGCAGACCTTAACAACCTCTTAATGTGTTAGCAGCAAAAGAAACACAAGTTTGTGCTGTAATTGAAAAAAAAAATTATTGTTTTGTGACACAGGCATAGAATCTCGTTACCTGCACCTGTAAATGAACAGTAGCACAGGTCACCAGCTCTTGTAGACAAGTACCTTTCGTATAGCGGCACTCTTAACTCTAATTACCATGTTGTTATTTCACAGGAACCTGCTTCCCAGAGACACACAGGCTTCCATTGCACAGCAAATGACAGCACAATGCCAAAACGAATGGTAACACAGAATCTGGTAAGAATTTTTGAACTATTAAACAAGGTGAATAGCATAATGTTCTCCGCGAATGATTGCTAGTCCTACCACAATCGAAAGTAATGAGCCAGAAGTTTGCCACTGCAATATTACAAAGTCGAAAGACAGCATAATAACTTGTAACATGGTCAAGAAAACTATGCACAAAGGGAGTCGAATGCTTTTTCTTGCCCATGTTAGAAGTGAATTAACCCACCCACAGCTGCAATCTATTTCAGGCGAGGTATGGCTGGGTGGTTGAAACCACTCTGCCTTCTGCCTCATGATCCAACCCCACAGCCATACATTAAAGAGAAGGTGCCTACTACTGTCAGACATCCAGCCCTGCTCAAATATATAACAGCAGACCTGCTCCATGGTTGAGGGGTATGAAAACTTCCATGAGTTTCCCTCCAGGTAAAAAGCTATAGCACCCTGAAGTTGCACCCCCTTAAAAACAGAGCCATGTCTGACACTCCCCCAGGCAGGTACCCCCGTCTCCTTTTGTGATGTCAGAAAATGAAGGCTGCTTGTGTGTGCTCCATATATCTGTATTGGTGCCATTTGTCAATGACTTTTAGTACTATTTAGAGTTGCCACTTAGAACAATGACAGTGACCGCTTCAGTAAATGGGGACTGTTGCTCCAGCGGCTGTTTTGATTTTCTACATGGCACCTCTAAATAGTACTAAACGCCATAGATGTATATACATACAGGTTAAGAACATGCACCCTCGGTATTCATTTTCTGACATCACAAAAGGTAGCTGGGGGCATGCCAAACATGGCTTTGTTTTTATGGGGGTGCAAATTTGGGGTGCTATAACTTTTTAACCGAAGGGAAGCGCACAGAATTTTTAATACCCCTCAACTGTACAGCAGGTCCGCTATTATATATGTTTGAGGGGGACTGGGTACATGACATTAAGTACCTGCTCTTTAATACCTGATAGACCACACTATGTCGTGGGTTAATCCTTACTAAGTCTATGCCTGAGGTAACTGTTGGGGAGGTGGGCTGGTACGACATCCCAGGGTGTTGTACTGCAAGCAGTCAGACCCACTGATGTGTACACTGGGCGGAGGCACCACCATTTTATATTTTTGGGAAAGGACCCCTGTAGGTCAGCTTTGGGAAGCCAAACCCCTTAACCTGTATCTTAGGTAGCAGGCAGAGGTAGTGGCCATCTCCAGGATGGTGCCGGAGAGGGGCTACATCTGCTTGGTTATGGTAGTCTGTTGACTGTTGCCAGTCTCCCTGGGACCCCATAAAAAAACGAGATCCTGAATGTCATATGTTATTGTTTGCGTAAATTCAAATAAATAAATCAATGAGATGCAATACCGTAATTATTGACTTTTACAGTGTAGCCGGTAGTACTGGCAGAAACCGTGGCTGTTTTCTCTCCCTCCTCTAGCTCCTTCTTCAAGGACTGCTCCAGCTGCTGTTTCTTGTTTGATATTTCTGTCTCTATCTTGTGTTGCTCAACATTCAGTGCAGCCCGAACTCGTTGTCTCGTTGTCTTCTCCTGGAGCTCCTTCACTTCCTCCAGGTCTTTCTGCAGCTGTGGGGGGAGGGGGAGGAGAGGAGACAGAGCAGGCACATAACAGATATTTTAGAAAGAAAATAACCACAGGAAAATCACTAAGAAAAGATTAAGCAAAATGTGTTCCGACATTGAGGACAGTTTTTTTTTTTTTTTTTTTTTTTTTTAAACAGTTCATGTTACAAAAAAATATATATATTTTCCTATACCTTTTTACCCCATTTGATACTGCTCTTTCTCCTATGCTGTAAGATCCCCTCTTCCATTTTGAATCGGTTTTAGTTTTTTTTTTTTTTTTAGATTTAAAATTATTAAAGGAGAGCATCATTCAATATGGCTGCCCCAGGTTTTCCTCAATCTGCTAAGTTATATTTTAACACCACAGTTTAACATTATTTTTCTTGTGACTAAGATTACCCAGCATACAAACTACTTGTCCCCGACCATATGGGACACTAACATTAGGACTAACTCCAGGCCAAAAATACAAGTTCTTCTGGTGAACATAACACAAAATTACACCATATACCTTTGGAAACACAAATGAACAGCAGAAAGTGTCACTACTAAAAGTTGAGGTGGTGGATCAGAGGCACATCCCTCCAGCTGTACCTCTCCACAATTCATATGCCGTTCTGGCAAAGTGTGATTCCTCTATGGAGGCACCCGCAGTGGAGACCCAAGGAGGCTTCTGGGAACCTCCACAAAAGAGATCCACAGGAGGGTGGCATGGGACTCCAGAGGGGAAGGAAACAACTCCTGGTGGGAGACTCCATTGTTAGGAGGGCAGAGCTGGGGGAGGAAGGGGAGAGGGAGGTAAGGTGCCTGCCTGTTGCCATGGCTTGGAGGGACAGGGAGCGAATCCTCAGGATCGCCGGAGTAGCTGCACAGGGGAGGGAGCCGGACGTCACTGTCCACCTAGGGACAAATGACCTGGCTAAGAAAGGGATCAGAGCAGTGCAGGAAGAGTTTGTGGAGTTGGGGAGGGCCCTTAGACATGTAGCATGCACAGTAACCTTCTCGGAGGTGCTTCCTGTCTATGGTGTAGGTGAGGCTAGGGTGTTCCACACCATGGGATTCAATCAGTGGCTGAAAAACTGGTACAGCGCTCAGGGATTTGGCTTCATTGGGAACTAGGGCTCCACCTGGAGTGATGCAGGCCTATACAGGAGTGATGGTCTGCATCTGTCCAGGAGGGGAACCAGAATCCTAGGTGATAGTTTAAATGCCTGCCAATGGAGCACTTAAACCTATCCAAGGGGGGGGGGGCGCACTGGAAATAAGCATGGAAATCCAACCCGCCCAAAAATAAATCAGAGTAGTAAGTGAGGTAAACACCAAGATAGAGATGTCGATAGGGACAAGGGCAGGGGTAAATAGAGAAAGTGACAAAGGCACTAAGGACAGGGATTGGGCAAAAAGAGGTCAGGCCATCAGGAAATGGAGGGTAATGAGTACCAATGCCTGTAGTCTGGGCAACAAGCTCCCTGAACTGGTGGCCTAGATGGAAGAGGGATACCTGGATATCGTGGCAGTCACAGAAACATGGTACACAGAACCATGACTGGGATGTTAACATACCAGGGTACACAACCTACAGGAGAGACAGCGAGGGGAGAAGAGGGGAAGGAGTAGCTCTCTATATAAGAGAAGGGATAAAAGCAACTGAACAAAAGAGTAAACAGGGAGGAGAGGAGGCACTGTGGATCACCTTAGAGACTGGAAATGGCACCACAATCCGCACAGGGGTTGGTATACAGACCCCCATGTCAGGGGGAGGGAATGGACAAGGATATGATAGAAGGCATCCTTAGGACGGCAGAGAAAGGGGAGATACTGTTGATAGGAGACCAAAATATGCCAGATGTTAACTGCAGTACCTTTACTGCAGCCACATCCAAGAGCAGGGCCATTCTCGATGCCCTACAGGCGGCATACCTCAGACAGCTAGTTATGGAACGCACTCGTGAGGGAGCAATCTTAGACTTTATACTCTCCTCAATGGGGACAGTGAGAATCTCATATCTAGAAGTGGGTAGCCATCTGGGGACAAGCGACCACCAAACACTGTGGTTCACGATAAACTCTGCTACAGAGTCAAGCCATACAAAAGTGAGGGTATTGGACTCCAAGAGGGCGGACTTTGGCAAGATGGGAGAGAGCCTTAGAAAAGCACTAGCAAACAGTCTAGAAGGAGGGGTGGAGCAACAATGGGGAAACATCAAAACTGCCATCAGAGAGGCAACAAGCCTGTGTGTGAAGCAAATAAATCAAAATGAAAGAAAAAGCCACTATGGTTCTCAAAAAAGAGGTAGCGGGGAAGGTCAGGGAGAAAAAGATAGCATTCAGGAAGTATAAGGAAACACAGAAGGAGCAGGACAGACAGCTGTACCAGTTAAGGCAGAAGGAAGCAGGGAGAGAAGTCAGAAAAGCAAAGGCCCAAACTGAGGAAAAGATAGGCAACTCGGTTAAGAAGGGGGATAAAACCTTTTATAGGTACATCAGGGAGCGTAGAAAGACAAAGGGAGGAATAGTGAGGCTGAATAGAATGGACGGTGGGTGGGCAGAGAGGGACAGTGAAAAAGCAGGGATACTGAACAAATATTTCTGCTCAGTATTTACAAAAGAGAAGGAGAGGGAGGTGCCTAATCCAATTAACGAAGCACTCTGATATTTTGGGGGCACGCGATACCAGTCCTTTCACAGAAGAAAGGGTTCTGAAAGAACTCCTAAAATTGAAGGTGGACAAAGCAATGGGCCTGATGGAATTCACCCCAGAATTCTAAAAGAATTAAGGGGAGAATTAGTGAAACCACTGACTACCCTTTTTAACAAACCATGGAAGGATGGTGTGGTACCCGAGGACCGGAGGAAGGCGGATGAGATTCCCCTTCACAAAAGTGGGACCAAGACAGAGGCAGGAAACTACAGACCGGTCAGTTTGACCTCTGTGGTAGGGAAAGTGATGGAATCACGTCTGAAGGAAAAAATTATTGAGTACCTAGAGGACAGTGGGGCACAGGACCCAAGACAGCACGGGGTTCACAGCAGGAAGGTCATGTCAGACAAATCTAATCGATTTCTTTGACTGGGTGACCAAAGTAGTAGACCAGGGAGGGGCTGTGGACACGGCCTACCTGGACTTTAGCAAGGCACTTGACACAGTCCCACACAAAAGATTAATAGTCAAAATTAACCAGCCTGGGAGTGGGTCCCAGGGTGGTAGACTAGGTAAAACATTGGCTGGACAACAGGACACAGAAGGTAATTGTAACTGGAATCCACTCTGAAGAAAGAGGGGTTACTAGTTGGGTACCGCAGGGTTCAGTACTGGGTCCAGTCCTTTTTAATGTCTTTATAAGTGACACTGCAGAGGGACTGGGAAAGAAAGTATGCCTCTTTGCAGATGACACAAAGATCTGCAACAGGGTTGATACACAAGGAGGCATGGAAAGGATGAGAAGGGACTTGGTACGGTTGGAGGAATGGTCAGAAGTATGGCAGCTTGGATTCGAAGCAAAAAAGTGCAAAATAAATGCACCTGGGAAACAAAAACCCCAGGGGAAGATTACACAATTGGGGGAGGGGGTAGTAACAACAAAAATGGAAAGGGACCTGGGGGTAATCATATCAGATGACTTTAGGGTTAGCAAGCAACGTGAGAAGGCAGTAGGGAGGGCTGGGGGGATACTGGGATGCTTAGGGGAGAGGCATCACCAGCAGAAAACAGAAAGTTGTTATCCCTCTGTACAGACAGCTGGTGAGACCCCACCTGGAGTACTGTGTCCAGTTCTGGAGACCCCACCTTTGCAAGGACATAGACAGGATAGAGGCAGTCCAGAGAAGGGCAACTAAAATGGTGCAGGGTCTGCAACAGAAACCATACGAGGAGAGACTAAAGGAGCTTAACATGTAAATCCTTGAGGAAAGAAGGGTGGGGACACGATAGAAACTTTTAAGTACCTCAGTGGAATCAACAAAATCCAAGAGGGTAGCATCTTTCAGAAAAAGATGTGCAAGAACAAGGGGACACAATTTGAAGACGGAGGGGGGTGGTTCAGGGACAATGTGAGGAAGTATATTTTCACAGAGAAGGTGGTGGATGCATGGAACAGCTTTCCCGAGGAGGTTGTGGGGTCCAAAACTGTGAAAGACTTCAAGAATGCATGGGACAGACATAAGGCAATTTTTGTAGGGGGTAGGAAGAAATAGGCTGTTGCTTAACTAGGATCTGCAGCCTATCCTGTAGGTAGGGAAATGGGCAGACTAGGTGTGCCAAGCGATCCTTATCTGCTGTCAAAGTGTTTCTAAAACCGCAAAACGTGAACTATATAAAAATGATTTTAACATGAACTGCTGCTGCTTTTCAGCCACATCTCTGAAGTATGTACAGTAAGAGCACGACAAATATATACTCTAAAGCCTAGTTCTGTGTGTGTGTGTGTGTGTGTGCGCGCGCGCATCTCTCTCTCTCTCTCTCTTGCCCCCTCCCTCCCTCCCTCCTCGGGGTGTCCAAGCGAAAAGAAAGGAATGTGACTCAATCTCAGATTAATTTCAGGCAATTTTTTTCTACCCATCTTGACATTTCGCTGAACTACAGCTTCATCATGAGGTGGTTCTTATTCTCAGCTCCTGTTATGGGTGCAATATTTATGGACAGCTCCTCTGCACTTGCTTTGTGCCAACTTTTGGTGTCTGATGTCACTGCTAACCTGTACCACTTCGTCAGGGCACCTGCAGTCTCCCCATTTGATAACAGCCTGTAGCTTGTTTTCAAAAGCCTACCTAAGTAGTTGTCAGGACAGATGAGAGTTTTAAAACAGGAACTGCAAACATGAACAACCACTAAATGTGAAGAAAACACTGATAATGTAAAGAATTAAACAAAAACAGCAGCCCATGGCTGAAGATTTACAAAACAAACTAAAGGCACTTTTTCAAATAAGCAGTCTCAGACTGCAGGTGCCCTGAAAGTGTTACAGATTACATCATGAAATGTTGGCATGTTACATTCTTTAACATGCTGGGCCACTGTCTGATGAAAATTCTGACTCAAATAAGTAATTACATTCTGAACAGGTCATTACTCTCATAAGGGTTTAAAGTTTTCCAACCTCTCCCCCTTCAATGTTGCTTTGCTTTCTTCGGTCTGTGCCGACAATTACCAACAGCTTGCCTAAATTCACTTCATATCTGATGCACTCATAGCAACGACCGCATGAGGAAAACCTGCCTTACAATGTACGGGCTGTCTAACAAAGACATGCATGGGGCTGGAGCTTTTCATCAATCTTTTCTGATTAACAGGTGATGCATGTAGCATTTTTGCTTTCTTTTTCTTTAAAGTAAATTTCGAAGATTACTATGTGAGCTTCATAGTCCATTACCTTATGGCAGCAGTAGCTGATTTCTGTAAACAGTTCGAATTTTAACCAAGTTGTTTTCAGGAAGGAAGGGATCGTAAATAGAATTATAGCCATGGCCAGCCAATGAGATTTCAACAACCATGAAATGGACCCTCCCAGGAGAGTGACAGTGCCTAGTACGAAGTGTGAAAACTAACAGAAGCAGTTGCATACATCTTTAACAGCTACATGAAAAGAGCAGTCTGTTGACAAGGAAGCAAATGACATTTAGAAGATGAGGGTGCAGTTTTCCTTTAACCCAAGTGCCAGACTTGGGAACTGAACCCACAGCCCTCTGATCTCCCAGCCTCAGAGGCAAGTGTGCTACCTACTGAGCCAATGACACTCATGTACGGCGGAAGAGCACGGGTCACACCCACATACAAGTCTACGGGAGTCATTTTTCACTGCTGATTGGTGCCTTTCTCGGTCGTCAACTTTTAAATAAATATATGTTTATGCACCAGGTTGCATAAAAAATTACCGCCATAGACTTCCACGGGGCACACTCCCACGCTCTCCTTGTTTAGATCTCACAATAATGTCAGAGTGCAGTGGCAGAGCCAGTGGACCAGGAAGTAGAAGGGATCAGCAGGCCATGGCTGAAATTTTATTTACGATCCCTTCCTTTCCAAAAACATTTCGGTTAAAAATTGAACTTTTTACAGACATCATCTACTGCCGCCCTAACGTAATGGACTATGAAGCCCAAATACTTAAACAAAACTTTGAAATTTACTTCAAACAGATGGGCTGACATCCCAGAAACCAACATCCCTCTGTGTAACCACAAATCAGTTAGAAAACCAGCTTCTCTATGCAGCTCTGCAAATGCACCTCATGAAAGACCAGGAGGGACCATGAGTCTGGAATGAGAGGGCTATTCAGTACAGAGCCCCCCCACACACACACACACACAGATTTGCTAATGTATGTCAGTACTCACCTAGAGCTAGCAGCTGTGTAGGGTGAGTGCAATTCAGTACACAGGCTCTCCCCCAAACAGCTCTACTAATGTATCTCAGTACTGACCTAGAGCTACTACAAGTTCTGCAGGGTGAGAGGGTTATTCAGTACACAGACTTCCCCACATACAGATCTGCTAATTTATGTCAGTACTCACCCAGAGCTACCAGCTGTGTAGGGCGAGAGTGTAATTCATTACATAGGCACTCCCCCACACAGCTCTGCTAATGTACTTCCGTACTGACCTAGAGGTACTAGTTCTGCAAGGTGAGAGGGCTATTCAATACACAGCCCCCAAAAAACACACACACACACACACACACACACACACATATCTGCTAATGCACCTCAGTACTGACCTACAGCTACTAGTTCTGAAGGGTAAGAGAGCTAGTCAGTACACAGGTTTCCCTACCCACTGCTGTATTAATGCACCTCAGTCCGATCTAGAGCTACAAGCTGTGCAGGGGAGTGTAATTTAGTACACAGGCAGGCGCCCCACCCCACACTGGTCTGCCAGCATAGCTCAATACTGACCTAGAGCTACCAATTGTGCATAGTGAGAGTGTGATTTAATATATATACACACACACACACACACACACACACACACACACACACATATATACACACACACACACACACACATATATACACACACACACACACATATATATATAACACACATATATACACACACATATATACACACACATATATACACACACATATATACACACACATATATACACACACACACACACACATATATATATATACACACATACATACACACACATATTATATATATATATACACATATATACACACACACACACATATATATATATATATATATATATATACACACATATATACACACACACACACAATACATACATACACAAAAAATGTTTCAGTGTGTTACCTGATAAGATATATTTAATCTTTTCTTAAAAATATGCTGTTTCACTAGATACAACATCAATAGGTAGGCTATTCTACCAATGTGCCTCAGTACTGACATTTAGCTACCAGCTGTGCAGGGCAACAGCACAATTCAGTACACAGGCTCCCTTCACACTGCTCTGCCAACACACCTTGCTACTGACCTGGAGGTCACACCTGTACAGGGTAGGCGTGTAACTCTGTAGACAAGCTTCCCTCTTCACTGTTGTTCTAATGCACGAGAACTGACCTGGAGAAACCATTCACCAGGGTGACAGGGTAATTCAATACACAGGCTTCCCTGTACTAGACTCAATGCCCCCTGTTTACCGTGGTTCCGTGGCCTGCGGAGCTGGCTGCAGAAGTGAGGACCACCGTGGAGATTAGGGCCTCCTGCGGAGGTGTGTGCTGGCCACGGAAATACCACAGAATTTCATGTCTGAACCTCCCATTTCTAGATTGCGACTGTAATGCAATGCTCTGCCTTCTGTAATGTCATCCTTTACCAGAGTAAAGTGAGGGTGTCTGAGGGTGGACAATGTTATATTAATGGCTATTTAAATATGGAGTATTTATTCAATAATGACAAAAAAAAAAAAAAAAAAAAAAACGCTTGTGTTCAGTGCGCTATACTACAGATCAGCATTTTGGCCGCTGGAAGTATTCGCTCTATTTCCCTGAACAAACAGGAGACGAAATACACCCAAACAAACTGAAGAGTTTCAGTATGGCATGAAATACTGTATAACAAAATGTTTCTTACATTTGTTTTTTAAAACCAGTATGCTACATGAAGGGGGTGAGGGGAGAATGTGTTCTGCAGCATCATAAACCATAATCTCACAAAATGTAATTGCCAGTTATCAAATCTCTGTGCTTTTAATGTGAAAACAATAAGAAGTGACTGCATCTAAACAAAGATAACAACATGACAGCAGGCAAGTCAGATACTGGTATCCCTATGGCCCCCTTCCCCATTCAAGTAAAACTGGTACAGTATCCCTACCAATCCCCCTTTCCCCAATCTAGCAAAAACTACTTTCAAATATTATATTGTAAGTATTACTGTAATGTTTATGGCATCCTACATTTCGTTCTGTTGAGGAGGGGGGAGAGAGAGAATGTCCGATGAAAATGCGCAGGTACAATTTTAATAGTGTGTGTGACGACTGCAAGTTAAACGATTATGGCCACCATCTAATCATGACTATGGGCTTCTTTTTTTTTTCCCCCTTCCCACTACCGTGTCATGTATTTTTAAGTCTGTACTGTTTGCCTAATGTATATATAATCTGTACCCAATGTGTAAACTTGTGATCCTAAACGTATTGTTTCTTGCTGATGTGGAGCCTTTGCAAAGGAGTCTATGACTCAAAGGATTGTAATTCCGATATCTTTCAATAAATAAATAAAATAAAAATAAATAAATGACGTATCCACCATGCCAAACCCTGCAACAACAGTCACAGACATCTCTCACTCACATCAGCATACAGTAATAAATGTAATTTATGAGAAGAAAAATATCAAATAGAATAAAAAATGATGACCACCACCACCCCCACTGCCCACCGGAGAGAGAAAAAACAAGCATCTGTCAATGCCAAATGTTGTCGGCTGGCATTGGGATTGGTAGTGCAGTGCAGAAACACATTTTGGGCAGGATGTGAAAAATGACAGCTGTACTGTTCATAAGGAGGTGTAAAAAATGGCAGTGTTGAAAATGTGGCATGTAAATATTGCAAATTTGCGGAGTTACAAGGGTGCGTGGGAAATGCACAACGCACGCTTGTAACACAGGCATTTTATGGACTTTTGGCACCAAATTTTCAACAGAGACATTTTAGCACCTCTGCTCATGAACAGTGAGACTGTCATTTCCTCAAACTGTCCCAAAAAGTGATTTCAAGACAGCGACCTGCGCTTATTCTGCACCGGACGTGCGAAACACATTTCGAGCAGGATATGTAAAATGACAGCTGTACTGTTCATCAAGAGGTGTGGAAAATGCCAAAGGTGAAAATTCAAGTGAAAAATTACTAAAGCACGTTCGAGCGTGCATGCAAACTGCGCAATACTGCGGCACAATAACACCGTCATTTTATGGACTATTGTCGCAAATTTTCACACAGGCATAGTAGAACCTCTACTCATGAACAGTGTCACTGTCATTTTCGTAATCTGCCCCAAACACTGATTTCCTACAGCGACCACAATATTGTGCACCGGAAGTGCGGAAACACAGTTTGGCCAGAATGTGAAAAATGACAGCTGCACTGTTCATAAAGAGGTGTAGAAAAATGACAATGTTGAAAATCTGGCATGAAAATATTGCAAATTCGCAAAGTTATGAGCGTATGTAGCAATAGCAGCTCGCATAGCGAATGCGCACAGACGATTTTTGATTTCTTCCACCAGATTTGGAACATAGGCTTTTTGAGAGCCCACCTCATGAACACTGCCACTGTCCTTGTGTTAAAATCGGTCCCAAAAGGTGATTCTGTGCAGTGACTGCAAAATTACCTTTCGGGACCAATTAACCTCATAACAGTGCCAGAATTCATGAGGAGGGGCCCCAAAAACCCCCATGCTGAAAATTTGGTGCAAAAATTCTTAAAAATGCCCGAGATATGCATCAAAGTTGAAAACACCCTATTTATTGCATTATACAGCTTACCGGCATTTCCTCAGTTCGCGGTTGGCTTTGAAGAGTGAAGACGTGTTCCCGGTCCACTGAAGATCATCGTGCCGAGCTCCAGAGGTTAAGTATTACAGGTGCTGTAGTAAAAAACACCATTGCGGACAGTTTTCTTTTTTACAGGTGGTTTCTTTTTTTGGGGGGGGTACAGTAGTCGACAGGGATTGGGCACCCCGTCGGCTAGAAGAAGGGGGACATCATGCCCGATGGGGAGTGGGCTCCCTCGTAGGCACATTACAGTGGGAAGGGGGATGGATGCCGGCGAGGTTGGGCACCTCAACGGCAAACAACAAAAGCGGGTGGGGGACATTCTGACGACGGGGAGTGGGCTCTCCCGTCAGCACATACTTGAGTGACCGGGTAAGCAGATCGGGGGATTGAGCACCCCCAAAGTCACCAGTTTAGCGGCCACTGTGCCATGTCTGATGCTGGGCAAGCATGTAGGAAGGTCCGCTGCGTGTGATGAGCTTTGCTTGCATTGCAGCAGACCTTTCCTTAGATGAGCTCGCCTGGGTGGTGTGGCATCGGCATGCAGCCTGATTGGGGAATGAGGGACGCACCTACTGGTGCATGCCCTGGATTCACCCAACAGCGACCATGCCTCCAAATCTCCACTACCGCAAGATGTTGGCGGCGCACGTGCCCAACATATAAAAAAAAAAAAAAAAAAAAGAAACTGCCTAGAGCAGTACAGTTTCAGTATAACTTTTTTTGCACGAGTTAAAGAAATAAAAGGACTAAATACCAAATCAATAAAAATAAGGAAAACCTTACATGACCACTGGTTTCTAACAGCAGGGTTCAGGATACAGCCCACATGTCAAAGCCCATACTCATAAAAACTGCTTCAATTTCTGTAGCAAACCCTGCAAGAAATCTCACATAGTAAATTCATGACAGATGTAGACAGAGTCTGTGAAGTTACAAATACTGTCTGTTGGCCAAGAAACAATACAGACTGCAATGATTAGAGACTTCTGAAGTGTCAACACAGCAAGTACAAAACAGTGAAAACAAAATCAACAACAAACAAAGAACACAAATTGTCTTTATACTTCAGGATTAGGTTATAACTGTGGTCAATAGTTTAACTTTTATCCATTAGAAAACTAAAGGTTGCTAAAACAGTCTCAGCAGCACAAGCAGTAGCGATGCTCTCCAAATCATATACTTATCTTTCATTAAAACGTCAGCAGTTCTGGGGCTGCCTAATGGCTAAGTGGAAGCGCCTTTGCACTTCCATGCTGGCAGCCTGGGTTCAGTAGTGAGCCTAGGGTTATCGAGCGTCCAGGTTGGGAAGTGCTCCGGGGAGAGGGGGCATAAGCCAACCAAGGAGGGGGACAGCTGGGTTCTGGTGAGCACCAGCCCCTGCAGCGAGTCAGGGAGTAAGCTCCCTCTCACGGGGGGAGCACCAGCTCAGTGCACGCTGCCGAGGCCTACAGAGGCACGGCACGGCTCACCATCATGGGGTGGTAAGAGGGACCGAGGGGAACAGAAGGAAGAAAAAATCCTATCTGCCATGAATGCCATTAATGACAGAGGCCCCGCTCCATGAGGATCCGGACAGTGTGGCGAGAGACAGACGCGGCTGGGACTGGTAGCTGATCTGCTGAAAGGAGAATAGTGGTGATCATGGGCCATAAAGCTCTATACAAAAAAATAAAAAAACAGTTTTCCTTTTATTTTCACACTCTGATTAAAATACAGTAAAATTATCAGGGTCTTGTTAATGACAAGTGTACATACACTGTTACACAAGTGTACATACACTGTTACACAAGTGTACATACACTGTTACACAAGTGTACATACACTGTTGGGGAGCTGTATTTGCTGTGAGTGTCTGGTGGGCAGAGGTCGCTGGCTGCATTCGTGGAGATCTCAAAGAGGCCACTCATGAGGTGGGAGGAGCCGGGGCTGCATCGGCAGCCGCATCAGTGGAGAAGGATTTGGTGCTGCACTGGCAGCTGTAGCTTTCACCGGAGGCACCGGAGCCGACTTCCCGGTGGCTGCAGTCAGCAGCAGGCCAGGGCCTGAGGGTGAAGCACAGAAGGAAGGAGGAGGACGGAGAGGACTTCCGGCAGCTGCTGTCGGCAGGCAGGGCTGAAGGCTAGCAGTGCTGGACCAATCGGGGTGAGGCGCCAAATCTGAGTTGCAGCTGGGCTGACAGATGGGCCCAGCCACCCTCACTATTCGCTAGAGCTGTATTTGAACCCACACCACCAACCCCGACCTGACCTCTATTAAATGGTCAGAGAGGGTGGAATCTTGGGGAAGGGGCATGGCGAGACTGGTCAAGCTGGAGCAATAAGAAGCCTGAATTTGTTGCTCGATAGGTGGGGCGGGCATAAGTTTCATATACTGTATTGGTTTGGTGGTTACTGTTGGAGGTTGCAATTAGTATTTGGGGCTACTATTTAAGGGAGAGATTACTGAAGATTGATAGCTAGACACTGTGGGGACTGGGGATAATTACTGAAAACTATCTACTGCAGGACTTTGCTGGTGTATTGCTGATAGGGGCCATATTATTCATTCCCAAAATAAGGGTGGGCTTGGGGGCTGTCAGTGTGGGCATCTTCGGTAGGGTGATTGGGTGTACAGGATGTGGGGCAGCTACAATATTAAATTGGGCATGGAGATTCGGAGGGTGCCCAGTGTGCTTCAGATTAGATGGTCTTGGGGAGAAGATATGGGGGATTAGAAGGCAGCTGGAAGGGGAGAGGGATGGGGGGGTAAGTTGGGGTATGGATCATATGTACCTAGACATGACCAAATTGGCATACCCCAGGGGTCAAGTGGACAAGGCCAAAAGGGCATTTCCCAGAAGATTGGTGGACCATATGTTCACTCAAGAGGAGGGGGAGGCGGAACAAGAAACATATGGAAAGCAATCCGTAGGGAGGGGTCTGGACAGAGGGAGCAAATGATGGAGAGGGACAGGAGAGAGCAAAACGGAGACAAGCATCACACTTACTAGCAGTTCACCCCTACTATATCCAGGGAGAAGTGGAGGAGGTGGCTGGTTGGAGGGAGCAAGTGGACAGTGAGGGTTCGGTCAGTAAGCTAAGAGAGGTGGGGGAAAGAAGAGGAAGCCAGATGGAAAGGAAAGGAAAGGAAGAAAGGAAGGAAGAAAGGCAGGAGGGATGGAGGGATATGAGCCTAGGTTGGAGGGAAATAAGGTGGAGGGTCACTGAGGGAGGCCAGTGTGGAAGGAGGCAGGACTGGGGTCAGGCCAGTGTCAAGGCAGGGGTTATTAATTAAGGGAGGGGTGACTGGCACGGTTGAGAGTTTTCTAGATAGGGCAGTTTTGAAACAGAAATCATCGGAAGAGGTGGAAAATAGGGTAGGGAGAAATACAGTAGTTGGGATGGGACGTGCAGGTTCAGGGCAGAGTAGCGGAAGGTTTCTCAGGTGTGGAATCGGAAGTTTTTAGCCAAGGAAGGGAGATGGGGTTAGAACAGGGAGGGCGACCTCTGATCACCTGGGAGATTGGGGGGAAGGGGGCGAGGAGCAAAATGTCAGTTGCAGGTAAAAAGAGTATGGTAGAGCATGCACATGAGGGTGGCCCTCAGGCTGATGGGGGAGGGAGAAGCAAGCAGCGGGTTGCTGAAAGTAGGAGGAGTCTGGAAGGCAAAATAAGGGCTTACAAAGACCCACAGGAGTGGGAGGAGCAAGCAGGGGGTTGATGACAGAAGGAGGAGGAGTCGGGATGAATCAAAACGGGCTATCAAAATGGGGGGTGGGACGAAGGTGATACTGCTGGGAGACTCCATGACTGGGGATATCCAGTGGGAGGGGGAGAATAAAAGCAGCCCAGTCAAGGCCAAATGTATACCAGGACTATCCATACACAAGGCTAAATTCCACCTATACTAGTCACTGGATTGCGGGGGATCCCCGGACCTCCAAGTACATCTGGGGACAAATGACTTGGAAGGGAACAGTGAGCTAGAAATACAGGCTAGATTCCAGGAACAGGCCAGGGTTTGTCACTCTTTAGGAAGCAAAATTTCCTTCTCTGAGATTCTGCCGGTACCAAGGGCAACCGGGGAAATCAAGCTAAAACTTAGAGGGGTGAATCAGTGGCTTAGAGATTGGTGCAAGGCAGAGGGATATGGGATATTGGGGGATTGGGGGGATACTTGGGTGGATAAGGGGCTTTATGCCAGGGATAGGTTACACCTCTGCTTGGAGGGGAGGTAGATCTTAAAATTAAAACTTGCTGGATTTATAGGCGAGAGGTGGAGTTTAAACTGTAAAGGGGTCAAATAATGAAAAGACCCAAGGGGAGCTGACTGAGGGTCCAGGTCTAGGGCACGTGAGGAGTAGGAGGGACTATGATGCAATTTCAAGGAAAACTGGGCAGAAAAGGGACTGTGTAGGGTGGGACTGGAGAGAGGGGAGAAGTCGCGGTGGAGGACAGTTCTGATCAATGCCAGGAGTATGAGCAATAAAATGCTCGAGCTCCAGGCTATGTTGGCTGAGGGATCAGCAGATGTGGCAGCAACTACAGAGACACAGGCCACTCAGAGTAAATGATTAGGATCTCAATTTAGACGGCTACAATCGAGGGTTATGAAGAAACTGGCGGAGGAGCTGGCAGCTCCACTGGCTGCACTCTTAACACCTCTCTGCAGATGGGATGGGTGCCACAGGACTGGAGGGTGGCTTATGTAGTGCCTATACATAAAGGGGTGGTCTAGGGAGGAGATGGGGAATTATAGGCCTGTCAGTCTGAAGTCTGTGGAAGACAAAGTAATGGAGGGCTTTATCAAGGAGAGGCTTGGGAGGCAGTTGGAAAGGTTAGGACACCAGGATGATAAACAGTATGGCTTCGTCCCGGGAAGATCATGTCAGTCCAACCTCGTAGAGTTTTATGACTAGGTGACAGGGCACAGGGGCCTTGGACAGACATAGGCCGGTGGATGTCCAATACCTAGATTTCAGCAAGGCATTTGATTCAGTGCCCCATAATGGACTGATAGCAAAAATGGGGGAGATGGGGGTGGGAGGACAGCAGCTCAGTTGGGTTGAAAATTGCCTTTTGGGACGTTTACACAGGGTAATGGCGGGTGGGATACTCTCCTACCTTCCTGGGGGAATCAGTGGGGTCCCTCAAGGTTCAGTATTGGGGCCAAACTGGTTCAATGCCTACATCTCAGATACAGGGAGGGGGGTTAGGACTAGGTCGAGTCTCTTTGCGGATGATTCAAAACTGGGAGCATTGGTGGATTGTGAAGAAGCGAGGGAGACAGTCCAGTGGGATCTGGATATCCTGGAGGGGTGGTCAGGGAGGTGGGGACTGAAATTTAATGCTGGGAAATGTAAGGTACTTCATTTGGGGGTCAAAAATCCAGGCCATGTATACAATTCGGGGTACACTGCAGCCACATTGGGTGAAAGGGATTTAGGGGTGGTGGTAGACGTCAAAATGAATAACTCTGAAAATTGTAGAACTGCAGCCAAAGCAAACAGGATACTGGGCTGCATAGCCAGGGGAACCACATCCAGAAGGAAGGAGGTGATCCTCCCTCTATATAATGCCTTGGTCAGGCCGCAGCTCGAGTACTGTGCACAGTTCTGGAGACCTCCTCTGAAGAAGGACATAGCGTTGCTGGTGAGGGTCCAGAGAAGAACGACCAGGATGATTCAGGGCATGGAAGGGAGGCCTTATGAGGAGAGACTGGAAAAGCTTGGGCTTTACTCACTGAAGGAGAGGAGGGACAGGAGACATGATGAGGGTTTTCAAGTATGTAAAGGAATAACCAGCAGTGGAACCAAGGGGCCGTTTAGGCTAAAGGGGGAGAGAGAAATCAACCAGGGGCATGGTGGAAACTGGAAGGGAAAAATTACAGGGAGGAGCGTAGGAAGTATTTTTTCACCGAGAGGGTGGTGGAGCCGTGGAATGTGCTGCCCAGGAGGCTGGTGGAGGAGGGCACAGTGGAAGGCTTCAAGAAGGGGTGAGACAGCACAATGGGAAACTGAAACCAAAGATGACCCTCTTGGGGGCTGGAGGGTGGTAAGGTGAGCAGCCACTGGGTTGCTGGCTTTCAAGCAGACAATGACAGACCATTTGGCCTATTCTGCTGGCTTTTAGTATGTTAGTATACGTGTTAGCCTGCAAATCTGTGGCCCCTCGTGCTTGAAGATAAAATGTCACTCCTTGAAAGATGATAAAACACACCCCACACTTGATTTAATGAATATTTTTGTTACACAGGATGTACCTAAAATGAATAAAAAAAAAGAACAGCACTGCCATTGTTAAAGCTTAGTGTTTCATGTCTGCAGGGCTCTAAATACAAGGCTTTTATACGCATCTGCTGGGGTTACTATATAAGGGTAGTAGCAATATTAATATATTTCTTAGTTGCTTAATCTCACAGGCTCCAGGCGCCTTACATATAGGAAAACACATATGATAGCAAAATCATAATAAATGCAATAAATAATACCATTTACGTAAAAATATGTTGGGAAACAGTATGGTAAGCTCTTATAAAAAGAAAATGCTTTAACCCCTGCTTGAAACTATTAACTGAGGGGGCCTCCCGAAGCTCTAGTGGCAGCTGGTTCCAGAAAACTGGAACAGCTACAGCAAAGGCACGATCCCCAGACAACTTTAGGTGAGATTTGGGGACCTTCAAGAGGCCCGCCTCAGAAGAGAGGAAAGGGCAGTCAGGAGCATATGGACACAGGAGCTCCTTTAAGTAGCCAGGACACAGATCATGTAGAGCTTTGTATATTAACAAACCTATCTTGAAGGACATGCACCACCTTACAGGCTGCCAGGGCAACATCTGCAGAGCCGCGGCATTCTGCACTAGCTGCAAGCGGTGCATCAAACCTCCAGACTGCTCAACATAAATAAAGAGAATCACGACGGTCCAGCCTGGATGTCTTGAAGACATGCACGAGGGACTTCAGGTCCTGAGTGATGAGAAAGCGCTTGATCTGGGCAATGTTCCTAAGATAAAAGAAACCATTATGGACCACAGCAGACACCTGATGTTCCATAGTCAGCTTGTGATCCATAATGACATTCAGATTCTTAACCCCATCTCTGACTATAAAGTGAGCAGACCCAAGATGTAAGCCAGCCACACCCCCACTCAAGCTAGCTGCCCTTCGGATACCTGGGTCCCATAAATACTGACCCAAGTAAACTTGTGCCGTGAGCTTCTGCTTAAAGATCGCCGGACTCTGGGACTGTTCAGTAATTTATAGATACCATAGACTAATAATGGATTGCTTTCAAGAATGTCAGCATTCTGGTATTCTGCAACATACAGGCAACACACATCATGTAGAGTTTATTTGCTTGGGTCCCTTGTGTGTTTGTGATAAACTGGTTTCCCTCAGGATTGGTTATGTAATAAAAACGTGTACAAGCAAGACCCGGAACATTCTGCATTGACAAATGCTTGCTAGTTACAGCTATTACAACTCTCCTATGTCTAGTGGCAGACGGCCAAAACAGATGAGATTTCAGTCAGCTCCTTCAGTGTCTCTGATCCATAAACTAACCCCTTGAAGCTCATCTTTCTCGCTCAGTGGATATCTAGCTATGGGAAGGGTTGGGGGTGGCATGGAACTGAATGAGTTAACAAAAGTTAAAAAAAAAAAAAAAAACCACACACACCCACACCCCCACACACCCACACACCACTCGAGACTGCGAGCACTTTCTCTTAGTTGAATGGAGGGGACACAGAAATTTTCCACTCTGGTAGAAGGACATCTGTCCACAGCTGCATTGTGTCCTCAGTCATGTGCTACCATATTCATCTTTTCAACTGTTACATTTGGAAACAAGCCATAGCTCCCTTTTCTACTGCTACATAATGGCTACCTAGCTTTGCTATGCAGCCGTAAAAAGTAATCTAGTCATGTTGCTGAATGATGTCTAGCTGAATGGCAAGTATAAGTACGGCTAAATGGAAAGAGCTGCTGCCACACAAACATGTATCCTAAATGGGCTACCACAGATTTAAAAATACTTCTGGGTGCAGACGTTCAGTGGAATCATGAGACGGTAGCATCTATTGCTGGATTCACATACTGGGGTCCCCCCGCCTCACCAAATTAATATGCCCCAAGCAACATCCAATAGTTTATCAAAAAAATGTTTCACTACTTTTTTTTTGTCAACCCAAGGGGGCACACAGACAATGACCGAAGTAACCAGATCCTCACAGAGGTGACGCACCAAAATAACAAATTTACCTTCCTTGTCTATTAATTTAGTCTGAAGGGAGAAGGGTGTTCCTCTAGGAAACAGTATGACTGTTCCGCACCTCCTACCACTACTATGAAAAAGGGCCTCTACTTCATCAAATCCAAATCTAATAAATTTTTGATGCTCGGAGGATGATAAATTCATTTCCTGCAACAGCACAACCTCGGGACATTCCCACTAGAACATCTGTGGTAGCCTATATTAGAAGTCGGCCTTACACCAACGCACTGTGGCCAGTGGTGGGACTAGAACCAGGCTGAGATACTCTAGCAGTCTGCCAGATCCTCAAAGCACTGAAATACGGGTGCTACCCAGTCACTGGTGGGTGTGGGTGTGGGTGTGGGTGTGGGTGTGTGTGTGTGTCTCTCTCAGACTGTCCCAGCAGGAATTTAAAGATCAGCAGATACAGGTGATTCAGCACATACCAGCAAATACAAAGGCACATTTCATTCCGTGAAATCAAAGTATTCTATACAGCAAATCAGAGAGCAAAATACTTTTACAAGTACAAACATTGAACCGTATTAGGGTACATGACTTGTCAGATCATACAAAATGTAGAAAGAGACTGGGCATCAAGGACTAGGAAAAATTATTCTAGAACTCCTCCATTCAATATCATACAACATACATTAGGTAGAATCATTACTGCCAACTACTGCAAACTGCCAATCCCCTATAAAAACAATATTCTAGATCCTTTTACACTTGGTAATCCTCCGTAACTCTTCTGACCCAAAGAAGGACCATAAACCAAGGCTTAAACAAATTAAACCTGCAGTGGGCTATTCAAGCAGGAATGCTGCTGTTACAGCTTGTACTCTGTCCTGAAATCTGGTACACAAAAACAAGATGAGCTCTGAATAATAAAATGGGGGACTGCTTCGCTTCTTTTAATTTCCTTTTCACTTCATTGTGTACTTCTCCTCTGAACAGCAAGCCTCTAGTGACAGAACAGATGGGGGAGGGGCGGGGAGTACACAGCACAGATCTTGCTTGTCAAGGCACATGGACATGCCTACTCCAGGAGACCATGAATGCACGTCTTTGCAGATCCAGAAGCAAATGATCCGATACCTTTTATTGGACCAACATAGATGTACCAAAAATAACAAAGAGATCTATGTTTTGTACCTATGTTTTGAGTTATTCTGCAAGTTCTGAATCCAAGCTGTATCGTACTTTGTAATGTACCTTTGCAAAACAAAGAACAATAGGAGAAAGCAATCTATGACGTGGAACCTTTGTAAAAGAGCTTGTGCTCAAAGGTATTTTCCGAATCACTAAATAAATAAGTCCAATAAAAGGCATCAAATCATTTGCTTCTGGATCTGTTCTTACAAGGACCAATATGGAAAAGACTAAATCTGTTTGTAACATGGCACTAAACATCATGGTGAAATGGAGAAACCAGATTTGTTGAAAGGCATCAGGTGACCAAAAGCAAGCGGGTATTAATCCAGCAGTACAGCCCACTCGCTAGTGCATGTAGCAGGAATAGAAAGCACGTAGAAGAGAGGTGATGTCGGGGGAGTGCACAGTGAAACATCCAGCGCAACGACCAGGGGCAAGCAAGCAACGCTGGCAACGCTCAGGAAGTAGACAAAGAAGTCGGCAGCACAAAGAAGTGCCTCGAAGCCACAACCAATGTAAGTCAATACAACAAAACATGCTGTAGTGTTTTTCCCCCCCAGACGCATGTACCCAGCACACTTAGTGAAAGACAACGGGCAGCATAAAATGTTTTCCACGTGTAGAAGAAAAAAAAAAAAAAAAAAAAAACATTGCCACATTGTATACGGAATAAAGACCCAAAAATACGCAAGTCCCAACAACAAGGCGCAATGCATTGAAACCGTCGTGTAGAATCTAACAAAAAAGTAAAGCTGTGCGTGTTTCAGACGGCAATATAACGTGAGCATGTCTTAAAAATGTGTGGACACTACATGAATGTATGTGAACCCTGTAACATGCACGCGCAAGTTCTTAGATCTGTACTCTTAGGAAATCAGCAAACTGCTCCATACCTTCTGCACAGCAATCGCTGATCGGCAGAATGTGCATCTCATTCTGCATGTGATATGAGTGTTACAATACTTCCCTGCCACTTGCCATGTTACAAGCGCATTAATCCCCGCCTGAGTCGGGCTCTACTAGTGTATTAATGCCTGGTTATCGAGGATTAATGCTTACATGTCTGCACATCTTTACAGAACTCCAGATGAGGGTGGGGTTAAACTCTGGGGACTGCAACCTTCCTCCACTGAGGAGTTCAGGTAATCACTGCTAACCAGACTGGCACGCCATGCTAGTCAAACGCGGGGGGGTATCCCCCCAGCCCCTGCATAGTACTCCAGAGCTCACAAACTGCAATTTCTTAAGTAAATATCAAGACATAGCTTTTACATAGAAACAGACTGACAGCAGATGAGGACCGCTTGGCCCACCTAGTCTGCCCATTTCCCTACCTATTGGATAAGCTGCAGATCCTAGTTAACCAACATCCTACTTCTTCCTACCCCACCAGAACTGCCTTACGTTGGCTCAGTATGAACGGCGGGTCACTGTGGAGGTGAGGTGCTGGGTCACAGGTCAGGAAGGGTGCCTGACATTTGTGCACAACCTTCATTGGCATTCTCATCGGCTTAGAAGGCAGTAGCATGCTCACCTACTGAACCAAAGAGAGGGTGTAGCCTTAGCAGTCCCAACATTAGGTCCCAGGAGAGAGAGAAAATGAAAGAAAAGGAAAAAAAATACCACTAGATTTTAGAACTATGTCTGCAATAAGACTTGCGTCTCGATTCTAGAAGGGTGGCGCAAGTCGCCGCCAAACACAACTTGGGCCAACCACAACTGTGACACTGACCCTGCGCCCTATTCTAGAAGGGGCAGGGTCTCCGCAACTAAGTCCTGTGATTTGCGACAGTGGCCAGGTACGTCGAACACAGGGCGCACCTGGCGAGCATGTCGCATGCCACAATGCAGGACGCAAGTGCCCCCCATGCCCAGCTAGCCACACTCGGCGCCCCGCAGGGCTGCCCACCCCCACCCCTGACTCCCCTGTATAATACATGCCCTGCAGGACTGCCCATACCTTGACAAGAACCTGACAAGCTCCTGGTGGTTCAAGGGCCCCATCTGTCTGCCAGCTCACCGCCATAGCTCATTCTCATTTCCATGGCCAGCCACCGACTGGAGTTTCTGAGAGGGCTTATTGAAGACATGCTCAGAAATTGAGGTACCCGAGCATGTCTTACAGTAGCACTCCTACTGTACTCAATCGGCGACTGGCCGTGGAGGTGAGAGGGGCTGTGCGAGTCGCAGCTGGGGACTGGTGGAGGAGGTGCTGTGGGCTGGCATGGCTGGGGAGGGGGCCCACTAGGCTGCTCAAGGCTTGTCAGGTTCTTTCGCATTGCAGCCGGGCAACCGGGGGTGGATGATAGTGACGCTTCTCGTGAGATGTTTTACAATGGGGATTCGGGGGCTGGGTGTGTGCAAGCGGGCATTATGGACACTACGGGGGTCAATTTGTGGGCAGCCCTGCAGAGCCTTTACTGTATTGGGGGTATGAGGATGGGGTGGGAATGTGTGCGGTGCCCACTGGAGCAACAACAGGGCAGTCTGGGCATAGGGGGGCACATGGACCGGGTTTTTACAGAACCCTTGGATGTATGCAAGTTACACCAGCTAAATGCAGCTGTATATCTTTCGATACCAGTTCTCCACCGGAGTTTTTTGTAGAATCCAGACATTGGGGTCTTTGTTGCTGCCCTTCTGCAATGGGGTGCAACTGCTGCCGTAAACCCCCTAGCACCATGTCACAGGGGCTTTATGGCACAACTGCCGGTGTAACTGCTGTTCGGCGCAAACGGCCTGCAACATGTCGCAGGCCACTTTGTAGAATCACGTAAGTCACAACTGCTGGCATAAGTTGCTACCTGCGCCATTCCGCAAGTGCTGTTACACCAGGCGTAAACTGTAGTAGAATCCGGCCCCTAGAGTGGAATTTTGCCGAGATTTACGGTACAGCCCCTTGAACAGTGATACTTTCAACATAAACCCAACCCTGGAGTGCCTTACTGCACTTGTAGAACAGGGTTTTGGGCCACATTGTTAAATAAGGTTATATAAAAGTTGTCAACTGTGTTTGTTAGCTAAATAGTTCTTCACATGGCAGACTGCTACTAGAGGACACTTTTTTCTTTACAGTTTCACTTTTTTTTTTATATAAAGCTGCTATGAGAGCAGAAAGCACACGGCAAGCTAAGCAGCTATACATAACACTGGATTTGTTTTGGAGCTTCCGCAACTGCTCTGTTAGGGGGGAAGCAGTGTTAAGTTGGAAGGCACAGGGATTGGTCTGGTCATGAAGGAGGTTGGCATTGGCCCCCCTCCCACCCCGGTGGCATCTATACTAAGATCAGGGAATGGGCACCAGCCTGTCTCAGCCAATCAACTTCCAGGACTTAACCTACACATAAAACCACACTTAAACATATACCCTGTAAATCCGTACATCTTCACATGTGCTCATTAATCTCTACTTATGAAGTGGGGTGGGTGCCAACCTAATGGTCCTAGTGTCTCTTCCAACCTTAGATTAAAAAAGTTATGTTACATGGTAGTATTTTCTTAAAATCAAAATTCCCATCAACTCCAACAGTAGGGACCACCATGGCTCCCCCTTCCTTCGGCCAAGAGGCTGCAAGAGTGATTTTTCTGCAGCCTACACCACTCATCTGCTGGCAAGTGTGGGGGGCGGGTGCTGAACACTGGCCTGGACTCATCTTCCCAAGAAATTGAGCGTCTTGCCTCTAGAATGCACCCGACCCCAGTGTCAGATCCTGAGACTTACGTGCAAACTTCAGGTGTCCCAGCTGGCGGCGTGGTGTGCTGCTGTCTCCACACCAGTAAGCCAATACACTTTGATGTTATTTTCATCCAACACTGATAGTTGTATTAAAGTAGTTCATATTACAACAAAAACTAATGTTCCTAAAGCTTTTTATTAAAGTTTTACAGCACTTTTTTTTCCCTCATGTCTTAAGCATCTACAGCGCTTTACAGGCATCTGGAAGAGTGAAGTGACCGGAAACATGCCAGGTGGCAGACAGTCCTCTGTTCATTAGCACCCAAACACAACCACAGACAACTGTTTGAATTTTTTTTTTTCTGGGAGGTGGAATGTTAGCTAGGACAACAGGAAAAATCCCCTACTTTTACAAAAAGTTCCATGAGCTCATTAATATACATACAGAGACGATCAGACGGAACCTCTGTTTTGCACTTCCTTCACAGTGCCCACAGCAGCCTAACTCCTTCAGTCCCGCCATCTGCATTGCTCCTCTTCCCACCAGACTCATTCTTATCACCACACCACCCCTGACTCCTTACTGGATACCTCCAGTTCAGACTTCAGGTTTATTCCTCCCTGTGGGCCTGCTCCCCTCAGTAGCCACTGAAGGAATGGGAATCATGCTCTGTACCTTGGAATTACAATACAAAAACATTCACGATATAGGCCGTCCCAGCAGTGCTAAGGGTTGAGGCACTGGACACCACACCTCGCGCCACGCCGGCGACCCTGGTTCAGGAACGAGCCCGGTTCATCAGGGGTAGGGTGAGGAGCGTGATCGAGCTACCACAAGGCAGCTCTCCTCTCCTCTCCTGGGAAGGGATGTGGAGTTTCCCCGGCCCTTGGCTGCCACCCGGTGGAGGACAGATGGCAGTTCAAGCCACGAGGTGATTGGTGATTGCCCAGGAAGGGGTGGAAGGGGCCGAGCCAGCTTCATGGGGTGCATGTGCACCTCCACACGCGTGCTGGGGCCCTAAGCACAATAGGAGAAAACGGGGTTAAAAACTGAAAGAGAGAAAAATAAAATTAAAAAAAATAAAATCACGATATGGATAACAAAACACTATCATGGTCATCATATAACTTTATGCTGTCCGATTTGGGTTTTGTGGGAGGGACACTCAAACCTCCTTTTATTTGGGGAGAACCACACAGGAATCAAATTGTTCATACTTTGTCATGCTATATTATGGTGTTATGAAAAAAATGTATCACTGTATAGGAAAACAGTCATAATAGTATAGTAAATACAGGTTACTCACCTGTAACGAGTTCTAGGAATAGTATATGTTGTTCATCCACACTGCCTGGCAGGTTCCTTGCTGCTTTAAATCTTGCCGGAAGGTCTTCAAGCTGGCTCCTCCCACAAAACTCTTGGCTCCGCCCCATGACGCCAGATCTAGCCCACTGGAATCCAGGTTGTGCGTCGAAGCTGGGGAGGCCGGGTGGGTCGTGTGGATGAACATATACCATTCATAGAACTCCTGTTACAGGTGAGTAACCTGTATTTCCAGGGACATGGATATGTTAATCCACACTGTGGCAGACTCCTAGCAGTTCTCCGGGAGGAAGGAGGCAAGGCGCACACCCCCTACTTGGGAAATAAAGACTGGAGAACCGAGGCCCCAAAACCAGCATCCCAGCGTGACTCAAGGGCGATGTGATAGTGTTTGATGAAGGTGTGTGCCGACTTCCAGGTAGCAGCCCTGCAGATTTCCTGGATAGGGACGTCCCTGAAAGCAGCCACCGATGCAGCAGTATGGCGGGTAGAATGAGCTCTTATCCCTCTGGGAGGCTCCATGCCCGCCAACCTATAGCAGAGATCTATGCAGGAGGTGACCCACCTGCTTATCGTCCGCTTGGCTGCAGGTCTGCCAGGTGCGGCTTCAGCATAGGTGACAAACAGCTGGCGAACCTCTCCCCGAACTTCAGCCGTCCGCTACTTGTAGTAAGCGAGCGCTCTTCTAGGGTCCAAAGTATGGAGCCTATATTCAGCCTCAGAGGTGTGATTGGGGTAGAACACCGGCAGAGTCAACACCTGGTTTAGGTGAAACTCCGACACCACCTTCGGAAGGAATTTCGGGTGGGGGTCCAGGACAAGCTTGTCCCTGTGGAAGACCAGATAGGGAGACTCGATGGAAAGCGCCTGGAGCTCTCCCATCCTTCTAGCTGACGTGACAGCCACCGAAAAAAGGTGGTCTTCCATGACAGGTGACAGATGTCACACCTGTGCATTGGTTTGAATGGCTTGCCCATGAGCTTAGCCAATACCAGCAGTAGATCCCATGGAGGTGGAGGTTCTCGCATCGGAGGGGATATGTGATCAAGGCCTTTAAAAAAGCGCCCGACCACCTTCTCCTGCGCCACTGACTGCTTCCCAGCCCGCGCCCGGTAAGCAGAGACGGCTGCCAGGTGCAGCTTAAGGGTTGTCGACCGAAGCCCTTGCTGAGGAAGGGACCACAGGTAGTCCAGAATGCTTGCCAAGGAACAGGAGGAAGGGTCCAGGCCCTGGCCCTGACACCAAATGGAAAATCTCTTCCATTTGAAGGCGTAGCATTTTCTGATAGACTCCTTACGGGACGCCTCGATGTTGGGGACCTCGTCGGAAAGACCCAAGGCCTGGAACTCTAGCCGCTCAGGAACCAGGCCGTCAGGTGCAGGGATTGAAGGTCCAGATGGAATACCTTCCCCTGATTGACTGAGATCAGGTCCGGCCGGGCTGGAAGCCGCCCCGGAAGCCTGGAGCTGAGTGAGGAGATCTGGATACCAGAATTGGCGGGGCCAGTCTGGGGCTACCAGAATCACCTGTTCCTTGTCCCTCCTCGCCTTGAGAAGCACCTTGTGGATCAAGGCAAATGGGAGAAAGGCGTAGAAGAGGCCCAGGGTCCACAGTCTCGAGAAGTCATCCCCCTGCAGAGAATCGAAGTGCTGTGACCATTGGCTGGCCAGTCCCCATTGAAGGGGACGAATGTACCAATGGGCCCAACGGACCATGCTGGTGCAGGCCGCCATGAGGCCCAGGAGGCGCAGGAAGTCCCGGGCAGGACGCAATTGCCTAACCTGAAATGATTGGGCAAAGGAGGAAAAAAACCTCTGCCCTGTCCACCGGGAGCCATGCTCTGGCTCATACAGAGTCGAGCTTTGCCCCGATGAATTGGATCACCTGCTTTGCCTCGAGTTCCGACTTGGCCTCGTTGATGAGGAGGCCAACCCGAGAGCAAACCTGAAGGGCCAGATCTCTGGACCACTCCACCTCTGTTCTGGAGGGAGCTGCAATCAGCCAGTCGTCCACGTAGGGGTACACCTGGGCCCTTCGGCGCCGCAAGAATGCTGTCACCACTGCCATGCATTTGGCGAAGACCCTGGGAGCTAGGGAAAGGCCGAAGGGTATGGCCCGGAACTCATAGAGGGATCCCTCTGCCCTGAAAACGGAGGAATCTCTGGTGGGACGGACGGATTGGGACATAAAATAATGTGTCCTGGAGGTCCAGAGAACAGAATCACATGCCTCGTTCCAAGGATGGGATTATCTGAGCCAGGGTGACCATCCTGAAGATCCGAGACCTTAGGAACCTGTTCAGGTCGTGCAGGTCGAGAATGGGGCGTCAGCCCCCCATCCGTTTTGGGACCAGGAAGTACCTGGACACAAACCCTGGGTCTGGAGGAGGATCCGCCACCTTCCTGATCACCTCTTTTTCGAGGAGCAGGGCGATATCGGCTCGGCGAGCCAACAGAGAGGCTGCAGACCCCATAGCCCCCTGAAGGGAGATGGCTCAGAAGGGCAGGGCCTGCTCGAACTTCAGGGGCAGGCCCCTTCCTACCACCTCCAACACCCAGCGGTCCGTGGTGATAGCGGACCAGGCAGAAAGGAAGTGGCAGAGCCGTCCCCCCACGGGGGGAGTGACGAGGCTGGGGGTGACACCCCTCAATCCGTCACTGGGCAGGCTTAGAGGAGGGACCAGCCGAGGGACCTCCTCGGCCTTTTCCTCCCTGTTTCCTATTCGAGGAAACTGCAAGCTTAGCTTTAGGGTGCCCAGCGCGAGCCTGCTGGCCCTGGTGTTGGTGCTGTTGGGCCGGACGTGCCGCAAGCGCTGAAGGGCGAAAGGACTTATGTTGTTGTAGTCGACAGCCCTTGTCCTTCTGGGCAGAGGTGACAGAGTCCAGAGTGGCATTGGACTTTTCGATCCGCTGGAGGTGACCTTCCACTTCAGGGCCGAAGAGGTCGGTCCCCAGTTTATGCTGGGTATCCGCCGTGAAGGTGGATATCCTCAGCCATGCTCTGCGGCGCATGGCCACTGCAGCCGCAACTGATATGGCACAGGAGTCTCCAATATCCAGAGCAGTTTGGAGCTGCTGTTTTGGCACTGCCCTTCCCTGGTCCCGTACCTGCCTCACCGTGGTCTGCAGGTCTGCCGGGAGATGAGGGATCACCTCATCCAGGGAGCCATGAGGGCATGGGAGAAGTGTGCCATCAGCATAGCCGAGCTGCCCTGGCGGAAGCGCCAAGGGAGGACGCAACATATATCCTGCGCCTGCATAGTCCAGCTTTGACTTCTTGTCCGGGGTTTATCCACATCCCTAGTGTTCCCAGAACGCGGAAAACGCTTATCAGTAACCAACCCCTTGGCAGAGGGGTGTTCAAAAACGGACAGAGCAGATCGGGACCGTGATACTTCCTGGTCGAAGAGGACAGGAAGCAGGCTGCCGCCAGAGCTCCAAGGCTGGGCCAACAATGGCTTCAGCCACTGGAAAGGCCTCCGTGGGTGAATCCCTTGGTCCAGTATTCCATTAGGGATACTTGGCCCGCTTGGATACTGGGCTCGAGCTGCATCCCCGTGGACTCTAAGATGAGCCAAGCAGACCCATGAAGGACGATGGATTTCATATTGACTGGCCCCAGGAGGACTCCAGGTCAATGGGTCTGGAGAACAGGGAGGAGGAGTCTGGCTCCGAGGAGTCCACGAAGAGCTGCCTGAGGCCTGAGCCACCCTCCACTTGCCGAGGACGGTCGGGAGTGAGGGTGACCAACAACCTGTGGGGCAGGCCCTGACCCGACAGAGTCCTTGGTCGGCACCCCCGATTTCGGTTGTGGAGGCAGAGGTTCCACCACAATCGGTGGGGCAGCTGGTTTCGGCAGAACAACTGGCCCAGACTTGGGCACCTTGACTACAGCAAGGGATTATTTCGGCCACTCGGGTGACAGCCACTTGATGGTCTGGGAAGGCGACGGCTTGTTCCCAGATAGAAGTAACTGCTGTCACATCAGGTCCTCGTTACGTCAACGCAATTTGCGCCAAAGCCTCTCTTCTTCCGAGGAGGAAGACGAGGACGAGTGGCGGCGCTGCTTACTTCGGTGCCGAGGCCACCGATGTCGGCGGGATCGGCTGGACCGAGACGATGTCCGAGACAGACAGAGATCCTCGGTGTTTCCGAGGATGGGTCTGGGAAGGGACGGGGGACACCCATTCTTCCCTCGGCTCGGAAGCCTTGACCGGGGACTCTGGCACAGGCGGCGCAGGCAAGTCCTCGGTCTCCACCGGGGGAACCGGTGAAGAAGGGCCGTCTGCTTCACCAGTCGACAGCCCGTCCGACAGGTCAAGAAAAATCTCTACTGCATCGACGGGTGTCTTGGCCGGCTGACCTGAAGGGGAAACCGTGAAGCCAGCGGCCTTAGCCGCAATCTCGACCGAAGTAGAGTGTCGACTGTGTGGGGCCGGGAGAGGTCCCCTTCCCCGAACGCTGACAGTGGGACTTAGCTTTCGAGTCCTTCTTTTTGGACTGAGAAGAAGGACCCGATGGCCCCTCTCCCTTCATGGAAAGGGATTGGCAAAGAAAGCTGAGTAGGAGGAACCCAGAGAGAGCAGGATAAATGCCGCGACCGAGGAAGAGGATGATGCAGCCTGTGCCACCTCCTCCCTCGAGGGCGATCATCTGCTCGAGTTGCTCAGCTGAGCCAGCCGCCGCAGTCACCGCCCAACAGGCCTCCTTAGACTTCACTGGCGGGTAGCGCTCCTCGGGGCACCCAAGTTGTAACCGGGCAGCGTGGTCTTTCAGGACGTTGGCTGAAACGAACGGCATAACTTCTCGTGAGGCTGCGGGTCATGGTCTAGGCCGAGGCAGTAGACACACGTGGAGTGCGGATCCATCCTGGACATTTTCTGCCCACATGGGCACCGCCGAAATCCAGAAGTTGATTTGTCCATCGCAGCCACGAGGGAGTAATTTGACCGAAGTCTTGAAAATTTGAGAATAAGTTTCAGGCAAACCGAAGAATTAGGATCCAGAATATATGCAGAGCGTTAAGGAGGGAACCTGAGCTTCCAAATGGTAAGGAAGATCTGGCGTCATGGGGCAGAGCCGAGAGTTTTACCACTCGGGTGGGTGGGAGGAGCCAGCTTGAAGACCTTCCGGCAAGATTTAAAGCAGCAACGAAACCTGCCAGACAGTGTGGGTGAACAACATATCCATGCCCCTAGAACTGAAGATTATTGAAGTTATCTTGTAACAATGGTATCATGACAGCCCTTGAACTGGGGCTGGGAAGTATGTGCTGCCAAATAGGGGTCTGTGGCAAGGCTGCAAGTGTGGAGGCTATTCATAGCCGCTGGGGTGTTTCTCTGGTCTAAAGAACCCCTTTATTTTCATTATTTGTAAAAAAAAAAAAAAAACGTTTAATCATTTCTGTTTATTTTTTACTGTTACAGAGTGCTAATACATGATGAACCCCAGCACTTTCTCTCTGCATGCACCCCCTCCCTCCTTCTGCTGCAAATCAGCTCCCTCAGTACCAGTAAGATAACTGGAGCTGCTTTGTGAGTCTTTCTCTGCGCCCTCCCCTTATGACTGGCAGGCCAATTGGAGCTCACATCAGCATCATGAATGTGACCTCAATACAGCACAGCCACTGCCTACAATTCACACCGTCAGCTAGCACTGGAGGAAGATGGAGCATGGTGGCAGGCTCAGAGATGATATCACCAGGAGAGCAAAAAAGAAGTAGAGGACCTCTACTTATAATATTATCAGTCACAGGCAGGTAAATTTTGCTGGCCACTATTGTCGAAGATGTGTCCCTTAATAACTGTATATTAAGGAATAGGCTGTGCAGCTGTGTAAGATAGCTTTTCAGGTGGTGGGCTGAAAATGTAGAAATAAATAATTTAAATCCCCCTCTATACAAAAAGCAAAGTTGTCATGTTTCATATGCCGGTTTTAACTTTTCATAAGTAAAGCAAAAGAGGTACCACAGTGGAAAGGCAATGCAAGTGTTTGGAAGGGTCTGGCTGGGATTTGCACCGCACCTCATTAATTGTGCTATTCAGAGAGGTCTTCGCTGTTGTCTCATTTTCATGGACATTCAGTACCACTTTGGTCTGTGTCATCTGTGCTAGATGACGTTAAATCAAATAAGTTGTGATGTGTTTTCTCCAGATGACCACGTGCCAGTAGAATGACATTTGTTGCTACAGTTCACTGTTTTGAACATACTCACTGTACTTTTGGAAGCATGGTGGGGTGGGGTTGGGGGTTGGGGAGTAGGCATTTAGGAGATGGTAACTTTGCACTGAAAATCCCCACCACTGTCAAATTACCTTTCCCTTCACTCCCTTTGTCATACCTACCACATTGGAGAATGGAGTGGGGGCAACAGTTGTAGTACTCAACACTGAACTAAGACTTGCGTTAAGACTTTTTTCTAAGCAGGGTGCCTGGAATAGAAAACATAGAAATATAGACAATGACGGCAGAAAATGACCAGCGGTCCATCCAGTCCGCCCACGTTCCCTATAATCCCTAGAACCTACAATTTCTCCAGGGTACTAACCCTCCCTGTCCTCTTTCTAGTCACCTTTTTGGTCCTGTTGCCTCCGGTAACCACTATTCCCTTCATTATGTCCCAGCACTGCTTGAATCCTCAGACTGTTTTTACACCCACCATTTCAGCTGACAGACTGTTCCAAAGCTCCACCACCTTTTCCATAAAGTAGTACTTCCTCACATCTCTCCTGAACCTACCTCCTGTTAATTTCCATTAGTGTCCATGTGACCATGAATTGGTACTCAGGCTAAATAGTACCCCGTAGTTCACCAATTCATTTCAGGAACTTTAAGATCTCTATCATATCTCCTCTCTCCCTTCTGGTCTCCAATGAGTATATATTTAGTGCCTTGAGGCACTCCTCATAGGATTTGCCCTGCTGTCCCTGAATCGTTTTACTCTGCACTGCACTGTCTCCAGCCTATCCTTATCCTTTCTGAGGTGAGGACTCCAGAACTGGGCACAGTACTCTAGGTGAGGCCTCACCAGAGATCTGTAGATGGGAAGTATTGCCTCCTTTCTTCTGCTATCAATACCCCTACCAATACATCCCAGCATCCTGCTAGCTTTGCTATACGCCATGTTGCACTGACTCAATTACTTAAATGGTATATTGAGTAGTGGATGGTGGGGGTAACAAGAGGTAGACAGAGTTCAGATACGAGTTATTTAGGCTTAAAATAAGCCACAAAAGTGCACCACCGAGCATACCATAGCCAATGATTTCTGTGGCCTATCAGACCCAGACCCCTGCCCTAATAGCAAGCCAGCACTGCAGTAAGTTAGTAGTGTACAGTACCCAGCCAAAACCAGCTGCAGACTCTGTATTGAGGTTCAGTATTAGCACTCTCTCTCTCTCTCTCTCTCTCTCTCTCTCTCTCTCTCTCTCTCTCTCCATCTATATACGTAAGAGATAACCTACTCCAAGGCGTGCAGTCGTGCTCCAATATATGCATGCCTTGGTGTGCGTTGTTAAGCATGAATCCGCAGGTCAAGTGCATCAACCTCCCAAGGCGTGTGTATATCAGAGCGTGGCCACACATCCTAGAGTGGGTTATCTATCTATAAAATGGCAAAATTGTTTTAGAGGGGGGTAAAAGTGCAGGTGTGCAGTTGCGCTCTGATAGATGCATGGTCATGTGATGCGTTTATACAATCAGAATGCTGGATTTATTTACTTTGCTTCCCATTTTATGAACACACACACACACACACACAAACAATCTGAGCCACCTAGATAGTAATAACTGTCCTTAGAGCAGGAGGTGGAGGGGAGCCAACAAATGAGTTATTCTGGTTTAAAATAATCTACAAAAATTAGCCAGAGTGTATCTAGTACCCCAAAGCTTCTGGGGCCAAGCAGCCCCCAGACCCCTTTCCTACACACCAGTAGATACAGCTGCAGATATTAAAACTCATAATATATCTGAGACAATGTCTTAGGTATATTACATTAACAGCATCTTGCTACCCTCCGGCACTGAATACATATGTATTCACCATGCAGCCAGTCAGATAATTTTGTTTAGATCAAGGGGTGTAGGAGATCTCAGATATGACTTTAGCTTCAAAACAAACCACAAAATGCACCACAGAGCAATTCTAGGATTCCATGGCTTCCGGGGTACTAGTGGCTCTAAGACCCACAGCTTTTTAAAAAAAGCTGCAGACTGCATAAGAAGAACCCACTTGTGAAAATCCTGGTAACAGCCCTGCCATTTCCCAAGACTGCCATGACAGACCAATTTCCATTGCTTTTCTTGCTCACTCACGTCGGGGGTTGGAATTAGCACATTTTCACTAGGTAAATGCTGGTATATTTTTTTTTTTTTTTTTTAAATCAGGCAGGTACAATTTTCTTAACAACCTTACTGGTTTGGACTGGAAGAAGTATTTCGACAGCACCAACTGGCCCGGTGGTGTCAGTGGAGCTAGAGGATTTTTCAGCCAATAGCCCTGCTGACTAGTGACTGCAAAATTTAATTCTGATCCCTGCACATGATGGGTATACTGATGGCTGGCATGGGAGGGGGAGGGCTGGCAACACATGGTCACCTGCGCCAACAGCACTTCAAAGGTGCCAACACTAGGAAATGTTACCAGAATGGTGCCTTATCCACCATCCTGCCCAGGAGGAAAGCGTCAGCACAGACACTTAGAGCACTGTCTGCCAGCCTCCGCTCTTGCTATCCCGGGCTCAGGACATGTACTAGGCTCAAACCAAAACCAAAAAAAGCCACCCCACCCAGCGGAGTGCGCTAGTGAGAGCAAATCACCAACGGTACACCAAACACTCCAGCACCACTCACTGCAGTGAAAAAAACAAATAAGACCCAGAATGAAAATCACTCAACAGGCATGTACTAGGCTCACCAAAGTGCCAGCATTGTCACCACAATGCTGGCTAGGGACGTCATGTTAAAGTTTCACCAGAAGGACATCACACCCACCAGTACAGAACTCCCCTAGTACTGCACTGTAGTGCCAGCATTTGAGACAATGTGCCAAAGTCCTGGTGCAGAATAGAACCCACAACCTTCTGGCCCAGCAGCAGATAGGCTACCAATTGATCCTGCTTCAGAATATTTTTAGATTTAAAATATTTAAAGAATTGCTCACTGTGACACTTGGACAGCTGGTTCTGATTACTCTATGCTTTTTGTAAAATAGAAATGTGTTATTGAATGTCTCTTGAGACATGCCAAGACAATCTGTGGATGCCCCAAAAAAAAAAAAAAAAAAAAAAAGGTCACAGCTAAAAGATGTTATCCTAAAAGCCAGGAGATAATTACAGGCTAGAAGAGACTTACATTAAGGATCTCTTGTGTATTTAGCTTAACTGTAGCTGCCAGCTGCTAGGATAGGAACTCAAACTTTTATGACGCTTAGAGGAAGAAGCCAGGTTATGTCACTTAGTTGCGAAGTCATAAATGTTCCTTTAATATCTGTGTAAGAGCAGGGTGCTGCTCATAGATAAAAGAACTTGGAAAATTACAGAATCGATTGGGAAGTCACATGGGGAAATTATTTTTTGCTGATGTCACCCATTTAATTTACATTCTGAATGATGAGACATTCTGGTGGTACGATTTTTAATACACAGAGGAGAAGCTGCGTGACATAATGGGAAGGCAGGCTCAAGACAGTTTTAAATTATGCTGTGATCGACCTTTAGAGATGCACACGTTTGGATTCTGAAGCTGCAACATCTACTTTTTTAGCACTATTAGAACAATACATTAGATAGGCAAGTCTAAGTATGGTTGGTAGGAAACTGCACTTTTAAACTTTATTCTTTTAAGTGAACGTACGTTTTGTGATATATTGTTCTGTATTTATGTAACCCCCCTGCAAATGGGGGTTCCCAAAAGACTTCCAGGAGCTTGCTTGAATGCTCCAAGCCTGAATGGTGTTTAGCGTTTAAGCCATTTATCAGTGAGTGTTTTTAGAACCTCTGGTACTGTCTCTTTAAGAGCTGTCTGCTTGCAGACATAATTAGTTTGTATGGGGGACTGTGTGTTTCTTTGATTGAGTACCACCAGCTCGCTAATTCACTCCATTTTTGCAGTCACTAGAGTGCAAAGGAACCTATCTGAAAGATGTAACTGTTTGCCAGAAACCATTTAGAGTAATAATGAAATTACAGTTTGTCTAACCTGCTTTCTTTGCAGTCAGAACTGTGTCTGCCTAGTTCCCATTCTGGTTTTGAACTGCTGAACTGGACCAATCAGTGTGGGGTAAGCTAGCTTTAAATGGTGCCTTGGACGAATCAGAACTTGGACTCATAATCTGAACCAGCCACAAGAGGATTGTATGGGCAGTGATTCTGGGAGATGTAGTTTAGACTTGCGCCTTTGGACCACAGCAGCAGTCTATTGTGAGCAACAGCCAATCCAGTCAAGAACTGGGAGGAACTCAAAGGAAGTGCCCGGTTTTGTCTGTTGAAGTTTTCAGTTGAGCTCTGACAGTGAAGAAGGAAGGAGCCCGTGCTTTTTCAGTGTGCAGTTTTAGTCGGGAAGCGTGTGTAAGGCCCAGAGTTCCGTCTGCAGCTTGTGTAACTGCTTGTTAGGACTGAATCCGTCCCTAGAAGAGAATCAAAGGATATCTGAAGAGTAGAAACCAGGCTCACCCTGTAGAAGACTGGAGAAATAGCTGAGATTGCACTCGGTCTCAACTCAGGAACTGAATCTGCTGTGTTCTCCCGGGTACTGTGCAGTAATTGCGTCGGGATAGAAGAGAGCAGCCTGCCTGGTATAGTACTTTCTGTTTTACCATATAAATGTGTGAAGAGGCTTGTGTACCTCAAGTGAATCCTGCTGCCATTAAGTGACTTTTGCCTGTGACTGTTTACCATATAAATGTGAGGAGTCTCTTGGAGCTCAAGAGTAGCCCTGCTGACATTGAAGGACCCTATCTTGTTTGGAGGTCGTGAGTACTAATTCAGGGTCGCCCTGTTGAATTGCCAAATGGAATTACTGTACTGCTGACTGTTTAATTTTCTGTGTGAAAGGGCCCCTACCAGCTGCCACGGTTTGGACTAGCCACTAGGGCTTGGGTACCCAGGGACAGTAACTGATAGGGATAGGCCTGTGCACAGAGCCATAGGTAGATGAGTAGAGTGATAAGCTAATTAACCTGATTTCCCCCTGTCCTTGTTATATCCCCCTAAATAAATCAGAGCTGCTTGTTTCAGCAAAGTTATACTGCCTGAGGTATTTGTCTATGTTAAAGTACTGTACTGTGATTGTTGCACTGTATCTTATTTCTTATTGGGGGTAAGTGTATACTGTGAAGGTAATTCTGATATATTGTGTGGGCCACTAGTGGGAAGAAAGGGGGGTTGCAGTGTCCCAGAGGGCTGTGACCAAGTTAGTTTAACTATTGCAAACCCTGACCTCTGGGTGGAGGCACCCGCCATTGGATCCAGGCCCCTCAACCTGTTAGTGGCAAATCAGGCAGGGGTAGTAGCCCCTGGGATAGCGCCATCTAGGGGTTACATTTACATTTTACTTTTTTTTTCTAATTTAAGTAAAACCTCTTATTTTAAAAGAGTACTTGGTGTGCCTTTGAAATTCTTTTTTTGACAAGTGATGCATATATGGTTAAAGCTGACACTGTGCATAAGCTTACTGGTTTACCAAACTGGGAAAAGGTAAGTTTATTCTGAGGTCTTTCATAGAGTATTTAAGGGTTCATTTTGTACACCTGGTTAGGTGCCCGTAGGTGAAAGATATCTGGTGCCCCCACCCCGAAGAGCAGAATTATCCGAGCCTGCACATTGGGTATGCCAGCAAGAGGTTCACAGTTTGAATCCCACCAGAACTTGAGACCAAAGTTTGATTCGAACCCACAAAACAGACAGGAGGGTTACCCTGTTTCTGTTCCTGTTCACAATACTGCGCTCGGAGGCTGGCACTGTGGGAGCAGAGGGCCTGACCTGCTGAGTGGGGTTGTGACACTCACAACTATAGCCCTGACAAGATTTTCATCAACTGTCTCGGCTTATATGGGCACCCCGTCTGACATCACTTTTCTTGTGACTAAAATGAACCAGCATTCAACAGAGTATGCCGCCACCTTTACAGAACCCTGGGGCATCAGGCCACCAAACGCAAGCTCCTGGCCAAATTTCTCCCCATTCACTAAAAAATACCACCAAAAGCTTAATCTGGTTCTGTAAGTCACTTTGCATCTGTACACATATTCTTCTTCCCTTTCCCCTGGGTCACACCTGGAAACAGCCCACGGCTCAGTGTGCCTCTCCCGGTCACCAACTTTCAAATAAAAAACAAATAAAAATAATTAGGTGAATATAAAATGAAATGGCACCATATAAATCAAGCATGGAAACAAAAAGAACAGCTAGGAACACGGGGGGGGCTACAAATGCATGCATAATGAAGCATTACATAAAAGCAGAGATCATGTCTAGGTTTCCGATTGTGGCTTCCTTGAACAGTGACGTTATCCCAGCACAATAATACTGTATCAAGGTCCAGCACACATATTTATTTAAAAATTGGTAACCCGGAAAGACACACTGAGCCAAGGCTCGTTTCCACGTGTGACCCAGGGGAGAGAAACAACAATATATGGCACAGTACAATAAATTGGTGACAGAAAATAAAACAAATACAACAAATTTCAAGACATAATGGTAAGTACAAGCATTATATCTGCATTTAAAAAAAAAAAAAAAAAAAGTACAGTAAAGTGCATTTCACCGAGAGGAAATTGGAAATACAACAGAACACACAGTGGCGCTCAGGGTTTGATGATCACGTTGTGAGAAAAATAAGTATACACAGTGGTACAGGGTTTAGGTCTCTAAGGTACCTCAAGGTGCCAAGGTGTTTAGAAGACCTTTAACTCACTACAAAGCAGACATTTGTAGAGTCTGTTTTGAAATAGGAGATAAGATGCAATACAAGGTTAACGGGGCAAGGGGACAGGGACGCTTTGCTGCTTGCTAGAGAAAAGGGAGGAAGTAGGCTAGGGGGTGTAGGAGGATGACAGGGGACAGAGTTACAGAAGCAAGAAGCAGAAGGAACCAATAAGAGTTGAGATTTCAGGATGGATGAGTGGAGGAGTGACCCGATGTCGCTGGGAAGCGGATTCCACAGGCGCAGGAGATGGTAGAAGAATGCTGCCTGACTCAAGCAAGTGCAAGGATGGGGGAGGGAGAAGGTTATAGCATCCCTAGAACGGAGCAAGTACGTTGACATGTTGGTTGGGGATAGGCAGGAGTTGAGGTAGGAGGGGAAGAGTCCCAAACCAGAACTTGGCAAAGAAGGAGAAGCTGTGGACCAGACACCTGGCAGGCAGTGGCATTACAGATAGCGAGGAGTAAAGAAGACAGTGGTGAGTGGCGAATCAACAGAACTAATTTAGGAGTACCTAGTCTTGCCATGGAGGTTACGGGAACAGAGCCATAAACAATAATCAGCATAGTCTGTAACGGGTAGAAAGGTTTTAGTAACCAGGTCATGATGGGTT